>CM077160.1:12443447-13043447 GCA_039583875.1 Platanthera guangdongensis | reverse complement strand
GATGAGCGAAATCCACCACAACTAAAGAGAAGAAATCACACAAGGGAGGGGAAAGAGATTACCCAACCGGAAAACGTTCACACGAGATAACTGTGGGAGAATCACTCTCTCCACGGATCCACCGGCGTCGCACCGAATGGTTTGCAACCTTCTTCCAAGGAGTCGCACCGAAGGAAGCCACGCCGGAGTCGCACCGAACGGGGATGGAGGAGGCAAGGCTTGGCTTCCTACCAAAGGGGAGGGGGCGGCTATGGACTTCTCCATGGTGGCCGAAATTTCCACAAGGGGGGTTTTTTAGGTTTCTTTTCCAATTGCTTTAACTCTTCATGATAGCCTCCTTTAAATAGGAGTTACAAATAAGCCTTAGCCATTCATGATGGAGATTTAATCTCATCCATCCGAATGGCTAATAGGAGTTACAAATAAGCCTTAGCCCTTCATGATGGAGATTTAATCTCATCCATCCGAATGGCTAATTGCACACCAAAACTAAAATAGTTCAAATTGAAAATACAACAACACATGCAATGAATATAAAATTATCACATAAGCATAGGATAATTTTATATTCCAATTATAAAATAAAGTGCACGAAAAGGAAATAAATAAAACTAAGGCGTTGCCGTGGCGGTAGCACGGCGCGGGCGGAGGTTGTAGCGTAGCCGTCCGTTAGCGTCATCGTGCCGCCTCACGTCCTTGAGTCGTATGGCCTTAGCAACCGGATCATCAATAGCATCATCAGCATCGTCTTCAACCGGTGGAGGAGGGGCCGCGCCATCAATCCTCCCCCGCTCAAATGCACGCATCTCCGTTGCGTGGTCCAAGTGATAGCGGTGAAGGAGAGCGGCATCCAAACTCTGCAGCTCCGTCTCGAGTACCCAAGAGTCATCCGAAGGGGTCCGATCACGCCAACGGATGAGAAAGCGGTGGGTGTCGCCATCAGCGGTGGTAACAGGCTCAGCATCAAGTATCATCTCTGGAGTGGAGAACGTCCGTGGAAACCTGGGGAACATATTAGCAGTAGGCAGGAAAGAAGGCACCTTACCATCCGATGATATACCTGTGGGGACCGAAAGAGAGAGATCATCCTTACTACCACTCCCCAACCCAAGAGATTTTTCAGTGGGAGAAGAAGACGACAAAGAAATCAACTCTTGTGGTGGTGACACAAACATCGTTAAATCCGAAACATTAAAAATGGGGGAGATACCCCAATCAGCAGGCAAGTCCAAAACGAAAGCGTTGTCACCTAGCTTTTTAATAATCCGAAAAGGGCCGGCGCGCTTTGGTGCTAACTTTTTAACGGTGCCAGTTGGCAAGCGTTCGGGAACCAAACGGACTAAAACTAGATCGCCAATTTTGAAGTCTGATACTCTCCTATGTAAATTAGCGTGCGCTTGATAAGAGTCGTATTGCGTAGTCAAGGTGTCCCGTATACATGTTTGTAAATCATGGATGTGCTGGGCGAAGGATTGTGCAAACTGACTTGCCTTGTACGTTGGGGGAAACGACACCAAGTCAAGCGGCACAGGAGCCTTATACCCGTGGACAATCTCATTTGGAGACAGACCCGTAGACCGATTCTTGGAATTATTGTAGGCTAATTGGGCATGGGGAAGGAGAAGATCCCAAGTGCTCTTGTGATCACTCACGAGGCATCGTAACAAATTTCCTAAGCTTCGATTAACCACTTCCGTCTGCCCATCAGTTTGGGGATGATAGGCAGAGGAAAACAATAATTTCGTTCCCATTAATATCCAAAGAGTCTTCCAAAAATAACTAGTGAATTTTACATCCCTATCCGACACTATGGTCTTGGGCACTCCACGGTGACTAACGACTTCTTTAAAATAAAGCTTAGCGACGTGAGACGCATCATTTGTCCTACTGCACGGGATGAAATAAGCCATCTTTGAAAACCTATCCACAACTACAAAAATTGAGTCGTGACGGCGTAGGGGAATGGGGAGGCCTAATACAAAATCCAGACTAACGTCGACCCAAGGCATGGAAGGAATAGGCAAGGGTGTATATAATCCTACGTTGGTTTTACTACCCTTAGATACCTGGCATGTGCGGCAGCTACTCACTACCTGTCCCACCATAACCTTCAGTTTTGGCCAATAGAATTTGTCTTCGACTAACGTAATGGTCTTATCTCTACCGAAGTGGCCACTCAACCCTCCGCTATGCAACTCCCATATAATATGTAGTCATAACGATGACTGCGGAATACATAGCTTCCCGTTCCTAAACAGGTAACCATCCTTGATGACGTATGCAGATATCGTCGTGGGGGAGCTATCCTGGGCAGATAAATAGAAGTCCTGGAAGTCAGGACACGTGGCGTACTCATCCTTAATCCGCTCAAAGCCTATAACATGTACTTCCATAGAGGTGAGTAAAAGCGTAAGACGACTAAGGGCGTCCGCGACTCGGTTATCGGCTCCCTTAAGGTGCTTGAGATTAAACGTGTAGCCTTGTAAGAAAGATACCCACTTAGCGTGACGTGGGCTGATCTTATGCTGGCCGTTGATGAAACGTAAAGCCTCATGATCGGAGAGGATCACAAACTCCTTGGAGAGGAGATAGTGCCTCCAATGGTGTAGACATCGGACTACAGCATAAAACTCCCTATCGTAATTTGAGTAGTTCAGCTTAGGGCCGGACAACTTCTCGCTAAAATAACTAATGGGATGGCCCTACTGGCTCAAGACACCTCCAATCCCCACCCCAGACGCATCGCATGTGAGCTCAAAGACTTTAGCAACTCATTCGGGTAACGTGGGCGGCAACTCATCCGGGTACACATCCCTATATTCCTCCAACAGTACCCATAACTCACTAGGTAACTCATCCAATATGCTAGAATCGGGCTTCGCACTTAGGAGGACTAGCGAATACATAATTCCATCAAAGAACGGATCTCTCTTAAACTTTTTCCTACCAACTAGATTCAACGTTTTCCGTTCTACCGGAATAGTGGTATCCTTATCCAAGACTACGGGCTCCTTTGGGATGGTCGGCTTCAAAGTGATGGTTTTGCCATTGAATTTGAACTCATAAGTGTTGGCTCTACCAAAATGTGTAACATCACGGTCGTATAGCCAAGGGCGGCCTAACAACACATGACAAGCGTCCATCGGAAGGACATCACACCACACCTCATCAATGTAGGATTTGATTGAGAGTGGGACCAGGCAGCGCTTGGTAACGGGTACAGAGATCTTGTTGATCCAAGCAACCTGATATGGGGTCGGGTGTGGTTCCGTGATCAAGGACATACGTGCAACGGCATTCTCAGATACGACATTCACGCAGCTACCACTATCAACAATCAGCTTGCAAAGCTTCTCACCACTCTTAAAAATCAGAGAAAATATGCTCGTCCTCTTCCAATCATCTAATTGACGAGGAGTGGTCAAAATACAACGCATCACCATAAGGGGGTGATCGTCCTCTAAGTCACCAGGGACTCCTTCGGGGCCACTCTCCTCTGCAGCCTCGAATACATAATCGTCAGGGTCGGTAGTTGGCTCTAATAAGGCTAGAGTTTTCGTCTTTGTTGGGCATTCGTAGGCATAGTGGCCTTGAATACCGCAAGAGTAACAAGTGGTGTTAGCCTTGCTAACCTTCCCTATAGGGACACGCTCACTCGCAGGGTTCTTGGTGTTCCTAGCAGTGATCACGATTGACTTCAACTCGGTGGATTTGAACTTTCCCTTATCAGGGTAGGTGGAAGAAGATGCCCCTGTGGTGGACTTATTCTTCGCATGAGCGTAAAGAGAGTGAGCCTTAGTGGCTAGGTGTTTTTCAATGTCCAAGGCGGCATTGAAAGTCATGTTCAAGTCCATATGCCCATATCGCAAGAGCTTCCTTTGGATATTGGGGTGACGCCCTTTTCGAAATCTAGATAAAGTGACTTCGGGGATCTCCCTAAGGTCACATCGCACCATACGATCCTTAAGTTCACCCATATATTCAGCTACTGAGCTTGAGCCCTATCGCAGAGTGGCAAGCTCATCGAACATCTGTGTCCGATGGTACGCAGGAACGTACTGATCGGTCAACAGGTTCTTCATTACTGGCCAACCTATAAGGGGGGCTCCGTGTCCGGTTCCTAACCTTCGCTCCTCATTCAGCCAAAACATCTTTGCACGACCGGTTAACTTCATCCGGGCAACTTGGACCTTTTTGGGGTCCATTAGGTTGTGCCACTCGAAGTAACACTCCACGTCCACCGTCCAATTTAGGAAGATTTGGGGATCTCCCATGCCATCATAAGTGGGGGCATTTATCTTAATGACCCTGGTAATATCAAAGTCTCGCTCGGGGCGGTGTCCTCTAGGGGGTCCCCGCGGAGAGTCCCCATCAGAATCCGAATCAGAGTTATGTTGGTGCCGGTTGGGCCGGTCAACGTTAACGGGTGGCGGGGGTGGCCTAGCTTGGTTTTGTAGGATCTGTGTTAACTTGTCTCTAAGTTCCGTTATTTCGTTTCGCAGACCTGTTATGGCCTTGGTGTTGGGATCCCCACGCTCATTCGCAGCCATCCTAGACGTAGACAGAGTCGAATATTCCGATCCGAGCCTACTGCGCATTCAGGTTTAGTAAAAGTTTGGAAAGATGATTTTTCATAGGGTTCTACCTATGTTGAAAATAAGATATTTTTATATGTTCCCAATGTGAATAACACGTAGATCATTAAAAAAAATGGTTTTGAAATTTTGCTGAAAAAATAAAGATTTCTGCCCGCTATTGGAAGACCATAGAAAATAATTTTTTGATTTTCTAGAGATCCGATCAACCAACAAGGAACGCAGGGAGGATGTTTGCAACGTGAAAGTTGAAACGACCGCCTCTGATACCAAATTGATGTAGGGATATCGGATCGGAGATCTCCACGAAGCTAACGCTCTATCCCCGCTCTACACGTCGTAGATCTACCGCACCTACACATCACCTATCGCCCACAATAATTCCTCGTCACAAGAACGCAGCACAAACAATAAAGGAGGAATGGTCGACTCGAAAACAACGATCGGAAATTTGAGTCGGAATATTCCCCAAGAAAACACAAAGGTTGCCACTCCTTTTTGAGAACAAGACCAAGGCTATATGCCAAGATCCGCTCAGGCAAATAGGATCCACCCGATCCGGAAATAAAAAGCCTTGCAATGGCGATTTCGATTCAAAACTTGCAGTGATTAAATTAACGATCAGGAGAAAACGATTTGCAAAAACCACCACAACTAAAGAGAAGAAATCACACAAGGGAGGGGGAAGAGATTACCCAACCGGAAAGCTTTCACACAAGATAACTGTGGGAGAATCACTCTCTCCACAGATCCACCGGCGTCACACCGAATGGTTTGCAACCTTCTTCCAAGGAGTCGCACCGAAGGAAGCCGCGCCGTAGTCGCACCGAACGGATGGAGGGAGCAAGTGGGGGCGGCAGCTTCACACCACACAAGGGGGGGCGGCGGCTTGGAGAACACTCCTCTTGGCCGAAATTTCACAAGGAGGAAATTAGGTTTTCAATCTTCTAATTATCTCATAAGAAAGCCTCCTTATATAGGAGTTACAAACAAGCCTTAACCCTTCATGATGGAGATATAATCTCATCCATCTGAATGGCTAATTGCACACCAACATTAAAATTGTTCAAAATTAAAAATAATAAAACATGCAATGAATATAAAATTATCACATAAACATAGGATAATTTTATATTCCTAATATAAAATAGAGTGCAAGAAAAGGAAATAAATAAGGCTAATTCTTTGTAGTGGCTGCAGCACGCCGCGGGCGGAGGTTGTAGCATAGCCTTCCGTTAGCGCCGTCGTGCTGCCTCACGTCCTTGAGTTGTATTGCCTTATCAACCGGATCATCATCAACATCGTCAGCATCGTCTTCAAATGGTGGAGGAGGGGGCACGCCATCATGAAGGAACTGGGATGGAGAAGAATGTTGAGTAAAGGAGAGGTGGACATCCGCGTTGGCAATGGAGCAAGAGTTGCTACTGTTGCTGTGGGGGTTTATTGTCTTGCTTTGCCCAGTGGGCTTGTAATAGAATTAAATTATTGTTATTTTGTTCATTCCATAACTAGAAACAATATATCCATTTCATGTTCGGACATGGTGGGTTTTTCTTTTATTATTAAGAACAATTGCTGTTCAATATTTAAGAATGATGTTTGTTATGGTGTAGCCCAAATGTTTAATGGTCTGTATGTTTTGAATTTATACCATCCGATCTATAATATTGAAAATACTAAAAGACTAAGAACAAATGACTCGAACCCTACGTATCTTTGGCATTGTCATTTTGGCCATATAAATGAGAAACATATATCCAAGCTCCATAGAGATGGACTGTTGGACTCATTTGATTATGAATCATTTAAGAGATGTGAATCTTGTTTGTTAGGCAAGATGACTAAAGTTCCTTTCACTGGATTCAATGAGAGGGCTGATTATCTCTTGGGTATAGTACATAGTGATGTATGTGGACCCATGAGTTCTATGGCTAGAGGTGGGTTCTTCTACTTTGTTACATTTACTGATAATTTCAGTAGATACGGATACGTGTATATTATGAAGTGTAAATCCGAAACTTTTGAAAAGTTCAAAGTGTTTAAAAGCGAAGTAGAAAACTAGCTGGGTAAGAAGGTTAAAGCACTCCGATCTGATTGAAGTGGTTCTAAAGACATCATATGAGATATGGACTGGGAAGCGTCATTGTTGAAATTTTTGAAGTGAAAGTGGGTGATAGGGCAGGCCGGGAGGTCTGAGCGGACTGAGCGGTCTGATCCGCGGCCTGGGCGGACTGCTGGTTGCGGCCTAGGGGACCTGGCTTGGACGGTGGCTTGGCTGTTCTTGTGGAGTTGCCTGTGTGGCCTCTATTGCGGTCTGGGCGGTCTAGATGTGCGGCCTGGATGGTGTATGGCCAAGGAAGTCTTGCAACTTGGGCATCGAGTGGAGCGGCCTGAGCGGACTGTGTTGGCGGTCTATTGGCGGTACTCAGCTTGATCTGCGGCCTTGCAATTGGCCAGCTCTTGTGGTAACCTAGCGGATTGGAAGTTGTATCCGCGGTGTGTTCGCGGACTAGTTTATTGCGTCCGCGGAGTCCGCATTTGTGGACGCTTTGGAGATGGGCTTATGTTCTTGCCGAGATCTCCATGTTGCGATGGATGTTTCACATCCTTATGATGGAATGTCCTGCTGATTGGCGGTTTGGGTCTTCTGTGTCCGCCGTGCTCGTGCTAGTTGCTTGATGGGCTGCTGGACTTGGTGATTTTCTGTGACAAGTCCATGGTATTGCAGAGTCTGCTGTTGATCGGGCAGACTGCCTGTTGGTCATGGAGTCGTGGTGGGGTGTGGCTTTGTTGTCGAGCTGTGCGGACTGCCACCTTGTCTACGTACAGTGTGCGAACTGATGTAGCATGAGTTGTGGTTGTGTCTGCATGCTGTGTTGACTTGCGGACTGCTGCAGCATGAGTTGTGAGTGTATCCGCATGCAATGTTGACTAGCGGACTGGCGTTATGCTTGCATTGGGCAGACTGGCACAGCGCTTGTGTTGTGCGGGCTGGCTTGTGTCCGTATGGTGGTGGACTGAATTTTGACCTGGCGCCTGGAGGATTGAAGTCTGGCTATGTCCTTGCTAACTTGGCAGACTGGTTTGTGATAGTGCGCAAGCTGGGGTGGTGACTCTATTCACTAGGGTGGTGACCACACTCCTCACCTCACCTATAAATAGACCCCCCCGGCACATCTACAGTAACTGAGTGAACAGTAAGTGGTGCTTGGTTAATTATTACGGTCTGGATTTTCCTATCCGTGCGGGTTGAGTAGAGTTGACTGTTTGCTATTTGTAGGTTGCGCGACTAGCACAGAGGAGTCAGGAGTTTGGCTTTGACTGCGGTCATCATCAGTGAAGTTTGTAGTTACAATCAGCGGTATCTGCAGGGTACTTTTACGGCTTGACAGTTTTCTCTACTTCAGCTATCCAAGTTCAATAACATGTCCGCTAAACTCGGCGGTCTAGACAGTCTGTTCTTCAGTTCAGCAGCAGCTTGTAGCAGTCAGCGAATAACGGTGTGTCTGCGCGACCTCGCGGTCTCGGCGGACTCCTTGTTCTATTCGTGTTCTAGAAGCAACATCAGTTCGGGCAGCCTCAGCGACTTTGGCGGACTGGGCGGTCTCGGCGGTCTCCAGTGTTTTCTGCTCAAATTGTTTTACTTGTATTTTTCCTGTTCCTTTGTACTGGTGAAATCTTGTATCGCCATGTATACCTCTCCTTGTAAAGAAGAAATAATATATGATCTGCTTGCCCTTGTGATTGAATTTGGTTGTTGAGCTTGCTTTCCTGGTTTCCGCATGATCAAGGTGTGATCTTGATAGTTCTGAGGATATTAATTTGGCATTAAGCTATCTCGTTGACCACTTCGAGAAAATTCAACAGTCCCAGTATATCGTTCATTATGGTTTGGGGCTGCTAGGCATACGTGAGACGTCAAATGCCCGATAAGCTGGAATCCAAATCAGATAAGTGTTATCTTATGGGGTATCCTAGGGAAACCAAAGGGCATTATTTCAACCTACTATTCAAGGGCAAAGTGTTTGTCGCAAGGACTGGTGTCTTTCTTGAGAAAGAGTTCTTAAGTAGAAAGACAGCCATGGTTGTACTTGAAGAAATTCAGGAACCACAAATAGTGAATGAACCGGAATTGGAACATGAGTCAGGACTATAAGTTGTTGTAGCTGGATAACCTGCTCAAGAAACACAAGTTCCACATAGATCTAGTAGACCAAGATTTGAGCCTGAGAGATATGGATTTCTCGTGTATCAAATAGGTAATGTGTTGCATATGGATCATAGTGATGAGCCTGCAACCTACCATGAGGCTATGTATGGACCGGACTCCGAGAAGTGGCTTGAGGCCATGAAATCTGAAATGGGCTCCATGTATGAAAAATCAAGTATGGACTTTGGTGGAATCACCTGAAGGCGTAAGACCCATAGGGTATAAGTGGGTCTTCAAGAAGAATACTGACATGGATGGGAATGTACAGACATTCAAAGGCCGACTGGTGGTAAAGGATTTTAAGCAAATTCATGGTGTTGACTATGATGAGACTTTTTCCCCTGTTGCCATAGTTAAGTCCATCAGAATTCTGCTTGCTATTGCTGCGTATTATGACTACAAGATCTGGCAGATGGATGTCAAAATGGCTTTCCTTAATGGGAACCTCCTCGAGGAAGTGTACATGACACAACCCGAGGGTTTTCTATCTCCAGGTGAAGCCACTAAAATACGCAAGCTGCAGAGATGCATTTTTGGATTGAAACAAGCTTCTCGAAGTTGGAATCTTCGTTTTAATGAAAAGATCAATGAGTTTGGTTTTATCAAGAATGAGGATGAACCTTGTGTTTACAAATGGATTAGTGGGAGCATTATAGTCTTCCTGATATTGTATATAGCTGGCATACTGTTGACCAGAATGACAAACTGACCCTACAAGTTGTTAAGAACAACCTAGGGGACTGCTTTTCGATGAAGGACTTAGGTAAAGTGACTTATATACTCGGTATTAAGATCTATAGAGAAAGATCGAAGAAGTTACTGGGTTTGACCCAAAGTATGTACATTGACAAGGTGTTGAAATGGTTCAGCATATTTGAGTTCAAGAAAGGATTCTTGACCATGTCTCATGGTGTGAGTCTCTCTAAGGACCAGTGTCCTAAATCTTGTGAAGATAAGGACCGCATGAATTTGGTTCCATATACTTCGACAATTGGATATATCATGTATGTAATGTTATGTACTAGACCCGTTGTCTCTTATACTTTGAGCATGACTAGCAGATATCAGTCTCATCCCGGTGAAGGTCACTGGATAGCCGTAAAGAATATCCTCAAGTACTTGCGAAGAACTAATGATATGTTTTTGGTATTCAGCGGAGAGGAAGAGCACGTTGAAAGTGGTTACACAGATGCTAGCTTCGAAACTGATAGGGACGATTCAAAGTCTCAGTTAGGGTTTGTGTTTTGCCTAAATTGAGGTGCTGTTAGTTAGAAAAGTTCCAAGAATGATACAGTTGCTAATTCTACTACTGAGGCCAAGTATATTACCGCTGCAAATGCAGCGAAGGAGGCTGTATGAATTATGAAATTCATCGGCGAGTTAGATGTAGTTCCTAGCATTGTTCGTCCTGTAGATCTCTACTATAACAACAACGGTGCAATTGCACTTGCTTCAGAACCTAGATCTCATCAACGCTCCAAGCACATACTCCGACAGTTCTATCTAATTCGAGAGGTTGTCGATCGAGGAGATGTGAGCATATGCAGAGTGCTGACTGAGGAAAACATTGCAGATCCACTGACAAAGCCACTTGCATAGAGAAAGCATGATGGTCATGCTAGATCTATGGGTATACGATACCTAAATGATCAACTCTAGTTTGAGTCTTGTGGATTGTATGTTTGTTTGCTGTATAATATTTCATTTGATGAATAAATGTACTATATGCTTTTCATTTTATATATTTTGGCAAGTTCTTTTATTATGAAGTTATTTCTATTATGATATAGTAGTTCAATTTAATAAATGTTCGTAGAGTGTTTGCTTCCATAGATCAAGTAGTTACTTGATGTGAGAACCTATGATTTTAGAATCTTCATTCTTAAAGGTCCCTGATCGTTGTATCATCTTAGAAGCTAAGGGTGATGATGATACCTTTAAAACTAACATGCGCATTGACTGATGACCCGTCCTCACAGGTCATGATATTGTGATATCAAGTCATCACATGGGTACTTGTTATGAATAAGTTATACTAGATAGACCCACCGTAAGAATACTTTGTGGATTGTTATATGAACGTGTCACAAATATGGCTCAAGTGGCAATGGTGTTTGTGGTTCTTTGACTTGAAGTCACAGTTTTCATTAAGTGGGGAAGAGCATGCCTTGATGCCATCAAAAGTCCAGCCTTGAGAAAGTTGGATGATAAAGGTGGTTATTGGGTACGTTACAAATCATTTGGGTGTTAGCATGTGAGCAGAGATGAGATTTGTCCTCCTATATGACAGGAGTTGCATCCATGGGTCCCCTTGATGGAATGAGACTGAGAAGTGCATGAACATGCTTGGTTGAGTCAATATATGATATTGGACTCACAAATTTTCTACAAGTCCATTCTAGATTAAGAAACTTAGATTGAACATTTATGAGGGTGACATGGTCTATACCTCTACTTCTATTCGTATGTAAGGGACAAAGGGACATGATAACATTGTAGCATTGGTCATAATGGATTTTGAGTTTTATAAACTCCTACTTTTTGGGGAGCAATGATATATTTCTAGATGTCGATCATTGTCTGTAAAGCTTTTATTTGATACTTTCAAGATCAAGTGAGAGACTGTTGGTGCAACCATAGTGATCTGGAAGTGATCAAGCATGTAGCCTCACTGCCAACTCAGTATGAGCTTATCAGGCTCACACATAAGATTGTGGAGAAATTAGGAGATTGGATCTATACTATTTAGCTCATATGATGGGTTGAAGGATATTGAAAAGGGGCTGAAAATTATCTAAGGCATTAGGCGTTGAGTGTGTGTAGCTCACTCAACGCCATCGGGCTGAAAGCGTTGAGTGCATTGAGACCACTCAACGCCATGGGGATGAAGGCATTTAGTGTGTTTAGTTCACTCAACGCCATGGAGGCTGAAAAGATTCTAAGGCATCAAGCGTTGAGTGTGTTTAGCTCACTCAATGCCATCAGGCTGAAAGCATTAAGAGCATTGAGTCCAGTCAACGCTTTTGCGGGTTAAGTGTCAACTTTGCAGATGTTGGCTTTGAGTGCATTGAGTGTGTTGACTATCGTACTTAAGCGTTGATTGCGTCGAGTCCACTCAACACCTTCGTCAAGTAAATGGTTTACCTGGCGAATCTGACTCTTAGGCATTAAGTGTATTGTATTCACTCAACGCCATTCGACGAATGATGTTCGACGTTCTGGCCTTGGTGTAGATTTCATTGAGCCGAGTTTGGCGAATCATGTTCGACGTTTTGGCCTTTGGCGCTTATTTTGTCGAGCTGAGTTTGATGAATGAAGTTTGACGTTCTGGCCTTGGCGCAGATTTCGTCGAGCTGAGTTCGACGAATCATGTTCGACATTCTTTCCTTTGGCACTGATTTTGTCGAACTGAGTTCGACGAATTGTTTGTCGAGCTGCGTTCAACGAATGCCTATGCTGAGTCAAATGTTGACTTGCTAAATCTATCTCCTGGGATATAAATAAGATGTTTTAGGGTTTTCTTTAGATAGTTGTTTTATTTCAGCACACGAGCCGACACTGTGCGATAAGAAGAAAACCTAGAAACCCAACGGAAGTGTTCCATCAATCCTGTCGCCGATTCTGATCCCGATCCTGGTGAGTGTCGCCGCTGCCTCTCCTACAACAGATCTAGCAGTCTGTGGAGATGCTGAGTGTCCTCTCCCGACGTAGAGCTTGTGTGACAAGTTGCTGGTGTTTCTCCTGATCATGTGGATTTCTATAGAGGCGCGGATATACTTTCTGCGCTCAAGACTTTAGCCGCTGTGTTGCTGGCCTGATTTTTCTGGAGCATCTAAGTTGAGTTCTGACTCAATCCCTCAAAGGTAATTTTTATTACATCATGCTTTTCTTCTTGATTCATGAATATTGCTAGATCCGAACTCGTTTGAGTTTTTCTTGTTCTTTTTCGCTGCGTGCACAAGTGTTGTGCCATCCATAAAAACCCAACACAAAGTGGTTGAAATCAATTTTCTCCAATTAGAAAGAGAGAGAAAGGGCAGTCAATAATGGCATGGAAGGTGAAACTCCCACAAATCTCCCCATTGATGGTTGGATTCAACTCCTTGGTAGTATGGGAGCAGTTTCCAGCATTTTTCAGATCACCAAGGGGCTGAATTCATTGAGAATTCAGTTACCCGAAATTCACCATTAGTTGTGAAAATGTGAATTCAAGCCATGCCCGTTCCCCTACCTCAACTGACCCCTTTATCATCTTCAGAGCATCATAAGCAATGGGTTTAGGCCTTTACATCGCTACATTTGCCCAAGGATAGAGATCAGGAGGTGGAAAGTTTTAGAGCTCGTCGGCCATGGCGCACCACCACCAATCGCGTCGGCAAGCCCTGTTGCTGGTCCACTTCTCCTCCTTTCCCCTTGTGCTAGCATCCTAGATCAATAGGATTTGAAATTGAGCTCAATTTGGCTGATTTCCATTTTCGAATTCCTTGAAAAATCATGGTTTTTATACTACTCGGGTTCGCCGTAAACCGCCCTCTAGCGGTCGTGCCGCCTTCCAACGATAGCCACCACATCAACGGAGGTGGTGGTGGCCGGTCGGGGAGGGGACCGGATGGCCGACAAAATTTGCTGAAAACGTTCCAGGTCGGGTGGATCGTGACCTTCGGCTGGAGGAGGAAGATGACATTTGGACCGTTGGATCTGTTATATTAAAAAGTATTAAATAGTGTATTTTAACCTTTTACTGTGTACTCCTTTAAATAAGAAAACAAGGCCATTAGGTGTTGAACCATGAAAAATGGCCGACATGGAAATTGTATGTCTTGAAGTCTACTTTATTTTAAAATTTATTTCAACCCATTTGGGTCAGTGGTCTGAACACAACTCTCAAAATGGTGCAGTCTATACATAGCGTTAACTAGAGACTAAATTAAGTGCCGCCACCAATCCAGCCATCCAAATGACTTGAAATTTGGACTGTTGGTCACTCTCACCTATACCTCTACCATAGCTAAAAATGGGATTTTTTGGAAATTTTTTTTATAGTTTTGTAAACATTTAATAATTCATATATGAATTAATTAAGGGCTCTAATGACCTCAAAGCCATCCAAAATTTTCATGGATGACCCCTAGGGTCTTGTAGGACTCTGGTAAAAATATTAACCAATTTGGGGTTGATTGGAGTAGGAATTTGTGTGACCAAAATTTGGTCTCATAAGAGAAAATTAGTTCTAAAGTGCACCAGGTGGAGTTAGCGACCATTCTTCATCCAAATGTGGTGAAACCTTGGCCACTGACTTTTAGTCACATAAACCCCCCTCACAAGTGGTTTTGAGCTGTTTTGTGGTGGTTATGTCCACAAATCCTAGTACAAACCCTAGGGTTGCCCTTTGAGTATTGAGAAGGACATGAGGTCATATTTCCTTGGATTAACTTGAAAATTGGTAGTCTACTTCGTAGTGTGGTATTAAGCCCTAGATAATTTTACTGAAATTTTTAGGAACATTTACCCCCTCTGATTTAATTAAAGATTAATTAGGGCACTTTATTTAAAAATGGAATTTCATATTTATATAATCTTGGATGTTCATGAAACTTCGGAATTGAGCTTATATTGTTAATATTGTTCTCTAATAAATGTTTTATGAATTTTGGATTGATATATTTGGTACTTTTTTCACAATCTCAATGTTTGCCCTAATTGCAAGAAAATTAACTATGAGTTAAATATTTACTAAAAAATTATGAAACTTTGTCAGAAGACATCTTAGGGCATTATAATGTTCGGTAAATTTTTATAAAATTATTGGAAGACATTTCATTTAGGGTCATTCACAAAGTGCCCTATGTTGAATATCATTAAGTAATTTCTTTATATGACTAAATTAATGGTCTGTTTGGCGCAGCTCTGGCGGCTGGAGAATCTCTTTTCCAGCCGCCAGATCTATTTTTTCTGTGTTTGGGACAGCTCCTTATGAAGAGCCTTTTGTAAATCTAGAGCTGTTTTGCAGCTTTTCGGAAATCCCTCCCCCCCAGCTTCTGCACCCGCAAAATACTTTCTCTCTCACAGGTTTTGGAATCTACCGGCCCCGACTTTTCCAATTCTTCCTACAACTTGCGGGAGCCGACGGATCTCGCTGGAGCTGACACATCTCGCCGAAGCCGATGTCCCCTCCTCCTCCCGCTCTCGCTCTATTTCTTCAAAGCGCACTTCTGCACAGAACACCCAAACACTCTGCAGCTTTTCAAAACTGCTCCCTAGAGATCTATTTTAAAACAGTTCTATCCGGACAGCAGCTTTTCAATCCGCCAGAGCTGTCCCAAACAGACCCTAACTTAGGAAATTATTATTTTCGGTCAGAAGTTTTTTCTTGTCACCCTAAACCTTTTGTAATTTTCCTATAATTTTTGGATCATTATTTGTAATACTTCCTTCTTTACCTTGCCTTGGTGATTATTTAATCAATATCTTATTTGAAGGTTAAAAACGTTTTTGGAAAATTGTGATTTTCAGTATTTATAGTTGTTTGTATCATATATACTTGTCATAATTTTGTTGAGGTTATAACAGGTCAGAAAAGTGTACTTGATGTTCAAAAGCATTGTTGGCCTTATATTGTAGAAAATTAATTAAATGAACAATTAAATTGGGAAATATATTATCTTCTGCATTTGATCTTAAAATATCATGATTGATTCCCAGTAATAATCTTAGGTCATTTGGATGAATATTTGGAGGGGTCACCATTCATGCACATCATGTAGCTCATTAGGTCTGCATATAGTAAAAACTATAAAACTAAGGTAACATGTAGGTCTTTGTATGGGATGATGAGATAGATGATTCACCTAGTCTGGTTGGAGTATGTAAGGTCACCAAATGAAGGTAGGTGGTGAGATCCTGGTTGACCAGGGGCAAAGTTGTGCTCGAGATCGATGGTGAATCGTCTTTCCCTCGAGAAAGATGTCTAAATACACTTAGGTTTCGTTCAAGTGTAATGCCAAGAGGGTTTGGACATGGGTAGTTACTAATAAAAATAAGTGCCTTGCGAAAGGGAGCTTCAACCAACCGTAGTTCTTAGTGCCCCCGAGAGCCCTTTAGAGAGAATGCCCTGGGCAGTCCAAGGTTAACCTTAAACCATGAGATTAAATGTTAAAGAGCAATTAGAAATACTAGGACTTCACTTTCACTCACCCCAATGACTCGAGAGGTTAGCTTGGTTAGGTTATCCGAGCAGTAGGCTCGGTGTTGTGGAAGTGGGCAAGTTAGCATGGCGAGCCGTATGCTCGGAAGGTTGTTATGACCGATGGGTTAGTCCGAGGAGCTAATTGCTCGAGAATTCATGCTTGCATGAGCATAAAGTGGTGGGTCTTTGGTATTAGACGGTCGATCACATCGACATCGATACATTGACTTGGTAAGTGTGGTTCTCACTTAGCCAAGGAAAAGAGTGGCGGTTGATCTTCATAGTACATGGTGACTCTGGTGTATCCTTCAGAGGCGTGCATAAGGGCTTGGACTAGTAGTGTGGTTACATGCCTAGAAGTGGGGTGGCCTGACCCACTATCTCCGTTGGCCACTACAGAGGCTCCTGGGAGTGAAGCTAGCTTCTAAAATATGGGAACTAAAGGTCTGTGCGCATGAAGTCGTGTGTGTGTGTTGCACTTGCATGAATCATGACATACATATCACTACACGCATACCTCCATAAATCCTGACACCCCAACATATAAACTAATATGGGATAGCTTATACGATAGGAGCCTAGCAAAAGAGACCTTAACTTATAAGTTTGTATGGGCATTCATATAAGTTAAGGTTACTTATTTCATAGTTTACTTTACATGTACTTACTGCTCTACTTTACTTGTTTACATTATTGCTTCCTTGTCATAGTTCTTTTGTACATACACCTGTTAGGGTAGTTGTCACATGCTTGTTCCGCTCTGCTTTGTTGTCCCCCGCTTTCATCCTCCTCGTACGATGCCTAGGAGTCACGGGTGTGAGGCGAGCATGATAATGGATTAGTCTTTTGACTAACGGTCGGTGGACAACATCATTTTAGGAATTTGAGGTGATGCACCAATCGCAGGAGGAAGGTAGGACTTAAGGAGCAGTAGCTGCGCACTACTGCTACTACACGACATGTCGAGGATGGATTTCAGTTTGCTTCTGCATAGATATTGTGAGATGTGTGAGAGACATTATTTGTATTAGAGATGTACTGGGCTCAAGCCCATTTTTCTACTCTGTTTCATATTTTGTACTCATTGAGGACTATTGCTCTTTTATATATATTAATAGTGAGCCGTGATTTATGGACTTGATTATATTTGTGTTAGTTAGTATTTTTACTTCTTTGGTGATCACTAATGCCAACAGGATCAACGTTTTTTAGTGACGAACTTCCCGGTTGTTGGTGTCACCGCAAAACGACGATTCTGGGCGTAAGACCCAATAGCGTAGCAAAACAATGAGGTCTTACATTTATCACGTTAATTAATATATTATATAGAAATAAAATGACATAATAAAAGAACTTGTCATAAATATAAAATGAAATGTATAGTACTCTATTTATCAAATGAATTATTATAACAACTGACAAATATACAGTCCACAGGACTCCTACTAGAGTTGAACCTTTAGGTATCTAATACACATTGATCTAATATGACTATCTTGCTTTCTCTGTGTGAGAGGCTTTGTTAGTGAATCTGCAATATTTTCTTTAGTCAGCACTTTGTAAATGTTCATATCTTCTCGATCGATAATCTCACGAATAAGATGGAACCACCGAAGTATATGCTTGGAGCACTGATGAGATCTAGGTTCCGAAGTAAGTACAATTGCACCATTATTTTCACAATAGTGAACTACATGATCAACAATGCTAGGACTTACACCAAGCTTACTAATGAATTTCCTAATTCATAAAGCCTCCTTCGTTGCATTAACATCAACAATATACTCAGCCTCAATTATAGAATCAACAACATTCTCCTTCTTGGAACTCTTCTAGCTAACAACTCCTCCATTTAGGCAAAAGACAAACCCTGAGTGAGACTTTGAGTCATCCATATCTGTTCGGAAGCTAGCATCCGTGTAATCCTTTATAATGAGCTCTTCCTCTCCAATAAATACCAAGAACGTATCCTTAATCCTTCTCAAGTTCTTTAAGATATTCTTGACGGTTATCCAGTGACAAACACCTGTATCAGACTGATACCTGCTAGCCATTCTCAAAGCAGAAGAGACATCAGGTCGAGTATATATCATTGCATACATAATTGATCGAAATGCCATAGCATATAAAATAAACTTCATGCGGTCCTTATCTTCACAAGATTTAGGACGCTGGTCCTTAGAGAGACTCACACCATGAGATATGGATAAGAATCCTTTCTTGGACACAAGAATGTTGAACCTTTTCAACACCTTCACAATATATGTACTTTCGGTCAAACAAAGCAACTTCTTCGATCTATCTCCATAGATCTTAATACCAAGTATGTAAGTCGCTTCGCCCAAGTCTTTCGTAGAATAGTAGTTCTCAAGGTTATTCTTGACAACTTATAGGGCCAGTTTGTCATTCCCGATCAATAATATGTCATCTACATACAATGTCAGGAAGACAACAATGCTCCCACTAATCCTCTTGTAAACACATGGTTCATCCTCGTTTTTGATAAAACCAAACTCTTTGATCTTTTCATCAAAACAAAGATTCCAACTTCGAGAAGCCTGTTTTAACCCATAAATAGATCTCTGTAATCTGCATATTTTAGTGGCTTCACCTGGAGATACAATCCCTCGGGTTGTGTCATATACACTTCCTCAAGAAGGTTTCCATTTAGGAAAACCATTTTGTCATCCATCTATCAGATCTTGTAGACATAATATGCAACAATAGCAAGCAGAATTCTGATGGACTGAACCATAGCAACATGAGAAAAGGTCTCATCATAGTCAACATCATGAATTTGCATGAAACCTTTACCCACCAGTCGCCCTTTGAATATCTGTACATTCCAATCCATGTCGGTCTTCTTCTTGAAGACCCACTTGCACCCTATGGGTACTACCCCTTCAGGTGATTCCACCAAGGTCCAAACTTGGTTTGCATACATGCAGTCCATTTCAGATTTCATGGCCTCAATCCACTTCTCGGAGTCCGGTCCACTCATAACCTCTTGGTAGGTTACATGCTCATCATCATGATCCATAGGCAACATATTACCTATTTGAGACATGAGAAATCCATATCTCTCAGGCTCAAACCTTGGTCTACCAGATCTACGTAAGACTTGTGTTTCCCGAGAAGGTTCTCTAGCTACAACATTTTGTAGTCATTTCTCAGGTTCGAATTCCGGTTCATTCATGATTTGTGTTCTTGAACCACTTCAAGTTCAACCTTTGTATTCTTTATGGATAAGAACTCTTTCTCCGAAAAACACCAGTTCTCGCGACAAACACTTTGCCCTCAGACAATAGGTAAAAGTAGTATCCTTTAGTTTCCTTAGGATACCCTACAAGATAATATTTATCTAACTTGGGTTTCTGCTTGTCAGGCATTTGACGTCTCACGTATGCTTCACAACCCCAAATCTTAATGAAAGACATACTATAACGCTTCCCAGTCCATATCTCATATGGTGTCTTTAGAACCGTTTTCGTTCTAGCACGATTTAGTTGTACAAGCAGCAGTCTCTAGAGCAAATCCCTAAAAGAAAACAAGCAAATCTACATGACTCATCATCGATCGCACCATGTTTAACAGAGTGCGATTCCTCTGCTCAGACACACCATTATCCTTCGGTGTTCTGGGTGGAGTGAGCTGTGATACAATACCACACTCTTTCAGATGATCACGAAACTCGACTTAGGTATTCGCTACCTCGATCATATCAAAGTGTTTTAACTCTCTTACCCTACTGGTTCTCTACCTAGTTTTTAAACTCTTTGAAGTTTTCAAAGGTTTCAGATTTTCAGCTCATAAGATACACATATCCGTATCTACTAAAATCATCAGTAAATGTAACAAAGTAGAAGTACCCACCTTTAGCCATATAACTCATGGGTCCGCATAGATCACTATGTATTATATCCAAGTAATCATCAGCCCTTTCATTAAAACTAGTGAAAGGGACTTTAGTTATCTTGCCTAATAAACATGATTCACATCTCTTAAATGATTTATAATTAAATGACTATAGTAGTCCATCTTTATGGAGCTTAGATATGTGTTTCTCATTTATATGGCCCAAATTGCAATGCCAAAGGTACGTAGGATTTGAGTCATTCATTTTTAGTCTTTTAATATTTTCTATATTATAGATTAGATAGTTTAAGTTCAAAACATACAAACCAATAAACATTTGAGCAAGAACTTAACAAACATCATACTTAATATTGAACAACAATTATTCTTAATAATAAAAGAAAATCCAATCATGTCCAAACATGAAATAGAAATGATGTTTCTAATTATTACATGAACATAATAACAATTATCGAGTTCCAATATAAGCCCACTGGGACAAGAAAGACAGTAAACTCCTACGACGACAGTAACAACTCTTGCCATATTGCCAACATGCAGGTCCACCTCCCCTTTACTCAACATTCTTCTCTTTCCCAATTCCTGTACATTTATACAAATATGAGAACCGCATTCGGTATATAATACCCAAGATGAAGGAGTAGAAATGTTTATCTCTATAACATAAATACTTGAAGCGGAAGTCATACCTCACTTCATTTCTACAGACCCTCAATATAAAAAGGATAGTTCCTCCTCAAATGACCAGCCTTGCCACAGTGGAGACATTTCCCTTCTTTTGTCAAGCCTTTCTTCTTAAGTGCTGAAGACTTGGGCTCAAGAGATGACTTAGGTCTAGCCTTAGTCTTCTTGAAACACTTGGCCATACCCTTGCCTTTATGCACCATCAGTATGGGGCTAGCAGGCTTGACCTTATTCATGTTGATCTCGACAGTTCTTAACATGCCTAGGAGCTCGTGCTCTGTCTTGTCAATTTCATTCATATTATATTCAAGAAAGCCTGCTTGTAACTGTCCAACAACAATTGCAAGATTACATCTATAGCAAACTTATTATATTCAAGACAACCTGCCCGTAACTGTCTGACAACGATTGCAAGATTACATCTATAGCTAACTCTTGACCCAGAGGAAAACCTAGTCTGTCAAGATTCTCTAGATACCCATTCATCTGGAGTGTGTGAGTCCTTACAAGATCTCGAGCTCCCATCTTACACTGAAGCAATGCCTAGGTGACGTCAAATCTCTCTTGTCGAGCTTGCCCTTGAAATATTTTCTTAAGGTGCTCGTCAATCTCTTTACAACTCATGTTCTCATGTTGCTTCTAAAGCTCAGAGTTCATAGTAGCAAGCATGATCAATTCGTCATCCAAGGAGTCGTTTTGATACTTCTTAAAAGCATCTTTATCAGCTCAGGACACATTCCCGATTGGCTCTTCAAGGGAATCCTCTTCCAAGATATAAAAGTTACACTCTTACCTGAGAACAATTCTTAGATTTATGTACCAGTCCAGATAATTTGCCTCACTCAGTTTCTCCTTCTCAATGATAGTTGTGAGGGATAGGGTGGAGTGAGATCCACTTGCCATGGAAATTGTACAAGAATTTATACAAAGAAAAACTTAGTACGACATTTCAAAATACACTTATATTTCAATTAGGATTTTAATTTAAATTACTCCTACTATTTTAATCAAATAGATAACCCTCAATATCAATTCAGAGAGTTTATGCAAGCACTCTATTAGTCGGCAAGATCCATATTTCACCAATACCATGAGTCAACTTTGACTTTTCTCTGACAATGCAGTTATTTAGGTATACAACACTTGTCAATTGCATCATCATGCAACTCTTGTATGATTGGTGAATAACTCTTTTTTCACATCCATCATATGGTTCTTGCCAACCCTATGCCTCTCGGAACTCGACTTTTGAGGTCACACAGTTAATTTGACCCGATGTTGACAGTGAGATATCACAATTATCCGCTCACACCCTTACCAAGATAGATTAATGCACCTTTCTTTGTCAAGCCCATGCTTCATCGATCGAGGCAGGAAGAGTGTTATCCATCAGAAGACGTTCGAATACTTAATATTTCATAATGGATTTTAAGATAATTAATTAATAATTAATCATGATTAACAATTAACCAATGTGCACATTCTTAAAATACTTACAACACTCACAATCTAAATACATCCCAGATGTGCACAAAGGAAAATCATCAACACTTGACGAACTAGGCTAAACCTGAATATATAGAACCTTCTAAATCTTTAGATTTATATGCATTGGACATGAACAACACCAACTCCACTTACACAGTAGACAAAGTCATCCCTCTATATGAGATTCAAAATCTAACACATTTGGTTTCACAAACCAACAAGAAGGACAGTTACTGTTAAGGAGAAACAGAGATATCACAACAAAATCACATGCGTTACTGGTGGGGTTCAAAGGGGATGCGCCCCTAGTGGGGTCTTAGGGGCAGAGCCCCTATGGGGTCAAGGGGCAGAGCCCCTGTAGGGTCAAGGGGTAGAGCCCCTGAGAGGTGTGGGGTAGTGTCGCGACCAATTTTTGGAAAACTACCACTGATTTCTCATAAAATTCCATCAACATTTGATGTTCCAGGACAAGATTTGGTCATTTAGAACACATCTAAATTTCCAGATCTACACGCACTAAATTTAGCAACTTCTGAGCCAATGATCATCGTGCAACCTCCCTCTGATACCACTATTGGGTTCTTAGTGGGATGCACAACACATGAGCGCAGCGGAATAAATCAAGAAACCCTAAAGAGAAATGGATCATACGATAATCATTGATCAAGAAGTAAAACAACTTTGAATAAAAGTATACCATAGCGGGATTGAGTCACTACTCAACTAAGATGCTCCAAGGAAGTCCGACGAACACTTGCAGCTAGAGTTCCGAGCATAGAAGTATATCCATGCCTCTACGGGTATCCACGCAAGCAAGAAGAACTCTTAGACTCTTGTCACACAAGATATAGGTTGTAAGAAGGAATGCCCTCAACGTCTCCGCGGATTGCTAGATCCGTTAAATGAGAGTTGACAGTGATGAATAGAAAGCTTAGGAATAAATTTCTGACGATGACAACAGGTTGAAATTATTGGAGGCAACGAATCGACGGCTGCGACTTCTAAGTTGCGGAACTGTTCTGTCGGGAGGAATAAGTCGTATTCCCGATCTCAATCGATTAGGTCAAATCCTGGGAGATAACATTTATCTGCTCAATTTATTCTCCAAGACCAAAACAACAGTTATCCACAGACCAGACCAAAATCAGACTTAAAGAATCGAACTAGAGCTAACAACATTTGTCAAGATGACACCTGTATATATGACGAATCAAAAATCCATTCGTCGATATAACACGTGAATATTCGACGAATTCAGACAGACCAATTTGTCGAAACATCAAGAGAACACTTGATGAATCCAACACCAATTTGTCGAGATAACATGAGTATATACGACGAATCCAAGACAAATTCATCGAGATGAAAAGAGACATTTCGAGGAATTCAGATCAATTCGTCAGAATAATAAGAGACAATTCGACAAATTTTACTTAGAGTGATTCGACGAATTTCGACTAAACAGTCTATAAAATGTCAAGACACTTCTCGACGATCTACCTGGTCATCCATATTCACAATATAAGTCCAAATCCAGAATTTCACAGGCTTGACCTTTCACTCATATCACATATAAGAAATGCCAACACAAACCTTTCTAACTTCTCCAATACTCTTATGTGCGACCCCGTAGGCTCATATTGCGTTGACAGTGAGACTACTAGTTTGATTACTTCTAGATCACAATTGTAATACTAACATTTTTGAGGACAAAAATCATCTTATTCTTATTGGACTGTAATATCTCAACTTTTATTGGGACACTAGAGCCCTAGTGGGCCCAATAAAAGTGACCCGAACCACTACTTGAGACCTTAGAAGGTAGAGGGTGACCATATTTTGGATATTGAGCATATGAACTATGATTTTAATTCTGTCAGTTTTTGTAGATTCGTATAGTCAATCTGGTGCAACGAGACTCATTTCGTTTCAATCCGAGGTCATATGGTGAATTTGACTTTTTGTGAAGTGCACCACAACTACATAGATTTTAGATATTGAGCATATAAACTCTGATTTGAGTTCTGTTAGTTCATATAGACTCGTGTAGATACCAGTGCAATAGGATTCATTCCATTTAGATCTGAAATCATATGGTGAATATGACTGTTTTGCGTCGTATGCCACGACTAAGTAGATCTTGGATATTGAGCATATGAACTCCGATTTGACTTCTGTCAGTTCTTGTACTCATATAGTTAATACGAGTGCAACAAAACTTGTTTCATTTCAATCAGAGATCATATGGTAAATATGACTATTTTGCGTAGTGCGTAATGACTACACAGATTTAGGATATTGAGCTTGAGAACTCTAATTTGAGTTCTGTCAGTTCTTGTATGGTCTTATAGTTAGTATGAGTGCAATGAGAGTCATTTCGTCTCTATCCAAGATCATATAGGGAATATGATCGTTTTGGGTTTCGTAGAGCGCCACGACGCATAATTTAAGAATATTTAGTAAATAAACTAATAATTGACCCTCGTCAGATTTATTGGACTCATATAATCAAAACAAAACAAACGAAGTTCATTGAGTTCAATTCCAATGTCGAGTGGTCAAACCGTGGTCAAATAAAGCTTTGTTGTGCACTAAAAAGCATGCGCACACTAATAATACTTTAATACCCCCAACATTAACCCATCCTCCGGTGACTTGGATCCAGTTTGACCTTGACCCATATGGGGACCCACCCTAGAGTTGACTTTGATAAAATCCTTCAAAACTCACATTTTTGAAAAATTTAAAAAGAAGAGAGGCTACACTATCCCAACTCCCCAAAGCACTCGGGCTCCCTCCCCCAGCCTTGTAGAGGTTCGAAAGGAAGCAAACCCTCATGTGTGTGGGCTTTGGGCCAAGAAATGATTTGGTGCACGTTAATATTATTTGAATGAAGAATTATTTTAAAATATAACATCGAGATTTTATTGGAGGAAAAACCCTTGCTCCGAATGACGTGAGGCATTTGTGAAATAAATTATTAAAATTCTTGGGGACTTTTTCCAACGCTCAGTAAAATTATAATATTTGGACGTATTGAAAATATTGTCTAGACATCAAATACGTAGGTTTGCGCGTGTCGAGAAATTAATGATGTGTGCACTAAATAGAGCAATTCCCAAATCTCGTGTCAAAATCTCTAGATCCTTCCATTATTATTAAATGTTATTTATTTCCGTGGTTGTTGTTCGAGATAAGCGAGGCTCATATAAATAAATAGCTGATATCTACCCAGCACGAAAAATCAAGTTTACTAATTATGGTGATAACTTCTTGTGAAAGAGGAACACGAATTTCTAATGAGATCTTCCTTCTAACTATAAGTCCGATTAAGGAAATTTAAGGTGTGCAATAAATTTAATTGGGCAAACTCAAATAAGTTGGTGAAATCTAAAATACTAAAGAAAGCCTCCTAAGAATATAGTAAAGTACTTGCCTCTTATAAACAAAGAAGTCTCCTAATAATGGAGTGAAAACTTGTCTCCTATGAACACAGAAGCCTCCAAAGAGCAGAGTGAAGAATTTACCTCATATGAACGAAGAAGTCTCCTAAGAACGAAGTGAAGAGCTTGTCTCCTATGAACAGAGAAGTCTCCTAAGAATGAAGTGAAGAACTTGCCTCCTCAGTATGGATGGAACTGAAGGACTAAAATTCTTATTTTGCTATTTATTTCAATTTACTGTACTTTCCTTTATTACTACATTTACTTCACTTTATTACTTTGATATATGTCTTTTCAGTTAAGTAGTTTATTATCATAGTTCATTTCAATACTTTACTTCAGCACTTTAGTTCTGCAGCTTTAATTCAACAGTATTTTATTACCACACTTTATTACTGCAATTTACTATTCCCTGTATTTTTTGTTTGGGTCCCGCTCTAACGAACGACTGATTATTTGGGTGAAGATCACCATGGTATTAGGCATGAAGGTGAAGATCACGATGGTCTGCAAACAACACATTCCAATTACCTAATCTAGAGTTTGACTTTAAGGCCTCACCTTGACTCTCTGACCCTACCATAATATCCCTAACCCATTAGGGGGTCCCTAGGAGCACCTAAAACTCATTGGTGTCAATTAAAGTGGTCAAGTTGACCAAAACCAACCCTACCCAACCATTCATAGACCTTCGGGGAGTCCAATGGGTCACTAAGGACCCATTGGGGTCAACTCAAAAGGTAAAATTGACCAAAGTCAACTCAACCCTAAATTGGATCAAATTAACTCAGGTTAACCGAACCAAGCCCAACCCACCTGGGCTAGGCCCAATTGAGGTGACCCATTTGCCCATGAGGTTGGAAAATATCTGATTTGCCATTCATTTTTGTAAATAATGATAGGAGAGAGAAAATGAGAGTTTTCCCCTTAATGGAGAGAGAGAGAAAGAAGAAAGAGAGAGAGAAGAGTTACGGGGGAGGCCATGGGTCACCCACCTCCCTTAAGCACCCTTTGGGATTCCCTGATGCTTAAGATCCATCTCCCCATCAACTCTAGCCCATAGACATCAAGAGTGGAGCCCAACCACCATGACCGACCACCCCTTCACCTCCCCTCCATGGAAAATTATAAATCCCCATATACAACCCCCATTCCCACTTTTGACCATCCCATAACCTTCAAAACATCCTTGTCAGTCAAATAATGTATTAGATTAATAGTTTTGGTGGAAGATCAAGGAATCGGGCAAGCTCATCAGGGAGGAGAAACGCCACGGCCAACCGCCGCCGCCGCCGCCGCTGTCATCGAACCCCAAACAAGGTCCATTTCTCCTCCCCTCCCTCTGTGCTAGATATCTAAGGTTTTAGGAGTCAAAATCGAGTTCAAACAAGCCGAATCAAATTCGAATTTTTCATGGAAAAAGACATGAAAATGCATTTTCGGTTTCGCCTGAAACCACCACCTCCGGCGGCCAAACCACTGTCGGGCGATAGCCACCACCTCGATAGAGGTGGTGGTGGCGGTGGCTGGCCAGGGAGGTGGTCGTGTGTCCGACAATTGGCTGGGGAAAAGCTACAGGCGGCATGCTGTTCGGGTTAATTGGAGAAGATGAACAGTAACTTCTATTTTAATGTTATATTTATTTATATGATTTAGTGATTAAATACCCCTTAACATGCATCCGTTTGTTGCTGCCAAGTGAGGCCCTTATAGGCCGTTTCAGGAAAAATGTTAATAGGAAAGTTGTAGGCTTTTTAGTCTACTTTATTTTAAAATTTATTTCAATCCATTTGGGTCAGTGTTCTGACTACAATACTCAAAATGGTGCATTGTATACATAGGCTTGACCCGAGACTAAATTGAGTGCCCCCATCAATCCAGCCATCCAAATGACTTGAGATTTTGAATGGGGGTCACTCTTAACTATATCGCAGATATATCCAAAAATGAGAATTTTTGGAGAATGTTTCTATAGTTTTTGCAAACATTTAATAATCAATATATGAGTTAATTAGAGGGTCTAATGACCTCATAACTCCCCAAAACTTTGGTGGATGACCCTTTGGGTCATGAGAAGTCACTGGTAAAAATCTCAGCCCATTTGGGGTTGATTTGAGTGAGGAACGATGTGACCAAACTTTGGTCCCTAAAGGGTAAATTAGAGCAAAGGTTGTTTGATGGATTGTGTTGCCAAACCTCATCCAAAAAGAATGAAACTTGGGACACTGACTACAAGTCATCTAAAACACCCCCACAAGAGATTTTGGATGGTTTGGGGTGGAGATACCCTAAGACCCTAGTGTAAGCCCTAGGATAAATGGTTTTAGGATTTTTAGAGTGAAAATAAGCTTTGGTAAATAGTTTTAGGATTTTTAGGAACTTAAACCTCTTTAAAATAGGTACGGATAGATTAGGCCATTTTGATTCAATATTTATGTACATGCTTAAATGACCTTTGATGCTCATGAAATTTTATGAAATAAACTTATTTAGATTATATTGTTCCCTAGAAATTTTATTGTGAATTTTGGATTGGTAATCATAGAACTTCATTCATAAACCCTAATTTTGATTTATTCACATGATAATTATTTTAGGGTTATTTGATTCCTAGAAAATTGTAAAACTTTGTCAGGGAACATTTTAGGACATAATCATGCTCTGTGATTTTTTATAAAAATATTGGAACAATTTTCATATAGGATCCTTCATAAGCGCTCATTTGTTGAATATTTTAATATAATTCATTTATGTGATCAATTTGAGTTGGAAAATCATAATTCTTGATTAGTATCCTTTTCTGGTCATATTTATCATCTAGTAATTTTATCATAATTTTAGGATGGTTGGTTTAATTTTTCTTTATTTATCCTAATATTGTGGTTATTTATTCAATAATTTGTTGGAGGTCAAAAACTTTTTGGAAAATTGGGATTTTTGATATTTATCATTATTTTGATGTTACCAAATTGTCATAATTTTTCTAAGGCCATACCTAGTAATAAACGTGTACTTAGTGTTCAAAAGAATAAGTGGCCTTATTTTGCAAAAAATATAATAAATAACAAATAAAATAGGAGAATTATACTCTTCTGGATTTATTCATAAAGTATCATTATAGACCCCTAATAATAATCTTAGGTCATTTGGATGATTATTTAGAAGGTCACCATCCTTGCACATTATATTGTCCATTAGGTATGCACACATCAAAACCGTAGAATTTGGGAAACATGTGAACCTTGATATGAGGTAGTTGGTGTACTTGGTCTGGTTGAGAATGAATAAGGTCACCAATGGAAGGCAGGTTGTGAGACCCTGGTTGACTAGGTGCAAGGATGTGCTCGGGATCGATAGTGGATCGTCTTTCCCTGGAGAAAGAGGCTAGGTACACTTAGGGTTAGTTTAAGTATAATGGTAAGAGAGTTTACGACATGGGTAGATACAGAAAATAATAAGTACCTTGCGAAAGGGAGTTTTGAGCTTCAGCCCATCATAGTTCCTAGTGCCCTCGAGAGCTCTTCACAAGAAATGCCCTGGGTAGTCCAAGGTTAACCTTAAACTATAAGACTAAAATGATTAAAGAGTAACTAGTAATTCTAAGTACTTCACTTTCACTCACCCCATGGTCATGTGAGGCTAGCTTGGTTTAGACTCACGAGCGGTAGGATCAGTGGTGATAGGTACGAACTGGTTAGTCCGGGGAGCCTGTTTTTCAGAAGGTTGTTGTGACAGACGGGTTAGTCTGGGGAGTCGATGGCTCGAGAATTCATTATTGCATGTGCATAAAGGTGGTGGGTCTTTGGTATTAGATGGTCGTTCACACTGACGTTGATACGTTGACTCGACAAGTGTAGTTCTCACTTAACCAAGGAAAAGACTCGTGGATTTACCAGCATTAGTGCGTGGTGACTTTGGTGTGTCCTTTAGAGGCATACGTAAGGTCTAGGCCTGGTAGTGCGGATACCCGCTTAGGAGTGGGGTGGCCCAACCCAATGTCTCCATTGGCCGCTATGGAGGCTCCTGGGAGTGAAGATAGCTTCCAAAACCGGGGAACAAAAGGTCTGTGTGCATAGAGTCGTGTACATGTGTTGCACTTCTATGAACATAGCATTAAAATAACATAACATAGCATATCATGTCATCATTGCATTGAAACCCATACCCCTATCGTATAAATTTATATGAGACTTTTTATATGATAGGCCTTGCAAAACGAACCCTTAATCTATAAGTTTGTATGAACATTCTGACAATTTAAGGTTACTTTTAATATAGCTTGTTATCTTTACTATTTTCACTGCTCTGTACTTTACTTTGTTTATATTACTACTTCATTGCTATAATTCTTTTATACATACACCTGCTAGGGTATTTGTCACCTGCTTGTTCCACTCTGCTTTGTTGTCCTCTGATTTCCTCCTCCACGCACGGTGCCTAGGAGTCCTGGGGGTGAGGCGAGGATGATAATGACTTAGTATTTTGACTAATGATTGGTGGACCAAATTATTTTAGGGGACCGAGCAGTAGGAGCATCTGCACCTGTAGGAAAAGGTGGCATGACATGAGGAGCAGTTGCTGTGCACTATCACTACTACACGGCGACGGGTCGAGGATGGATTTCACTTTGCTTCCGCTTAGATGTTGTGAGTTGTGAGAGAGAGATCATTTGTATTAGACATGTAACGGGCTTAAGCCCCTTTCCTACTCTCTTTCATATTTTGTACTCATTGTGGATTATTCTTCTTTTATATATATTGTTAGTTAGATGTGATCTGTGGACTTGTATTACTTACTTATCTTTGTTGATACGCTGTGATGTGATCATTTTAGCCTCTAGGATTTGTGCCGTATGGTGGCATCTAACTTTGTAGTTGGAGTCACCGTAAGGTGGCGGTTCTGGGTGTGACCCGGTGGTGAAGCAAAAAAATAGGGTCTTACTCTGTCAGCGGAGAACACATCAGAACACCTGTATCCTTTCTGTGTTGGACAATAACCCAGAAAGATGCATTTAATCGAGCGAGGAGATAGTTTACCATGACCAAAACAACTGTGAACAAACGCTATGCATCCAAAGATATGAGGAGGCAAAGGAAAAGGATTCGCATCAGGATGCAGGATAGAAAAGGGATTCTTCCCATTAAGAACGGAAGACAGAACTCAATTAATGAGAAACACGAGAGAAAAACAACATGACCCCAATAAGACTTGGGAACATGCATATGAGTGAGAAGACTATGAGCCACATCCAGAAGATGACGATTCTTTCTTTCAGCAATGCCATTCTATTGCAATGTGTAAGGAAAAGTAGTCTGATGAACAATGTCATGATCCATACAAAACGATATAAATTGATGACTAAGATACTCTTTAGTATTATCAGATCGAAGAATTTTAATATGAGTATCAAACTGTGTACGAATCTCATTATAAAATGCAGTGAAAATAGAAAAAATTTCAGAGCATTTGTGAAGCAAATACAACCACGTACTACGAGAAAAATCATCAATAAAAGTCACAAAATACGAACTACCCCTACCAACAGTCTGAGTAGGAGGAGGGCCCCATATATCCGAATGTACAATTTCAAAAGGACGAGAAGAACTACATCCATTCTTAGCAGGAAAAGTAGATCGATGATGTTTGCCAAATTGGCATGCCTCAAAATGAAGAGAAGAGTCTCCCCGATGTAAATCATGCAGAAGTTGATAAAGAATCTGTGGATGAGGATGCCACTGAAGTAAAGGAGAGGAGACAGAAAAAGAACAAGAAGTACAAAGATAGAATAATCCACTGCTTTCAGTCCTAGTAACAATCATCTCCTTGGATTGAGGAACCTAAAAAGCACAAGTAGGAGTAAAAATAACTTCACATTTCAACTATTTGCAAAGCGCAGTAACAAAAAAAAGATTGCACGAAAAGTTAGGGACATAGAGAGTGTCTTGAAGCTGAATAGAATGAGTAACATGCACTGTGCCAGACCCATGAACTGGGGACGGAGAACCATCAACAATAAGAACCAGAGGTAACCAGTTACTTTTGTTAAGAGAAGAGAAAAGACAACAATTCCCCGTCATATGATTAGTAGCACCAGAATCAACGAGCCACCTACCCATAGTAGCTACCTGAGCAGCACCGGAAGCAGCAAGTGAAGAAGTAGACTTCTTATCATAATCAACAGAAGCATGACAGAGGTGAGGATGTTTGGTCCAGCAACAATCAACCAAGTATCTATCTCTCCTAGAATCTGTTGATGAATCATATCATACGAGTCAGGAAGATGAAGCAAGTAGCAAACAACAAGAAGTTCATGAAAGTATTTTTGTTGCTTAGAAGATCAGCAGAAAAAGGACGATGCTGAAGAAGTTCAGCAGCAAGACTCTGGACCTCCTGATAGGCAGCAGCATGATTCATAGCAGGGTGAGCAAAAAGATCCGCATATAAAGTATAGATGCGTGAAGTTTGAGCACCCTTGAAATACAAAGCAGCATGATGATTCCATGCAGCCTTGACCGTTTGGTCATGTCTAATAACATGAAGGCACACATTGGTTAAACAGTTGGCTAACCAAGTTCAAACCAAGGCATCGACAACATCCCAATCATCATAAGCAGTCGTGCTAATAGGAGGGGATCATCGGTCAAATGAGAGCGCTTATGCTGAGAGCGTAAAAGGAAAATAAAGTACACACTCCAGTCCGACAAATTTGGACCAATAAGCTTGGATGAAGTACCAAAATTACCAGAAGTAGTAATAGAAGTAGAAGAAAGAGAGAGGAGCAAGAGGAAGTGGCAGAAGAAGATGGAGTGTCCATGGGGAGAAGAAGCAAGCCGCACAGTTAACCAAACAAATCACGCGAACAAACAACGTAAACAAACCCCATGAACAAGAGGAGAGACTGCACGGTCTCGGTGTGAACACACCAGCGGTAGGAAAAATGTCGCCACCAAAATGCGCAGACCGCAATAGAGAAGACAAAACCGCACGAACAGACAAGCGCACAAGAAGCAAGTCGCAAATAAAGTTACCAACAAGGGAGGGAAGAAGGGAGGGAAAGAAGCCAGAAGAAACCGAAAGAAGCCAGATGAAGAGATTGCGCGGTTACACAAACAAATCGCTAGCAATTTGGAACAAAGGATTGGTTCGCTCTGATAGCAAGTAAAAAGTGCTAAATAAACCGAAAATTTTATTTCTCCAAAAATATAATTATTACATAGGTATGCCCCCTTATTTATAGAAAACGGGAAAGATGAGAGAATACAACAATCGATGTGGGACTAAATATAAGTCGGGAGGCTTGTGCAGTTTGATAAAGTCAAACTGCGTACTATGCAATGAACACATGTACACCTGGCAGCAACTAAGGAAACCCACCACATCGCCACTAGAAGACCGCAAGACCAGGCCGCTAGACCGCAACTGCGGGTTTCCACCACCGTAGTTACGGCTAACCATCAAACCGCAACTACTGCAAATCATAAGACCGCAACTCCAAGTTGCCACCAGAACGCAGTTGCGGTAAACCATGTGTTCACTATTGCGGCTTTATCCAGACTGCAATAGCCACACACCAGACTGTAGCAGATAACCTCCAGACCGCTGCGGCTAACATCCATCGCACTACTGCGGCCTCAAACCAACCCGCTGGAGAGCTACTACATAGACCGTTGCGCCAAACAGCCAGAATGTTGAACGGACACCCCGCAAGACCACACGGCCAGATCGCTGATCAAATAGGCCGCTGAGCCAAACCTCCAGAATGCCGACAGGATAAGCCGATGCGACTTGTTAGGCTAACCACCCGAACTCTGGTTCAAACAATACATAAATATGTATTTAACATTTCTCTAAGTTAACATTTGCATGTAATCAGTATTTGATTGATTAACAGCTTGGGAGTAATTAAATACTCTCCAGAAGTGAAGAATATTTATTATGTACAAATGCATTGAGTCATCTCACTTCAATCCACGCTCAAGGCCTATATGCATTGACTAAATGCTATTCACTCAATGCCTTAGAAGAGAAGAAGAGAAACTGTTTAAGTTCAAATACATCGAGTCAACTCACATCACTCGATGCTTAAGATTCATATGCGTTGACTAAATGTTACTCTCTCAACGCTTCAGTAAAAGAGCAGAAATTCAGACCAAGTACAAATGCATCAAGTGAATTTCTTTCAGGCAACGCCTCAATAAAAGAGCAGAGATTCAAACCAAGTTATAATGTGTGGAGTGAAGACCTTTTACTTAATGCCTCAATAGTGAAGCATACAAACTATCAAATTACAAATGCGTCGAGATATATGACTTGACTCAATGCCTAAGTAGAATGCGCTGGGTTAACTGCAGTCACTCAACGCCTCTTCAGAAAGGCTTCACTCAACGCTTCAGTAGAAGCAAAAAAGCTGTCAAAGTACAAATTTGTCGAGACACAAGAGATCACTTAACACCTAAGTAGAATGCGCTGTGTTAAGCACAGAATACAAGTATTTGACTAAGTTGTGTTGCTTCCAACACTTAATGCTTCTACAAAAGATTAGAAATTTATTCAAGTCAATTGGTGTCCTATCTATTCTACTGACATCATATATAATTCAAATCAAGGCAGATTGCACGCTAAAAGACAGAAACTACCGCATTTCTCTGACATGCAATGTTGGGATGATTCAACCATTAAAACAGACCATCCGTATACCTAAACAAGATATATCCATTACAGATGTTGAGATATAAAAGCTAAGTGCATGATACCTTTACAAGAACTTTTTTTTTGGGAATACTCTCTAAAATCGTAATTAGCAAAAAGTTGTCGCCAACATAGAAAGAATTATTTTTCATTGTCTTCAAGCTTAGTAGTCTACATAATAATTTTCTAAAGCTTGAATAAGAAGAATATCTCTGCAAGTATTCAACACAGTACAACCCTCTTCTAATCTAAAGATCACTTCCTATTGCTGTAGTGATGAGAAGCTGTCTGATGATATGGCTGAAGAAGAAGGCTCTAGTGCTTTTGTTCTAGAGTCATTGTATTACTCTTTAAATCTCTATTGTAAGATCTCTCTGAGATCTGAGTGCATTCCTAAGTTATAAAGGATGAGAGTAGGACTTTTTTCAAAGTCTGAGGTAGGATTATTGTAGAGAATCTGAGGTAGGAGTATGTTATAAAAGATGAGGTAGGGCTTGCTTATGAGACTGAGGTTGGAGACTTATTGTTGTCTCTGAGATAGGACAGAGAGTAGTCTGAGTTGTCGGACTGCTTGTATGTTTTCTATGTTCTTGAAAGTTACCAACCTTACAACAACACACCAAGTATATATTTTTGAAAGGGTTAAGAGATCTAAATGAAACCTACTCACTCCCTCTTTTGGTGGTAAGCTACTCTTTAAAAGACTTTCAAGTGGTATCAGAGTGAGGTTATTCAATAAAAACCTAACAGTCTGGACAAGATCTCCAAGGATAGTAAATGTAAATCATCATGACTTCTAGTGAGAACCACAAAGAGTCGAGTTCTATTAAGCTTCCAATTTGCAGGAAGGAGAACTTTGGTATATGAAATGAAAGAGTAAGGCTGTCTATGGAAGCCTCAGAACCTAGGATCTTTGTAATAGTGGAAGAGGGACCTATCATCCCCCCACAAAGGTCTCAACAATATATGCCAACATCAAGACCCAAATAAATACTCAGAAATGATAAAGGATGAGGTGGTTCTGGCCACCATGGACAAGAGGGTCCAGAACATTTTAGTTAGTGTTATTGACGACTCAACCATTTAGAACCTTGTTCACTACAAGACTGCAAAGGAAATATATGACTCTCCGATTGTCTATATGGAGGGAACTGAGAAAGTGAGGGATAATTAAAAATCGCTTCTAAATCAACAGTATGAGACATTTAAAGAAGATAAGAAGGATTCCATAGCTGAGTTCTATGAGAAATTCTTTAAAATTATGAATGATCTAAAGACTTATGACAGACAATTCTCCAACTATGAACTGAATGACAATTTTTTGAGATAACTTAACAAAGAGTGAGACATTAAGATTTGTGTCATAAGGGAGATGGGCAACTTAGCCAACATTCTGCCACAAAATCTATATGGCAATTTCCAGTCATATGAGCTTTAGCTAATCTCCAGAAAGGCTGAAGAAGAATCTGCTAAGTCATTCAGTGGAGAGAAATCAGTGGCCTTCAAAGCTAAAACCTCCAGATGGAATAGAGAGAAGACTCATTGTCCCCCAAGAAGGACTGCTGAGTTAGAAAGCTCTACACCCAGCTCATCAGAAGTTGAGCTGACTGATGAAGAGCTAACCATGTTCTCCAATAGTTCAAAAAGATGTTGAGCAGAAGAAGACAATGGAAGATCAAGGCCCCTATATGCTCAAGCTTAAGGAAGCTCCATGCAAACCATAACAGATCTAGAAAAGATCTCTCTGGGGAAATGTATGTGTCTAAACTAGATTTTAAAAAAAAACCGATGTGGTTTGCTACTGCTGTAACATGTGAGGACATGTTATAGTTGACTGTCCTATTAAAAGAAAGGAGAGTAAGAGATCTGATGATAAGAAGCATCATAAGGAGAAAAAGGTTGACAAGAGCTTATTGGCTAAGGAGCACTCAAGCCTATTTGACAGTGATTCTGAGACTTCAGAATCTGAAGATGAAAATGCTTACATTGGCCTATTCTCTACGAAAGAGGATACAGATCACCAAACAACCAAGGTGGGCATAAGGGCACCACTATCCTCTACTGACAAAGACTCTGAAGATGAAGAAGATTGTAACTTCATGGCCATGACTAAAGAAAATCTGGATAAATCTAATCCTGATGAGGTAATCATTTCTAACATATCTTCTTCAAACTCTGATTATGAAACTGGCCTAAATTTGGAGGCACCCCTGTCATCCAATAAGGAGGATGGATCGAAACATAAAGAGGATGCCAATCAATTGATTGATAGATATGATGTTCTCCTGGAAGCTCTACAGAAGAGAAAAAAACTTATCAAGAGGCAAGCTGAAGAGATTGCTTCTCTACAATAGGCTAAATCCATGCAATTTGAGTCGGCTTCCCAAGTAGTTCAGATGAGTAGAGAAATAAGTCAAATAAAATAATCACTATTATCCAAGTTAGCATCATAAGCCAGAAGAGCAAGATCATTAAGGATCATGAAGAGAAGCTCCTCAAATGGAGGAAGCTAGTGGGAAAATTCTCTAAGCCCAAGACTGTGTTTTCTTTTATTGATACCTTCTTCTTTAAAATAATAGAAGGGGATTGGAATTCAAGTGGAATGCTGGTACAACTAATTCCAATGGAAAAGGAAAGGCTCTAGCTGTGCCTCAAATCACCAATCAGAATGTAGTATTTCCATCTAATAGGTATGACCATGGGAGTATATATGGTCATTGGAAGATTGGAAGTTCCTCAAGTAAGGGCAATAGTTCATCTTAGAATGATAGGAGAAAGAGCATGACATTGAGTGCTTTGAAAGCTTCCCATGAAGAAATCCAAATGACTCATCATGGACTATTTATGTTTGGTGCTATAGCCACACACTCAATGGTAAGGTAGTAGCCACTTCCCAAAACTCTCCATAAAAGAAACTAGCAAATGACAAGACTGTAATCAACTCTCACTTGACCATTTCTGAAGCCATCAACACCATGTCAGCTGCAAAGTAGACACATTTTGCTCTCAAACAGATTCAATCAAGAGAACCTCCTTACCGTCAAACATTCCGCCAGATTCTAGCTGTGAGAAATAGCAAAAATGTTGCTATCTCCTCTGCTAAACAAAAACATTATGATGCTCTATCCACTTCTAGGAATGTCCATAAGAAAAGGTACAACACCCATGAATGTTGGTGTTGTGGCAAAGTTGGGCACTTTTCCATAGATTGCTAGTTTAATTGAATAGAATCCCATGTGAAAGTTGTTTAACGGAAGGCAAGCAAATCACCTAAAGGGGGGCGGGGTGAATAAGTCTTTGAAATTTTATTAGTTCTTTTGTTGATTTCAACTTGATCTATCTAGAGCTTGTCCTTAGATCCTGCAATAAGAATGAAAACAAGCAACACAAAAAACATACAAAGATTTATAGTGGTTCCCTAATTGGGTACATCCACTTTCCCTCCCACCTATCCAATTTATTTGTTGGACTAGGCACAAACTCCACCAATATGCTCCTCAAAGCTTACACCTCAGGCCCTCAGCCTTATACACAGATTCTTCATAGAATCCAAACTCAGAACCATAAGGGTTCCTACCTCAGAGCTCTGCAGAGCTCCTACAGCTCAGTGATCCACTGATCACCTACCTCAGCCTTATTTCTAAGGCCTTCAACTCAGGATCTTCAGCCCTATAACTTTAGGTGCACAACCCTACTCTCAGAGTGCTGCAGCACTCCTACAACTCAGCACCCTTCCAGGTACCTACAGCTCAGCCTCCTCCAAGGCCTGCAACTCAGTGACACACTTGTCACCTATAGCTGAGTGACTCTCTAGTCACCTACCTCAGGCACAAGGCCCTACACTCAGGCTAGGAGGACAGCCCTACCTTAGATCCACAATTGGATCGTACCTCAGAGAGAAACACTCTCCTTCCTTATGCAATAAAGCCCTACAGCTCAGATCCACACTTGGATCCTACCTCAGTGACTAATTAGTCACCTACCTTAGACACAAAGTGTCATACACTCAGATTCAGATAAACTGAATCCTATAGGAAGTGAGTATAGAATGTTTTAAGAAAAATAAAATAACTGACTCAGAGATAAATCACTGAGTCTACTTTGCTGGACTAAGCAGATATCAATCTAGCCCAGTTGCTGTAGAAGGAATGAGTCATCTTCTACAACTAACTTCTTCTTTGATGCACAGGTGGGCAGCTATCTGCTGTTGAAGGCTGACTTCCCCTTCACACAACTTACTTCTTGCTGAATGGTTGAATCAGCAACCATGTTCTTCAAAAAACTATCTTGCTGAACTTGAAGATCTTTAGCTATCTTCCTTTGCCTTCAGGCTATCTCTGCTGGACTTGAGCTTTCAAGCTTAATGGAGAAGAAGATGTTCAATCGCCTCTAAATTTCTTGTTTTATTTTCTGCGTTTGTTCCGTTCGTTTGTTCGTTCGTTGACCTAATCCCCATTTTCTTTTTCCTTTTTATATGCATTGATTTGAATCAATGACACAAATGTATGTGACCCCATCCAAGGATTGGTGAGCATCACTTTTATTAGAAAAGGACAAAGCAGCTTTCGGCTCCATTGCAGCTTTCCCGCAACAACTACATGTAAGTTGACAATGATGAAGTCTGCAATGGTCATCGCCATATGGATTTAAAATATTTCAGAAATCCATAAAGCATTGAGTGATGTTATGTCACTCAATGCCATCTGTCTTGTCTCTCAGCGCTTCTAGACATGTGAATTTTCTCTGTATTTGTCTTAGTGGTTCTATCTCAGCGATCTCAACTCTTTCTTATTATCAGCTGAGACAAGCTTCTGTCTCATCGCTTTCTGTCTCAGCGGTCTCAGTGGTTTCTTATTAATAGCTGAGACAAGCTCCTGTCTTATCGCTTTCTTCTCACAGTCTTAGCACTTTATTCTTAACTGCCGAGACAACCTTTTGTCTCAGCGCTTTCTTCTCAGCGATCTCAACGCTTTCTTCTCAGCTATCCCAGCTGTCTCCACGCTTTTTGCCTTAGTCAGTTTTTCTGGCTTTATCTGCATTCGACGATCTGTGGGGTGAGCTCGACGAACTCTGATCTTCTCAGCAGTCTCAGCGCTTTTTGTCTTTGTCAATTTTCTCTGGCTTTAGCATGACAAGTGTTGAGCTGAGCTCGGTGAACTGCAAACTAAGCTCGACGAACTTCAAACTGAGCTCGACAAACTTTGAATCCTGAGCACTTAAGCTTATCCCAAGGAATGTTGAGCTGCACTTGATGACAAGCGAGCTGAGTTCGATGATCTGCGAGCTGAGCTCGACGAACTTTGAATCATAAGCCACGGAATGTAGCTCTTGAGGAATGTCGACTTGAGTTCGACGATCTGTGAGCTGAGCTCGACGAACTGCGAGCTGAGCTCGACGAATTTTGAGTTTACCACCAAACTGATTTTCTTCACCTGTCCAATCATGGACTACCTACATGAAAGAACTAGAGCACTCATCAAATACATTATGCCCCTTAACATGATTGGTTATGCCTCTTCAAATCCTGAGGAACATTGTAGGGCACAATTCCAAACAATCTTCCCCTATTTGAAGAAGGTAGAACACACATCCATGCTAAGGTGCATCAACACAAGAAATATCATGATAGGTCTAATGAAACATTATCATGACAACTAGCCATCCCAGTATAGGATAACTGCCCCTAGATGAGATGGCTTAACACTATGATTGAAAGATCAATGGTACATGTGAATTATTAATCATTTATAATGTGATAGTATGATTAACAACAACAACTTTATTAATCATTAACAAGGTAAACATTATGATCAAGATAAACCTAATCATTAACTAATTTAGATATCTTTAGTCAAACAGTAGTAGGTAAAATTTGTGATTATAAGATATATGTCAAGGAATAGCATATTTATCAAACATAGACATGTAAGTGAAAATTTCAAACACATTTGTCACATCAATATAGTCATGGCCAAAACATATTCATTTTCTTTATAGAGATTTGAAATTTTTACACTATTGATATTCATTACAAACATAGATTAAGCAATTTTTTAAATAAGCTTAAGTCTTGCAGTCTTCTTTCGCTATTCTTTGATGAACTTGCACCAACATCCTTGGTTGCAGCAGACTTCTTCAAGTTTTCAGCTTTGTTCTTCTGCCACTTGAAGCAGAGGAATGACTTTGGAATATATCTGGGAGGCATTTTCTTGAGGTTGCTCTTGCTTACTAGATTTCTTTGAATACTCTTTCTCTTAGGGAATTTCTTTCCAGATACTTTATCCATTCCTCAGAAGGATATACACTATCAATATTCTTTAATATTTGTCCATGGCTTACCCAAGCATTGATAATGATGGATTCAGAGGTATCACTTAGCTGTTCATGATCTGGATCATCTCTGTTCTCAGCTCTACTCTTTGCCATGAACTCTTCAGCCAATTGAGTTCCTTCCCACTTTCTTCTGGCAGCAAGCTGTGCATCCTGTGTAATTCTAGCTTGTGTTGGGAAGTCTAGGTCCTCTGGCCTCTTTTTATCCAGGAGGGGCAGGTGTAGTGCCACCCTGGTGCCTTGAATAACATTGAAGGTTTGTTCTTCAATAAGTGCTGCTGCTTTAGCATGCTTTCTCTCCCCCTTTCTGCCTTCTTCAGATATTATCTTTTGTAGTAAGGAGGTATTGGCTTCATTTGTGTTTGATACAGATTAGAGTATTGTCTCATTATCAGTAAGCAGCTCATTCCTTAAGAGTATTGCCTGCTCCATAGAGTGGAGAGCAACCTTGGTGACATGCTGATTGATATGATCTGCTACACCCTTGATCACCTCATCAGTTGCCCTCACATAATTCTTGACATATCCTATGTCAGCTGCAGAGAGTTTTTGGCTTGTGTCCAAGGATTTCATGAAAGTGGTCAGCTGATGCCAGCAGTTCCAGCCTCATCAACCCAGGTGGTGACCTGTTTATTTAAGTGAGAGATTTCTTCTTTATTTTCATTGACTTTTGTTGATAATTCATCCCTCAGTTTGGCAACCAATTGATCAACATACTCCTTGAGGGTTGAGGTCTGGGCATCCAAGAGTGCTTTGATTTGGTTTTTAAATTCCTCATTTGAGATGGGGGTAGATGAAGTATGACTCATAGGAGGAGGTTCAACATTCTTAGCAGGGATCTGAGAAGGCTCCCCCTCAACTATAGCACCTATAGAAGGAAATAATTCCTTAGCTAAAACTGTATTAACACTACTAATTAAGAGGGTACGGGTATTACCTGTAGTAGGTGAAGCTCAACTATTCTGTTGACAACTTGATCCAAGTTTGTCAAATCCATCTGATCATGCTCCCCCTTAGACAGAGCATCCTTCTCTAGGCTTGACTTATCAAGATAAGTATCTAAAGTCTCGAGAGACTCCCTGTTATCTTCTACAGCAGGGATATCTTCGCTTACTACAACATCATTAGTATCAGCCATGTCTGCCTCATCTTCAGTAGTATTCTTTGACACTTATCCTGACCTAGGCTGACATGGATTTTATGAACATGCACAACAGTATCCTGGATTTGAATGTTTGTAAAGGATTGACTGAGTGATAAGTCAACCTGCAGACCAATATCAGTAGGAGAGGATGATCAAAGCTCTGGTCTGGAGCTGGAAGTTCTTTCTTTCTAAGTAGATTTCTTCCTTGTACCCTTAGATGAGTCCTTTATTCTTGAAGGTTGGCTCATTGGTAGGACCCTAGTGAATCTGTCCAAAGTATTTATGTCCATTATTTTTAGGTAGCGATTCTTCACCCCATGTTCATGTTTGAAAGTATCAGGATAGGTGTTCACTAGGTATAAGGAAAGAGTTCTGCCCATGTTTGGAGAGGGTATACAGTCTACTAATCTCTAATAGATGAGAGAAGACCATGAGGTCTTTATATTCAGGATAATTCTGGTCATGACATCAAATATGGACTTGGAGATAGTTTCATGTGATCCAGTTTGTATATAAGGACTTTCCCTACAATATCTGCTAGCAGTTTGCCTCTCTGATTGAAGAATTTCCATTTAAGAGACCCAGATTTGGCTTCATTATATCCACACCATTTGAGAGCATTGTCTCTGTCCATGACGGCGGGCTCTTGTTCCTCGCTAGGGTTGACGAAGGGTATATGAAGGGCCTTTCCTAGTCTCTTAGTGTTTACCTTTATTTTGATGTCTTCAATCTCAGACTTAAGAGAGTTTTTAGAGGAGGACACTTTAATGTTCAAAAAGAATAACCACTTCCTCTTTTCTAAGAATTGTGGAGGGTTCGGAAAGGGTATATTCCAAGCCCACAACCTCAATCATCCTTAACACATCCTTAATCTCAGGGGAGGCATGATTGAATCCATCCCTCGCAATTTCATATCCTTCCTGGAGCTCCTTGATGATATTTGGCGCCATTGAAACAGTGCGGCAAGAAGCTGAGAGGGTTTCGGTCTCGACGGCTAAGGTTAAGGCTTTTAAGTGTGGAGTGGATTTTCGATTCTTGTCACCTTTATATTTATACCAAAAAGGTTCAATTATCAACTAAACATTTTAGCTTAAACTTATACATTTCGTTTTAACAGGTTGCATTACGCTTCCTATTATGAAGTGGAAGATTTAGCAATTCTATTTTACCTCTCATCTTTTCTTCTATTTGTTCCATACTTGTTTAATTTGTGGCTTCCCTTACTGGTTGGATGTACAATTTATTTGACATAGTAAAAATTTTATTAATGTTAAATAGAAGGGGACTTAACATGTTAATGAGCCAGTTCTATTGGCACTCCAATTTATGCATTGCTTTACGTTAAAGCTTGCTAATAAGTTATTTGAATTTTAGAGTAAAGCCTATAAAAATTAATAGTGTAGATAATTGAATCACTGTTTTCTATTTGGTGTGCTTGATTAGGTTCAACCTGAGCACATCTAACATAACTTAACAATTAGCAAACATAGTATCTATATAAGAGTGAGAGACATAACTTGAGTCTTGCTTCCTCTAGCTTTTGAGGATTACATGCTTGATAGCCTCAATCTTAATTTGTTGCTTTTCATGGAGCATATTCCTAGAGCAACTATCCTATCCCAAACATTTGCTTGGAATACCCATTGTCCAAATACCAAGTCTTAATTGGACAGGTACTTGGACTATACTGCAAAATAGAATTCATTTACCCTTAGGCACTCAATGATAATTTGGGTCCTAGGTTCTTGTTAGCATCATAAAACTTTTGCCCAACTCTCTGCCTGAGCTGAGCGCCTTTCTGTCCACTAGTAACATTCAGGTTATGCCAACAATCAATGACAAAGTGATCCACTTTCCCACAGCACCAACATTTATGAATGTTGTATCTTCTCTTTAGGACAACACAGAATTACTGTCCATGAGAGATGTGAGCAACACCAAACTTTGTTGGATGAGCATTGCATGATGCTGCTCCCTTCTTCCTGAGTGAAGGTGTTGAGGAACTAAATATAGCTGGTACAGTATGGGCCAGATGTATTTTTTGAGCCTTCCATCTAGTGGACTCTCTCATTTCCTTAGATAAAGGATATTTGGATCTAAATCTAAAGAACTTCTCCTGAATTTTGTGGCTAGAGTGGACAGTATCACTCTTTCTTGGATCATGTGCCTTCACCCCACTGGTGGAGCACACATATGATTGATCCTTCTGGAGTGGTGCAAACTTGACAGTTTTAGAAGGTGAATTTACCTTTTGAAACACTGTCCACTTATCAGGGAATTCAGATTTGAAATGATGATTGTTGTGATTAATACCCAACTTCTCAGGGACTTGGCAAGTTACAGCTTTTGGCAACTGACCCTGTGACTGAGAAGGGTTAATCACAATCCCCAATTTCTATGTGAACTTTTGTTCCAGATATCTAATATGCTTTTTATTCTCTTCTAGAAGCATGGTCTGACACTCAAGACTTTTCTTAAGTTCAGACACCTCATGACTTTTTTTTTATAAAACTCAATAGATTTATTGTTATAAAGTGTTTTATAAGGCTTTAGGACTTCTATATCCTTGGCTTGCCTTTTGGCAAGAATTTTGCTCTTCTTTAGCGCATCTAGGAGTGGTCCATACTTGTCAATCAATTGATTGGCATCAGTCTCAGATTTTGAGCAACCTTCATCACAGGATGAAGATGCACTAGTATCTAGACTGGTTTCATAGTCAGAGGAAGATGCAGAATTGGAAAGAGGTTGTACCTTGATTGATTCTGAATCTACCTGACTTCTTTCTTCTTATGTCATTGCCATCATACCATAACATCCATAGTCTTCTTCATCCTCCTAATTGTCACTGTCTGAGTGTGACATAGGGGCCTTGGTTCCTATCCTGACAGCAGGATATTCCTCTTCTTCTTCTGGATCAGCAGCATCAGATATTAGCCCTATATAGGCTTCTTCCTCTTCATCTTCAGATTTTGAGGAGGAAGAATCTATCCAGCTTCTCTCCTTCTTAGCCACAAAGGACTTCTCCTTCTTCTTGCCCTTGTGGTGATGGTGATGCTTTTTCTTCTTCTTATCTTCTTCCTTTCTTTTTACTGGGCAGTCAGCAATGGCATGCCCAGGTTTTCTGTAACAATAACAGATGACATTACAAGAAATTTGTTTACTAGTTTTAGGGACATACCTGTCATCCTTTGATGACTTCCTGTGATAAGAGGATGAAGATGGCCTGCTCCTCTAGTCCTTCTTCTTTATGAACTTCTGAAATTGCCTGGAGAAGGCAGCTAGATCTTTATTAGACATATGGTTGTCTGATGAACTTGGCTCAGAATTTTCTGAGCTAGATTCTGCTTCCCTTCTTGGTGGTGAGGGAGTCTTTCTTCTGCTTCTTCTTGGGGCCTCTGCCTTGAATGCCATATACTTGTCCTTTCACTTGAATTGACTACTCTTCTCCTTTTCTTGTCTAGCAGCCAGCTGCATTTCATAGGACTGCAGCTTTCCAAAGAGTGTTGGTGGAGGAGTGTCTGCCAGCTTAGCCATTTCCCTAATGGCACAAATCTTGGTGTCCTAATATCTAGTAAGAGATCTGAGGAACTTGTCATTCAGCTTATAGCTGCTAAAGATGCTACCATAGGTTCTTAGTTCATTGACTGTCCTAAAGAACCTTTCAAAATAGTCAACAATCTTTTCAGACTTACTTTGCCTGAAGGCCTCATACTCTTGATTGAACATGGACTTTCTATCATCTCTAAATTCCTCAGATCCTTCCATGTAGACCACAAGGGTGTTCCACATTTTCTTGGAGGTCTTGCAGTGTATAATATTTTGGAAGGTTGAGTCATCAATGGTACTGGCTATGATATTTTGTGCCCTTTTGTCCATGGTGGACAAAATCACCTCATCTCTATCTATTTCTAAATATGCCTTAGGCACTCTCATAGTTGGATATATGGTGGAAGCCTTTATGGGGACAAAAAGACCTTCCACTACTGTTATATAAATTCTAGGGTCAGATGCCTCCATGAACAGTTTGACCCTTTGCTTCTAGAGGCAAAATCCTTCCTTCCTATAGATAGGTAGCTTCATTCCCTCTAACTCCTTATAGTTCATTCCTGACCCCATAATTTTATCTTATATCTAATCATGGAGGTATACTCAGATTGTTAAATCCCTTTTTGAGTAACCTCCCTCTGATACCACTTGAAAGTTGTTTACCTAAAAGTTAGCTAATCACATAGAGGGGGGGGGGGTGAATATGTCCTTGAAATTTTATTAGTTCTTTGCTGATTTCAACTTGATCTATCTAGAGCTTGTCCTTAGATCCTGTAATAAGAATGAAAACAAGCAACACAGCAAACAGACAAAGATTTATAGTGGTTCTCCAATTGGGAACATCCAATTTTCCTCCCACATATCTAACTTAATTGTTGTACTAGGCACAAACTCCACCAATATGCTCCTCAGAGCTTACACCTCAGGCCTCAACCTTATAAACAGATTCTTCACATAATCCAAACTCAAAACCATAAGGGTTCCTACATCAGAGCTCTACAGAGCTCCTACAACTCAGTGATCCACTGATCACCTACCTCAGCCTTATTCTAAGGCCTAAAACTCAGGCTCTTCAGCCCTACAGCTTCAGGCACACAACCCTACTCTCAGAGTGCTGCAGTACTCCTACAACTCAGTACCTTTCCAGGTACCTACAGCTCAGCCTCCTCCAAGTCCTACAACTCAGTGACATACTTGTCACCTATAACTTAATGACTCTCCAGACACCTACCTCAAGCACAAGGCCCTACCTCAGATCCACACTTGAATCCTACCTTAAAGAGCAGCACTCTCCTACCTCAGGAAATAAAGCCCTACAGCCCAGATCCACACTTAGATCCTACATCAGTGACTAATTAGTCACCTACCTCAGGCACAAAGTGCCATACACTCAGATTCAGATAAACTGAATCCTAAAGGAAGTGAGTACAAAATGTTTTAAGAAAAATAAAATAACTGACTCAGAGATAAATCTCTGAGTCTACTTTGCTGGACTGATTAGATATCAGTCCAGCCCACTTATTGTAGAATGAATGAGTCGTCTTCTACAACTAACTTCTACTTTGGTACACAGGTGAACAGCTATCTGCTGTTGAAGGCTGACTGCCCCTTCACACAACTTACTTCTTGCTGAATGGTTGAATCAACAGCCTTGTTCTTCAAGCTATCTTCCTTTGCCTTCAAGCTATCTCTGCTGTACTTGAGCTTTTAAGCTTAATGGAGAAGAAGATGTCCAGCCACCTCTAATTTTCTTGTTGCATTTTCTGCGTTTGTTCCGTTCGTTCGTTCATTAAACTAATCCCCCTTTTCTTTTTTCCTTTTTATATGCATTGATTTGAATCAACGACATAAATGTATGTGGGCCCAACCAAGGATTTGTAAGTTCTACCTTCATCAGAAAAGGACAAAGCAGCTTTCGGCGCCACTGCAACTTTCCCGCAATGGCTATATGTAAGTTGAATTTGATGATGTCAGCAATGGTCATCACTATCTAGACTTAGAAAATATTTCAGAAATCCATAAAGTATTGAGTGATGTTAAGTCACTCAACGCCATCTGTCTTGGCTCTCAGCGCTTCTGGACTTGTGAATTTTCTCTGGATTTGTCTCAGCGGTTCTGTCTCAACGGTTTCAGCAGTTTCTTATTATCAGCTGAGACAAGCTTCTATCTCAGCGCTTTCTGTCTCAGTGGTCTCATCGGTTTCTCATTAACAGATGAGATAAGCTCCTTTCTCAGCGCTTTCTTCTCAGTGGTCTCAGCGCTTTATTCTTAACTGCTAAGACAAGCTTCTATCTTAGCGCTTTCTTCTCAGCGGTCTCAATGCTTTCTTCTCAGCTATCCCAGCTGTCTCAGTGCTTTTTGCCTTAGTTAATTTTTTGGCTTTAGATGAGTTAGACGATCTATGGGGTGAGCTCGATGAACTCTGATCTTCTTCGCGGTCTCAGCGCTTTTTTCCTTAGTCAATTTTTTATGGCTTTAGCACGACAAGTGTTGAGCTGAGCTCGACGATCTGTAAGCTACGCTTGACGTACTGCAAACTGAGCTCGACGAACTTCAAGCTGAGCTCGACGAACATTGAATCCTGAGCTCTTGAGCTTATCCCAAGGAATGTTGAGCTGCGCTCGACGACCAGCGAGCTGAGTTCGATGAACTGCGAGTTGAGCTCGATGAACTTTGAATCCTAAGCCACTGAATTTAACTCTTGAGGAATGTCAACCTGAGTTCGACGATCTGTAATCTGAGCTCGAAGAACTACGAGCTGAGCTTGACGAATTTTGAGTTTACCACCAAACTCATTTTCTTCACATGTCCAATTATGCACTACCTACATGCAAGAACTAAAGCACTCATAAAATACATTATGCCCCTTAGCATGATTGGTGATGCCTCTTCAAATCCTGAGGAATATTATAGGGCATAATTCCCAACACCATGCTATAAAAGCTAAACCGGCAAATTCTATCCCTATTGTACTGAGTGCACCTAAGGCTAATATGAACCAAGGACCTAAATTTCTTTGGGTGTCTAAGGTAAACTAAATCTTTTTTGCAGGTATGTCCAAGCACCAATCACATACCTATCTAGTACTTGGACAGTGGGTATTCCCGACACTTGACTTGAATAAGGAGCCATCTGAAAGATTTCACTCTAGTAAAGAATGGACGTAAAGTTATATTTGGTAGTTTAGACATAGGTGTGACAAAAGGCTATGATATGATCACCAATGACATAGTTACAATCTCAAAAGTAGCTTATGTGGAAGGATTACAACACAATATAATCAACATAAGCCAACTCTGTGATCTAGGATATGCCATTATTTTCCACAAGGATAAGTACCTAATAAAAAGGTCAACTGACCAAGAAACCATTCTGACTGACACTAGGAGTGGGAATTTTATTGTCTTAATTTTCTTTGTATAGACTCTAATTCTCCAGTTTGCCTTGTAGCAAATAGAAAGATTCTTACTGTGTGCAATGATATAAGAGGCTTACTCACTTGAACTATAATGAAGGTTTGGTCAGAAAAGGACCCAACTTGAAATGCACTAAAGAGGGCAATTGTTCTGCATGCCAAAAGTGCAAATAAGCAAAGGACTCCTTCAAAAGTTTTGGGTCCAAGGATTCTGAGAGGTATCTCTACCTTCTTCATATGGAATTATTTGGTCATATGCTAATTCATAGTTTATGTAGGAAAGTCTATACTTTTGTGATAGTTGATGATTACTCAAGATTCTCTTGGCTATTCTTTTTCAAGAGAAAGCCTAATACTTTGGATAGCTTTGCGACATTTATCAAGCAAATTCAGAATGAAAAGGGTTGTACTGTGATCAAAATCAGAAGTTATCACGACACAAAATTTTAGTTTGGAAGCATGTCAAACTTCTGCAATGAGCAAAGTATCTTTCAAGAATTCTTCTCTCCAAGAACAATCCAACAAAATGGTATTGCTGAGAGAAAGAACTCTTATTGAGGCTAGAAGAACTATGTTGAGTGACACTTCTATCCCATAATACCTCTGGACTGAGGCAGTAAATACAGTATGTCATGTCCAAAATAGGGCCTATATCAACAAATATCAAAATAAGACTCTCTATGAGCTAATGTACGGCAAAAAACAAAATTTAGTCTATTTCAGAATTTTTGTAAGCAAGTGCTATGTGCTTAACAATGAGAAGTTTTACTTGGCCAAATTTGCTAAAAAATCCTATGAGAACATTTTTGTTGGGTATAACAGTCATAAAAAAGCCTATATGATCTATAACTTGATAAATCGGGTTGTAGAAGATTTTATTAATATTGTATTTGATGAAACTTCCATTATTCATAATGAGCTCCTAAGATCTTCTAGTGCTGTTGGTGAAATATTGAGAATAGACAAGCTGAGCATAAAAGAGGCACTTCCATCTGAATAAGAAAAGGTTGATGATGTGCTCATCCTAGAGGAAGGACCAGTTGGAATGCAGATAGAGGATAACCCCCAGCTCACTGAAGCTGAAATTCAAGGAGGTGGAGATAGGCTACCAGTAGCTGTTAGACACTTAAGAGACCACCCTAAAGAATTGATAATTGTGCATGCAAGCTAAGGTGTGACAAAAGGAGTAAAAATCTCAATATAGCTATATAATCCAATTTCTTATCACAGATAAAGCCCAAGAAGTTTGAAGAAGCCAATATAGACCCATTCTAGATAGTGGCTATGCAAGAAGAATTGAACTAGTTTAAAAGGTGTAATGTTTGGAAGCTAGTTCCCAAACCTCAAGGACATAACATCAAAGAGACTAAATGGATATATAAAAACAAGCTAGATGAAAATTCTATTATAATAAAGAATAATGTTAGACTGGTTGCTAAAGGGTACAAACAAGAAGAAGGTATTGACTTTGATCATACCTTTGCACCAGTAGCTAGAATTGAAGTCATAATATTATTCCTTGCATATGCTACTTACAAAGGATTTAAGGTCTATCAAATGGATGTGAAGTCGCTTTCCCGAATATTGACCTAAAAGAAGAGTCTATGTTGAGCAGTCATCAGATTTTATCAGTCCTTCTTTTCCTAATCATGCATTTCACTTAAGAAAAGCTTTGTATGGGTTAAAATAAGTCCCAAGGGTTTGATATAAAACACTGTCTAGATTTCTCATTGAGAACAAATTCTCAAGAGGAAAGATAGACAAAATATTATTTCTAAGGGAAGTCAGGGGTAAGATTATTCTAGTCCAAATTTATGTTAATGATATAAATTTTGGGACTACTAATGATAGACTATGTAAAAAGTTCGCTAAACTTATATATGGTCAATTTGAGATGAGCAGTATGTGTGAACTCAAGTATTTCTTGGATCTCCAAGTTAAGTAATCTAAGGATGGATTATTTTTCTCTCAATCTAAGATCACCAAGGACTAATTAATAAATTTGAAATGGAGAGTGCCTCCACTGTGAAAACACCAACGGGGTCAAGTATATCACTAGACAAGGATGAGAGTGGCAAGCCAGTTGATAAAACCTTGTATAGAGGCATAATTGGCTCCCTCCTATATTTGACAGCTAGTAGACCAGACATTATGTTTGTTACATGTGTTTGTGCTAGGTACTAGACTTGCCCTAAAGAATCTCACTACTCAACTTCAAAGAGAATTCTGAGATATCTTAAGGACACACCAAATCTTGGCCTTTGGTACTCTAGGAATGATGATTTTCAACTAACATGCTATTCAGATGTAGATTTTATAGTTGCAAAAGTATAGAAAGAGCACCTCTATTACATGCCAATTTTTAAGGAGAAGGCTGGTATCCTAGAGCAGTAAAAATCAAACAAGTGTATCAATCTCCATTGCAGAATCTGAATACATATCAGTAAGGAGTGGATGTGCACAGTTCCTATGGATCCAACATCAACTTCAAGATTATGATATTCAGCTAAGTAAAACCCCTAAGTTTTGTGACTCTTTTAGTGCTATTTCAATTACCAAGAATCCCGTATCACATGACAGGACCAAGAATATTAAAATAAGATATCATTTCATAAGAGAGCAGGTTGAGAAAGAAGGTATTAGCCATGAGTTGGTCACCACAGACAAACAGGTGGCTGACATCTTCACTAAGCCTATTGATGAAACCAAGTTTAATTTCTTCAATTTTGAATTAGGAATGTTAAATTTATGTAACTAGAGAATTTTAATGACTAAAAGCTTTATTGTCATTAAATATAGAATTTTTTTATATGTGCTTTTGGAGGCTAAAACTTTTGCAGGAGATATTATAGAAGAAAAATGTCCACTGATCAGGCGTCGAGAGAGATGTTCAAGCGTCAAGTGGACACCTTTGGCATTGAATGGACTCGACGCAAATATTCTGACGGGTCAGAAAGCATCAAACTTATCAGGTTAAATCACAGCCATCCAACAGAATGTAAATCACGCCAAGGTATGCACCTTTCTACCTTCTCAAATAAGGTAAGCTATAAATAAAAATCGCTCATAGAATAAACTTTACCATTCCATTGCCCTTTTGAAACTCTGTGTCCCATACCGTAGATTTCTCGTACCGACTTCTCCTCCCCTCTCAACCTCTCTGATTCAATGCCTCCCAAGGGTGTTGACTTCTTGTTTGAGGGATACGAACTTGTGCAAAATGGATTCAGAGATCCTCCAAAAGAGATTCAATGTGTTATTCATCTTTATCAGTCGCTGAACTAGAAGTTTTGTTGTCAGAACTGTTTGCAAAAGCCAAAGTGGTCTCATCCTCCACCAAGATCAAGATCCTCATTAATGGAGAAAAGATTAAAATCACAGCAAGGATAATATTCAAGGTTCTGAAGCACCCCAAGCTTCGCTCTAGTGAAGAGGAAGATGAGTTGTTTCAAGATGATGTAAAGTCTGCATTCAAAAGGTGTGGTCTTCCCAAATATACCAGTGAATCTATACTAAGAAAATATATGAATTTGAAGGGTAAGTTATTGGCATATATTATCAGAAAAGCCTTGATATACAAGACTGTGTCTCATGATAAAATATCAAGGAAGATGTTTGAACTATGACTAGAGTGATTCTCTCCAAGATAACCAATTGGGGAAAGGTGGTGTTTGATAAGATAATTGAGTGCATCCTTGAGCCCAATATGGGAAGGATTCTGTCTCTATTCCTCCTCAACACTATTCCAGGAATTCTAAATATGAGGCTAGGTACAAAGATCCATCATATGAAAAAGATGAAAATCAATATGTTTGAAAGATGGGATAAAGTGCTGATCAAACACCCTCTATAGTCTAAAAAGAAAAAGAAAAGGGAAGTTGAATCAGTTATAGAAGAAAGCACCAATAGTAGATCTTCAGACAACTGGAGTACTGAATTCAAGTGATTCTGGGAGAAGGGATGTGAGTGCTCAAGCTTCAATTTCATTTGAGTTTGTTGCCAAGGATGTTACTAAGGGAGTGTCTCCTATTGCTGTTGAAGGGGACATAGTTATGCAACATATTGAAGATCTTGTGACAACTGTTGTGGACAGTATTTATACTGACATTGAGGGTGAGATCTTAGAAAAGGATGATCATGTCGATGGGGAGATCAACACAGTTAGTGTTGTTGTTGAGGGGGAGAATCTCCCCGAGCTCCTTGCATTTGTGCTCAAGATGATGAAGCTGAGGTGGAAGTATCTATGAGAGAAAACAAATGAGATGATGTCATGTCACTTGATGAAGAGCATGAAAAAGAGGAGTCTATCCCTGCTGCTAACATTCTAGAACAATCCTATGAATATGAAGTGGCTTATTCTCTAAAGGGGAGAGATGTAAGGGAGAGAAATGACAGGACTTACCCTCCAACATCTACTAAGCTGAATGATGAATTTCACACTTCTTTTATGTCACATCTAAGAGGGCTCTTTGATGAGCAAAGAAGAAAGATTGAAATGTTTGTGGATGATTCCATCAAAGAAATGAAGAAGGATCTTTCTACTGAAATTACTTCCATCAGATTTGAAGTCAACTAACTGAGAGAAAATGCAATACAATTCTTTATGAGAGTTATTCCAGCTATAGATTACCTCGCACTTCAACTTGAACAGTTTCAGAAGAGGCAAAATGATATCATGCAAAACCAGTACACTACCTCTGAAAACATGCAAATGGTTTATAATGTGATAAAAACCAACATGGAAGAGCACAAGAAGATTGTTGAAAGGAGAATGGATACCTGCACCCAAATCCTTAATGATCATATGTTGGAAGTCAAGAATCATGTCACAGCTGGTGTCAGTCACTTAGTTGACAAGATAACCTCCTCCAAGGACTCCCTGAGTAATCTAATTACAGAAGAAGTCATAAAGTGGGAGAAGTCAATGATAAAAGCAAGTGGAGACCATGCTATCTGGACCTATAATGTAATCAGGAAAGCCCTGAGCCTAGATGTCATCCAGTATGATGAGTTTGTTGTTCCTAAAGATGGAGTTGGAGCTATTGTTGAAACTGATGTTATAACTACAGCTCCTGATGATGAAATTGCCTTCAGCCCCACCTCTCAACATCTATCAAAGGGTATGGGAAAAAGGTGCTGATGAGGAAGAGGATGTGAGGCTAAGTAAAAAAGAGGCAAAGAGAAGAGCTGGAAATAAGACCAGATTATGTTCAGTGGAGTCCAACCTCCAGTATCTTCATACTGGCTGCTTGGAATCAGATCAAAGAGAACAAGTTAGATAGAGCCAAGCTATAAAGTTTTATGGAATGAGCTAAGTATGAAAAGCAAGAAGAGCTAAGGAAAAGTTCAGAAAGTGCAAGCTGGTCGGAACTCTACTAGTGGATGCCCAAGAACCATGCAAATATTATCCTAAGCCCTACAATTACTCTAAGTGACAAAAAGAGGATGTAGATAATACTGCAATGAAATATGGCTGGGGATTGTAATTATGGAGCCTGAATTTTAGTAATATTATAAAATTATAGGTTCCTAAGTACTGTTAAATTTAGTATGTTTATTGTAGGCTTACTCAAACTTTCATTAATGCTATTTGATATGTTCTATCTTACTTGTCTGAGTGCAAGTATAAACAATTATGTATTTGACATTACTATAAGTTAACATATGCAGGTAATCATTATTTCATTGACTAACATCATGGGAGTAAGTTAACACACTCCAGAAGTGAAGAATATTTGCTAAATACAAATGCGTCGAGTCATCTCACTTCACTCAATGCTCAAGGCATATATACGTTGACTCAGTACTATTAACTCAGCACCTCTGAAGAGAAGAAGAGAATTTGTCTAAGTTCAAATGCATTGAGTCATCTCACATCATTCGATGCTCAAGATTCATATATGCTGACTGAATGTTACTCTCTCAATGCTTCAGTAAATGAGCATAAATTCAGACCAAGTACAAATGCATCGAGTAAAGGTCTATCACTCATTGTCTCAATAAAAAGAGCAGAGATTCAGACCAAGTACTATTGTGTAGAGTGAAGACCTTTCACTCAATGCCTCAGCAGTGAAGCAAAAAACTATCAAAGTACAAATGCATCAAGACATATGGCTTGACTTAACACCTAAGTAGAATGCGTTGAGTTAAGTGCAGTCACTCGACGCCTTTTTAGAAAGACTTCACTCAACGCTTCAGCAGAGGAAAAAAATCTATTAAAGTAAAAATTCATCGAGACACAAGATATCACTCAACGTCTAAGTAGAATGCGCCGAGTTAAGTGATATCTCTAAACGCCTCATTAGAGTTCAAGTATTTGACTAAGTTATGTTGCTTCCAGTACTCAACGCTTCTATAGAAGATCCAAAATTTATTCTAAGTCAATTAGCGTCTAGTCTATTCTACTAACGTCATACATAATTAGAATCGACGCAGATTGTGCGCTAAAAGATGGAAACTACCGCATTTCTATGACATGCAATATTAGGATGATTCAACCATTAAAGTCGACCATGCCGCATACCTAAACATGATATAATCGTTGTAGATGCTGAGATTTAAAAGCTAAGTGCGTGAGACCTTTACATGAACTTTTTTGGGAATACTCTCTAAAATCCTAATTGGTAAAAAGTTGCTGTCAACAGAGAAGTAATTATTTTTCATTGTCTTCAAGCTTGGTAGTTTACACAACAATATTTCTAAAGTTTTAAGAAGATCTCTGCAAGCATTCAACACAGCACATCCTGCTTCTAATCTAAAGATCATTTCCTGGTTCTATGATGAAGAGAAGCTGTCTGGTAATACAAATGAAGAAGAAGACTCCCGTGGTTTTGTTCTAGAGTCATTATATTACTCTTTAAATCTCTGTTGTAAGATCTCTCTGAGATCTGAGTGCAGGCCTAATTTATAAAGGCTGAGAGTATGACTTTTCCAAAGTCTGAGGTAGGATTCTTGTAGAGAATCTGTGGTAGGCCGATGTTATAAAGACAGAGGTAGGGCTTACTTGTGAGCCTGAGGTAGGAGACTTGTTGCTGTCTCTGAGGCAGCACTAAGAACAGTGTAAGTTGTATAAGTGGAAGCCACTCTGAGGTGTAGAATCCTGAGAGGGATCCGAGGTGTAAGATCTATTGATATGAGTTTTAGAAAAGTTAGCCGAATCTAGCTCTCTGCTAGATAGGTGAAGGGGGAAAGTAGATGTACCCTAGATAGGAGAACAACTGCTATAAATTGCTTGTGTTTTCTGTGTTTTTGAAAGCTACTAACCTAACAACAACACACCAAGTAAATATTTCTAAAAGACATAAAAGATCTAAAAGAAACCTATTCACCCCATATAGGTGTTTAACTACCCTTAAGAAGACTTTCAAAAAGCTTGCTTAATAATTGCTCATATAAATGTTGTGCTTCGATTCTTAAAATCATAGCTTCTCAGTGCTTCGATTTTTATTATAATTTGTTATATACATACAGCTAACTCTCTTATTGTTTCGACAATTTTGTTTAATTTTGGTATTCACGCTGGTCCCTAGGCTAGGGATATAGGGAGGAGGTGTGTATCCACTTAGTTTGTGACTAACAGTTATTGAATGACCATTCACATGAGACGAAGCAGCGCGGAGCCTAGTTATGTGTGTGGTGGGAACTTTCAAAAGCACTAAAATAACAACACAATATGATAATCAATTAAGGCTAGAGTTGACATAGTGCAAATAAATTTCAAGAAATAAAAAACACAAGTGCACGGTGTACAATTGTAATACCTATGCAAATACGAATCGATCCATGAAGATGTTCATTTTTTTAATCGAGGTAAACTATAAATAAAAGGTTGGATTTATTTTTTTAAAACGAGATCTTATGTTTGAGAAAGATAATTTTGAGAAATATGTTTTGGGTGCAATTCTAATTAAAAAATTTAATAAATGATTATCGAGTAATAATTCATCGCAACATGATAAGATATTTAAAGTTATGATTCACAAAAATCCTTAATTTTATAATTCATCAAATTGTTTTGTGTATTGCTTTCCACATATCGCATCAAAATTTGTTAAGCATGCGATATATGCGAAAAATATAAGACAAAACTTAGATGAATAAAATATATTGAAAGCCTTAAAACAAGTCCAAAATTTTACATGGAATGCTAAGAATATTTTGTGTGCGCTTGTGCCATCTTGTATCAAACTTTCGTAGGCATGCAGTATATGTTTTTGGGCTACACAAAATATCAAAATTTCTAATAAAATCAATGGACATACAAGAGATTGTTTGAAGCAATGAATAATAATAATAATCCCATAATTAAATGAATGATTATGTTGCACCCAAAACACATGGAGACTACTCACGCATAATCGCAATATGAAGAGCTATAACCTATAAGAGGTATCATGAGCAAGAGGTGATGGAGAAGAAGTAATAATTTTATTGATAAAACAAGAACTTACAACCCTGCATGTTACATATGCATATTATTCCTCTCAATCTTCTCCTCCTTTTTGATAATATCTCGCATACAACAACAACAACAACAACACTCATGCCTTTATCCCACTATAGTGGGGTCAGCAAATTTCTCAACTGATCCATATTTATAAGGGTGACTAAATTTTACGTTGACTGTCTCCCTAACTAGGGACAGAGCCAGATTTTTTGTCAGCGGGGGTCAAAAAATAGTAACATACAAATGATTAAAAAAATACTTGCATATATCAAGATATATATATATATATATATATATATATATATATATATATATATATATATATATATATATATATATATATATATATATATATATATATATATATATATGCATAACTGGTTACTTTTGTTGGGGTCCAACAATGCCCCCAATGTTGGGAGGTATGGCGCGAGGCGCTATAGCCCGCACTAGTAGGACAGAAGGGCGTGTCCCATGGGCCTAACTGTCCGCCCTATGGATCCTATCTAGGGTAGCCAGATCCATAAAGGAGTTGTAGCGTTGTCCTCAAACAATCCGTGCTTTGGGCGAGTTGGTAGCGCCATGTCCCAACATGTGGTGTCAGAGGAGGTCACAGGTTCGAAACCCCGGGGTCGTTTCTGAGGGGGGATTGTTTGGGTCCAGCAATGCACCCGGTGTTGGGAGGTACGACGCGAAGCGCTATGGCCCGCACTAGTCGAACAGAAGGGTGTGTCCCATGGGCCTAACTGGCCGCCCTGTGGTTCCTGCCTAGGGTTGTCAGCTCCATAAAGGAGTGGTAGCACCGTCCTCAAACAGTTCGGGCTTTTGGGTGAGTTGGTAGCACCATGTCCCTACAACGTTGCAGTTTGCATAATGCCAATACATAAATAAATCCTAGATCAGATCTGAGAAACTAATACTCTGAGACTGAGAGTAAATGGGAAAAGAGGGATGGAACAAGAAAATACTTTCGAGATTTCTAAAGTTCCAATCTCCCTCAAGCATCTGTTTTGAACCAAGCAGCCACTGAGCCAACCAAACTTGAAAACACATATCCAATTTCAAACCAGATGGCAGGGGAACTGCAATCAGGGCAGCTACGCAAGTAGCCGAGGTCTGACGAACCCGGGCGAGCCGCTATTAGATCTCCTTTGGGATCGACATCTCGGCAAGGCTAGAGCGAAGATAGTGGCAAGAGTCAGGCAGGTATGCAGGTGTATATATATAGCCACAGCTAGACCCCAGCCGAAGATTCTCTCTGGTTCAGCCCGCACTCGCCAAACATTTGGGGTTGGATGTTTCTTTCCGAGCTTTGCCAAGCTCAAAAAGAGAGGGGATTGTGTACAATCCCGTATCTGGTGAGTGGGCCCAACAGAAAGCAGACATGAGGCCTCCCATTTTTCTGAGATGTGCGAGCACCAAGGGGGAGCGGAGCTCAGCAACCTCCAGCTCGCCCAGGCGAGCCTGGCACATGCTACGCGAGTTTGGCCAACCTCGTGAGCTCGACAATCGACGAAATGAGCTCGGCGTTCGTCAAACGGAGCTCAACGATCATCGTTCCCTCGACCTTTTTGCCGACCTCTAGATGGCTCGTCGAGTCCGGACAGCTTGGCAGATTCGCAGCTCGCGAGCAGGGAAGTCCGTGCCCGTACTCGCCGTCATTGCCGAGTAGAGACAGCTGAGGGCTACTCGCCCATCAATCTATGAGGTATTTATTACTATTTTGCACCTGCTAGCCTGCCCATAGACTTTCAGAACAGTGGAGTTACGCTGTTGTTAGGCCAACTTGGATTGCACATAGCCGTTCAGGAAAGTAGAGGTTGGCTATTTGCAGGCCATTTTTAGAAATCTATAAATAGGACCCAAGGGGTACATCAGAAAGCATGCTTATTGCGCCCCCTTGCTCCATCTCTCAAGCGCTTTCTGAGGATACCTTAGCTCAGCCTTGGCTGAGGAGGGGAAGCGCTCTAAGATCTTCCGGGTGTGTGGTGCGTCCTTCCGCCGAGCCCTTGGGTCAGTTCTTCTTTGCTTCCTTTGTTGTTTTGCTTGTAAGAGAGAAGTAGGTGTGCATAAGAGACCGAATCTTTGCCAAGGGTGAACTCCACAAGAGCCCTTGGGTCACCCGTTCCCCAAGGGGTGAACTCCACAAGAGACCGAATCTTTGGTTTCAACATTTTGGTGCGTTGAGCGTGGAGCGTGGTCAGTACATAAAATCTTCAGCGAGCTCGATGACAGGAGGACAAGGATCTGACAGGTCGGACTCGCCGCCCCCCCCCCCCACCTCTTGCCATTGTGGGGATGTTCGAAGATTTCAGGAACGGGGTGCTGGGCCTCGTCAAGTTTGCACTCGGTGCGCGGGCCGAATGCTCGACTCCAGCTGCCCAGATCATACCCGCTCAGTCTCTGGGTGAGGACGCCCCCGACAGGCGAGCTGGGAAGGAGGTGGTTGAGGAGGGTAGAGGGTGTGAGCTTCCCGGGCACGTGCTCTTCCCCGGCTCAACAGGCGGAGGCCTGATTGGCGTGCTGGACCTGCGAGATGTGCTAGCTCGCACAGTAGGGGGAGGCATCCCCTTCAGCGAGTTGGTCTCTTCTGCTATAGTCCTAGAGGGGTTCAAGGAACCCGAGATGTCCTACTACACCGGGAAGGGAGACTCGGTCCACCATGTCCAGTGGTTTGAGGACATGGTCTCGATCCGGCAGATGTCAGATGGCTTCAAGTTCCCACTCTTCGCTATCACCCTCAAGGAGAAGGTGAGGGAGTGGTTTCACCAGCTGCCGGCCAGCTCCATCTACTGCTTTGAGGACCTGCACCGGGGGTTCATGCTAAGGTTCACCACCTCGAAGACGAGGAAGAAGTAGTCGGAGTCCTTGTTCAATGTCAAGCAGGGAGTGAATGAGACCTTGGGGAGCTACGTGGACCGGTTCCAGGAGGAGGTCACCCAGGTCCAGGAGATGTCAGGCCATAACCTGATGATGGCCTTCACCCTGGGGCTTCAACAGGGTTTCTTCAGGATGGAGCTGAAGAGAGTGCCCCCCTCTCCTACGAGGAGCTGATGGAGAGGGCGATGAGAGAAGTCGACGGAGAGGCGTCGAATTCGGAGTTCGCTCGGAAGCTGAACAGGTGGGCCACGGAGGAAGCGAATGAGCGGAGAGGCGGAAGGGGGAAGGAGGAGAGGAGAGCTGAGCCCCGGCAGAGGGAGCAGAGGCAGCTCCAAGGGTAGTAACAGCCCAGGTTGGGGCGTCAGGAACAGGACCGTCAATTGGGCTGGAGGCCCGAGTGGCAGGACCAAGGGCCACGAAGAGTATATCAGGGAAGGGACCACCACCAGGGGGCCAGGATCAATTCTACCCCTCGGGTTGGAGGCAGGCACAAAGACCTCCCCTCCCCAATCCATCAACGTTATCTTTAAGAAGGTGTTCGGCACGATGAAGGTAGAGGCGAACAGGGTGCTAGGCTCGAATGGGCCCCTATTTGGATTCTCGGGGGAAAGGAAGGAGGTAGAAGGAGGAGTGGGGCTCCATGTCATCCTGGGGGGGGCAATCCTGGAACTGCAGATTTGTCATCGTTGATGCCCCCAGTAGCTACAATGCCATCTTTGGGAGGCCCATCAAGTTCAATGCCGAGGGGATCCAGGTCCAGGTCCGGGGTGACACCAAAGTAGCAAGGGAGTGCTACGTCACCGCCGTGAACTCCATTTCTTAGCAGGAGGGGGCCGAGGAGATGGAGATGAGGATGGAGGAGGCAGAGCAGGAGGCTGGCAGGGGGAGATGGAGGTGGAGAGCCGCGCCGAGGTGAAGGCAGTAGGAGGAGATCAGGAGGAGTCGGCCGAGGCGATGGCCGTGGAGGAAGAAGTGGAGGCGACGGTCCTCGTCCCAGAGGAGAGGGATGTTGGGGAATGGGGGGAGCAGTCCAGGCTAGGGGCTGCGGAAGAGGTGGTGGAGCTGGAAGTTCTCACCCTTGGAGGCAGGGGGAAGAAGCAGCTCCTCATATATTACGTGAGCCGGGTCGTGAGGAAGGCCGAGCTCCGATATCTAATCTTGGAGAAGCTAGCCTTCGCCCTAATCATCTCGGCCTGAAGGCTGCGGTCCTATTTCTAGGCACACTGCATTCGATTGGTGACTGACCATCCCCTACGTAACATCTTTGAGGGGGTGGAGCATTCAGGCAGGTTGGCCAAGTGGTTAGTGGAGTTGAGCGAGTTCGACATCTCCTTCGTCCCCCACCTCTCGATCAAGGCTCAAGCGATGGCCGACTTTTTGACCGATTATGTGCTTGAGGTGGCGGAGGAAGAGCTCACTCGTCCGACTCCATGGAAGGTGAAGGTAGATGGCGCCTCAAGGAGGCATTCCCTGGGTGTGGGGGTGAACTTGGAGAGCCCCCAGGGAACTAGAATTGAGCAAACGGTGGTGGAACACTTCCCCATCACCAACAACCAGGCCGAGTACGAGGTCGCGATAGTGCGGCTGCGCCTGGCCAGGGAGCTGGGAGTGTTGGACGTGGAGGTCCCCACTGACTCTATTGTGATAGATTCCCAGATCAATGAGGAGTTTGCGGCAAGAGAACCTACCCTGTGATTATACCTGGCCAAAGTGAAGGGGGTCGTTGGCACATTCCAAACCTTCTCCATCTGACACGTGCCGCGGGTGGAAAATGAACTGGTCGATCAACTAGAGAAGCATGGTCCCCGGGTGGGAGGAACCATCACCGACCTATTCTACCCTTCCATCGAAGAGGGAGAGCATATGGAGATAGATCAGCGACCCTCGTGGGTGGACTCGGTCACAACTTTACTCTCCATGTGAGAGTACCCGGAGGGGGTGGACAAAAAGAAGCTCAGGTACAAATCGGCATACTATCTCCTCCGGGACGGACAACTGTACAAGAAGACTCGTTCGGGGATGTTGGCCCGTTGCATGGCTGAGGGGGAAGTATAAAGAATTTTGGAATAAGTCCACTCCGGGGAGCGTGGGAGTCACTCCGGGAGTCGGACCCTGGAAGGAAGGATCGTCAGGTAAGGGTACTTCTGGCCAACCCTGGGCCGTGATGTTGCAGAGTTCACAAGAAGATGTCACAAGTGCCAGCTGTTTGCCCCCCTCCAGCTACAGCTGGCTCAGCGACTCAAGAGTATCACAACCCCCTGGCCTTTTGCCATTTGGGGGATGGATTTGGTTGGACCATTCCTCCAGGCCAGTGGGTAAAGAAGGTTCCTGTTGGTAATGATCGACTACTTCTTAAAGTGGTTGGAGGTGATGACACTGGCCATGTTGACTTCCCAAGTCATCAGGAACTTTGTTTAGGGGGAGATCATCTGCCTCCACGGGCTGCCCCAGGACATTGTCACGGATAACGGGCCTCAGTTCACCGGTGCAGAATTCATCAGCTTTTGCGGGCAGCTCGGGATCGAGTTCAGGTTCTCCTCGGTTCACCACCTCATGAGCAACGAGCTGGTGGAGGCTGCGAACAAAATTATTGTAAACCTCCTAAAAAAAGTAGAAAATCTGAAAGGAAGCTGGGTGGAGCAACTTCCTGCGGTTCTCTGGGCCCTGAGGACCACCCCCAACACAGCTACAGGAGAAACTCCTTTCAAGCTCTCCCATGGGTGTAAGGCAGTACTCCCCGTAGAATTCGAAGTTCAAATGCCCTGAGTGGTCGCGACCGGGGAAGGTAGGGAAGAATGGAAGGCCGAGGAAGAGGAGGAGCTAAGACTCTCCCTTGACATGGTGGAGGAGTTGCGCGACCTCTCTGCCATCCGACAAGAAGAGGAAAAGAGGAGAATGGCCAAGTACTTTGACAAGCACGTCAGAGTCAAACAGTTTGCGGAGGGAGACTTGGTGCTGAAGAAGGTGGATATAGAGGAAAGGTCGACAACTATGGGAAGCTCAACCCTAGCTGGGATGGTCCATTCATTGTAAAAGAAGCATTGAGATCAAGAGGATATCGACTCCGAAATGTGGAGGGCGAGACCCTAAGTCTCACCTAGAGCAGTGACGACTTGAAGCGTTTTTATCCTTGAGACATGTAAGCGGTGTTTTTGTTCCTAATAAAGTGCCTCGATGTACCAATTTTGCTGTAACAACTCGCATGATAGGATGTATTCATTTGATGGACCCCGAGTAGATCCCGCTGTCAGGCTTTCACCTAGCTGGAAGAGCTAGATGTCACTCGATGTTGTCTACCCGGACCCCGAGCAGATCCCGCTGCCCGGCTCTCACCTAGCTGGGAGTTCTAGATGTCACTCAATAGTGTCTACTCGGACCCTGAGCAGATCCGACTGACAGGCTCTCATCTAGCTGGCAGGGCTGGATGTCACTTGATGGTGTCTACCCAGACCCCGAGCAGATCCCGCTATCATGATCTCACCTAGCTGACAGGGCTTGGAATCACTCAATGGTGTCTACCCGGACCCCGAGCAGATCCCACTGCCAGGCTCTCACCTAGCTGGCAGGGCTTGATGTCACTCTATGGTGTCTACTCGGACCCCGAGCAGATCCCGCTGTCAGGCTCTTGCCTAGCTGGCAGGGCTTGATGTCACTCGATGGTGTCTACTCAGACCCCGAGCAGATCCTGCTGTCAGGCTCTCACCTAGCTGGCAGTGCTGGAAGTCACTCGATGGTGTCTACCCGGACCCCAAGTAGATCCCGCTGTCAGGCTCTCACCTAGCAGATAGGGCTGGAATTCACTCGGTGGTGTCTACTCAGATCCCGAGCAAATCCTGCTGTCAGGCTCTCACCTAGCTGGCAGGGCTGGAAGTCACTCGATGGTGTCTACCCGGACCCCAAGAAGATCTCACTGTCAGGCTCTCACCTAGCTGATAGGGTTGGAATTCACTCGATGGTGTCTACTCAGACCTCGAGCAGATCCTGCTGTCAGGCTCTCACCTAGCTGGCAGGGCTAGAAGTCACTCGATGGTGTCTACCCAGACCACGAGTAGATCCCGTTGTCAGGCTCTCACCTAGATGACAGAGCAGGAAGTCACTCGATGGTGTCTACTCAGACCCCGAGCAGATCTCGCTGTCAGGCTCTCACCTAGCTGGCAAGGCTTGAAGTCACTCGATGGTGCCTACCCGGACCCCGAGCAGATCCCACTGTCAGGCTCTCACCTAGCTGACAGGGCTGGAAGTAACTCGATGGTGTCTACTCAGACCCCGAGCAGATCCTGCTGTCAGGATCTCACCTAGCTGACAGGCTGGAAGTCACTCGATGGTGTCTACCCGAACCCCGAGCAGATCCCGCTGTCAGGCTCTCACCTAGCTGGCAGGGCTGGAAGTCACTCTATGGTGTCTACCTGGACCCCGAGAAGATACCGTTGTAAGGCTCTTACTTAGCTGGCAGGGCTGGATGTCACTCGGGAGAGTCCTATACTCTTTAGATAGTGTCCAAGGAGTTTGACACTTTCCAAAAAATAGGGGGAAAAAGCTCTGCACAGGCGAGTCAGGACTCGCCAAGTTCAGCTCGTCCTCGGTAGAAGGGCGGCAAGCCGGGCCCTTAGATCTCGCTGAAGGGAGGTGAGCTTTGGCAGAGCACTTCACCCCCTCTCAATATTACTTGGGAAAGTTTTTAATTTTGGTCTTATATTGATAAAATGATAGGCAGCTCGCGAGCGAGCTGAGGGGGGGGGGGGGGGGGGGGGGGGGGGGTCCGCCCAGTGCAGCGGGTAGTCCACCCACGGAATGTCTGAGAATCGGTGAGCTCTCAAGGTCTACTCTTGGGAACGAGTCCTAACGACCATCCTAATCACAAAATCTATCTATGCGATGTCGCCAGGGGAAGGGCTCGCGAGCAAGCAGGAAACAGCAAGAAAACCCAGAAAAAAGATGGAAAAAAATAGACAGATCATGTCAAAATGTATTCAATTAAATAACAATAATTATAGTGGGAGCTCGCCTCGGCGAGATTGTAGGAAAAAAGAAAAAATTTATACATTAGCCTTTGCCCCCCTCGCCAAAATGGCAATCCTCCCCCCATCGTCAGGAAAATCCTGGAAGCCCTTCCCGAAGAGCGCATCGAGGCTATCATCCTTTTTACTGGGCGGCGTCGCCGGGAACAAGCTCGGCATCAGGTCCCGGACTGAGATCTCCTCGCACACCTCCACCAGCACTCATATATCCTTCATCATCTGGAGGGTACATTCGGCGGCCCGGAATAAGTTGATCCGCAGCCTCTCGGTGACGTCGGCCTTGCCAAAGATCCTCGGGCTCTTGTACGGGAAGGTGGGCTCGACGTCGTGAGCCGGGAAGAAGATCTCCTCTTGGTGGCGGACCTCGCGGTTGAGGCTCGTGTTCTCCTCCTTCAGCTTCACATTCGCCCCCTCTAGCTCGGCAAGGCGGGCACGCATCTGGCCGATCTCCTCTTCCTGCCCGGCGGCGCGAGCCCGCAACTCCCCAGCAGCCTGGTCATCCTGATTTGAAAGGAAGTACGTAAGCAACAACGCAGAAAAGTCTAAGTAAAATGGGAGAAGGAAGCCGGATACTTACTAGTCCGCCGACATTTTGGGCGAGAATGCTCTCAACGATGCCGAGCTGCCTCGCCGGGTCGAAGGACTTATCCTTGGCGACGTCACGTGTTTGCTCAGCCTTTTGGAGGTGGTTGCTGAGATTGAAGCTGCGGAAGACCATCATGTGGTGGAGCTCCATGGCTCGCATGTGGGCATGCATACCCTCATGGCCGAGCTGCCATAGGGTCATGCCCTTGTAGGCCTCGGTGTCCTCGCGGCCATAGAGACCAAAGTCGAGTGAGTAGGCATGACCGGTGTAGAGCTCGCGGTCAGCCCAAGAGGGGTGGAGGGTGGAGATGGAGACTCGGTGGGCCAGCACGTCCCACTGGACCATGGGCTCACCAGCCGAGACCTTCCACCTCCCCCAAAAGCCGAAAAGGGGGTGTTCCTTCGGCGGGGCTGGCTCACGGTCCACCTTCTTCGCCGCAGGGGGAGCAGAGGTCTCGCCACCCTTCTGCCCCTTGATCGGGATCTCCTTGAGCGGGCTCTCCGGCGAGGCATTGGGGATAACCTCGGGCTAGCTCATGTATTTGGTGCTTTGTTGATGTTGTTGTTGTTTCGTCCGAGGAGCCACCATGGCTCTCCTCATCTTTTTTGGTAGTTGTTGGCGATGGGGCGGGCTCGACCCCGCATCCTCAGGTCACCTCTGACTGGAGGAGGGTTTGGAGAAAGCCGCCTCATCTCGGTAGGCCGCCGCCGCTGCCTTCTCGCGAGCAAGAGTCTGCATATAACCCCGAGTCCGCAAACGGCGGGTTCACAGGGATTAGCCTCTCTCCTGCATGAAATAACTTAGAAAATTTCCAAGAAGTTATGGAGAGCTGAGCAACAGGGAAGAGGACTATACCTTTGTCGGGCAAGACGTGGCGGAGCGAGTTGAGGCCCCTTCGCTGGAAGGCGACCTCGAAGTATTTGTGGAGAAAGAACTTGTGGAGGTCGGCATCGTTGCCAGACACGGTCGGCGGACGGTAGATTTCCTCGCCCTTCTGCTGGGGGAGTAAGTGATGTTGCCGAGATCGCCCTTGATGACGACGATCTTGGTCATCTAGTTGTGATGCTTGTTCGTGATCTCGCGAACCTTGATCAGCGAGCCCCCGAAGTATGCGACCCTATCCGAAGTCGCCTTGTAAGAGAAGAGTTTCCTAAACACGGTCAGGTTGAACTCTATCCACTCCCAGCGGAGGAAGCTCGTGAACGCCACCATTATGGCGACGGCGTTCGAGTTCAGCTGCGCGGGCACCGCGCCGTAGTACTTTAAGATCTGGTGGATTTCCGGCCAGAGGGGGAGTGAGAACCCCACCTCAAAATGCGAGATGGGGAAGGCAAGTTTGTTGTCGTAAAAGGAGTTGATGGTCTCCCCCTCCCCCGGCCGGCGCGCCTCGAAGCCAGGCGGAACATGGTCGCGGACGAATTCATCGAGCTCGGCCTCGCTAATGTTTCCCTCAAAGAAACAGTAGTCCCTGAAGTGCTGGGCACACTTGGAGTGACCGTCGGTGTCGGGGTTGGTCTTGCCCATGCTCGCAAAAAGTGGGGTGGAGAATGAGTACGAAGGAGGGGCGCGGGAAAAGAGAGAAAGCAAGCAGTTAAGGCGGCGGTACGGGGTTGGTGAGGGGGGGGAGGTGGGCTATTTATAGAAAAAGGAATCTAGGGCCAAGCTGTCCAATCGGCCCAGCTCACCATCCCAGCTCGCGAACCCCAAGCTCGCCGACTTTTATCGCGTCCCATCCCAGGCCAAGTTAAATACGAAGCAATATACTTATTATTATTCGAATACCAGACACTAGTCTAAGAATGTTTGAAGTTATTACAAGATGGTGGCGACGACGGCCCCCAAGTGGACGACGGCCCCCAAGTTGACGGCGGCCCCCAAGTTGTTGATGACGGTACGCTAACGGAAGACCCTCCTTCGTCTCCAACAAAGGACTCGCGTCGCCGAGGTGTTCGGCGCTACAATTTCCGCCCTCGGCGCAACACAAATATATAGTTAAATTTATCTTATTATTAGTATGCTATTTTATTTGGGATATTTTATTAAGGGCTGCATGTAGCCATTTTGTGTGTTATTTTTATTTTTATTTTGGGCTACATATAGCCAAGACATATTGTTAAGCCTATATATAGGCATGTATGCTTTGTTTAACTCAAGTTGAATGAGAATAAACCCTAAATTTCCTATTCTTGCTAATCCTCCTCTCTCTCTCTCTACCTCTCTTGGTCGCCCCTTCACTCTCTCCCTCTCTCTCTAAAAACTTCGGCCAGCCCACTCCTTCAACCCCATCTTCCAAGCCTCCACCTCCTCTCACCACCCACAACCCGGCCTCCACCTTATCCAAACCGACCGGCCACCCATCTCTCCACCCGAGCACCCCCCTTTGAAGAGAACCCGGCTGCCCCTCTTCTCGTGAAGTCTTAACCGAGAAAGGCCTCCTTCTACGGCGAGGAAACGGGACCTTGGTGTGAAGCGGCCAAGGCGGACGATCTATCTCTCCAACCGGCGCGACTCCGGCGGAACCATGGAAGAGCGACCCCTTCAAAGGTAGTCGGAATCATCTATTCCGACTTGGGTAACGATCCTCTCCACTCACGTGTGATTCCCTCTTGATGTTCTAGTGGTAGGAAATAATTTTTGCGTTGGATTTGAATCGTTAGATTCTTCGTGGTTTTCCTTTTGGATTTGCATCTAACTTAATCGCGATATTTCCGAAAGGGTTTGGCGAGCCCCGTAGTTTTGTTGGGAGAGATCTACCATTTTTCGATCGCACTTTGGGTAGATCTCTTTTGGTACAACTTTCGCTCGGTCGGACCCAATATTGGTCCTTTTAGCTTGGGAGAACGTCGGCCTATAGCCGTTCGTTTGACCTTCCCGCGGAGTGGCTACCTTACATTGGTGAACGGTGATAAGACACTTGCGAGTGCGCTGCGGTTAAATCTAGTGCGTGTGAGGTTGTGGATTGATTGTGGCGTCCGTTTCTTTCTCGTAACCCATATAGTATCCGCGGTAGAGGCCTACATCAATTTTGGTATCAAAGCGAGGTTCTTGTCAATTTTTTAATTGGCACCCTCCCCTCTTTTTAGCACGTTAACCTGCACTTGTGTTTGCGCGTTAGTTGTCACAAAACAAAATCTCAAAAAAAAAAATTATTTTTGGTCTGCCAATAGCGTCTTAGTTTTCTTATTTTTCAGCCAAAAAAATCAAACTAAATTTTTTAATAATCCTCTTTTTATTTCCTGTAAGAAAATTAAAAAAAAATTTATTTTCCTATAGTCTTTAAGCGGGATTAATTCCTTCTTGGGTCTGCCTGAATCTGTTGTCTTCCTATTTGCATGCGTACTAGGCTCGGTACGGAATATCCTCCATCGTCGTCTAATATGGATGATGACCGGGGTGAGGGTCGTCCCCTCACGGAGATTGAAGAGCTCCGTCAGGATTTCACGGAGCAGTTGACGGCCATTAGAGAGGCACTTCACGGATTGGGGTTACCACACGGGGCACCCCGTAATCAACCCGCTCACCCACGGGTGGGAGAACATCACAACCCTTACCCCCACCCTCCTAATGAGAACGCCCCACGAGCACCATACGAGTTTGACCTTACTCGGGCCGTCCGAGTCAAGCCAGCATGTAACGCCCCGAAACTCAAAGGAGCAAAGGGGGACGTTTTGGGCCAGTTTTGGTTTCTGGCTGAAGGCACACGGCCGGGACACGGGCGTGTCCCAGGGCGTGTCAAGCGTGTGTCGACACTTAGTCGCGAAGTCGTCGAGGTATTCTCGACGATTCGTCGAGAATGGGCACACGGCCTGCGACACGGGCGTGTCGCAGGGCGTGTCGACCCGTGTCGACACTTAGCCGTGAAATCGTCGAGTTATTCTCGACGATTCGTCGAGAATGGGCACACGGCCCGCGACACGGGCGTGTCGTCGGGCGTGTCGACCCGTGTCGACGAGCGTCAAGGTGAAATCGTCGAGATTCACTCGACGGTCGTCGAGACAAGGCACACGGCCTAGGACACGGGCGTGTCCAAGGCCGTGTCAGCGAGTCGTCGTTCTCCCCTCGACGAAATGTCCCGTGTACACGGCCTGGGGGCCCAGGCGTGTCAATGTGACACGGGCAAGGACACGGGCGTGTCCTAGAACCCGTGCAGTGCTCGGGTTGGAAACGGGGGAAAAAATCATGGGTACACGGCCGGCTACACGGCCGTGTCAGCTGGAACACGGGCGTGTCAGCTCGAACACGGGCGTGTTCGGTACCCGTGTGCGTGTTCAGAAGATTCGATTTTGACGGCGAATGCGGCACACGGCCCTGGACAGGGCGTGTGCCAAGCCGTGTGCGGTCCAGATTGGGCATTTCAGCCCCGAATCAAAGCCGCTCGTTTTCTTAGGTTGAGATCCGACGGCTGGGGATGGTTCCTGGGAGGATATACACGGGTTTGACTTAGAAAAATCCACACTTTTCATCACTTGATCTCTCTCCAAACCCTTGGAGAAAGAAGAGCAAGGCTAGAGGAAGAGGAGCTAGATCCGCCATTGGAGGAGCTTCGGAGCTCCGAATCGCAAGCCGACTCCGGATCCACGGAGGCAACGCAAAGCGCGGTGATTTCTATCTGATTATATTTCGATGGCGCCAAAGAGGAACGCAAGGGTAACGATCCTCATCTTGAGCATGAGATCGCTCTTTTCTTAGCATAGGAAGCCCGCTCTCGCGAGTTTGCGGAGAGTTGGAGGCGTTCCTTCGGGTAGATATGTAAAGTCCCCGATGTTTAGAGTCCGTATGCGAGAACGGACATAGGCATTTGGTTGAAGCCTACCGGACATGTAGTTCGGATCGGTGATGTTGCATTGCATAAGGCCGGAGAAGACTCCGTGCTATTGGGGTGTTTTTTTCTACGCGGTAGATTGCAGCAGGGAGCCTTGGGGACTAACCAAAGGTGCACCCGGAAAACTGGGCGGACACGAGGTCTTGCCAACTGGTGGCCTGAGAGCCAACTTGAACATAACGGGTTATGTGATTGTGGTAGAATGGACTCGGTGAAAGTTTGACCGCGCAAATGGCTTAAATTGCCGTTGCGATGTGAGCACGGGTTAGATGGAGCCGTACCCGCTCTATGGTTCGGGTTAGAGAGACCTAAAGTACATGGCACTCGCCGTTGGCATAGATGTGAGTCTTCGGTGGTCAATGGCTTAAATTGACGTGACCAATACCATGAAGACGAATTGCTCATAGGAATGGCCGTCTAAGTGGCGGTGGTGAGTCCGGAATGTTAATGGCTTTAATTGACGTGACATCGACCGGGTTCGCGAGAATGTGCCCTGAGTGCACGGGACGTGTGGCCGTACGAGCCAACGTCTGTGATGAAATGGCTATGGTATATGCATTGCTCGCTTGTGCTAATGAAATGCAGGGAAGGAGCATCGCCGCCCCGAGTTGGGGGCGGGATCGTTATAATTTGGTCAGCATTGCTGACCGTTGCTTTGTTTGCCACCGTGCGGTGGTTTGTTGCTTGCAGGTGCAGCTGGACCAAGCGGTCAATAGCGGGCTAAAGCCCTTTTTGCGAAGCTGGCCTCGAAGGCCCAAGTGGAAATGTTTTATGTTTTATTCATGTATGGCCGGCCTGCGAGCCGAGGTTGTAAATCATGTAAAGACAAGTGAAACATTTTGTAAGGCCTTAAGGCCGAATTTTGGTATTTTTGTATACATTCCTAATCATGTTAGTGGACATTCATGCTTTGCTGGGTTCTTGTTTACAACTTATAAACTGCTTCCGCTAGAATGCTCTGTGTAGGACGTTGAGATTGGTTGGATGGTTTCCATAAGTAACCACCGGTCTGTCTGTGGTATATGGCGTCGGGCCCGGCCGGACCTACTGCTATATGCTATGCGACGGATAGGGGGTGTTACAATTTGGTATCAGACTACTGGTTTTGGTCGGGCTTGAATTGAATTCGTGGGCGAATTCTTTTTAAGGGGTGGTGAGCACATTGTGTGCGTCATCGTTATAACAGTAAAAGAACCCATGAATGTCCACTTAGGAATGAAAATACTCGTGTTTGAGGAACCTGCGTGTTCCTATAATTGCTGTTTGCAATGTTATTTGGTCGCTTAACGGTGTTTGTACCACTATAGGTGACCCGAAGTGGTGTTGGGCCGTCAGAACGCCGAGGTTCTGAGGCTAGTAGTGCACCAGAAGTTGCTCCCGCAACACCTTTGTCGGATGAAAATATAAGATTGGTGGCTGAAGCGGTGCTAGCCGTGATAAATGCGCAGCCTGGGAGGCAAGCGCAGCAGCCCGCTCCTGTGATGGAGCAAGTACCTCTTCAAGAGGCGGAGCCGAGGAGGATGGAGCAAGTGGTTGTAGAACCAATAGTGCCAAGGAGGGCGACTGAGAGGCAGTTGAAGCATGTAATGAGCTTTAACCCTCCGTTATTCTCGGGGTGGGAACCCCATCTCAGGCTGAAGACTGGCTTCTAGGGTGAAGAGAGTCATGACAGCGACGGAGACGGAGGAGTGGCAGATGACCACCATCGCTACGTTCCTCTAGACGGGGAAGCAAGGATGTGGTGGGGAAGGCTTGGAGCTGCATCATCTGAGAGGAAGACAACTGATAGACGTTCGATGGAAGAGTTTTCGGAATTGTTCTTAGCAAGATACCTCCCTTCTACTCAGAGGATTTCAATGGAGAATGAGTTCCTGAGGTTGGTGCAGGGTGAGAGGAGCGTGGATGAATATCTCCACGAGTTTACGCGGTTGAGTCGTTATGCGAGCTCTACCATCATGGATGAGGAGCGCAAGACTAATCGCTTCTACGAAGGTCTGAGGGATGAGCTGAGACTATTACTGTCGGGGCCGATGACGCAGGGTTTCTTGACCTTGGTCAATACTGCCCGGTCCTTGGAGAAGGACATGAAGAGTGTACAAGCGAAGAAAGGCTTGGTTGAAAAGAAATCTGAGTTTAAAGTGCCGACTACTTCGAAGTCTGGCTATCGGAGGACTTTCAAGAAGCATAGGACTTCGGGTCCAGCTCCTTCTGGTGCTTCTGGGGCGACTACGAGTCGGACCCCGGGCGCGTGCTTCACTTGTGCAAGACGGGGCATTTCGCCCGTGTGATTGTTGGAGCGGACGTCCTAAGTCCGAAAGGAGGCCAGGAGCTACCTACGAAGAGAAGGGAAAGGCGGTGGAGTCGACCGCATCTCACTATGCTCCGGCCCAACCAAGAGTTTACAATCTTGGCCAACAGGAGGCCATTAAACAAGCTGATGTGGTGACAGGTACGGTTTAATTTATAGCAAGTCAATTCTTTATATGCTTGTTATGTATATGTTACCTTACCACTGCTTGTTTAGGATTTGTAATGATTTGTGAAAATCCCGCACGAGCACTCTTTGATACGGGAGCTTCACACTCCTTCTTGTCCGAAGGATTTATATCACGCATCGGAGTCCCTTCTTCGATGGCGAAGGACAAGTTGGATGTGTTGTTGCCCAATGGGTGTTCGATGCGAGCGGTTAGGATCTGCGAGGTTAAGACTCGTATTGGAGAGCAGGAGTTCGACCTGCGGGCGTCTTTACTTCCGTTAGTGGAGTTCGACGTCATATTTGGCATGGACTGGCTCTCGGAGAGCAGCAGGCCCATATAGATTGCGGTAGCAAGGAAGTCAAGCTGGGAGCGAGTCGTGAGACGACGTTTACGGGCTTAAAGGGGTCGAGCAAGACGTTGATGTCTGCTCTTCAGGTGGTGAAGGCGGTTCGTGCTGGAGCAGAACTGTTCTTTACACTAGTGGAGGTTGCAAAGCCGAAGCCCGCGATGGATTGTATTTCAGTGGTATCGGAATACCCTGATGTGTTCCCCGCAGATCTTCCTGGAGCCCCGCCTCAGCGGGAGATAGATTTTACGATCGAGCTAGTGCCAGGTGCAAAGCCTGTGTCACGATCTCCGTATCGGCTAGCGCCTAAGGAAATGGCGGAGCTGAAAGTTCAACTGCAAGAGTTGTTGGAGCAAGGGTATGTGCGCCCGAGTTCTTCGCCTTGGAGCGCACCGGTCCTCTTTGTTAAGAAGAAGGACGGAAGCTTGAGGTTGTGTATTGATTATCGGGAGCTAAACAAGCTGACTGAGAAGAACAAGTACCCGATCCCCGGATTGATGATCTCTTTGATCAGTTAGTCGGGTCGACGGTGTACTCGAAGTTAGATCTCAAGTCTGGTACTATCAGCTGCGGATAAGGGAGAGTGATATCCCGAAGACAGCGTTTAGTACGAGATACGGGCATTATGAGTTTACGGTCATGCCGTTTGGGCTGACTAATGCGCCGTCAGTATTCATGGATTTGATGAACAGGACGTTCAGGGAGTACCTGGACCATTTCGTGATCGTCTTCATCGACGATATTTGGTGTACTCGCAAAGTGAGGAGGATCACTTCAAGCATCTCCATTTGGTGTTGGAGACACTCAGGAGAAACCAGTTGTATGCCAAGTTCTCGAAGTGCGAGTTTTGGCTATCCTCAGTGGCGTTCCTTGGGCATATAGTGAGTGGAGAGGGTATTGCGGTGGATCCGGCGAAGATTGTTGCGATACGGGAGTGGCCTGAGCTTGCTACGGTAGCAGAAGTCCGGAGCTTTTTGGGGCTTGCCGGTTATTATAGGCGCTTCGTAGAGAACTTCTCGCGGATAGCGCTACCTCTCACTACTTTGACGAGGAAGGAGCATAAGTTCGTTTGGACGCCGGAGTGCGCGCGAGCTTTTGAGGAGTTGAAGTGTCGGTTGACCACGGCGCCTGTGCTGAGTTCGCCGGTTGGGACCGAAGGCTATGAGATATATAGCGATGCTTCAGGCAGTGTTTGGGTTGCGTGCTACTGCAGCACGAGCGTGATAGCTTATGGCTCGAGACAGCTAAAAGTGCACGAGAGGAATTATCCGGTCCACGACTTGGAGTTGGCGGCGTGATTTTTGCCTTGAAGCTGTGGAGACACTATTTGTACGGTGTGAAGATTGATATCTACACCGATCACAAGAGCCTAAAGTATTTGATTGATCAGAAAGATCTGAATATGCGGCAGCGTAGGTGGATGGAGTTCCTGGGGGACTATACTTTAAGATCCACTACGTGCCTGGCAAAGGGAATGCGGTTGCGGACGCGTTGAGTCGCCGAGCCCCAGCTCAAGCAAATTGGCTATCAGTGCATGATGAGCGGTTGGTGCAGGAGCTGGAGGCGTTGGAGATTGTTTGTGTGGATAGACAATCTAGTGCTGAAGCAGTGCTGAATTGGACTGAAGTCCAATATGACCTGGCTGATCGGATTCGGCAGGCTTTGGATATGGATGCTCATATGAAGCAGTTCATGATAGAGGCTCTGGATGGGTCAAATTCCCAATTCGTCGTGGAGGACGGATTGCTGTGGAAAGACGGTCGTCTGTGCGTCCCAAGTGTGGGCAATTTACGGGTGGAGTTGTTGTACGAGGCACACCATACCAAGTACTCGATTCACCCGGGGAGCACGAAGATGTACCGCGATGTGAAGAAGCTATTTTGGTGGCCGGGTTTGAAAAAGGATGTGGCGCTATACGTAGCGAAGTGCCAAACTTGCGCCTTGGTAAAGGCGGAGTGCCAAAAGCGGGAGGATTTCTTAAGTCCTTGCCTATTCCGGAGTGGAAATTTGACGACATCTCTATGGACTTTGTGCATGTTTGCCAAGGTCGCAAAAGGGGAACGACGCCATTTGGGTGGTGGTCGATCGATTAACAAAGGTGTCGCATTTTATTCCGCATAGGAAGGATGATCCGGTGGAGAAGCTGGCGAAGCTTTATGTGGATAATATAGTACGGCTTCATGGTGTGCCCCGCAGCATCGTGAGTGACCGAGATGGGCGGTTCACGTCCAATGATTGGAGGCTGGTGCAGCAAATGTTGGGAACAAAGCTGAAGTTTAGCACAGCCTTCCATCCGCAACGGATGGGCAGACCGAGAGGGTCAATAGAACCATGGAAGACATGCTTCGCATGTGTGTCTTGGACTTTGGAAAGCAATGGGAGGACCACCTTTATTTGGTGGAGTTCGCATACAACAACAGCTACCAAGCAAGTATTCAGATGGCGCCTTCGAGGCCCTTTATGGTAGAAGATGTCGCACGCCGTTGTCTTGGTTAGAAACGGGCGAGTCGAAGTTGTATAAGCGATCGGAAGTGGAGGATGCTACTTCTTGGTGAGAACCATTCGGGAGAGGTTGCTCATGGCTCAGGACCGGCAAGCAAAGTACTATAATGCCAAGCACAGGAACGTGGAGTTCGCTGTGGGCGATTATGTATACTTGAAGATCAAGCCGTTCAAGGGTGTCTCGCGGGTGCGGCGATTGAAAAAGCTAAGCCCGAGGTACCTTGGACGTTCGAGGTTCTGGAGCGAGTGGGAGAAGCGGCCTATAGGTTGAAGCTTTCAGTGGAGCTAAGTGGTTTACACGATGTATTCCACATTTCGGTACTTAGGAAGGCGGTGCAAGAGCCTACGCAAGTGATCGCGGTCGATCAAGTGCGGTGGATAGTGGGCTAACGACAAAGGTCAAGCCCGTGCGGATTGAGGACTCGGAGGTCAAGCGGCTACGCAATAAAGAGATCAGGATGGTCAAAGTCGGTGGGACAATTGCGGTCGTGAGGAGCTCTCCTGGGAGCGAGAGCAGACTATGCTTGACGAATATCCGGAGTTGTTCCGCTCAGGTACAAATTTTGTTTTGTACATGTTTTTCCTTTATGTAATTTCGTGGGCGAAATTCTTTTAAGAGGGGTAGAGTTGTAACGCCCCGAAACTCAAAGGAGCAAAGGGGGACGTTTTGGGCCAGTTTTGGTCTGGCTGAAGGCACACGGCCTGGGACACGGGCGTGTCCCAGGGCGTGTCAAGCGTGTGTCGACACTTAGTCGCGAAGTCGTCGAGTTATTCTCGACGATTCGTCGAGAATGGGCACACGGCCTGCGACACGGGCGTGTCGCAGGGCGTGTCGACCCGTGTCGACACTTAGCCGTGGAAATCGTCGAGTTATTCTCGACGATTCGTCGAGAATGGGCACACGGCGGCCCGCGACACGGGCGTGTCGCGGGCGTGTCGACCCGTGTCGACGAGCGTCAAGGTGAAATCGTCGAGATTCACTCGACGGTCGTCGAGACAAGGCACACGGCCCGGACACGGGCGTGTCCAAGGCCGTGTCATCGAGTCGTCGTTCTCCCCTCGACGAAATGTCCCGTGTACACGGCCTGGGGGCCCAGGCGTGTCAATGTGACACGGGCAAAGGACACGGGCGTGTCCTAGACCCGTGCAGTGCTCGGGTTGAAAAGGGGGAAAAATCATGGGTACACGGCCGGCTACACGGCCGTGTCAGCTGGAACACGGGCGTGTCAGCTCGAACACGGGCGTGTTCGATACCCGTGTGCGTGTTCAGAAGATTCGATTTTGACGGCGAATGCGGCACACGGCCCTGGACACGGGCGTGTGCCAAGCCGTGTTCGGCCCAGATTGGGCATTTCAGCCCCGAATCAAAGCCGCTCGTTTTCTTAGGTTGAGATCGACGGCTGGGGATGGTTCCTGGAGGATATACCCGGTTGACTTAGAAAATCCACACTTTTCACACTTGATCTCTCTCAAAACCTTGGAGAAAGAAGAGCAGCTAGAGGAAGAGGAGCTAGATCCGCCATTGGAGGAGCTTCGGAGCTCCGAATCGCAAGCCGACTCCGGATCCACGGAGGCAACGCAAGTGCGGTGATTTCTATCCGATTACTTTTCGATGGCGCCAAAGAGGAACGCAAGGGTAACGATCCTCATCTTGAGCATGAGTCGCTCTTTCTTAGCATAGGAAGCCCGCTCTCGCGAGTTTGCGGAGAGTTGGAGGCGTTCCTTCGGGTAGATATGTAAGTCCCCGTTGTTTAGAGTCCGTATGCGAGAACGGACATAGGCATTTTGGTTGAAGCCTACCCGGACATGTTAGTTCGGATCGGTGATGTTGCATTGCATAAGGCCGGAGAAGACTCCGTGCTATTTGGTGTTTTCGGGTTTTCTACGCGGTAGATTGCAGCAGGGAGCCTTGGGGACTAACCCAAAGGTGCACCCGGAAAACTGGGCGGACACGAGTCTTGCCAACTTGGTGGCCTGAGTGCCAACTTGAACATAACGGGGTTATGTGACTTGTGATAGAATGGGACTCGGTGAAAGTTTGACCCGCGCAAATGGCTTAAATTGTCGTTGCGATGTGAGCACGGGTTAGATGGAGCCGTACCCGCTTTATGTCGTTCGGGTTAGAGAGACCTAAAGTACTGGCACTCGCCGTTGGCATAGATGTGAGTTTCGTGGTCAATGGCTTAAATTGACGTGACCAATACCATGAAGACGAATTGCTCATAGGAATGGCCGTCAAGTGGCGGTGGTGAGTCCGGAATGTTAATGGCTTTAATTGACGTGACATCGACCGGTTCGCGAGAATGTGCCCTGAGTGCACGGGACGTGTGGCCGTACGAGCCAACGTCTGTGATGAAATGGCTATGGTTATATGCATTGCTCGCTTGTGCTAATGAAATGCAGGGAAGGAGCATCGCCGCCCCGAGTTGGGGGCGGGATCGTTATAATTTGGTCAGCATTGCTGACCGTTGCTTTGTTTGCCACCGTGCGGTGGTTTGTTTGCTTGCAGGTGCAGCTGGACCAAGCGGTCAATAGCGGGCTAAAGCCCTTTTTGCGAAGCTGGCCCTCGAAGGCCCAAGTGGAAATGTTTTCTGTTTTATTCATGTATGGCCGGCCTGCGAGCCGAGGTTTGGAAATCATGTAAAAGACAAGTGAAACATTTGTAAGGCCTTAAGGCCGAATATTTGGGTATTTTGATACATTCCTATTATCAGTAGTGGACATTCATGCTTGTGCTGGGTCTTGTTTTGACAACTTATAAACTGCTTCCGCTAGAATGCTCTGTGTAGGACGTTGAGATTGGTTGGATGGTTTCCATAAGTAACCACCGGTCTGTCTGTGGTATATGGCGTCGGGCCCCGGCCGGACCTACTGCTATATGCTATGCGACGGATAGGGGGTGTTACACACCATCCTACGATGTTAGGAGATCCCAAGTCTTCCAGGACTGGATATGGAGATCGAATGTTATTAGAGGGCTATACCTGAAACGACGCGCATAAGGTACGAGTAGCGAGAATGAAGTTGCTAGGGCGCGCTAAAATATTTTGGCTGAATGAAGAGCGGCGTATGAGGGTCGAGAGACAGAGCATTGCCCATAGGCTGGGATGCAATGAAGGCTAGGCTAACGGAACATTACGTCCTACTTACCATCGAACACAAATGTTCGATGATTTAGCTCCCTTAAGCAAGGGACTAGGTCGGTGTCTGAGTATATGAGTTTGCTGAAGGACATGATGGTTAGGTGTGACGTGAAAGAGATGCCCGAGAAACCTCTCCAGGTTCCGTAAGGGACTAAACCCCGACATCCAAGGAAAGCTTCTGCGTTATGGTCACACCGATTTGCACACCACTTTCAACGCTGCCTTAGATATTGAGCAGACAACGCGCTTAAGGGCAAGTTCTGCTCGTTCCAAAAGGGGAAGTCCATTTTATGACCGCCTCCCACCGCCACCTATAAGGCTAAAGGAAAGTATCAGTCCCCCGACTCGACCTCCATAGTCGTAACGGCTAGGAATGATAGAAACCCCTCTGGTGAGAGAGTCCCGGTGGGTCGGGTCAACAGAACGAATGTCACCTGTTACGCTTGCGGGGTCCACGGGCACTATGCTAGTGATTGTCCTACTACACCCAGACCATTAGCCTGTTAGATTCCGCGGTGGGGCGACGACATTACTTACGATGCGGGCGAAGAGAGCGAGTCGGACGGAGTGCTAGTGATATGTAGGATGACCCCCGTATGATGGTGATGAGGTGTATCCTGGCGACCCCTCGAGCGTTAGAAGATTGGAATAGGACGAACATTTTCACGTTGAATTTTAAGAGTGTGTGAAAAATGGTGTAGGTTGATCATCGATAGCGGTAGTTGCATGAACGTTATTTCTGAAGCCGCGGTGAGACGAATGTCTCTTGTTGCCGAGCCGCACCCTCACCCTTATAAAGTGGCATGGGTAGACAAGTCGTCCCTCCCTATGACGAAGCGATGCTTGGTACCCCTTACCATCAAAGCTTATTCTGAGCAGATTTGGTGTGACGTCATCCCTATGGATGCTTGTCACGTCTTGTTGGGTCGCCCTTGGTTGTACGATCATGACGTCACCCACTTTGGTCGGGCCAACACTTACGAGTTTAAATTTAATGGCAGAACCATACTCTTAAAACCTGCCCCGCCAAAGGATCCTTCGGCCCCCTCGAAGGATACGATCGTCCCGGTAGAGAAGAAGACGTTGAGCCTGATAGGAAGGAAAGAATTGAAGCGTACTACCTTTGTAGATGGGGTCCTCTATGCCTTAGTGTGCCTACAAGTTAAGGAAAATGCAGCCCCTTTTGAGAACTTGCCGTCGGTGTTGAGAAAACTCCTAGAAGAGTTTGTGGACGTGTACCCGGAAGAGCTACCGACTGAATTACCCCCGTTGCGGGAAATCCAACATGCCATTGATTTCATTCCGGGCTCTTCATTGCCCAACCTCCCACATTATCGGCTAAACCCCTCCGCGCACTTAGAGTTGCAAACCCAGATCTCGGATTTATTGCAAAATGGTTTTATCCGCCACAGCAAGAGCCCGTGTGCCGTGCCCGCCTTACTTGCCCCCAAGAAGGAAGGCTCTTGGAGGATGTGTGTGGATAGTAGAGCCATTAACAAAATCTCTATTAAGTATCGCTTTCCCATCCCTCGCTTGGATGATTTATTGGACATGTTAGCGGTGTGCCACGATTTTTTCGAAATTGGATCTTAGGAGTGGCTACCATCAGATCCGAATTAGGGAAGTGACGAGTGGAAAACCGCCTTTTAAGTCTAAGGAAGGTCTCTATGAGTGGTTAGTTATGCCGTTTGGACTTTCCAATGCGCCGAGCACGTTTTCGAGGATGATGACCCACGTCTTCCAACCCTATATGGGAAAATTCATCGTGGTATATTTTGACGATATTTTGGTATTTAGCACCTCCACGATTGATCATGAGTCACATTTAAGAACCATCCTTACCACGCTGAGATTGGAAAAATTATTCGTGAACATTAAGAAGTGTACCTTCCATGTGACATCGGTTGAGTTCCTCGATTATATTGTGAGTTCGAAGGGGATCCACGTAGACCCCAAGAAAGTGCAAGCCATTAGAGATTGGCCCGAGCCCGCCAACATTCGGGATGTTAGGAGTTTTCACGGGCTCGCTACATTTTATCAGCGATTTATTAAGGATTTTAGTAGTATTATGGCCCCTATTACCGAGTGCATGAAAAAAGGTGAATTTACATGGACGAACTCAGCCGCTACGGCGTTCCAATTAATTAAATCGCGCATGTCGGAAGCCCCCCTTTTGCGACTACCAGATTTTACCAAGGTTTTCGAGTTGTCATGTGATGCGTCTGGAGTGGGAATTGGTGGAGTGTTGAGTCAGGAATGCCATCCTGTGGGTATTTCAGTGAGAAACTAGCAGGTCCAAAATTAAATTATTCCAATTATGATCGGGAATTTTACGCGGTCATTCGATGCCTCCAACATTGGCGGCATTATTTACTTCCTAAGGAGTTTGTCATCCTATCCAATCATGAAGCGCTAAGGTTTCTTAACTCTCAAACTAAGGTTAGTCCTAGACATGCCAAATGGGTCTCCTATCTACAGGAGTACACTTTCATTATCAAACACCTCAAGGGGACTCTCAACCGCGTAGCCGACGCCCTTAGTCGTGTTTCGTTATTGCTCTCCACGCTAGAAGTCAAGGTGATTGGCTTCGATAGGATTAAGGACGAGTACGTCCACTGCCCGAATTTTAAGGATATCTATTTCGCCACTCAAGATGACTCGCCGACAACCATTACTTCTTTTTACATTCGGGATGGCTACGTATTTAACCATTCGAAGCTTTGCATCCCCCGTTCCTCCCTACGCCACTTCATAGTGTGGGAATTGCATGGTGGAGGATTAGGGGGACACTTTGGCCGTGACAAGACGATCACGTTAGTTGAAGACAAGTTTTATTGGCCCAGTCTTAAGGCCATGGTTAGTAAGATCGTGGGTAGTTGCTGAGCGTGCCAACTGGCTAAGGGGAACAAAACTAATGTGGGGCTTTATACCCCTCTTCCGATTCCGTTTATTCCTTGGGAAGACGTTAGCATGGACTTCATTCTCGGCCTCCCAATCACATTTCGACGTCACGACTCTATCTTAGTTGTTGTAGATCGTTTCTCTAAAATGGCTTATTTTATCGCTTGCAATAAAACCAACGACGCGTCACACGTTGCACAATTATATTTTAAAGAGGTGGTAGGCCATCGAGGAGTTCCGAAGTCTATAGTTACTGATAGGGATGTGTGAAGTTTACTAGTTATTTTTGGAAAGACCCTGTGGAGGATTATGGGCACCAAACTTCTATTCTCTTCCGCGTACCATCCGCAGACGGATGGGCAAACACAAGTTGTGAACAGAAGTTTAGGTAGTTTGCTTCGATGCCTTGTGGGAGACCACAAGGGTACATGGGACCTTATCCTCCTCATGCTCAGTTAGCATATAATAATTCCAAAAATAGGTCCACGGGTTTGTCCCCGAATGAGATCGTGCACGGTTATAAAGCTCTCGTGCCCTTGACTTGCTTCTGTTACTGCCATCATTTAAGTCAAGTCAATTTGCACAGGACTTTGCCTCTCACACATCCATGATCTTCACAAACGCATAAATGAAACGCTTACCACTCAATACGCGTCTTATCAAGTTCATGCTAACGCACATAAGAGAGTGTCTCCCTTGAAAGTGGGCGATTTAGTCATGGTACATCTCATCCCTGAACGGTTGCCTACGGGCACCTTAAAAAAGTTAGCGGATCGGCGAGCTGGACCTTTTCAGATTTTAAAACGGTTGGGAGACAATGCTTTTCTTTTGGAATTGCCAACTGATTGGGGTATTTCCCCTGTTTTTAATGTTTCGGATTTAACGCCATATATTGCTCCGCAACTAGAACTATCTTCCTGTCCGTTTAGTTCCACTACAGATTCTCATGGGGATGAGGTTGAGGGGGGTAAGGGCTCGCTCTCTCCGTTGGTCTCCAACGGAGGTACGCTACATGTTGATGATATAGATTTTCCCCCTTTGCTGCCTAATGCTTTTCCCAGGTTTGCCAGGACCGCATTTTTGCCAGACAGGATTCTCCAGGATGACGTGTTTCCCACTGCTGATGGCGATGTGCGCCGCTACTTGATCCGCTGGCGTGATCGCCCCGCCTCTGATGACTCTTGGCTCCCGAAGCGGAAGTGGCTCTCTTGGATGGTGTTCTTCTCCGACGGTATCTTCAAGACAACTCATCGGTGATGAGTCCTTTCAAGTGGGGGAGGATTGGTGGCGACGACGGCCCCCAAGTGGACGACGGCCCCCCAAGTTGACGACGGCCCCCAAGTTGTTGATGACGACACGCTAACGGAAGACCCTCCTTCGTCTCCAACAAAGGACTCGCATCGCCGAGGTGTTCGTATGGAGCGGCGCTACAATTTCCGCCCTCGGCGCAAGACAAATATATAGTTAAATTTATCTTATTATTAGTATGCTATTTTATTTGGGATATTTTATTAAGGGCTGCATGTAGCCATTTTGTGTGTTATTTTTATTTTTATTTTGGGCTACATATAGCCAAGACTTATTGTTAAGCCTATATATAGGCATGTATGCTTTGTTTAACTCAAGTTGAATGAGAAGAAACCCTAAATTTCCTATTCTTGCTAATCCTCCTCTCTCTCTACCTCTCTTGGCCGCCCCTTCACTCTCTCCCTCTCTCTCTAAAAACTTCGGCCAGCCCACTCCTTCAACCCCATCTTCCAAGCCTGCACCTCCTCTCACCACCCACAACCCGGCCTCCACCTTCTCCAAACCGACCGGCCACCCATCTCTCCACCCGAGCACCCCCCTTTGAAGAGAACCTGGCTGCCCCTCTTCTCGTGAAGTCTTAACCGAGAAAGGCCTCCTTCTACGGCGAGGAAACGGGACCTTGGTGTGAAGCGGCCAAGGCGGACGATCTATCTCTCCAACCGGAGCTACTCCGGCGGAACCGTGTAAGAGCGACCCCTTCAAAGGTAGTCGGAATCATCTATTCCGACTTGGGTAACGATCCTCTCCACTCACGTGTGATTCCCTCTTGATGTTCTAGTGGTCGGAAATAATTTTTGCGTTGGATTTGAATCGTTAGATTCTTCGTGGTTTTCCTTTTGGATTTGCATCTAACTTAATCACGATATTTCCGAAAGGGTTTGGCGAGCCCCGTAGTTTTGTTGGGAGAGATCTACCATTTTTCGATCGTACTTTGGGTAGATCTCTTTTGGTACAACTTTCGCTCGGTCGGACCCAATATTGGTCCTTTTAGCTTGGGAGAACGTAGGCCTATAGCCGTTTGTTTGACCTTCCCGCGTAGTGGCTACCGTACGTTGGTGAACGGTGATAAGACGCTTGCGAGTGCGCTGCGGTTAAATCTAGTGCGTGTGAGGTTGTGGATTGATTGTGGCATCCGTTTCTTTCCCGTAACCCATAAAGTATCCGCGGTAGAGGCCTACATCACAAGAATTAAGTGCAGAAATAAGAAAGCAGGGCGCGCGGGCAGAGGGGGACTAGGAGGCGAGTGCCGGTCGGCTTGGCAAGGGAGCCGCCTTCTATCTACCACAGCCTCGCATCCCCCATCCCCCAGACTGCCGTGAGCGGAGAAGCTCGCGGATCTGCCCTGAGTTCCGCTGCTCTACCGAAAGGCCGTCGTCGATCTCATCTAGAAGCCGGGAAGGAGACGTCATCTCGCCAGCCTGGCTGCCTCGCACCTCGTCAGCGGGACGCACGTAGTCGCGTTGTAGTGCCTCATTGACCTCCTGCACCTCGCACAGCCCGCACACAAGTTTCTTGAAGAGTTTGATCCCCCTCCTCATCAGCTCGTCATTCTCCACTTCAGGGCCCAGATAAGAGTCCAGCGAGCTCGGAGAAGGGAGGGGATAGTAGTGGGCTATCTGCGAGGACCCTCTCCCGCGGATTGGCTGGGGGGAGCTGTGAAGGCATAAAAATCAGCAAGGGGAGGTGTCCTGAAAAACCACATGACAAGAATCCAAGGCCAAGTTTACCTGACGAGCTCGACATCTCCAAGAAGGTGCGGGGAGGGACAAATCTCAGGTGCTTCCCGCGGCCTGGGCGGAGCATTCCCAGTGAGAGGAGGTCAAATCCCGGAATATGGATGGTTTCCACACCTGTCCCCATAGTCAGGGCAGGTCGCTGAGGAGAAGAGGGGCAAACTGGAGAGTTTGGCTTCTGCGAGTCCACCCCAAGGTCCCACGGGGGGGGGGGGGGGGGGGGGGGGGGGCGTATCCCGAGGACGATTCTCCGGAGTTATGAATCGCGAGTCGCCAAGTACGGTCTTGGCTCACGGGGTCGCGTCTCACGGCGTGGTGCCCGCCATGCCATCTAGCTGGCTGTTCGGGCCGTCGCAGAGGTCAACAATATTCTTGCCCTTTTCAAGGGCAGGCGGAGTAGAGGAGCCGGTCCCGTGCTCCAAGGTGGTTCTCAGGTCATCATGAATGGGCTCAGTTGCTTGAGGAAATGGCTTCACCCTCTTGGCGGAGTTGGGCTTAGCCGAGCCACCCTGCAGGACGGCGGGTGGAATCGCAATCAGGGCAGCTACGCAAGTAGCCGAGGTCTGGCGAACCGGGCGATCCGCTCTTGGATCTCCTTTGTGATCGGCATCTCGGCAGGGCTAGAGCGAAGGGAATGGCAAGAGTTAGGCAGGTATGCAGGTGTATATATATAGCCACAGGTGGACCCCACCCGAAGATTCTCTCTGGTTCACCCCGCACTCGCCGAACACTTGGGGTTGGATGTTTCTTTCTGAGCTTTGCCAAGCTCAAAAAGAGCGGAGATTGTGTACAACCCTGTATCCGGCGAGTGGGCCCGATAGAAACCAGACAGGCGGCCTCCCTTTTTTCTGAGATGGGCAAGCACCAAGGGGGAACAGAGCTCGACAACCTCCAGCTCGCACAGGCGAGCCCGACACAGGCAACGCGAGTTCAACCAACCTCGCGAGCTCTGTGCTCGACGAAATGAGCTCGGTGTTCGTCGAACGGAGCTCAACGATCGTCGTTCCCTCGACCTTTTTGTCGACCTCTAGATGGCTCGCCGAGTCCGGACAGCTTGGCGGATTCGCAGATCGCGAGCAGGGAAGTCCGTGCCCGTGCTCACCACCATTGCCCAGTAAAGACAGCTGAGGGCTACTCGCCCGTCGATCTATGATGTATTTTTTACTATTTTGCCCCCACTGGCCTGCCCATAGCCTTTCAGAACAGCGGAGTTACGCTGTTGGCAGGACAACCTGGACTGCACATAGCCGTTCAGGACAGCAGAGGTTGGCTATTTGCAGGCCATTTTCAGAAATCTATAAATAGGACCCAAGTGGTACCTCAGAAAGCTTGTTTCTTGTGCCCTCTTGCTCCATCTCTCAAGCTTTTTCTAAGGATACCTTAGCTCGGACTTTGGCTGAGGAGTGGAAGTGCTCTAAGATCTTACGGGTGTATGGTGGATCCTCCCGCTGAGCCCTTGGGTCAGTTCTTCTTTGCTTCCTTTGTTGTTTTGCTTGTAGGAGAGAAGTAGGTGCGCGATCACCCCTTCGCCCATGGTGAACTCCACAAGAGACCGAATCTTCGGTTTCAACATGTGTAACTTTGACTATAGACTTATTCTATATAGAAGCAGAAAGTCGACGTTGCACTTACATGAAGTCGATGTAACTTCGAGTACAAATCAGAAAGGAAATTTTCAAAGAATTGTTTCAAGCTTAATACAAGGAACTTCTAAGGAATTTGTTCAAATAATTCTTACGATTGGGAGAGATAGTAAAGGAAAGATTTCTCTATCAGAGAGAAAATATTATGAAAAGATTTTGAATTTAATATTGCTGAAACAGAAACCCGGTAATAAGAAGAGTTCGTATCCAGAGGGGGTAGCTCACTCTTACACATTTGTAGGGAAGGCGCAACCAACTCGCCCAAAAGCCCGGACTGTTTGAGGACGGCGCTACCACTCCTTTATAGAGCTGGTTACCCTAGGATCCACGGGGCGGCCAGTTAGCCCCAGGGGACATACCCTTCTGTTTCGACTAGTGCGGGCCGTAGCGCAGCACGTCGTACCTCCCAACACTGGGGCATTGATGGAACCCAACAATCCCCCCCCCCCCAGCAACGACCCGGGGTTTCGAACCCGTGACCTCCTCTGATACCACTTGTAAGTCCACCTAGTGTCGGCTATGTGCACCTATGGGGGGGGGGAATAGGTGACGTGTGGTTCTTTTGCGGAATTTACAGATGTACCTGCACAATAAAAACAACAAACACAGCACACAGAATACACAGCAAATTTATAGTGGTTCCCCGACTTGGGTACATCCACTTTCCCCCTTCGACCTATCTCCCCAACAAGGGACGACTCGGTCACTTCACCAACGGGATTGAAATCCAATCCCTTCACTAACGGAAGGAGCCCTTCCACACGTGAGAGTCAACACTCCCACAAAATGGGTTGCACCCAACCCTTACAACACGGAACAAAAGTTCCTTTACAACAAAAGTAAATATGGAATGTATATGAGATACAAACTTCTTTCGGAGACTACGGTGTTCCTCTTTGTTCGACGACGTATTCTTGAAGTCGATGAAGAGTTTACAACCTTGTTCCCTCTTGGAGAGGATCTCCCCGTAACCGGCGGCGGCAACACAAGCGGCGGCTAGCTTCGGGATCGGCGGCTACGATGAAGAGTGGCTGCAGAACTTGGAGATCCAAACTTCGTAGCGAAGCAACTCGGTCTACCAACGGTCACTCTAGGATCAGTCGTCTCGATCGATTCGGACGGGGAAGTTTTTCCCGGTCAACAAATCGAGAGACAAGAGATCTCCGGATAGACGTGTGAGACTCAAGCTTTGCTAAGCTTCTGTCACCGGAGATCGGGAAGAAGAGCGATCTGCAGCGGCGACCACTTGACGCGAGCGGCGGCGCGGAGCGGAGCGATTTCGCGAATTTAGGGTTACGTCGAGGCTCGGTTTTCTTTCTCTCTTGTCCGTTGTTTACTGTTCAAAATACCCATGTATTTATACTGTAGTATTCTCAAAGATGACCGTTTGTGGGACCCACAAAAGAAATCCCCAAAATCCGGTTCAAACTAATCCAGAAGCAGAATCCGGTTCAGTAGTATTCTGAGAAAAGGCCAAGTAAAAATCGGCGAGAATCGCAGGCGATTCTCGACGAATCGGCGAGAATCACCAAGTGATTCTCGACGATTCGTCGAGAATCGTTTGTGATTCTCGTCGAATCTCTTGTCGATTCTCAACGAATTTGACTTTGTATTCATGGGCTGCTTGGCCACTGGTTCGGCGGGAATCACAAGTGATTCTCGCCGAATCTTACTTGGCACCATTTTGAGATGGCCAGAAGGAGTCGGCGAGAATCACTAATGATTCTCGTCGATTCGGCGAGAATCACTAGTGAGAATCGGCGAGAATCACTTGGTGATTCTCGTCGAATTTGCCTTGGAAGATATTTCGTCTTCCACCCCAGGAGTTGCTCCCTGATCCTCTGTGCTCCTTGTCTTCTCTTGCATATGAGCGACCCTGTACTTGAAAGTAAGTGCACTCCAATAGAGAGAGTACACATAGGCCAACACACTGATCTGCTCAACGAGGGATTACGTCGTGCAGACCCGTGTATATTGACCTACTGCACCCTGACATTGGTGTGCACTTAGCGTGGAGGTACTGCAAGTACAACTTAAAATGTTTCGTCAAATACATTGTGAATTCATCTTAGCTTGACAGGGGGCTTCCTCAAATCTAGGTAATCGTGGATACAATACCCAACAATCTCCCCTATTTGACGAAGCCAAAACCCTACTAGCTAAGATGAATAACACCTATCAAATAATAATTATAGCATTTAAAAATTAAATATGCAACACAAGGGAATATATGCAATCAGAACAGGACTTGAGTCATTCACACATTCAAGAAAATATATATATACCAAGAGAAATATATTCACAGATAATTCAGAATTGTTCATATGACAGTAATAATCATTAAACGTTCTTAAGACACAGTGACCAGCTATAAAATAATGACTATTTGTCCTTAGCTACGTCACCCTTCAGAGTTTGAGCCAAGTACTTTTTGCTTTGCCTTTCCTGTATTCCTTGGGCTTCGGGTAGTACCTAGGAGGAGCAACTTTGTCTGGATCCTTGTTGTTTCTGAAGAAAATGTTGCGTTTTGCTTCAAATGCTTTGTGCGTTTCCCATTCGGACTGGCTATATGCTTCATTTCGATTGATCTCTCCTCTTTCGTACAGCCGGAAGGTGTCTAAGATGATGTTCCTTGAGACTGGACTCCACCTTTCATTTCGTACATCCTCCTCATTCATTCGAATTCTCTTTGCAGCCTGTGTCTCCTTGGATGTCCCTTCCTGAACGTTCCTCTTTCCCCTGGCTTTAGCTAAAGCCTCCTGGTCAAACATACTCCTCAGCTTGGATTTGGAGATGGCCCTAGCATCAGCTTCATCAGTGAAAATTTCTGCAGCACTTGTACTTACAGCCTCAGCAATATTTACTTCCTCAGCAGCCTTAGAAGTCTCAGGAACCTGAATACCGGCAGGTTGGTCAGGTAGGACGACGCCTAACGTGCCCAGTGCCTGTTGTAGCATCCACAGCAACTCTCATAGACGTATTTGCTTGATTGGGCAAAGTTTGCATCCATGCTTTCTTGGAGCTCGGCCAGCTTAGCTATATACTCCTTCTCCCCCTTTTTGGCTTCGTCAGCTATGCAATTGGCATATGAGTGCAAGGAGTCATCAATATGCTTAGTTGTCTTGCCGAATTCAGTGATTAGGGCCTGCTGATTTGCATTTAAAGTGACCATGTTACCATCAAATTTCTGAATATTGTTGGCTACAACGTGAGCGTTCTGATTGACAACAGCCAGAGTATCAGTATTCTTTTTCAAACCGACCATTAACAATGTGACAGCTTCGCCGGCCGCAGTATACTTTTCTTCGAATTTCTTTTCCATCACATCCAGCTTATGGTTGATTTCCACCATATTCTTCAGCATGAGATCTTCAGAAGTCTTAATCTCTTGCAGCATTGTTTTCTGAGCTTTATCAAAATAGGTTTTAAGCTCATTCACGATACCCTGAATTATGTGTACGGTGTGAATGGCTAGGTCATCGCGTAATGGAATAGGAGGAACTTCTTGGCCTTGCTCTTGCTCGTCAGCAGACGCATCGGTGGAGCTGGATACCAGCACAGTCTCTACAGGAGGAGTGTGGGCGGCCTCTGTAGATTTATTTAACTCCCCCTCCACTGGTGCAGACTTATCAGGAGGAGGTTCAACAGTATCTGGAGACTCAAGCACTTCATGCCCCTCATTTACCTCGTCCTCTCCGTCCTCATCCAAAACTTCACCCATAACAGCAGCTTCTTCCACTTCTTGATTGTTTCTGTTCAGGACCTCCTCATCCTCCAACCCAGGTTCACTTTCTTCATGAACTTCGGCCACCGCATCCCTGGCAACCTGGGCGATGTCAGATATTATATCCATATGAGAGGGTAGAGTCTCCCCCTCGATTCCTGCAGTCACAGTATCAGGAATTTCACGGGGGAGGCGGCGGGAGATACTTCCTCATGCTCTTCTACAGCAGGCTGCCCGATGCGCCGCTCCCATCAATCAAACACAGTAGTATCCATCTTTTTCAAGTAATGGAGAGGGACTCCTTTGCTCATGTCGAATTTGTCTCCGTTGAGCTGGTTGAGATATAGACTGATGATGCGGCCGAAGCTTGGAGTGCCCAGAGTGTCCTTGATCTTTTGGAACAGCAACTCTCCCCAGTTGAACCTCTTTCTGCAGACCACAGCTATGAGAATTTTGAACATATCTCCGGAGATATGATCATGGGAGCCTGGCTTGCAGATGAGTACTTTCCTATGATGTCAGATAGGAGCTTCCCTTCTTCATTCATCTCTTTTCTCTTAACTGATCGAGTGCCTCTTGGTAGACCGCAGAACAAGAGGGTTCTGGCTTTGTCCTCATCCTCCAGATAGTCCTCCTCCTCTGAACTGGAAAGCTGCAGGTAGCGAGTTAGCTTACTGGCAGACATCTTTACTTTTGTCCCAGCAACCTTGCATTTGATGATGGAGTCTCTATCTCGGAGTCTTGCGGAAGAGAAGAACTCCAGCACCTCTTTATCTAGGACTTTGCAAGGGTGCTCCAATACGAAGGTTAGCCCGACTCTTCCAGCATGAGAATGATATTCCGGAACTCGTCCGAGGCATGAGAAAATCCAGTGCGAACCAGCTCGCAGCCAGAAATCAAGCCTGCAGTCGTCCTTGGAGCCATTGAGGATCTAGAAAGAAGCCCGACTCTAAGCATTAGTGAACATTCAAAAGGAAAGCATCACTTGGGGTTCGGCCTTGGAGCCATTGAGGAGGAGGTTACCTAAGGGCTTACACGCAAGTGAGTTGATGAGCTTCGGGAAGATCTTCGGTGGAGGGAAGAGTATCCCGTGGGGTGCGGCCTTGCTAGAACCTTGCGGTCACAGGGACACTTCGCGAGAACCTTGTGGGGTTCGGCCTTGCTAGAATCTCACAGGGAGAGGATGGTCACACAGCAGCGATTCGATGAGAACTCTCTTGGCGTCGACGAGATCGTCGGAGGCTGCGGGTTTCAGCGAATCCGCGGAAGTGCACTTGCGCAAGTCGTCGGGAGTTCTCTTGCGCGAGGGTCGTCGAGTGTTCTCTGGCGCGAGTCGTGAGGAAGGCGAACAGGCGGAGATGGTCTTTCGGCGGGATTTATATACGTTGTCGGGATTCTTAAGGAAGCCGAGCGGTCGGGAGCTTCTTCGGCGGGATTTGTCTAATTTGGTTTCTAATACTGTTTGTCTAATTCGGCGAGATGTAAAATGGGTCGGCGGGATTCAGAGTAAATATTGATGTTTTTCTTGACTACTTTGGAAGCATTGCACCATTTTAGAGATTTTCCGATGTCAAGTCAATAAAAAGAATGATAAATACAAGTATATTCTAAAGTCAATCTATTTGAATTTTACTGAGGTTTTTGCAAAGTCTTCTAAATGTCAATTGTATGTTGTCGAGATTTACAACGACATGTCTTCGAATGTCAAGTTAATACAAGATTAATAAATACATGTTTATTATAACGACAATCTATTCGGATTTGAGCGAGACTTCTTCAGACACTTCTTGATGTCAATTGTGATGTGTCAAAATTCGCAATGACATATCTTTGTTATCCTTTTATTGATGTGTAATGGTTTGCATGCCTCGTGATAAGCATAAGTATACGTATACACAAGGATAGACATATATATATATATTTACTTTGAATGAGGATGCATCATGACACAAGTCCTTGAACTGATCAAAATTACCTGGGATTTGGAGAGTCATCGTCTTAGTCCCACAGGTAGAACATATTAGTAGCTTAAAGTGAGTATGCTCAACAGGTAGCACATCTGTTATTGCAGACGCTTGTTCCAAGTTAGCCTTGAGCCACGTACTGTCTAGTTCCCAAAGTATTCACGGGGACCTAGACTACCCTGCAAGACAGAATTACTTTACCTTAGGAACCCAAATCATATTGGGTCCTAGGTTTCTATTAGCATAAGCATGCAACTGCCTTCCTTCGGAAAACCTGTCTGGAAGACTACCCCTGTCCCTAGAATGTGGATAAGCCCTTGCTGTGGGCACTGAGGGGTTGTGCCAACAGTCAATGGCAAAGTGTCCCACTTTGCCGCAGCACCAACAAGAGTGAATGTTGTATCGCCGTTTTCGACCTGATCTAGTGACGGATGTAGTCACGGTCCTAGGTCTAAAAGGGATAGGGCATGTTCTTGTCGCACAAATTCCTCTTCCATCGAGGCATGAGGAAGGGTGAAACGAATGCATGATGTGAGCATTATGAGGCCGAGAAGGTGGTGCCATTCTTTCAGGCATCTTCCTTGCTGGGGCTCCATGAAGCCTAACATGATGACTTCTAATCTCCCTATCCCGTGTCCTCGAATGGAGAGAATTCTTCTGTGGACTAGGACATGCAGATCCACACTTTGTTGTGGCAGAGGCCGTGAATACAAAGGGCTCAGAATGAGCCTTAGGTATTTCCTCATGGGTGGCCATGACGCCTCTTGCACTATGGACGTTTCCACATGGGGACACTTCACCCTTACAGTGACCACGATTATTCCTGTGGTCATACCTGAAGGCATGATGAGTTGCCTTCCCGCTTGGAGTGGGAGGTCGGAACACCGTTTCCCCATTTCTCCATCCCTGGATAATCCGGGAGATCCACCCGGTTTCTTGTTTTCTCTTTATAGCATCAACTTTGGAAAAGTTAGATACTATACGTTTCTCATTATCTAGACTATTCTCTAGAGCTGAGATCTTAGAGTCCTTGACCTTGTTGGACGCCAATTGGAGAACCAACAAGATCTTCAGTCGAGCAATCTCTCGAGCTTGCTCCTCAGCAAGTAGATTGCTTTCCTGAAGGGCTCTCTTCAGGGAATCAGTATTTTCTGGAGGAGAGCAGTTTCTGTCTTTAGAAAAGTCAAAAGATGTGGGACAGGAGGAAGATGATACCTGCTCATCTGGGTTATTGTCATTAGAATCAGTGACCAATGTTTCGTCCTCGTCGGAGCTGCTTTCCTCACTATCTTCTTCAGTCTCTGACAAGGATACTGGAGCTCTGATGCAATCCGAAGGATCCTGGCATTCATCTTCAGAAGTGAGGACCCCCACATATGCTTCATCCTCTGATTGGCAGCATATTTCAGCTTTCTCTGACCCCCCCATCAGCTCTGAGATCATCATCCACAGAGATTTAGCCGTTGTACATTTTTCCAATCTAGAGCGAGAGGCTCCAGACCAGACATCCATGATAATTTGTCGAATCCTCTCGTCCAAGAGAAATAGAGATAGTTCCATCTCAGACATCTCAGCAATGCCCATGGGCACTTGGATCCAGAGTCGGAGGTCTTCATGGGGATAAACGGACCCTCTTCCAGGATGAGGGATGCTCGTGGATCGATGGCATCCAGGTGAAATAACACTCTCATCCTCCAGATGGGATAATAATCCTTTGTGCATGCAGGGAGTTTGAGTGGCAATACGTCATAATCCAGATCCATGCTTCTGACACTGGTGGCAGGATTCTACTCAAGGTGTTAGCCTTTTTAAAGAGTAACCTCGCTCTGATACCACTTGTAGGGAAGGCGCAACCAACTCGCCCAAAAAGCCCGGACTGTTTGAGGACGGCGCTACCACTCCTTTATAGAGCTGGTTACCCTAGGATCCACGGGGCGGCCAGTTAGGCCCCAGGGGACACACCCTTCTATTTCGACTAGTGCGGGCCATAGCGCAGCACGCCGTACCTCCCAACACCGGGGGCATTGATGGAACCCAACACATCTCGAGTTAGAAATTTTGTCCAAAGACGTTGAACTAAGGAACAGACCCTGAGATGTATCGGAGAGGTCCCACTGCACACCCGGAAGATCTAAAAGAGGTTCCCCTCCTAAACCAATGCTGAGCTAGTGTTGGGTCCATTGCCCACAATGTCCTAGATTTCAGTAAGTCAATCTTGTAAAAGATATACATATATCAGTAGATGACAGTGATGGGACAGATAACCTATGTGGCTAAGTCAGGAAAACTCTTACCTAAGAATTGGTTTGAGAAAATTGACTAAATCCAAATTCGTCGAAGTAATTTCAGAGTTTGTCGAGCTGAGCAAATCATTCATCAAACTAAGCTCAGAGTTTGAGAAATTTGGCCAAGTCTAAATTCGTCGAACTGAGTTCAGAGTTCTTCGAGCTGAGCTCACTATTCGTCGAACTCAGCTCAACATTCATCAAACTCAGTTCAGAGTTGATTGAGGCTGGCTGAGACAATTAATGCATAAGTTTTAAGAAGCAGAAATGTGGCTAAGTCCACAGGCATTGAGTGAATTTCATTCACTCTACACCATAGACTCTTAAGTGTCGAGTAACACTCAGTCAGTCAAAGCCAGTACTTTTAAAAAATACAAAAAAATTAGCTAAGGCAGAAAGCATTGAGTGAGGCGTGGTCACTAAATGCTCTCAACGCCATGACGCAAAATTTATTAAAGCAAAAAAGTATTGAGTGAGGCATGCTCACTCAATGCTGTCAGCACTTAAGATGTTGAAGAAGCAGAAATGGCTAAGGAAAAAAGCGTTGAGTGAGGCATGTTCACTCAACGCTCTGTACGCCATACATACAAAAGAGGCTACAAAAATTATTAAGGCAAAAAGCATTTAGTGTGCATTACTCACTCAATGTTGTCAACGCCTATTGAAGACAGAATTTTGTCTAAGTAGTTTGGCGTTAAGTGATGCTCACTCACTTAATGCCAAGCAGCAGAAAGCTGAGAAAGCAAGTTGGCGTTAAGTGAAGCTGAATCACTCAACGCCTAGTAACAGATTTATAATCTAAGTAGTTTGGCGTTGAGAGAAGGTAACTCACTCAACGCTAAGTGACAATAAATATATCTAAGTGATTTGACGTTGAGTGGACATCATTCACTCAACGCATATACTACTGATGCTTGAATTTTGACTAAGTCTTCAGGTGCTGATGTCCGCAAGTCAAAAAGTCAACCATATTCAAATCATTAGCGGCAAAACCACGGTACACAACAAAAGGCGCCGCAGGCCTATAGTATAATAGATAGGCATTAAAGCAAGATGCAGCTGGACACTACAGGTGGGGCCCACTGATCTCTAAGAGCCGTTGATTAGCGGACTACAAAAGGAGGAGATGGGTCAAGACACAAGATAACTTTTAGGGCATTATCAACAGAAAAAGTGAGCAGCCGACTTCATCTTCTTCTCCATTACTGCATGCAAAAAAGTTTGAAGCTCTCATGCAAGAAAAAGTCCAGATAGCTGTGCAATCTCCATCAGTCACAGCAGAATTAGAAATTGTTCTGAAGAAAGATGAACCTTCAGCCTTGGGCAGGCTCAGTTAGCTGCTTGAATACTCAAGATCAACAGATCTTTAGCCTTCTTCAGCAAGTTCAGAAGTCAGCTTCTGAGTACCTCCAGCATTATTTTTCTCTGCTGTGAGGAGAGTTAGAGAAGAAATTTCTCTGCTCTAGTTATTGACACAGAGAAATTTCTCTGTGTCAAAGTTAATTAAATTAATTCTTGTTGTAGGATACTTTTGTATCTGAGCTTTAGGGCATTGAGCCTGAGGTAGGGCAAATTTTCCTGAACTGTAGGAGAAGGCTCCTCTTGGAGTGTAAGATCCTGCTGGGATCTGAGGTAGGTGAGTTTTACTCACTGAGAAGTAGGGCACTTGTGCCTGAGTTGTAGGAGAGTGCATCTCTCTGAGTTATAGGAGCAAGTTTGCTCTGAGGTAGGGCTATCCTCCATAGCCTGAGTGGTAGGGCTTAATTGCCTGAGGTAGGTGATACTTGTATCAATAAGTGTAGGCCGTTGTGGCTGAGGTGTTAATCTTGGAGGAGACTGGGAGATCTTAAGGGATCTGAGGTGCAAGATCCTTGGAGCATTGATTTGGAGAAGTGCCTTAACTAACAAGAAGTTAGCAAGGTGGGAGGAGAGTGGATGTACCCATAATTTTGGGAAACCACTATAAAATACTTGTGTGATTTCGTGTTTTATTTCTGCTTGCAGGTGCATAAAAAGCTCTCAATCACATAGTAATTAAAGAAAAAAACAAAAAGAAATCAAAAAGACCTAGATAAACCTATTCACTCCCCCCTAGGTTGCTAGCTACCTTGAAAATAAGAACTTTCAAGTGGTATTAGTGGGAGGTTCCTCAAAAAAGATTTAACAATCTGAGTGATCTCCAAAGGTAGCTACAGTTAAGTGATCATGGGCTCTAGAGAGAGCCAAAAAGAGCTGAGTTTCATGAAGCTTCCCATCTACAGGAAGGAGCTTTTTGGAATATGGAAAGAGAGGGTGTGGATATTCATGGAAGCCTATGATCCAAGGATTTTTATAACAGTCAAAGAGGGACCTTTCATCCCTATGAAGGTCTCTGTTCTGAATGCTAATGAGCAGACTCCCAAGACATACTCTGAGATGACCAAGGATGAAATCATCCTTATTGTACTAGACAAGAGAGCACAAAATATTATTGTTAGTGTTGTTGATGACTCAACCTTTCTGAATTTAGTTCACTGCAAGACCTCCAAAAAAATGTGGGACACATTTGTGGTCTACAGGAGGGGACTGAAGAGGTAATAGATGATAGGAAGTCTCTGCTCAACTAAGAGTACGAGGCTTTCAGGAAAAACCTGAAGGAGAATATAACTATTTGTTATGAAGGATTCTTCAGGATCATAAATGAGTTGAACACCTATGGGAGAGTCTTCAATAATTATGAAATAAATGACAAGTTTCTCAGATCTCTCACTAGAGACTAGGATACCAAGATCTGTGTCATAAGAGAGGTGGCTAAGCTTGTTGATACTCCTCCCCAAATATTATTTGGAAAGTTGCTATCCTATGAGATGCAGCTAGCTGCTAGGAAGGAGGAGGAGGCCACCAACAAATCCCTGGCCAAGGAAAAGTCCTTGGCCTTCAGAGTAGAGGGCATATGGAAGGGAAAGGAGAGGATTCCTTCTCCACCAAGAAGACCAGCTGAGTCATATAGCTCAGACTCAGAGGCATCAAACAGCAGTATGTCTGATGAAGACTTTGTTGCATTCTCGAGGCAACTCCAGAGTCTGATGAAGAAGAAGCATTGGAAGAAGAGGTCTTCCAACTCCACTCTTCACAGGATGAATTAGTCCAAGACTGATAGGTATGGTTCCAAACCTAATAAATATAACTCTTCTAAAATAGTTTGCTACTGTTGCAGCAAGCCTAGGCATATGATAGCTGACTGCCCAGAGAAGAGGAAGGAGGCTGAGGAGAAGAAACAACACCAGCACAAAGTAAAGAAGGAGAAGTCTTTCATTACCAAGAATGAAAAGAGCTGGACAGACTCATCATCATCTGAGTCTGAAGAAGAGGAAGCTTACATTGGGATAGTTGTTGCTGCTGCTGCTAATGATAAAGCTGTTGTAGCAGAAAACGTTAATCCTCTAGTGAGGATAGAAATGTAACATCTCATTTCCAATTAGACCCCTCTACTTAGATTGGGTTAGGACATGTGGTTGGGCATGGGTTTAGGCTAGGTTTGAAACATGGAGTTTGGGTGTAGTTACATGGGACCCACTATAAGGCCCAAGTTAACCCAAGTCAAACTAGCCTAAATTGGGGCCTTAGATACACATAGGCCCCACCACAACACCCCTGACCCTAATAACAATATAAGTGAACCGTAAGCCACATCATTGGGTCACCTATTGACGCAAGTTGACCCATGTCAACCTTAAACCCTAATTTGGTCAAACCCACACTTAAAGGCCCAATTAGCCCAAGTAGGGCATCACCTTGGCCCAACCCAAGTTGGGTGGTGCCATAGGGTTCATGACCCTCAAGTGGGGTCAACCGACTCACCATGTCGACCAAGTCAACCTAAAAGTCAATAACTCAACAAAGTGGCCTAAAAGAGAAAAGAAGAAACCAAGCCCACCCCTCATGGGCTAAGCCCATTAGTCAAGGCCCATGACTAGCCCAAGAGGTTAGTGTCAGCCCCTAACCCCCAAAATTAGGAAAGAGAATGCATGCATGGGGGTAATTTAGGAATTTTGGAGAAATGAGGAGAGAGAAGAGAGGGAAAGAGGGGACGGAGTCCTTGTGGCCCTCCTTCCCTCTGCCCAAGCTCTTGGCTGAGCTTCCAAGGTTCATTCCAGTAAGGTTGAAGGGTTGGTGGACACTTGGTAGCCAGGAGGAGATTCTAAAGCCATAGCAGACCACCTCCTTAATCAAAACTACTCCCACAGTCACTCCAATCCAAATCTAAGCCCTCCATCAACTTCAGGAGGTTGAAACGAGTGGAGTTTGACTGCTAGAGCAAAGCATTTGCTAGAGAAATGGAGAATCAGGCTAGTTCGCTGGAGCAAGCTGTGGCCATGGAGCACCGCCACCGCAGACGCCGCCAAGCCCGGCTACAGGTCTGTTTCGCCTCACCTCACCCCGCGCTAGCTTTCTAGCTCAATTAGGTGAGATATCGGGCTCAATTGAGCCCGATACCATGAGAGCAAGTGTGAATTTTTCCAAGCTTTTCTTCTAGCTTGGGACCGCCGGTGGAGATGCCTCCGGCGGCCTCACCGCCGGGAAACGGTAGCCACCACCTCAACGGAGGTGGTGGCGATAATCGCCGGGGGTGGCACTGGCCCAGGTGGCCGGAATAAGCCAGCAAACTTTGCCCATGATGGTTCAATCTCAGCCGTTGGCTGATGGGGATGATGACCCGATACCGTCCATTTAATTCCAGGTAATTTAATTAAAATGATTATTATGAATAGTGTGAATTCTGTCACACTTTTACAGTGATTTTGCATGTCTATTTTAGGCCTGGTACAGGCATATTCAGAGGTATATATCACCATTAAAAATGTAGGGCTTGACCTTACCTTTAAAATGACACCCTAAAGTCATATTTTGGTACAGTAGAATTCCTTGTAGCACCATTCTACCATGGCTGGTCCTAGGCTAGGGCAAATCTTAGAAACAATGCCCAAGCCAAACCATATGTCAACATGACCTGAAATTTTGGTCAGGCTTGTGTTAGGGATAAAACTTGTCTCTGACTAAAAATGAGATTTTTTGGTCAGAAATTTTTCTAAAGTATTTGATGAAATACTAATAATTAAATTAAGTGTAGTTTTGGAGACATATGAATCCAACTGCCCCCAAATTTGGGTGGGATGTTCATTAGGTCAAGATAAAACCATGGTAGAGATTTCAGGTCATTTGGACTTCTACATGTTTGGGAAATCCCACATGGACGAGATTGGCACATTCAAATTTGGGGTGCCAATAGTAAAAATAGAAAAAAAATGTGAATTTATCCCAATTGGATTATTGAATGTCCATGAAACTATGGACAGAGGCTCATAGGAATAGAATATACCTCCCATGGGAAGTTTAGGATTTTTGGGATCAAAAATCTCATTATTTGGAATTATTGAAAAATATGCCTAGTTAGGAAATAAATTTGGAAACTGTGGCAAATTAGTTCATTAAATTTTGAAATTTTGTCACAAGTACTAGTAGTACATAGTTCACCTCTAGAAAATTTGTGGGACTGTTAAATAATGTTTACTTGGATTTTAATTAGATTTTACCATTTTGCCCCTCATGAAAATTAATTAAACATAAAGGAAATTTGTGTTTTAAAATAATGGAAAAATTTACAGTAGTTTATTTCTATTATTAGATTCCTGATAAAGTATTCGATAATTTTTGGATTTCTCTATATGTTGAAAACCCTAATAATGACATTTTAGTAATATTGTTTAAATGAATATAAGATAGGTCAGATCACTGTTTAAGATTTGGAAATTCTGTACTTAGCCTTATTATATCAACCTAAATTCCCTCTAATTTTCTCAGAATTTTTGGTTGTGTAGTTGATGTACTTTATTTGGAAAGTGGTCAAGTTGGAATTTTAATATTAAATGGGAAATAAATAGAAATTTGCATGGAAAACTTATGAAACCTGATAGGCAGTAATATTTAACCTTATGAAACACCTAATAAATTTCTTAAGTTGGTTGAAACAATATATGTAGTACATCATGTTCAAGGTGACTCGGTCGCACAATTAAAAGAATTAATTTAGGCCCTTAATTCCTTAGAAAAAAATAATGAAACATAGATCGATCATTATCATACGCCATAAAAACCATGATAAATAATTAGGGACATTTGACCCAAGAGTTTGGAAGACATGTCATATGGGTCAACATTAGGTCATGGGTACGCTTAGCAAAAATGTAACACATGTTACTGGGACCTACAGGGGATACGATAGAAGGTTGAGTTGATAACTATATTCGGAAGACAAACCCTGATTGGTGTCTAGTAGTTCACTTCATAGTATCGAGTGATAGAGTGAAAGACCCCAAGGACAGTAGCTAGAACGGAGATCGGCGGAAGACCGCCGATTCCTCAATAATAACTTAAGTCATTAGGTTCTTTCCAGAGTAACAACGAGAGTTAGGTATGGATCATGGGTAGACATTAATAAAAATAAATATCCTTGCGAAAGGGAGCTTTGGGTTTCAGCCCATCATAGTTCCTAGTGCCTCGAGATCCCTTCACCGGGCATGCCCAGGGCAGTCCTGGGATTAACCCTAAACTGTTAGGTATTACAAACATTAGACAAGAGTAGTCTAATAGGCTAAGGTATTGATGTTCATTCTCACCCGTGAAGGGTTGGAGGGATTCAGAATTAAGACACTGATGTTCATTCTCACCCGTGAAGGGTTGGAGGGATTCAAAATTAAGACACTGATGTTCATTCTCACCCGTGAAGGGTTGGAGGGATTCAGAACTAAGGCACTGATGTGCAATCTTACCCGTGATGGGTTGGAGGGTTTCAGGACGGGTTGGTCCTGCGAGCTGAAGGCTCGGGAGTTGGATTTCAGGAAAGGTTTGGTCCTGCAAGCTGGAGGCTCGGGTTGGAATATCTTGCATGTGCATAGAAATAAACTTGTGGCGGGTCATGCGGTGCTGGGCCAATTGTCACACCGATGGCAGTACGGTGACTCTGGCGAGGTGTGATGGTTTGAGGGTCTAGTGGGTTGTTTTACACTGCGGTCTGGAGGTCGATCCCCAAAAATGTACACTCGACCAAAAAGACTGGTGGGTAGCCAGCAAATAGTACGCAAAGACTCTAGAGTGCACCTAGGATGTGTACATAGGCATATGGGAGGTCTAGGCCTGGTAGTGTGTATACCGCATAGGAGTGGAGACGCCCGCTCCACTGCTGCTATAGCCACAACGGTGGTACCATAGAGTGATGCTAGCTCCAAAAAGCGGGAACTAAAGGTCTGTGATCACAGAGTCGTGTGTGTGAGTTGCGCTTGCATGAACCATAAAACACATGCATATCATACATTCATAACTAGGTCATACACATCATAGATCCTTATCATAAACATTATTATGGGATCTTTAAATAATAAGTTATATTTCTAGAAACCTTAACTTATAAGTTTATATGGGCATTCATATAAGTTAAGGTACTTCTGTGATGGTAGTTTAGTAGTAGAATATTCTACTTGCTGTCTTTACTTCGCTTACTTTCAGTACTTTGTTTACTTACAACACCTTATATGCTTCTGTACAGTTCTTCATACCTTTCATGTGCCATATATATAGAACTGTTATAGTAGAAATAATTGATATATATACTTGTTAGTATAGCTCCACTATCACCTGCTTCTTTTGTTATACCCCTTGTTGTCCTCGTCTTCGTCCTCCCGCCCGGTGCCTAGGAGTTGCGGGGGCGAGGTATGGAGGAAATGACTTAGTCTTTATGACTAACAGTTAGTTGTGACCAAATCATTTTAGGAGCTCGAGGAGATGGAGTACCAGCAGGACGAGGTGGCAGGGCATGAGGAGCTGATATCACCACTACCTACTATTACTACTGTAGCCCGTCGTCAGGTGGGACGAGTTTTCTGATGATAGTTTATCTTCCGCTTTGTTGTCATTTTGTGTGTGAGAGAGAGATTTGATATAATGTACTCATTCTGTACTCTTTGTACTTTTATTTTTATTATAGATGATTGTGTTGTGACTTGTGGACTGACTGTTTCTAAATACTGCTTTTATACTTCTAATTCTCATTTGGCCGAACAAGTTATATGAACGTACTAGCCGGCAGGATCGGCGTCTTGCGGTGTCGAGTAACCCGTGAATTAGTGTCACCATAAGGCGACGGTTCTGGACATAAGACCGGGAGCCTCCTTGGTAAGGGGGATGGGTCTTACAATGAATCAGGGGCCCTCTGACACTATCAGATAGTGACTCAGAGGTGGATGAAGATTCCCACAGCTATAGAGGGCTGATGGGAATGACAGATAAAGAGGGCAGCCAGGATCAGCCTGGTCAAAGCAAGGTATATTCATTACCTAATTCTGCTTCTTTGTCTGAGTATTAGACCAGTCCTTGCTCAGAAACGTCTTCACCTAGTAGTTAAGAAGATTCTAGGTCTGAAGGAGATGTCAATCAATTGATTGACAAGCATGGAGAACTTCTGAATGCCTTCAAGAAGGTTAAGAAGTTTTCTAAGAAGCAAGCTAAAGAGATTTCATCTCTTAAGCTTATAGTTGCCCAGTAGACTGTAACAGCTAATCTGCTGGACCAAAAAGCTAGGGAAATAAGCCAACTGAAATCCCTCTTGAACATACAGATAGCCTCCATCAAGAGCAAGAATTGTCTCATCAGGGAGCTTGAAGACAAGCTTGAGAAGGAGAAAAGAATAGTGGCTAGATATTCTAAGCTAAGTGTTGCAGTATGGAGGCCGGGCGGTCTATTGCTTTTTGGAGACCGGGCAATCTGGCGGTTTATCCTTATCGGTCTGTCTGCCGGGCTATTGCTGTTTGGTATCCCAGTGGTCTGGTGGTTTGTCTCAGACGACTTGGAGACTGGGCGGTCTAGCGGTCTCCTATGGCGGCTTGCTCTCTATGGCCCTTGTTCTCTCCTCCTGTTAGTTGTCGGGCGGTTAGCCGGCTTGTCTAACCGCACGACCAGTCCGGTTTGTCTATTTGTAAAGCCACATATACTTGTAAATTTTTAGTCCCAGATTGCTTAATTATAATCTCTCTCATCTCCTCCATTCTATAAAAGGGAGGCTATACCATTGTAATTGATACCTTTTTTGGATAATAAAGTTTGCATTACTCCAAATTTTCGGTCTGCTTTTTCCTGTTCGCACATGGTATCAGAGCACTCGGTCCTTTCCTCCTAATTGCGTGAAGCGCTCTCTGTCCGTGAGGCTTGTTTCTTTCCGCGACCTGTTTTCGCGGCTTGATTCCTCTTCTGCTGTTACCCTGTTCGCGTGGCTTGATTCTCCCTATTACTACCCTTTGTGTTTGCGGCCTCTTGCTTCCTCTTTCTTGCCGCACACTTTGCTTAGTCGCCGACTCCCCTTTTCTAGCTGCTCCTCTTCTTTGTCGCCGCGACCTGTCCTTAAGTCGCCGCGCCCTGTTCTCTCCGCTCTCCTCTTCTTTGTCGCCGCGACCTGTCCTTAAGTCGCTGCGACCTTGTTAGTCGCTTTCCTTCTAGTGACTTCTCCTTCTAGCTATGGCTTATTTCTCTCGCTGCCTTCTTCTATGGCCAACTCCAATATCTCCACCGCCACTACTCCCGTTGTCGCTCATCCTCCTACACCTCCCACTCCTTCTGGTAATCTTGGCACCGCTTCTAATCTTATTGGTCCTAACTATCCAGATTGGTGTGTCTCCTTCACCCTCCTCCTCTGCACTCAACACAAATATCATCATCTCACTGATGACCCTCCTCCGCATGATTCCCCTCTCTTTGACGACTAGGATGTCAGCGATGCTCTTGTCCGCACATGGCTGGCTAACAGCCTCTCTGCTGAATGCCTCCCGGTCATCCGTCATGATGAAAACGTCAAGGCCGCTTGGCTACATCTTGCCGCTCTCTACTCAAAGGGGGCTCATACGCCTCGCATCTATACTTTATATGTGGATTTCTTTGCACATCCCTCCATGTCTCCAGCGACTACTTACCAGCAAGTTCAGGCTTTCAGAGCCGAAATTCTACAAAATCGCCCCTTCTTTGCCGATCTCGCTGAGCAACACAAACACTTCCAGGAGCTTCTGGTTGTGTGTTATCTTTTACGCCTTCCAGAGTCATATGACAAGATCGGTCAACAGATCCTAGGTAAGGCGGAGTCTCCAACCCTGGATGCCACTGCTACCCGCATCGCTGATGTTACTTCTTTACTCCAACGTCTGATGTTATCCTCCCCTCCTCCATCAGACATCTCTGCTCACCATACTCACCGCAGTGGCTCTACTGGCCGCCACCTCCCCTCCAGCGACCGTGGTGCTTCCCGCTTTCTTTGCTCTCACTGTGGTCGCACCGGCCACACGGTTGATCGATGTTGGAAGAAGCATCCTCATCTTCAACCATCTGGTGATGCGTCCACTTCCTCTTCGAAGCCGCCCGCCTCTGTGGTCACGTCTTCAGGTAGTGCCCACGTCGCTACTCAAGGTAAATGGCTGATCGACTCTGGTGCTACCAATCAAATGATCGACAGTCTGCACTATTTTTCACTCCTACAACAGCATGACCGGTTACCCCCTGGTCCTTGTTGCGGATGGCTCTTCCTCACCGGTCAATGGAATGGGGGTTGTTCAAGTAACTCCGTCTCTTCGCTTGGCGGACACCCTCTACGTGAGATAAGAAATTTTATAGTTTTAAAAAGTATATCCAAACTATAATCCCGAAATAGGCAAGCACACATATTGAAATATAGTATAGGAAATGTCGTATTAGACTCGGGGCCTATTGAGTACTTCTACTCACATAAATTGATATTATTTTATCATAATATAAATTAAAGGTAAATTAAAACTAAAGCTAGAAAACAAACTAAAAGATAGCACTTGATCTAGAATCCCGTTGGATTAAAATGAACCTTCATGAATATAAAGTACGCAAGACTCTTAAATTGCTCACTCGACCGTGGAGGTTCCTACAGTACAAAAGCGTCACTCTCGAGCTCATGCTTTTGACTAACCTTAGGTTGATCAATTAAGACCTCTCGGCCAGTCGAAAACCCTAAGCTTGCTTTAGGAGGTGAACCCCTCTATTGGATTTGAATCCAATCCGAAAGATTTAGGTCATCCTCTCTCGAGGAGTACAATCAACTCCTTTATCTTTGAGCGATCTACTCGTATCTGCAACCTCTCGGTCATTTAAGATACGGATCGAGGATCGAAGAACATATCCGCGAAACATGAATTCGATACGTTAAAAATCAAAGATAAATCGTTAGTGAGCAAAATAGAGAGCTTTACAATTTTGCGAAAAATAAAGGAAGTTTATTTCATTCCAAAGTTAATCATGATCAAGTGCTTATGGAAATTTAGCTACTCATAATTGAAAAATATATTCTATCACTATGAAATAAAAGAATACAATTGCATGAAAAGAAAAATCTAAACTATATTGCAAATAAAATAAAATTGCATAAAATAAAAGTAACTCCAAAGATATCCCAAAAATAAGCCACCCAACCCGATTTTCAACCCCAATGGTGGACTCCCCCCATCATTCCCCATTGGACATTATTTATAGGAAAAAAAGAAAGGATGAAAGACACATGAAAGGTTAGAAGGCCAAGGGTAAGAGGAGGAAAATAAAGTGGTAATAATAATTAAATATTAATGAAATATATGAAAAACAACCAAATGAAATGTGGGAGTTTCATAGTTTATAAAGAGAAGATGAATGGTGGACATAATTATTAAAATTAAGATGGAGTTGAAACATCAAATATTTATCAAATATTTAAGAGAAGGTAAATGAAGGGAGGAGATAATGTAGAAGAATATAAAGGTGGTGGTTTCATGGAATAAAGAGGAGCTAGCGGTTTCATGGAGAAATGAAGAGGGGAAGTAAATGATTATAGTAATAATAATAATAATAATAATAATAATAATAATAATAATAATAAAGTGCATGTATTTAACTGTGGCGGTTTTTAAAAAAAGAAATAGGTGGTGATGTAGGTTGTATGATGAGATGGGGGCTTTGACATGAAAAGGTGACGGTGATGACGTTGTGCATGAGAATTATGTGAATGAAAATAGTTGAATGTCGTAGACTTGCTTGGCGCCGGTCATTTTGAGAGTTGGCGATGATGGCGTGGCGGCATCAATGCATAATAATAAATTTGTCATGAGCTTGCATGAAGAAGAGCTGAATGGGTGGTTGCGACGTGAAACGCTTGATCGGCTTGAACGAGTGCAGCGGGACTTTGACTTGGTTTCATGTAGACTGCATGAATTGCTCGGCCAACGTGACGACGTCGATAAATATTTCTTTTGCAAACGTCGGGAGTGCGACCACGTCAATAAACCTACAAAAATAAATATATATTAAATTAGTAAACAAAAATATAAAATAAATAATTTATAAATGAAAATATATAAATTATTATTAATTTTATATTAATTATTAAACTAAAATAAATAGTAAAAAATAGTTATAAATCCTACAAAAATAAATAAAACTTAAATTATTTAACAGATATCAAAACGATATAATTTATTAACTAGAATAAATAAAGTATGATTAATTAAACCTAAATATTAAACTAAATATTATAGTAAAAATACGCGTAAATATTACTTATCAACGTGCCCAAAGTTCCCTTACAACTTGTTATCTGTTACTTCCCTTTGCAAACAACTACAATGCTCTGTCACATTCACGTCTACTACTTGTTCTTTTCAGGATCCGGGCACCAAGCGGACGATTGCTACTTGGACTGAGAGTGTCGGCCTCTACTTCCTCGACAACGTTTTTGCACTCTCCGCCTTCTCCGCATCTTCTACTGATCTTCTCTAGTGGCACCTTTGTCTTGGTCATGCTCCTCCCCGCCTTCTCCATCAGCTTCTACCACATCTTCCTCCGCAAGGCCCACCGCTCAACTGTGAAGCATGTCAACATGGCAAGCATCACCGCTCCTCCTTCCCACCAAATCAAGGTCGTGGATCTTCCCGGCCGTTTGAACTTGTTCACTCCGACATCTGGGGTCCTGATCCTACCCTCACCATTGGTCAGGGTAGTTCAAATTTTGTAACGTTTATTGACGATTTCTCTCGATGTACATGGGTATATCTTTTAAAGGATCGCTCAGAACTTTATTCTGTATGGACATCTTTTTATCATATGGTTAGAACTCAGTTTGATATGTCTATTAAAAGTTTTCGTTCTGACAATGCAAAAGAATACCTTAGCAATGCTTTCACTTCTTTTTGTGTGCAAAATGGTATTCTTCATCAAACTACTTGTGTCTATTCTTCGCAACAAAATGTGGTGGTAGAATGCAAAAACCGTCTTCCTCTGCGTATCTTTGGATGCACGGCCTTTGTGCACAATCCTTCCGCCATACATGATAAACTTGACTCACGTGCCACCAAATATATCTTTTTGGGTTACTCAACTACCCAAAAAGGCTACTGTTGTTTTGATCCCGTTCTTTAGAAACAATACGTCTCCGCAGATGTGACCTTCATTGAGAATGTGTCCTATTTCTCCTCCGACCCACCTCCACCTCCTTCTCCCACCGTCCCCTCCACCTCGTCTACTCTCGTCGAGATTTTCCCACAATCACCTCCATCATCTCCTCCTTCCCTCTCTTCCTCATCACCCCCGCCATTTCCCTCTTCTTCGTGGCCGTCTCTCTCCTCTCCCAGGCCAGCTCTCTCTGCCATGGATGCTCCGACTACTGAGGAACATGCCGACCTGGATCTTTCCATTGCTCTTCTCAAAGGGGTGCAGACGAGTACACAGCACCCGCAGGCTGCTTTTGTTTCATATTATCGTCTCACTCCTTCTCGCAGGGTGTTTGCATTGGCTATCTCCGCAACTGCCACTCCCCACACCAATCAGGAGGCTCTCACTATTCCTCATTGGAAGGCTGCCATGGATGAGGAAATTGCTACCCTTACTGAACGGGGCACCTGGACCCTGGTTCCCCCACCTTTGGGCACGGATGTTGTTGGCTGTTGCTGGGTCTTTGTTGTCAAATTCCATCCCGATGGTAGCGTGGATCGCTACAAAACCCGCCTGGTGGCTAATGGATTCACTCAGACCTATGGTGTTGATTACTTCGACACCTTTTCTCCCGTTGCTCGTCTCAACACCATTCGGGTCCTTCTCTCGGTCACTGTCAACCGAGCCTGGCCTATTTCGCAGCTGGATGTTAAGAATGCTTTCCTCCACGGTGATCTACAGGAAGATGTTTACATGGAGCAACCTCCTGGGTATGTTGCTCAGGGGGAAACACGAGTATGCCGGCTAAAGAAGGCTATCTATGGCCTCAAGCAAAGTCCTTGTGCCTGGTTTGAAAAGTTTAGCAGCATTGTTGTGGACATTGGTTTTACAAGAAGCTCAGCCGATCACTCCTTGTTCGTTCGGAAAATCGCCTCTGGTCTGGTAGTTCTTGCGGTTTATGTTGATGACATTCTTCTTACTGACGATGACAAGGATGGGGTAACGTTGACAAAGAAAAACCTCCGTCAACACCTGGTCACAAAGGATATGGGCTCCCCGAAATATTTTCTAGGGATTGAAATCTCTAGGAAGCCCAACTCCATGGTCCTTTCCCAATGGAAGTATGCTCTTGATCTTCTAAAGGAGGCAGGATTGACTGGTGCTAAACCTGCCCATTGTCCCATGGCCGCTGGAGAAGACAAAACTTGGACAGATGACTCGCCTCTTCTATCTGATCTTATGAGGTACCGGCGTCTGGTGGGAAAACTCATTTATCTCACGGTAACTAGACCCGACCTCTTATGTTGTTGGCAAGGTGAGCCAGTTCATGCAAGCGCCTAGGGAGTTTCATCTATAATCTGCCTTGAGGATATTGGAGTATATTAAAGCAGCACCAGGGAAAGGACTCCTTTTTCAGAAGAATGGTCACCTAAGGGTTGAAGCATACTCTAAATCGAACTATGCTGATGACAAAGGGGATCGCAAGTTGACATCAGGTTTCTGCACATTTTTTGGAGGCAATCTTGTGAGTTGGAAGAGCAAGAAGCGGTCTGTGGTCTCCAGGTCTAGTTCAGAGGAGGAATATCACAGTATGGTGTCAACCACGTGTGAGTTGAAATGGTTATGGGCTCTCATGCTTAACTTAGGAGAATAAAACACATATAAGTCGACTGTCATTTTATTCGGGAAGAGATCTTGAAGAAACATATTTGTACTCCGTTCGTCACTTCTGACAACGAGTTGGCAGACGTCTTCACCAAGCCGGTGTCTGCTTCCTTATTCCACATCTGCGATAAGCTGGGTATGATTGATATCTATGCTCCATCATAAGGGGGAGTGTTGCGGTATGGAGTCCGGGAGGTCTGTTGCTGTTCAGAGACCGGGCGGTCTGGCGGTTTATCCTTGTCGGTCTGTCTATCGGGCTGTTGGTGTTTGGTATCCCAGCGGTCTGGCGGTTTTCTCAGATGACTTGGAGACCGGACGGTCAGCAGTCTCCTATGGCAGCATGCTCTCTGTGGCACTTGTTCTCTCCTCCTGTTGGTTGTCGGGCGGTTAGCCGGCTTGTCTAACCACACGACCAGTTCAGTTAGTCTATTTGTAAAGCCGCATATACTTGTAAATTTTTAGTCCCACATTGCTTAATTGTAATCTCTCTCATATCCTCCATTCTATAAAAGAGAGGCTATACCATTGTAATTGATACCTTTTTTGGATAATAAAATTTGCATTACTCCAAATGTTCGGTCTGATTTTTCCTGTTCGCACACCAAGTATAGAACTACCCATTATAGATACCTCCTCTAAAAGGGTAAGAAGGGGTTGGGATTCAAGGGAAGCACAAGAGTTGCTCCTTCCAAAAGGAAGGGCAAAGCTCCAGCTCCACCTCAGCCTATTGCTTCCAAGCCTCCCATTCTTTTTAGAAATGTTCTGTTACCTTCTAACAATATGACTAGGAAAGCTCCTGTGGTCACTGGGAGAAGGGTTGTTCATCTAGGGTGAACAAAGATGTTCACTTCCATGGTGAAAGCTCTAGCCGGGTGAGAGCCTTTGCGGCTACCCATGAGAAATTTTAGATGGCCCAACCAGGACCATTTGTTTTTGGTGCCTCAGCACCAACACTCAAGAATGTTATTGCAGACATGGCTCTAAATCTGACAACTAAGGGTCAGACTTATGGCAAGTCTTACAGTCATGATGATTTGGGCATTTTTGATGCCATCAATATCATGCTCTCTAAAAAGAAGCTTGCTGCTGATAGCACTCAGTGTAGACCAAAAAAGCCAGCTAGAAGACTTACCTTCAGTCAAATTCTAGCTGAAATAAATCAAAAAGGGCTGCAACACATCTTCCTCCTATTAGGACTGCTGCTAACCAAGCTGCATGGCCTATACAGAAGAGAAGATATAACATACATGATTGTTAGTGCTGTGGTAAGATAGGACATTTTGCCATTGACTGCTGACACAATCCCAATATGGCCAGAGCTAGGGTCAGTCCACCAGTCAGAAATTTTGCTGGTAGACATGTTCAGTTTGATACTAATGTGCACCAAGGACCCAATAGATATTAGGGGACTAAGGTAAAGTAAATTGTGTATTGTAGGTTAGTCCAAGTTGCCATATGCCTATATGGTACTTGGACAGTGGTTGTTCCATACACATGATTGGAATAAGGAGTGACTTAAAGGAGTTTACTCCAGTAAAAGATGGACCCAAAGTCATCTTTGGTAGTTCAGATAGAGGTTTAACTAAGGGATATGGTAAGATCACCAATGGCATAGCACCATCACCAAGGTGACATATATCGAAGGGTTGCAACACAACCTTATAAGCATAAGCCAGTTCTCTAATCTTGGCTATATTATTGTCTTCCACAAGGATGAGTGCCTAATTAGGAGGTCAAGTGACCAAGAGGTCATCTTGACAGGCACTAGGACTGTGAACATTTATTGCTTAAACTTTTTTATGTCTAGATACATATCCTCCTATCTATCTAGTGGCAAATGAGAAAGTCTCCTGCTATGTCCAGTGGCACAAGAGGATATCCCATTTGAATTACAAGACTATTGGTAAGCTCTTTAGTCAAGAGCTAGTTAGGAATTGTCCCAATATGAAGTGTTCCAAAGAGGGCAGTTGCTCAGCTTGCCAAAAGATTCTATGAGGTGCCTATACCTCCTGCATATTGACTTGTTTGGTCCTATGTCAGTTCATAGTCTTGTTAGGAAGGTCTACACCCTTATGGTGGTTGATGACATTTTTAGGTTTGCTTGGGTATTCTTCCTAAAGAGAAAGGATGAAACCCTTGATATCTTCACTAAGTTTTTCAAGAAAATTCAGAATGAGTTAAACAGCTCTGTAGTCAAAATCAAAAGTGACCATGGGACTGAATTCCAGTGTGATGGAATGATAAGATTCTGTGAAGAACATGAGATTCTTAAAGAATTCTCCTCACATAGAACACCCCAGCAAAATGGGATTGTTGAGAGAAAAAATAGGACTTTCATAGAGGCTGGTAGAACACTGTTGAGTGATACATCTCTCCCAGAATATTTCTGGTCTGAGACAGTAAATACTGTATATCATGTCCTCAATAGGGCCTCTATCACCAAAAGCCATAAGAAGACTCCCTATGAGATCTTGAAAAGTAGAAAACCAAACCTGAGCTATCTCAGAATCTTTGGTAGTAAGTGTTATGTACTTCTTAATGGAAAGTCCTATATGACTAAGTTTGCTTCCAAATCCTTTGATGGAATTTTTGTTGGGTACAATAATCATAAAAAGCCTATAAGATCTACAAGTTGAAAACCAAGTTGTAGAAGAATCATTTCATGTTGTCTTTGATGTGTCTACTATGATTAACAGGGAGCTACCAAGCTCCTCTTATAGTACTACAGGTATAGAACAGATGATGGACAAACTAACCATCAAGGAAGCATCACCAGTTATACATGATGAATTGGATACTCCAGAAGATCTACCAGGTACACTGAGAGTGAATGAAGATCAACAAGAGGCTGCACCTGAAGCTGAACTTATTGCTGAAAGAAGACAGTCACTGTAGTCAGACACATAAGAGATCATCCAGCTCACCAAATAATTAGTGAGGCAAACCAAGGAGTAACAACAAGGAGCAGAAGTCAGAATATTGCCATGTATTCAAGCTTTCCATCCCAAGTGGAGCCCAAGAAGTTTGAAGAAGCTAACATAGACTAGCATTGGATTGGAGTTATGTAGGAGGAATTGAACCAGTTCAAGAGGTGCAAGGTCTGGAAGCTAGTTTCCAGATCACAAGGACATAATGTCATTGGATTCAAGTGGATCTACATAAACAAACTTGATGAAAATGACATTATAATCAAGAACAAAGCCAGACTATTGACTAAGGGGTACAGGCAAGAAGAAGGCATTGAATTTGATCAAACCTTTGCCCATGTATCATGATTAGAGGTCATTAGACTGTTCCTTGCATATGCTGCACACAAGGGATTAAAGGTCTACCAGATGGATGTGAAGTCAGCCTTCTTGAATGGTGACTTAAAAGAGGATGTCTATGTTGACCAGTCTCTAGGTTTTATAGTTTATAACTCACATGATTATGTTTATAGACTTAGGAAAGCTCTATATAGGCTGAAGAAAGCCCCTGAGCATGTTATGAGACTTTGTCTAGCTTCGTCATTGAGAACAAATTCTCAAGGGGGCCAAAGATTCTATGAGGTGCCTATACCTCCTGCATATTGACTTGTTTGGTCCTATGTCAGTTCATAGTCTTGTTAGGAAGGTCTACACCCTTATGGTGGTTGATGACATTTTTAGGTTTGCTTGGGTATTCTTGCTAAAGAGAAAGGATGAAACCCTTGATATCTTCACTATGTTTTTCAAGAAAATTCAGAATGAGTTAAACAGCTCTGTAGTCAAAATCAAAAGTGACCATGGGACTGAATTCCAGTGTGATGGAATGATAAGATTCTGTGAAGAACATGAGATTCTTAAAGAATTCTCCTCACATAGAACACCCCAGCAAAATGGGATTGTTGAGAGAAAAAATAGGACTTTCATAGAGGCTGGTAGAACACTGTTGAGTGATACATCTCTCCCAGAATATTTCTGGTCTGAGACAGTAAATACTGTATATCATGTCCTCAATAGGGCCTCTATCACCAAAAGCCATAAGAAGACTCCCTATGAGATCTTGAAAAGTAGAAAACCAAACCTGAGCTATCTCAGAATCTTTGGTAGTAAGTGTTATGTACTTCTTAATGGAAAGTCCTATATGACTAAGTTTGCTTCCAAATCCTTTGATGGAATTTTTGTTGGGTACAATAATCATAAAAAGCCTATAAGATCTACAAGTTGAAAACCAAGTTGTAGAAGAATCATTTCATGTTGTCTTTGATGTGTCTACTATGATTAACAGGGAGCTACCAAGCTCCTCTTATAGTACTACAGGTATAGAACAGATGATGGACAAACTAACCATCAAGGAAGCATCACCAGTTATACATGATGAATTGGATACTCCAGAAGATCTACCAGGTACACTGAGAGTGAATGAAGATCAACAAGAGGCTGCACCTGAAGCTGAACTTATTGCTGAAAGAAGACAGTCACTGTAGTCAGACACATAAGAGATCATCCAGCTCACCAAATAATTAGTGAGGCAAACCAAGGAGTAACAACAAGGAGCAGAAGTCAGAATACTGCCATGTATTCAAGCTTTCTATCCCAAGTGGAGCCCAAGAAGTTTGAAGAAGCTAACATAGACTAGCATTGGATTGGAGTTATGTAGGAGGAATTGAACCAGTTCAAGAGGTGCAAGGTCTGGAAGCTAGTTTCCAGATCACAAGGACATAATGTCATTGGATTCAAGTGGATCTACATAAACAAACTTGATGAAAATGACATTATAATCAAGAACAAAGCCAGACTATTGACTAAGGGGTACAGGCAAGAAGAAGGCATTGAATTTGATCAAACCTTTGCCCATGTATCATGATTAGAGGTCATTAGACTGTTCCTTGCATATGCTGCACACAAGGGATTAAAGGTCTACCAGATGGATGTGAAGTCAGCCTTCTTGAATGGTGACTTAAAAGAGGATGTCTATGTTGACCAGTCTCTAGGTTTTATAGTTTATAACTCACATGATTATGTTTATAGACTTAGGAAAGCTTTATATAGGCTGAAGAAAGCCCCTGAGCATGTTATGAGACTTTGTCTAGCTTCGTCATTGAGAACAAATTCTCAAGGGGGAAGATAGACAAGACCCTATTCCTATGGTAATCTAAAGGTAAGATCATCCTAGTTCAGATCTATGTAGATGACATCATCTTTGGATCTACTGATGACAACCTCTACAAAAAGTTTGTTAAAATTATGCATGAGAAGTTTGAAATGTGTATCATGGGTGAACTTAAGTTCTTCTTGGGCCTCCAAGTAAGACAGACTGATGATGGCCTATCCATATCCCAGTCTAAGTTAACTTGGGAGTTAATAAAGAAATTTTTCATGGAGAACTCCTCCACCATGAGAACTCCCATGGGGTCAAGTATCCATGTAGGCAAAGATGAGGAAGGGAAACCTGTTGATGAAACTTTATATAGAGGGATAATTGGCTCCCTTCTATATCTGACTGCAAGTAGGCCAGACATCATGTATGCTACATGTGTTTGTGCTAGGTATCAGGTTTGCCCTAAAGAATCTCACTACTCTACAGTTAATAGAATCTTGAGGTATCTTTAGGGCACTCCAGATCTTGGCCTATGGTACCCTAAGAATGGGGAATTTGAACTAACTGGTTATTCAAATGCAGATTTTGCATGCTGCAAAAAGGACAAGAAGATCACATCTTGCACCTATCAGTTTTTGGGAGGGGGACTGGTATCTTGGAGCTGCAAGAAACAAACAAATATTGCAATATCAACTGTAGAGTTAGAGTACATCTCAGCACGTACCTATTGTGCTCAGTTATTGCGGATCCAGCACCACTTCAAGACTACAACCTCCAGATAAGTAGAACTCCTCTATTCTGTGATTCTACTAGTGTAATCTTAATTGCTAGGAATCCTGTCTCCCATAGCAGGACTAAGCACATAGAGATTAGATATCATTTCATGAGGTATCATATGGAATGTGAAGACATCACCCTTGAGTTTGTTCCAAAAAACAAGCAAGTGACTGACATATTCACTAAGCCACTAGATGAAGCTAAGTTTAACACCTTCAAATTTGAGTTGGGTATGTTAAACTTAGTATAGCTTCAGTTGCTACTCATCTGGTTGCAAGCTATTTGGTATTTTGTAGATGGAATTGTTCTTTAAAGAATTGAAGATTCTCCAATTGAGGGGGAGTATGTCCAGCACAATTCCAACAACTCACTGCTGCCTGATTGAGGGGGAGCAGATGACAAGATGATCAGATGAATCCTACCAGCTATTTGTTGTAGTCAAAAAGGGGAAGGAAAAGATGTTCAGATGATCAGATTAATGTTCTAGTATGGTAGCAACAATTCAGGGGAAGTAGGTGCAGTGATGTTCCACTCTGCAGGCTAGGAAGTATTGCAACTATAAAGCACTTCTCAATTATATAGTTTTTATGATTATTGCTACGTGGTTTTGTGTATCATTGACTCACTTGCTTCAGAGTTTTGACTTTCTTAAATATGGAGAGATTGTTGGGTCCATTGCCCACAATGTCCTAGATTTGAGGAAGTCAATCTTGTCAAATATATACATATATCAATAGATAATAGTTATGGGACAGATAGCCTATGTGGATAAGTCAGGAAAACTCTTACATAAGATTTGGTTTGAGAAAATTGAATAAGTCCAAATTCGTCGAACTAAGCTTAAAGTTCGTCGAGCTGAGCAAATCGTTTGTCAAATTAAGCTCAGAATTTGAGAAATTTGGCCAAGTCTAAATTTGTCAAACTGAGTTTAGAGTTCGTCGAGCTGAGCTCACTGTTCGTAGAACTCAGTTCAGCATTCGTCGAACTCAGTTCAAAGTTGAGTGAGGCTGGCTGAGACAGTCAATGCCTAAGGTTTAAGAGGCAGAAATGTGGCTAAGTCCATAGGCGTTGAGTGAAGGTCAGTCATTCTACGCCATAGCCTCTTAAGTGTTGAGTAACACTCAGTTAGTCAAAGCCAATACTTTTAAAGAATACAGAAATTTGGCTAAGGCAGAAAGCGTTGAGTGAGGCGTGGTCACTCAACGCTCTCAACGCCATGACGCAGAATTTGTTAAAGTAAAAAACATTGAGTAAGGCTTGCTCACTCAATGTTGTCAATGCTTAAGATGCTGAAGAAGCAGAAATGGCTAAGGCAGAAAGCATTGAGTAAGGCATGTTCACTCAACGCTCTCTGCGCCATATATACAGAAGAGGCTACAGAAATTGTTAAGGCAAAAGCATTGAGTGTGCATTACACACTCAATGCTGTCAACGCCTAGTGAAGACATAATTGTTTTCTAAGTAGTTTAGCATTGAGTGATGCTCACTCACTCAACGCCAAGCAGCAAAAAGCTGAGAAAGCAAGTTGGTGTTGAGTGAATCTGAATCACTCAACGCTTAGAAATAGATTTATAATCTAAGTAGTTTGGCATTGAGAGATGGTAACTCACCCAACGTCAAGTGGCAGTAAATCTGTCTAAGTGATTTGGCATTAAGTGACACTCATTCACTCAACGCCTATACTACTGATGCTTGAATTTTGACTAAGTCTTCAGGTGTTGATGTCAGCAAGTCAAAAGTCAACCATATTCAAATTGTTAGCGGCAAAGCCACGATACATGACAAAAGGAGCCGCAGTCCTACAATACGACAGATAGGCGTTAAAGCAAGATGCAGTTGGACACTACAGGTGGGGCCTACTGATCTCTAAGAGCTGTTGATCGGCAGACTACAAAATGAGGAGATGGGTAAAGACACAAGATAACTTTTAGGGCATTATCAATAGAAAAAGTGAGCAGCCGACTTCATCTTCTTCGCCATTGCTGTATGTAAAAAGCTTGAAGCTCTCCTGCAAGAAAAAGTTCAGATAGTTGTACAATCTCCATCAGCCATAGCAGAATCAGAAATTATTCTGAAGAAAGAATAACCTTCAGCATTGGGCAGGCTCAGTTAGCTGCTTGAAGACTCAATATCAACAGATCTTTAGCCTTCTTCAGCAAGTTCAGAAGTCATCTTCTGAGTACCTCTAACAATATTTCTCTCTATTATGAGGAGAGTTAGAGCAGAAATTTCTCTGCTCTAGTTATTGACACAGAGTAATTTCTCTGTGTCAAAATTAATTAAATTAATTCTTGTTGTAGGATCCTTCTGGATCTGAGCTATAGGGCATTGAGCCTGAGGTAGGGCAAATTTGTATGAGTTGTAGGAGAGGGCTCCTCGCTGAGTGTACGAGCCTGCTGGGATCTGAGGTAGGTGAGTTTTATTCACTGAGAAGTAGGGCACTTGTGTCTAAGTTATAGGAGAGTTCATCTCTCTGAGTTGTAGGAGCAAGTATGCTCTAAGGTCAGGCTATCCTCCATAGCCTGAGTGGTAGGGCTTAATTGCCTGAGGTAGGTGATACTTGTATCATTGAGTGTAGGCCTTTGTGGATGACATGTTAGTCTTGGAGGAGACAAAGAGAACCTGAGGGATCTGAGGTGTAAGCTCCTTGGAGCATTGATTTGGAGAAGTGCCTTGACTAACTAGAAGTTAGCAAGGTGAGAGGAGAGTGGATGTACCCATAATTTTGAGAAACCACTATAAAATACTTGTGTGCTTTTTTGTGTTTGATTTCTTCATGCAGGTGCATAAAAAGCTCTCAACCACATAGTAATTAAAGAAGAAACAAAAAGAAATCAAAAGACCTAGATAAACATATTCACCCCCCCTCTAGATTGCTAGCGATCTTGAAAACAGAGGAGGAAGAAGCCAAGAAAAATGTCCCCTCCCAAGGTGCCCTTAAGATTCTATTTATGATTTTTCTGACTTGGCCTGCAAATAGCACAATCAAGTCTTTTGGAAATTCTATACATAGCCTAAATGGGTTTTCCAACTGCTAAACTCCGTTGTTTGGAAGGGCTACTAGTAGGCCAGTGGGGGTATTCTAGTAAAAAACCTGTCAAGAAAATTGCACTCACTATGTCCACTCACCCGGGCCTGCAAGTGCCTCTGTTGAGCCTAGCACTCTCTACCGACTGGAGGCCGCTGTGCGAGTGCGAGCATAGTGGACACGCTCGCCGCTCCCTTAACCTGATCTTGGGGTGAGTGCGGGCCCACGTTGTAACACCTCCCCTATAATGACGGTATAATATGGGTCCGGCCAGGGCCCCACAATATACAGAAACCACAGCTTTAGCATTAAAAGATGATATAATCTACCCAACTCAAAACTCAGAAGCAAACAACAGTGGAAACAGCAAACCAGACTAGAAGTTATCCACACATATAGGAGTATCAAAACGGCCTTATGGCCTTACAACAAAAGAGAGTCCAAAATTCTATTAATACATAACACATCAATGTGCAAAGGCACTCCTAAGCTACCTCGGCATGCAAGCCGGAAGTCTAAAGCATCAAACATATAATATCACAAAAGTAGAGCTAATGAAAAGCTGGTAACACTTCATGAGGCTTAGGCCTTTTTGGCCGGCGAGCTAGCTCCTACTTGCGATCCTTGCCCTGTAAAAAAATTTGTTGTAACGTGGGTCAGCAAAGGCTGACCTCTAACTGTGTAACAAACACATCTCCTCCCGGCCTCCCCTAACAGACCCTGGGGTACCCTCCAACGTGCGAGTCAGCACTTCGTATACCATATACATAAACAAGTAAAGCAATAAAAGAACAGGCTTGGATGTCTCAAACAACTTGCAGGTTTTCTATTGTTGAGCATATAATGAAAGAGGGGCCTACTATGTAGCATGTATGCAAATCTCGGGCTTCACCCAAGGCACCCTATCGCGTATGCATCTAGCACATCATCAAACATCTGGGTACTTCCAATTTCCCCAATGACATTAAGCCTCAAACAAAAAGGGTACTGCAATTCCCCTAACGGCATACAAGCCACCACATGGAACTCTTGCCAAGGCCCCACCCGCTCAAGGTCTTACACCCGGGCTTGCCTGCAAGCTCTGACTTGTCATGTCATGATTCCGTCTAACACACTGACCGAATCTAAGAACCCTTGCTGGACCCCACACACTTATGGCCTCATTGCCCGGGCTTGCCCCATGTTTGGCGTTCTCGTCAGTCTCACAGAAGGGGACTAGTCTCGCCGAGACACTCTCCACACATGACTGGCACGTCACGGGATAGCCAGTTGACCACAGAGACAAAGCCATGCCTCAGCACATCACAATCCATAATCATTCCCACCCCAATCCCTCATTTGTACTGCAATGTCCCCGCGCACTAAGGAAACCATCTACCGCCAATGCGGAGCTAAACTTGTCCACTAAGGAAACCATCTACCGTCATTGTGGAGCTAACCTTGCCTGGTTCCGGCTACACGTACTCACTCGAGAAAAGAGGGAAAACACAGACATCACAAATGGCATCTTGGCGCAACGGATTCTATAAAATCCTTAAAGCTCGTATGCAACATCACCGAGTCTGACTAACGGTCACGACTACGGCTTCACCCACAATGCCTAATCCACTAACGGAGCATATCTCTAATGCAAAAACATGTCGGGGACGGACTCAATCGACCTAGAGTTTCCTCTTGAACCATGGCGACCCAAACCCCTATCATGTGAGAGATTTGATGCCCAAAATCTTGAAAGAAAAGATGCTAAACACGCATCCTAAAACTAAGAGGAGACGTGTCATTACCTTACGACCCCTCTTTTGATCCATGGAAACTTAGTCGGATGAAAACCTTCACAACGGTCTTGCCTCCATGGATCCAAACTCAGCTCGTGATTTGGAGCACCGAAGCTTCTCCGACAGCCGGATCTCTCTTTCACCTCCTTCCTTGCTCTACCTTCCCTCTAGGACTTAGAAAGAGAGTACTTGATGAAGAGTGAGGGTTCCCAAACCCTATTCCCGGACTTAACTCAGCAAGGACAGCCCTGGACCATTAGATCTGAAAAGAAGGAAACGGACTGCCACGATCCGAGCTTAAAATCAAAACACCTGGGCCGAACACGGCTTGCGACACGCCCGTGTCCAAGGCCGTATACCTCAATTGACGCTGAAACCGTCGCACCCAGAACAGGACAAGGGCTCTGAACACGCCCGTGTCAAAGCTTACACACCCGTGTCATGAAGTACACGCCCGTGCGCCTGGGCGTGTTCCTCCATCGACACAGGACCAAACACAACCCGAGGAGAACACGGGAATTCGACATGCCCGTGTCACATTTGACACGCCTTGGCTCCAAGCCGTGTTTATCCCCTCACACGGCATGGCTTACAACCCGCGCAGGATACGGCCTGTGACGCTCCCGTGTCTCAGGACCTGTTCGAAATCTCGATGATTGCCGACTGCCTTTTTGTCGACTTCGCAGGAAATTCGTCGAACACGCGCACGACACGGCCTTGGACATGCCCGTATCCCAGGCCGTGTTTACTGTCTCTACACTTCGTTGAGCATAGTTCGTCGACTTCCCATGCTATCGACGAACTCGGGCACGACACGGCCATGGACACGCCCGTGTCCGAGGCCGTATTCACTATCTCGACACTTCGTCGAGCTCAGTTTGTCGACCAACCGAGTTCTTCGTCGAACCCGAGCATGACACGGCCTTGGACATACCCATGTCCTAGGCCGTGTAACCCCCTTACCAAGACCCAAACTTGGCTATGAACGTTGTTCGTCCCTCTTTCGAAATTTGGGGCGTTATAACACTCTCCCCCTTAAAATAATTTCATCCCGAAATTTCAAAAAGCAAAAAGGGGTACACAAAACTTAAATGATACCTGAACGAAAAAACTCTGGATACTCCTCCAGCATGGTTTGTTCTCGCTCCCAAGAGAGCTCCTCACGGCCGCAGTTGTTCCATCGGACTTTTATGAGTTTGACCTTTTTGTTCCGCAACTGCCGAATTTCTGAATCCTCTATAGTAACTGAACGAACTCGCGTCCTCAAGTCTTCCTCTATCGGCACTATTGCCGATTCAACCACCACACTAGCCTCTACTAAGGCTTTCCTCAAGACGGAGACATAGAAGACGTCGTGTAATCCATTCAGCTCTACGGACAACGCCAACCGGTATGCTGCTTCTCCCACCCGCTCAACAACCTCGAAAGGTCCCAAAAACCTTGGACTCAACTTCTTGAGTCGGCGAATCCGTGAAACGCCTTTGAATGTCTTGATCCTAAATAGACCAAATCGCCTACCGCGAACTCCAGCTTCCTGTGGCGAGCATTAAAATATTTTTCTTGCCGATCTTGAGCCACCTTCACGCGCTCTTGAATGGTCAGCACCGACTCACAAGCATCAGCTACCACTTCTTTTCCCAATAATTTGGTGTCTCCCGCCTCTATCTAAGACATCGGTGTGCGACACCGCCTCCCATACAAAGCTTCGTATGACACCATTTTTATACTTTCTTGGTAACTGTTATTGTACGCAAACTCCGCCATGAAGAGATGATCCTCCCATTTCTTGCCGAAGTCAAGAATACACATCCTCAACATATCTTCCATAGTACGATTTGTTCTTTCGGTTTGCCCGTCAGTTTGAGGATGGAAGGTTGTACTGAACTTGAGCTTCGTGCCCAAACTCTTCTGAACCAATCTCCAGTCCTTGGACGTGAAACGTCCGTCACGATCGCTGACTATACTTTTAGGAATCCCATGTAGTCGCACAATGTTACGAACATATAACTCTACCACCTTCTCAACGCTGTCCTCCTTTCGATTTGGGATGAAGTGAGCCACTTTGGCTAAGCGATCCACAATCACCCAAATCGCGTCGTTACCCTGCTGCGTTTTAGGTAAACCATGCACAAAATCCATGGAGATGTCATCGAATTTCTACTCGAGGATTTGAAGAGGCTTCAGGAACCCGCCCGGCTTCTGACACTCGTCCTTCACCAAGGCACAAGTTTGGCATCGATTCACGTACAGAGCTACGTCCCGCTTCAGTCTAGAACACCAAAAGGATTTCTTCATATCCAAGTACATCTTTGTACTGCCTGGGTGAACGGAGTACTTTGTAAAGTGAGCCTCAAATATCAACTCCTTATGGAGCTTGCTGAACTGCGGTACACAAATCTATCCTTCCTTCCTCAGAATCCCATCAATTATCTCCCAGGCACTGCTCTTGCCCTCTTGAGCTTCCACCACGTATGGTTGAAACTCCACATCCAAACAGGTCGCTTCCCGAATATGATCAGATAAGTCGTTCTGCATTTCAATCCAGTTCAACCGAGCTACGCTAGACTCGCCCCTTGCTACGCACTCCAAGCCGAGAGACTCCCAGTCCAGCACCAACCGCTCATCATGAGCTTCGATCCAATTCCCATGCCCCGAGTATTTTCTACTCAAGGCATCTGCCACCACATTGGCTTTGCCTGGCGTATACTGAATCGCTACCTCGTATTCTCCAAGGAACTCGACCCACCTGCACTATCACATATTCAAGTCCTTCTGATCTAGGAGATACTTCAGGCTTTTGTGATCCGTGAAGATCTCCACCTTCGCACCATAAACATAGTGCCGCCATAATTTCAACACGAAAATTACCACCGCCAACTCCAAGTCATGGACGGGGTAATTCCTCTCGTGAGGCTTCAGCTGCCTAGACCCAATGGCTATTACATTGCCATGTTGCACCAAAACGCAACCCAAACCCCAATCTGATGCATCACTGAAGATTTGAAATCCTTTGGTCCCTTTGGGTAGACTTACGATTGGAGCCGTCATCAGTCATTCCTTCAGTGTCTCAAATACCTGACTGCACTCCTGAGTCCACACAAACTTCTGATCCTTACGAGTTAGTGATGTGAGGGGTAAAGTTATCCTCGAAAAGTTTTCCACGAATCTTCTATAGTACCCGACTAGTCCAAGAAAACTTCAGACTTCCGCCACGGTTCTCAAAATCGTCCAGTCTCTGATGGCTTCCACTTTTGTTGGATCTACCGCCACCCCATCCCCACGAATCACGTGGCACAAAAATGCTACCTTCTCGAGCCAGAATTTGCACTTTGAGAACTTTGCATAAAGCTGGCTCTCCCTCAACACTTGCAAGACTACTCTCAAGTGAGTCTCATGCTCCACCTCCGATTTGGAGTACACCAGAACGTCATCGATAAAGACAAATACAAAAGAGTCCATGTATTTCCAAAATACCTGATTCATCAGATCTATGAATACGTATGGTGCGTTTGTCAGCCCGAACGGCATCACCGAGAACTCAAAATGACCATATCTCGTACCAAACGCTGTCTTGGGTATGTCCTCATGTTGAATTCACAACTGATAGTATCCTGACTTCAAGTCCAACTTTGAATACACCACCGACCCAACCAACTGGTCGAATAGTTCGTCTATCCTAGGAATCAGATACTTATTCTTGACAGTCAGTTTATTCAACTCTCGGTAGTCTATGCACAGCCGCATATTACTATCTTTCTTCTTCACAAACAACACCGACGTGCTCCAAGGTGAAGCACTGGGTCTGATATACCCCTGCTCCAACAGTTCCTGCAACTGTACCTTAAGTTCGGCCAACTCCTTTGGTGCCATCCTAAACGGAGGTCGTGACACTGGCCTAGCCTCTAGCACTAACTCAATCGAGAAGTCGATCTCCCGTCGAGGAGGCGCTCTAGGAAGTTCATACGGAAACACATATTTGAACTCTGCCACTACGGACACTTTCCCAAGTGATAACTTGGAGAGGTGAAACTCCAATAATGCCATAAGAGCTGCTCCACCCTGGTCAACTGCCTACATCAACTGCATGGCCGAGATTAGGGAACATGCCACTCCATTAAGGCCCTCAAACTTGACTTTTGTCTGCCCTTCACTTCTCAGGGTCGCCACCTTAGATAGGCAGTCAATACTGGCACGCTGCTTCGCTAGCCAGTCCATTCCCAAAATCACATCAAACTCAACCAACGGTAGGACCACTGCTATCAACACGGAGTCCACTCCGCTTAGCTCCCAACAAATGTGCCCTTTCTTCCTGGTGGTAATGGATGACCCATTGGGCATGCGCACCTTCAGCTCCGCATCCGGCAAAAACGACTCAACTCCAATCCTCCGGATGAAGCTTTCCGCAAGAAAGGAGTGTGATGCTCCCGTATCAAACAATACCCTAGCGTGGTATCCGGAAACTAACACAAAGCCTAAAACATAGACATCAAACATAACGGTCTAAAAGTATGAAGCACAAGGTTAAACTTAAACTTCCTCATACTTATCACCACACCGGGTTGGCGGATCGCTTCCTGCTGTCCAAGGTTGTAAGCCCTTGGTTGTACCGGTTGGAACCGAGAAGCGCTAGACTCCGCAATCTTTCCTTTTTCTGCGGCACTGGGCCAGAGTGTATAGTCTGCTCCTTCCTTGCCTCCAGCTCCGCACCTCCTTGGTTACAAAAACAAGCAATGTGCCCCACCTTACCACAGTTGAAGTACGTCGATGGCCCCTTAGAGTGAGACCCTCCGGACATCCACATGATTTTCTCACCGGACTTGTATGGGTGAGTCTTCGTCCTCCATCTACTCCCTTCAGACTTTCCTTTGGATTGAGAAGGCTTCCCTTCTCCTTGCTTGGGCGCAAAACTCTTACGACATTGGCTTCACTCTAGATCACTCTCCAACGTCCTGGAAGCCTCAACTAGCTCATTGAAACCAGCTCTCTTCATAGCAATGAGGGGTTGTCTTAGATTCTCCCTCAGCCCCTGGTATAAGAGGTTATCCCTCTCCTCATCATCTGCCATGGTCGTTCCCGCGTAACGACCCAAACGAGTGAACTCCTCTACATACTCATCCACCGTCTTATCTCGCTGCATCAAGTGCAGAAATTGCCTCTGAAGGGCCAACCTCGTTGAAGTAGGAATGTACTTATTTAGGAAAGCATCCACAAATTCTTCCATGGATGGGGTGCGTCTAGGAAATTGGCGGCCGCTATGACTCACTAACCACAACTTTGCTTCTCCCTGCAAGATGAAAGCTGCAAACTCGGATTTCTTCTCCTCTAGCGTCTCTGCCGCCCTCAGAAGTTCTTGAATCCGTGCCCACCAATCCTCCGCATCAGTCGGAGTACCGACTCCCTTGAACGTCGGGGGATGGAAGCTCAGAAAATACTTCATCTGCCGGTGTCCATGCCCGACAACCACCCTTTCTGCCAAAGTCTCTGCTCTCCTGACTTCTCCGCCCGGCACGGCCGTCGCCGTATCCGGTATAGCAGGGGTTGCTACCTGAGCTGTCGCTGCAGCTTGGGCTGTCACCATTACTTCTGCTAGAATGCGACAGAAGTCGGTCGGGTTTACACCCATGCCCAAAGGACCCTGAGCAGTGGCGCTGCTCGCCGAAAGCTCTTCTTTTGGACTCGATGTACCCACATCGTTGCTTGCACTCTTAGGAAAAGTAAGAAAACAAGGAATCAGTCTCTTATCACAAGACTCAAACATAAGGACACTCATGGTCCCGCGTTACTCCTATGTGGATAACTTTTAAATGCGATACGATTACGTTAAATCGACCGCCCTAACTGACCTTAGATGCAACCTGGCTCTGATACCAAAATGTAACACCTGCCCTATAATGACCGTATAATATGGGTCCGGTCGGGGCCCCACAATATACATACACCACAGCTTTAGCATTAAAAGATGATATAATCTACCCAATTCAAAACTTAGAAGCAAACAACAGCGGAGACAACAAACCAGACTAGAAGTTATCCACACATATAGGAGTATCGAAACGACTTATGGCCTTACAACAAAAGAGAGTCCAAAATTATATTGATACATAACACATCAATGTGCAAAGGCACTCCTAATCTAACTCGGCATGCAAGCCGGAAGTCTAAAGCATCAAACATACAATATCACAAAAGTAGAGCTAATGCAAAGATGGTAACACTTCATGAGGCTTAGGCCTTTTTGGTCGGCGAGCTAGCTCCTGCTTGCGATCCTTGCCCTGTAAAAAAATTGTTGTAACGTGGGTCAGCAAAGGCTAACCTCTAACTGTGTAACAAACACATCTCCTCCCGGCCGCCCCTAACAGACCCCAGGGTACCCCTCCAACCTGCGAGTCAGCACTTCGTATACCATATACATAAACAAGTAAAGCACTAAAATAACAGGCTTGGATGTCTCAAATAACATGCACTTTTTCGATTGTTGAGCATATAATGAAAAGGGGGCCTACTATGCAGCATGTATGCAAAACCCGGGCTTCACCCAAGGCACCCTATCGCGTATGCATCTAGCACATCATCAAACATCTGGGTACTTCCAATTTCCCCAATGGTATTAATCCTCAAACAAAAAGGGTACTGCAATTCCCCTAATGGCATACAAGCCGCCACACGGAACTCTTGCCAAGGCCCCACCAGCTCAAGGTCTTAGACCCGGGCTTGCCTGCAAGCTCTAACTTCTCATTTCAGGATTCCGTCTAACACACTGACCGATTCTAATAACCATTGCTGGACTCCACCCGCTCATGTCCTCATTACCCGGGCTTGCCCCATGCTTGGTGTTCTCTTCAGTCTCACAGAAGGGGACTAGTCTCGCTGGAACACTCTCCACACATGACTTGCACATCACGGGATAGCCAGTTGACCACGGAAACAAAGCCTTGCCTCAGCATATCACAATCCATAATCATTCCCACCCCAATCCCTCATTTGTACTGCAACATCCCCGCGCACTAAGGAAACCATCTACCGACAATGCGGAGCTAAACTTGTCCACTAAGGAAACCATCTACCGCCATTATGGAGCTAACCTTGCCCGGTTCCGGCTACACGTACTCACTCAAGAAAAGAGGGAAAACACAGACATCACAAATGGCATCTTGGCACAACGCATTTCTACAAAATCCTTAAATCTCGTATGCAACATCACCGAGTCTGACTAACGGACGCGACTACGGCTTCACCCACAATGCCTAATCCACTAAACGGAGAAGATCTCTAATGCAAAAACATGTCGGGGACAGACTCAATCGACCAGGAGGTTCCTCTTGAACCATGGCGACCCAAACCCCTCTCATGTGAGAGATTTGATGCCCAAAAGCTTGAAAGAAAATATGCTAAACACGCATCCTAAAACTAAGAGGAGAAGTGTCATTACCTTACGACCCCTCTTCCTAGCCATGGAAACTTAGTCAGATGAAAACCTTCGCAACGGTCTTGCCTCCACGGACCCTAAACCCTAAACCGAAGCTTCTCCGACAGCCGGATCTCTCTTTCACCTCCTTACTTGCTCTCCCTTCTCTCTAAAACTTAGAAAGAGAGTACTTAATGATGAATGAACCCTATTCCCGTACTTAACTCAGCAAGGACAACCCTGGACCATCAGATCCCAATAGAAGGAAACGGACGACCACGATCCGAACTTAAAATCAAAACACCTAGGCCGAATACGGCTTGCGACACGCCCGTGTCCAAGGCCGAGTTCCTCAATCGATGCCGAAACCATCGCACCAAGAATAGAACACGGGCTGTGAACACGCCCGTGTCATGCAGTACACGCCCGTGTGCCTGGGCGTGTTCCTCCATCGACACAGGACCAAACACAACCCGAGGAGAACAGGGGTATTCGACACGCCCATATAATATTTGACACGCCTGGGCTCCAGACTGTGTTTATGCCCTCACACGGCATGGCTCACAACACGCGCAGGACACAGCCTGGGACACGCCCGTGTCTCAGGCCGTGTTCGAAGTCTCGACAATCGTCGACTGACTTTTTGTCGACTTCGCGGGAAATTCGTCGAACACGCGCACGACACGGCCTTGGACAAGCTCGTGTACCAGGTCGTGTTTACTATCTCGACACTTCATCGAGCACAGTTCGTCGACTTCCCGGGCTCTCGACGAACCCGGGCACGATATGGCCATGGACACGCCCGTGTCCTAGACCGTGTTCACTGTCTCGACACTTCGTTGAGCTCAGTTTATCGACCACTCTAGTTCTTCGTCGAACTCGAGCATGACACGGCCTTGGACATGCCCGTGTCCTGGGCTGTGTGACCCCTTACCAAGACCCAAACTTGGCTAAGTTTGATGTTCGTCCCTCTCTCAAAACTTTGGGCATTACATACGTGACCCATTCGCCCCCTGGTTGCATTGGCCAATGCGAGTCAGGGAGGGGTCCTACCCCACTCGCTCGTTCGACTTGCTCGAAGCCCAACTTTGATCTTGTTCTGAGGGACCCACTCAGTGAATACAGGGTTGTACAAATATCGAGACCGATTGAAGAATATTTGGAAAAATATTTCATCATTCCTTCTGAAGATATTGTACCAAAAAGGGGATAATTCAAATGTTATTCAAAGATGATATAGTTAGAGAATAGAATAAAGATGAGAATGAACTAATACTCAGAAAAAGCAATAACCAACTGTTCTTCTTCTTCTTCTTCATCCTCTCAATCTTCTCTCTTAGCTGCTAGTGCTGAAACACCTAATCTACTAGAACATTCAAAGAAGTTAATTAGATCCAAAGCTTATAACCCCTACAACTCTTCCATCTGAAATGGTTTCATCATATTCAAGGATAAAAAATACTTAGTGTCAAACAGTCCTTAGATTCTTGCTAAGTGAACTCATTTAGAAGAATTCTTCTTCTCAACCTTCTCTCTCATTATATATCTCTTTGTATAATTGAGTAAAGAGTTTTAGAATCTCTCTTCAAAGGATACAAGTTATGGTTCTGAGAGTCTCTTTGTCAAAAGACTCAGTTAGTAGTTGTTCAAGATCTCCTTACCAAAAGATCTAGTTGATAGTTCTGAGAGTCTCCTTATCAAAAGACTCAAGCACTGGGATAATGAATTCCTATCAAGGTGGTAGAAGAGTGGATGTACCTAGATTTTGTGGAGCCACTATAGTTTCAGCATCTTTTGTGTTTGTTGCTTTTATTTCTTTTTTTATTTTTGTAATGTGTCGTGTTGTGCTATGAATAACTTCTTGTTTGAATTCTATGTGTGTTGCAAATCCAAGATAAATGAAATTATATAAGAAGATTTTTTAAATATTTATTCACCCTCATCTAGATAATTCTCTGTGGATTTATTCAACTATTCACACTTTCATTTGATATCAGAGGTAGATTGATCAATTAAAGGGCAAAATATTGATCACAAATATCTAAACAGTTGTAAAGTTACACATAAATACAAATTTATTTTTAAAAATGACTTCAAATAATTTCAATGGATTTTCATCTACCATACCTCTAGTGTGTAACTTAGAGAAGTTCACATTCTGGAAGGACAAAATTAAGTTACATGAATTCTGTTGATGAAGACATATTTGGTTCTATTTTAACAGGACCACTCATGCCATAGAAGAAAGATGCAGAACACATCACATCAAAACCTTTGCCAAGGTCACAATGGATAAATGAAGAAAAGAAAGTAAAGGACTGGGATGCAAAGACCACGAATATCCTTGTCTAAACCAAGTCAGATGACATTTTTCAGAAGGTTGCTGACTGCCAGTCAGCTAAGGAAATCTGAGAGTCACTGCCTAGACTTATAGATGGAAGCTCAGATGAAAGGAAGGATAAAAGATCCCTTCTCATATCCAAGTATGGGAACTTGTAAAAAATATAAAGAGATAGTAGAAGAGATGTATGAAAAATTCAATATCATAGTCAATGAGCTGAAAGGCCTAGACAAAGAGACCTCACTCACTGAGATCAATGACAAGCTTCTCATGTTCTTCCCAAACACTTGGGATTCAAGAATTTGGGCCATTATAGAGTCCAGATTCCATAGGGAAATCACCACTAATGTCATGTTAGACAAAATCAATTCCTATGAACTCCTCTTAAAGTGTATGACTTAGTATAAAGTGGTGATTTCCATATTGTTCTAGAATGTCCTGAAGAAATGAAGGACAAGCCCAACAAAAGGGAGCACAAGAAGCAACTCGTCAATAAGAAGGATAAGAAGAAAGGAAGAGGTTTCATTACAGAAACCTGGATTGACTCTGGCTCGGAGTCAAGCTCTTCATCAGAAATTAAGGATGAATCCACTACAGAAGAGGCGTGTCTGATGGATTTAAGAGCCTATTTAGAGTATGAAGAAGATCATGTAAGTTATTTTAATGATATTTATTTTTTATCTAAAGGATGTAAAGATTGTTTTAAGAATTTTTGTAAAGATCACATAGAAGCAAAAAAAAACAAATTAAACAACTAAGAAAAGAAATTAAACTAATTAAGAGCTATCCATGTGATAATGAACAAAATCAACAAGATAATCTTTTGAAAAATGAGGTGGACAACCTTAAGAACCAAGTTAAAGAGTTAAGAGAAGAAAACACGTTGTTAAAGGAAGAGCAAACAAAGGAAAAGACTTTGAGGACTCCTTAAATGGAAGGAGTCAACTGCTCAGGGATATTATAAAAAACCTGAAGAAAAGATTAAATCACCTAGGATTGGGTGCTGACCCCACCAAAATGGTGAGAATTACCAATACACCTGTATGGAAGAATCCACTATCCTTCACTAAGGCTAGGAAATTCAACCTATCACAAACCTAGCTAGATAATGATCCTGGAATAATCATAGTATTTAATAAAGTGGATGTATCTAAAGGAAAGAGTATTTTAGGGGAAAAACCTGTAATAAATAATGTGTTAAAACCTGTAGATTCTATTAGCTGAGAACATTCATCGACTGCATATCGACACAACCTCTGTGATATGTTGACATCAAATCAACATAACCGGAAATTCATGTCGAATGTCAGTATCCACATCTCCCCAGAACATAATTTTGCATCATTTTCTGATTATCATCGTGCTTATCTTACTTGTATAAGATGTTTATAAGAGGTCATGAAGCTAGAAGCTATTGGTTTAACAGACCAACACTCTTTTATCTCAAGGAGTATCATGAAAGACCTTTTTATACTTTTATCACCCCTTATAATGGAAAAAGAAGCAATATGTCCAAGGTCACCTGGATCCTAACTAATACTTAGTTTCATTTGCAAGAAAAGGAATGTCCCTCCGCAAGCAAGTTGTGATATTTGAATAGTGGGTGCTCCAGACATATGACTGGGCACAAAGAACTGGTGGAAAATTAGAAGGCCAGAAATGACCGCAAGGTAAGTTTTGGTGGCTCTAATTATGGTCAGACCATAGGCTATGGTGTGATCAAAATTCGAGATATCACCTTCTCTAGAGTATCTTATATTAAAAGTCTTCAACATAATCTAATTAGCATTATCTAGCTGTGTAATGGCGAATACAAAGTTATTTTCACCCACAACCTATGCCAAATTTTCAACACTAGAACAGATACAATTATGCTACCTGGTCTAGAAAGGGCAATGAATATGTTGTTGATTTCATCTCAAGTGATAAGGAAATCTGTATATTCAATGCTAGTATAGTCAAAAATGATCTATAACATAAGAGGCTTGGACACCTCAATCACAAGAACATAGCATGCCAGCTGGGTAAGCAAACTAAGTCTTCATTCAAACCAATTGGTAAGAATAGAAACCTAAATCTATGCAGAGCATGTCAGTTGGGTAAGCAAACTAATTCTTCATTCAAACCAATTGGTAAGAATGATTTTCCAAGAATTTTTTATCTTCTACATATAAACTTGTTTGGTCCACTCATCTCTCAGAACATAGGAGGAAAGTCCTATATTTTAGTTATTGTGGATGATTTTATATATTTAGTTGGGTGTTCTTTATAAAATCTAATTTTGTACCTTTTTTATCGTTTCAAGATTCATTAGATAGATTCAATCTGAATTCAACACTCATGTCTCTATGATCAGAAGTGACCATAATACAGAGTTTGAAAACTAGTTTATCTGCAGACTCTATGGTGATGAAGGTATAAGACAGTTTTTTAGCTCCTTGAACTCCCCAATAAAATAAGGTAGTTGAAAGAAAAAATAGCACCCTAATTGAATCAGGAAGGACACTATTGGTGTAGTCAAATCTGGCCTAAGTCCTTCTGGGCTGAAGCAGTTAACACTGTCAACTATATTCTGAATATGAGTCTTATTCATGAAACTAAGTTGAAGACACCTTATGAGTTGTTGAAGGGGAAGCTGTAACATATTGTACTTACGTAACCATGTTTAGTGTTAAATAATGTTGATTATGGAATGATAATCATGTTAGACATTCAATTATCAAATAGAGTATAATCTTAGAAAATATAGTCCACAGTTAGACTCAGGAGGTCGAAAAACCTATAAATCGACATATTGTTTGCTAAAAACTGAGATCATGAGAAAAAGTGCAGTTTTCGGCGCAACTGGTGCGAACTTAAGTAACCGACATGAATTTCAAGAAAATGGGGTCCACCCTTGGACTTAGAATGTTGAATGACATGAGAATTGATATATTATTTGAGAAAACATGCAGTTTTTCGATTTAACCGATGCGAATTTCTAGAAACTGAGTCCGCCAATAGACTCAAAATATCAAAGTCTATTTAAATACATATTTTATTTGTCAAAATAGGGGCACATATAAAACAAATTTGAATTTGGGCAATAACTGCTTTTATTTTAGCGAAACGGATGCCGGAATCGGATCCAAAACGTCAAAAAATTTAAGGAGGGTATTTTCATAATTTTACGCAATCTAAAGAGAACCCAAATGACCAAAAACTTGAGAAGTCGCCATGTGGTAGCTTCCCGTGGCACGTGGAAGTAATCAGCACCCCATGGAGGCCGTCGGGAGGGAGAGCGACCACATGGCACCCGCCAATTTGGCAGGCCACACACTTGCACACACAAGGCACGTGCTGGCCACGTGCGGGCCGTATGGAGGCCCGCAATTAGCCCAATTTGTGGGCTGGGCATGTTCCCGTGCGTGCCGAACACATGCTTGGACAGGATGGGCGCCACGTGGCTCCCATACGGGCCACATGTCTCCCATCCAAGAGGCTGAAAGTGACTTTTTGTCTCTTAAGAAGTTTTTTCTCGTTTCTGGGATCTATAGAATTTAGATTGAGGCAATTTTGGTGGCGTTGTGAAGCTCTTATAAATACCCATTTGATGAGCTGCTGAACGCGCTCCAATTTCTTTTCAGTGGTCGGGAAATTAAGAGAGGTATTAGGGAGGAGAGAGAAAATTTTCGATCGCTACCAAACTTTTGGGGAAACTCTGGGAGGGGCCTGAGAATTGGTTTTTGGCCTATTCTTGTGGTGAATTCCTCTCGGATGTTGCAAATCGACGTCAAAATATTATTTTTGTGCGAGTGCTCAAGTAATTGCTGGAGTGCTGTCGAATTTCTACCAAAGCGCCGACCTCAGATTTTGGATCGTGAAGATTGAGGTAGGTGAAAAATATTGCAGTATTTATGTCCTGCTAGTTATTATTTTTCGTAACTTTTACTGGTAATTTTTTACATAGATGCTGCCAAAATAATTGGGATACACTAGGCATGCCGAAGGGTTGAGTTTCTTGTATTCAAGTGATAATGAGGCTCTGAGTTATATGATGCATGCATATTAATAATATGAAAATGGTATGCAAATTATCATGCAAAATATACTAGTTAATAATTTATTTATGCACTCAAATTATCATGAGGCCAAATCAATATTTCAGTCAAGTGAGATCTTTTACGACTAAATTGATTTTGGGTGGTTGCGACCAATGTGGATAATTTGAGTTACGTCGGTGCATGATATTATGAAAAAGGACTGTAATAATAATAGAAATAATTATGCACGTAGAATTATTATGAGGTCATATCGACATTATTATAAGACCGGTCCACTATGGTCGTTTACGACTAGACTGATCCTCGGGTAATAATTGATCAGTTGCGACAAATAAAGATAATTTATGATGCACTGTGGAAATATGATGATTATTATAAAGATTATTATAATATTGTGTGGTGATGTGCACAAGTATATTAGCCCAGTATTTGGCTCGAGGGATATAAGGGGGGTAATGCTCTCTAAAGACTGTCTTGTGGTCTTGTTAGCACTTCCTAAAGACTATTTTGTGGTCTAGTCCCGGACGCGTATTGTGTGAGCTGAACCTCTGTCGTCGGATTCGCTATCCATACGACGTGACGGGCCTCAAATGAGCCTAAAAATGCAGTGAGCTTCTGGTTAGGCCAACCGGTGTACTATAAGTGCTAAATAATAAATGAGCTATTTTATCATAAGAAAAATATACTTGGAAAAAAGACAAAAATATATGTCGGTATGCTAAATTTGTTTACTGTTTCTGCTAAACTACTCTATCTATATAATATGCATTGCATCCATAAATATTATGTTATTATTCCAGAGGTGAGCAAGCAAAGATGCTCACCATCGTACTAATGTTTTTAGGTACCTACGAGGATGTGGGAGAAAGAGCACAATGAGGAAGACTATCTTATATTATGTAGCATGTAAAAATATGAAGATAGGAAATATATGTATGTGTGGCAAGTTGTACTTGTGAAATGTTAAAATATATATATATAATGTTTTTATTTCTTGCTCTTGCTTTGTGTACTGTGAAAGATCCAAACCACATTACGTTTCCCGCCTCGTTAAATCAAGCTTACCGGACCAGGGTGTGACACGTTGGTATCAGAGGAGGTTACACAGTAAGAGAAGAAATAAGTAAAACTATAGGACTAGACCCCCTGAACATAAGTTAGGCAACTTGAGTGGGGTAGACACAATTAAGAACGGGGTAAAGACGAGTATAATAAAACATTTTGCTTGCAAACTCAAAATTTAAGTTGTCTAATTGGTGTCTAGGAAAGTGATTAGGGGTAAGCCAGTATGCCCTAAAAGGAAGGTGGTGCATAACATTACATAGTGCGACCACTGACCTTACGCTTGCCTGGCCATTGGGATTCTTAAACTAGAAATTGCAACCTAATAATGAAATCTATACTATTAAATTTGTGGGTTTCAAGCGTATAGAGCTCCAACTTATTTGGAAATCTAAGACCATTTGTTTTTGTTTCAGAAATGGCAGAGGGACATTCTGATTCGTTTAATCCCAAGCCAACTAATGATGGTAGTCACCTCCAAGGACTGCCCGCACTACCACTTACTACAAATCTGGATGTTGTCACCCAATTAGTTGCAACGCTAACAAAAGTGTTGCAGTGGGGGGGGGGGGATGGCCACACCCATTGTTCGAGTACCTGATGCTGATTTAGGGCGACCTATAAGATGGACGAAGATCTTTTTACGAGCAAGCCCACCTAAGTTCTCAGGATCAACCGTCCCACTGGTTGCAGAAGGATAGCTTCGCCATGTCGAGCGGGTCTTTGAGGGCATTGAATGCCCAGAGAGGAAGAGAGCTGCATTTATCGAATTCAGTCTAGAGAAAGACGCTTGAGCTTGGTGGGATAATTACAAACGAATTGAGTTATGTGGGTGAAAAGCGACAAATATCTATTGTTAGGAGTTTGTCAGCGGAATTCAGAGTTGGTATTTGCCAATGCCAGCCCGTCAAAAGATGAAGGAGAAGTTTGCATAGCAGACTCAAGGAAACTTTTCTGTGACGGAATACGAGGCAAAATTCGCTTCAATTCTCCATCACGTGCCCGATGTCATGGGATCGATAGAGCAGCAAATCTTCCTCCTACGACGTGGATTGCGCGAGTCAATCCAAACCATATTATCACACCTGGAGTTCCACGATTATCACTCTCTCGTCGAAGAAGAACGACGAGTTGAGGAGAGCCAGAAATCTCTGCAACTTCAACAAATGGGCAATTAGAGGAAAAATCAAGAGTTTGGCCATAAGGATCGGGGGAAGCATCAAAGTAACAATAACAATAAGAATAATGACTTTCCAAGCTACCCGAAGTGCAATAAAAAGCATCGAGGTGACTGTTGGGATGATAAAAAGGACAACACATACTATCTTTGCCACCAGCCAGGGCATTGCTTTATAAATTAACCAATGAAGAAAGAGAATGAAGGCCAAGCAAATGGAAGGCCACAACAATAGGCCCCCCACTCAACCTCAGATCTATGGGCTGAATAGAGGAGTGGCAAGAGAAGAAAATGACTTCGTCATAGGTACTCTAATGTTCGAGAATATTCCTATCACTGCATTATTTGATTCTAACATGATACACTCATTCATATCAAATGTAATAGTTAGTTAAATTGAGTGAAAGAAGCATTGCTTAGAAAAACCTGCATGCATAAGCCTTCCTAATGGTGAGAAGGTTGAAGTATGAGAGTACATATGTGGAGATATAATTATAAGAGAGCAAAGCTTCGAAGCTGATCTGCTAATATTTCCTCTCAACAACTTTGACGTCATTTTGGGGATGGATTGGATAACGAGGCATCAAACTACAATTAATTGTGCAAAAAAGGAGATAGCTTCCAACCACCAAGAAAACCCACTTTCATATTTCACGGTGAGGGTGGAATTATTCCCATAATATCTGCCCTGCGTGCACACAAGTAAATAATACATGGATGGATGTCATACCTTGTTTTTATATTAGAAGTTGAAGAAGAAAAGTTAGTAATCGAGGATGTGGTTGTCGTTTGCAACTACCCCGACATATTCCCAGAAGACCTCTCTGACATCCCCCCACAAAGGGAGATAGATTTTCCAATCACCTTAATCCTTGGGGAAGAGCCAGTCACTAAAGCCCCATATCTTCTGGCGTTACCTGAGTTGCAAGAGCAGAAAAAGCAGTTGGAAGATTTATTAGACAAGGATTTCATTCAACTGATTACCTCCACTTGGGGTGCCAATATTATTCGTAAAAAATAAGGATGGAAGTCTACAAATGTGTATTGATTATAGAGGATTGAATACGGTAACTATCAAAAGTCGGTATCCATTGCCAAGGATTGATGACTTATTCGACCAACTGCAAGGTGCATCGGTCTTTCCAAAAATTGACTTACGCTCAGGCTATCAACAGGTAAGTGTAAGAGATGAAGATGTTAAATAAACAACATTTCGCAACAGATATGGGCATTATGAATTCCTAGTTGTCTTTCGGAGTCACAAATACTCCAGCAGTATTTATGGACATGATGAACCGTGTCATGAAGCCTTTCCTCAATCAGTTCATCATTGTCTTTATTGATAACATCTTAGTATACTCGAAGAATGAGATAGACCATGAGAAGCAGTTAGATCAAGTCTTGCAAACACTAAAAGAACATCATCTATTTGCCAAATTCTCTAAGTATGACTTCTGGCTTGAAGTGTAATGCCCCGAAACTCAAAGGAGCAACGGGGGACATTTTGGGCCAGTTTTAGGTTCTGGCTGCAGGCACACGGCCTGGGACACGGGCGTGTCCCAGGGCGTTTCAAGCTTGTGTCGACACTCAGTCGGGAAGTCGACATTTTGAGCTCGACATTGTGTCGAAACTGGGCACATGGCATGCGACACGGGCGTGTCGCAGGGCGTGTCGACCCGTGTCGACACGTAGCCCGCGAAGTCGACACTCTGCGTTCGACGAAGTCTCGAGACATGGCACACGGCCTATGATACGGGCGTGTCGTAGGGCGTGTCGACCCGTGTCGACACTCGTCCCGGGAAGTTGACACTCTGCTCGACGATGTGTCGAGACAAGGCACACGGCCAAGGACACGGGCGTGTACAAGGCCGTGTCATCAGGTCGACGATCTTCGCTCGACGAAGTATTGAGTGTCGAGACCGTGTACACGGCCTGGAGCCCAGGCGTGTTGAGGTGACACGGGCAAGGACACGGGCGTGTCCTAGAACCCGTGCAGTGCTCGGGTTGTTTTCGGGGAGAAATGAAGCCGGCCACACGGCCATGTCAGGTGGAACACGGGCATGTCAGGTCGAACACGGGCATGTTCGATACCCGTGTGTGGTTCCAGGCGAGCCAATTTTGATGGCGAATGAGGCACACAGCCCTGGACACGGGTGTGTGCCAGGCCGTGTGCGGTCTAGATTGGGCATTTCAGTCCCGAATCAAAGCCGTTCATTTCTTTAATTGATGATCCAACGGCTGGGGGTTGTTCCTGAAGGGATATACCCGGGATTGAACTTAGAAACCCTCACTTTTCATGAGTGGATATCTTTCTAAAACCTTAGAGAGAGAGGAGAGCCAAGGAAGGAAGAAGGAGCTAGATCCGGCCATTGGAGGAGTTTCGAAGCTCCAAATCGCGAGCAGACTCCGGATCCACGGAGGCAAACCTAGTGCGGTGCTTTTCATCCGCTTATTTTTCCATGGCGCCAAAGAAGAACGCAAGGGTAACGATTCTCTTCTTGAGCATGAGTAGCTCTCCTTCTTTGCATAGGAAACCCGATCTCGCGAGTTTGCAGAGAGTTGGAGGCGTTCCTTCGGGTAGATATGTGAAGTCCCCGTTGTATAGAGTCCGTAAGCGAGAACGGACATAAGCATGATGTGTGAAGCCTACCCGGACATGTTGGTCTGGATCGGTGATGTTGCATTGCATAAATGACGGAGAAGACTCCATGCTATTGGTTGTTTTTCGGGTTTTCTACACGGTAGATTGCAGTAGGGAGCCTTGGGGATTAACCCAAAGGTGCACCCAGAAAACTGGGCGGATGCGTGATCTTGCCAACTTGGTGGCCTGAGAGCCAACTTGAACATAACCGGGTTATGTGAATTGTGATGGAAATGGGACTCGGTGGAAGTTTGACCCGCGCAAATGGCTTAAATTGTCATTGCGATGTGAGCACGGGTTAGATGGAACCGTACCCGTTCTATGTCGTTCGGTTAAAGAGACCTAAGGGTACGTGACACTTTCCGTTGGCATAGATTAGGGACTTCGGCGGTCAATGGCTTAAATTGTCGTGACCCAGGCCAGGAAGACAAAATGCTCATAGGTTTGGCCGTCAAAGTGGCGGTGGTGAGTCCGGAATGTCTATGGCTTTAATTGACGTGACATCGACCGGTTCACCGAGAATGTGCCCTGAGAGCACGGGGCGTGTGGCCGTGCGAGCCAACGTCTGTGATGAAATGAATATTGTTATATATTGCTCGCTTATGCTAATGAAATGCAGGGAAGGAGCATCACCGCCCCGAGTTGGGGGCGGGATAGTTATAATTTGGTCAGCATTGCTGACCGTTGCCTTGTTTTGCCACCGTGCGGTGGTTTGTTGCTTGCAGGTGCTGCTAGACCAAGCGGTCAATAGCGGGCTAAAGCCCAAGTGCGAAGCCGGCACTCGAAGGCCTAATTGGAAGTGTTTACTGTTTTATTCATGTATGACCGACCTGCGTGCCGTGGTTTGTAAATCATGTTATATCAAGTGAAACATTTTGTAAGGCCTTAAGGCTTGTGTTGGTATTTGTATAACATTCCTATTTTGGATTAGTGGACATTCATGCTTTAGTGCTGGGTTCTTATTTGCAACTTTTATAAACTGCTTCCGCTAGAATGCTCTGTGTAGGACGTTGAGATTGGTTGGATGGTTTCCATGAGTAACCACTCGGTCTGTTTGTGGCATACGGCGTCGGGCCCCGGCTGGACCTACTGCTATATGCTATGCGACGGATAGGGGGTGTTACAATTTGGTATCAGACTACTGGTTTTGGTCGGGCTTAAAATGAATTCGTGGGCGAATTCTTTTTACGGGGTGGTGAGCACATTGTGTGCGTCATCGTTGCTCCTGCAACACCTCTATCGGCTGAGAATATACGATTGGTGGCTGAAGCGGTGTTGGCCGTGATAAATGCGTAGCCTGCAAGGCAAACGCAGCAGCCCGCTCCTGTGATGGAGCAGGATCCTCTTCAAGAGGCTGAGACGAGGAGAGTGGAGCAAGTGGTTGTGGAACCGGTGGTGCCAAGGAGGGCAACTGAGAGGTAGCTTAAGAATGTAATGAGCTTTAACCCTCCGTTATTCTCGGGGTTGGGAACCCCATCTCAGGCTGAAGACTGGCTCTCCAGGGTGAAGAGAGTCATGACAGCAACGGAGACGAAGGAGTGGCAAATGACCACCATTGCTACGTTCCTTTTGGCCGGTGAAGCAAGATTATGGGGGGAAGGTTTGGAGCTGCATCATTTGAGAGGTAGACAACTTACAGACGTCCCGATGGAAGAGTTCTCGGGATTGTTCTTAGCAAGATACCTCCCTTCTACTCAGAGGATTTCGATGGAGAACGAATATCTGAAGTTGGTTCAGGGTGAGAAGAGCATGGATGAATATCTCCATGAGTTCACTCGTTTGAGTCGATATGCTAGCTCCACCATTGTGGATGAGGAGCGCAAGACTAATCGCTTCTATGAAGGCGTGAGAGATGAGTTGAGATTATTACTCTCGGGGCCGATGACGCAGGGTTTCTTAACCTTGGTCAATACTGCCCGGTCCTTGGAGAAGGACATGAAGAATGTACAAGCAAAGAAAAGCTTGGGTGATAGGAAATCTGTATTCAAAGTGCCGACTACTTCAAAGTCCGGCTATCGGAGGTCTTTCAAGAAGCATAGGACTTCGAGTCCAGCTCCATCTGGTGCTTCTGGGGCGACTATGGGTCGGACCCCGGGCGCGTGTTTTACTTGTGGAAAGACGGGGCATTTTGCCCGTGATTGTTGGAGCGGACGTCCTAAGTCCGAGAGAAGGCCGGGAGCGACTTATGAAGAGATGGGAAAGGCGGTGGAGTCGACCGCGTCCCACTATGCTCCGGCCCAACCAATGGTCTATAATCTTGGCGAACAGGAGGCCATCAAACAGGCTGATGTGGTGACAGGTACGGTTTAATTTATAGCAAGTCAATTTCTTTAAATACTTGTTATGCACATGTTACCTTACCACTGCTTGTTTAGGATTTGTTTTGATTTGTGAAAATCCGGCACGAGCACTCTTCGATACGGGAGCTTCACACTCCTTCTTTTCCGAAGGATTTATATCACACATCGGAGTCCCTTCTTCGATGGCGAAGGATAAGTTGGATGTGTTGTTGCCCAATGGGTGTTTGATGCGAGCGGATAGGATCTGCGATGTTAAGATTCGTATTGGGGATCAGGAGTTCGACCTGCAGGCATCTTTACTTCCGTTGGTGGAGTTCGACGTTATATTTGGCATGGACTGGCTCTCGGAGCAGCAAAACTATATTGACTGCGGTCGCATGGAAGTCAAGCTGGGAGCAAGTCGTGAGACGACTTTTACGGGCTTAAAGAGGTCGAGCAAGACGTTGATGTCTGCTCTTCAGGTGGTGAAGGCGCTTCGTGCCGGTGCAGAACTGTTCTTTACACTAGTGGAGGTTGCAAAGCCGAAGCCCGCGTTGGATTGTATTTCAGTGGTATCGGAATACCCTGATGTGTTCCCCGCAGATCTTCCTGGAGCCCCGCCTCAGCGGGAGATATATTTTACGATTGAGCTAGTGCCAGGTGCAAAACCTGTGTCACGATCTCCTTATCGGCTAGCGCCTAAGGAAATGGCAGAGCTGAAAGTTCATCTACAAGAGTTGTTGTAGCAAGAGTATGTGCGCCCGAGTTCTTCGCCTTGGAGCGCACCGGTCCTCTTTGTTAAGAAGAAGGACGGAAGCTTGAGGCTATGTATTGATTATCGGTAGCTCAACAAGCTGACGGAGAAGAACAAGTACCCGATCCCTCGGATTGATGATCTTTTTGATCAGTTAGTCGGGTCGACGGTGTACTCGAAGTTGGATCTCAAGGCTGGGTACTATCAGCTATGAATAAGGGAGAGTGATATCCCGAAGATAGCGTTTAGTACGAGATACGGGCATTATGAGTTTACGGTCATGCCGTTTGGGCTGACTAATGCGCCGTCAGTGTTCATGGATTTGATGAACAAGACTTTCAGGGAGTACTTGGAAAATTTCGTGATCGTCTTCATCGACGATATTTTGGTGTACTTGCAAAGTGAGGAAGATCACTTCAAGCATCTTCATTTGGTTCTGGAGACGCTAAGGAGAAATCAACTGTATGCCAAGTTCTCGAAGTGCGAGTTTTGGTTGTCCTCAGTGGCATTCCTCGGTCACATAGTGAGTGGAGAGGGTATTGCTATGGATCCGGCGAAGATTGTTGCGATACGGTAGTGGCCTGAGCTTGCTACGGTAGCGGAAGTCCGGAGTGTTGAAACCGGAAACCGGCCTCTTGTGGAGTTCGACCCTTGGGGAAGGGGTGGTCTCGCGCCTACTTCGCACCTGCAAGAAAAACAACGAGAGAGACAAGAAAAGACAGACCCAAGGGCTCGGCAGGGAGGTCCCACCACAAACCCGGAAGATCTCTGAGCGCTTCCCCTCCTTAGCCAAGAGCCGAGCTAAGGTACTCTCAGAGAACACTTGAAAATGAGAGCAAGGAGGCACTGAAAGCGTGTCCTCTGAGGTACCCCTTGGGTCTTATTTATAGATTTTCAGAATCTGAACTGCCAATAACCAAAAGGACTGACCTGGAAGTACCAAAAGACCCCTGGATGGGTCTGCCAACAGCCAAACTCCGCTGTTCTGAACAGCTATGCGCAGTCCAACCTGGTCTGCCAACAGCGAGGCTCCGCTGTTCTGAGTAGCTATTCGCACCCCCGGGCGGTCAGCTCGCCTTCAGTTCTCCCGCAGGAGTCGGGCGCGACCCGTCTCTGGGGCTCGCCTACCCTCACTGGGCGAGTGCGAGCCGATATGGGCGAGCCGCCTGCCTTTTGCCGGGCGGATCGGCGGTCAGGTCGCGCTCGGGGTCCGGCTCGCTTGCGGCGGGTCGCCACTCGCGGGTCCGGCTCGCTTGCTGCGGGTCGCCAGCTCGGGTCCGGCTCGCTTGCTGCGGGTCGCCAGCTCGGGTCCGGCTCGCTTGCTGCGGGTCGCCAGCTCGGGTCCGGCTCGCTTGCTGCGGGTCGCCAGCTCGGGTCCGGCTCGCTTGCTGCGGGTCGCCAGCTCGGGTCCGGCTCGCTTGCTGCGGGTCGCCAGCTCGCTCGCCTGAGATGGGCAGGAGCGGGCCAGCCCTTTAGCCGTTCAGCCCGTCCTGCCGCTTGGGTGCGAGTCGCGGGGGCAGGCCTGTTCAACCTCCCTGGTGGGACCCGCTCGCTGGACACAGGGTTGTACACAATCCCCGCTCTTTTTGAGCTTGAACCAAGCTCGGAAAGAACCATCCAACCCGCGTGTTCGGCGAGCCCCTGTGCTGAGCTGGCAGGGAATCTTCTGGTGGGGGCCCACTGTTCTGCTATAAATACATACCGCTGACCCCTGTAGGAGGCTCCCCAAATCCCTTTATTTTCTCTGAGCAGACTTTTGTTCCTCGATGCCGGTTAGCGAAGAAGTGCGAGCTCGCCTGGCGGCGGCGGTCCTGCAGACTCAGGAGGAGGCCCTCGAGGCCGCCCCATGGCTAGTTCGCGGATCCTCCGGCCCCCTCTTCAGGCCGGCGAAGGGAAAGATCGTTAAGCGTTCTCTGGCGGGCGACTGCCCGGCCTCCAGCTCGGCGGCGGGTGCTGAGGTCGTCCCCGGGGTGCGTGGCCTTCCGCTGATTATCGCTATTCGTCTGACTCCCTGTTTTGCAGGTAATTCCATGTGAGGAGGTGGAGAACCGGGGAGAGGATCGTCCCCCGCCTCCATCGCCTGAGAAGATAGCGAGTTCCCCAGGTCCGGATCGCCCACCTCCGGAAACTCCCCGTCCGGCGGTCTCCCATGGGCTGGGGAAATCTCTTGAGACCCTCGAGGGAGGGAACTTTCAGGATCGGTCGGGCTCTTCCCGCCCATCTGTCGGTGCGGGCGATGTGCCCACCCCTGGTGAGCTGGTTTTTATCGTTGATTTTGCCTCTTGCTCGCTCATTCTGACCCCTCCCTGCTCGCAGGCTTTCGCAGGGCCTCGCCTGAGACCGAGATGAGCGAAGGGTACTCGCCTCCGCCTGACGTGGACAGTGTATCTGACTATCTGGGCGACCCGAACGATGCGGCGGGGATGAAGAGGCAGGTGACGCGGCTATTCCAGAAACACACACTGCTGCTGCAGGAGGCCATAAGGAGGATCGAAGACGACAAGGCCGAGACCGATGCCCGGCTCGCGGCCTTGGAGGGCCCTCGGCGTGAAGCGGAAGACGACGACGTCACCTCGCCGGGCGTGCATATAACGCGAGCCGAGGGGCATCTTAAGAGCGCCGTGGAGCAGGTCGGCCTGGCTCAGCGGGAGCTGGTGGCGGTTCGCGATTACCACGATCCCCGCGTGCCGCCTCGGGCGGGAACGAAGAGGCGGCACAGGTGGAAGTGGGTCGAGTACTGACCCAGCTGTTTGCCCTCGCTCGCGGGATACCGCGGGGTTACTGTTATTTCGCAGTTATCTTGTACTTATAATTGCTCGCGACTCTTTTAGCCCGCCTAGGGGCCTAACTGTTTTATTGCTGAGATGTATTGAAATTATCGCGCTGCTTTTCTTTTGATTTCTGTGTGCGGGTTAAAAGGGAAGGGTCCATTCTTCCTTTCGCGCTGATCGGGGCGAGGGCGAGCTGAGGAGCTCGCTAGATGGGAATCTCCCGTCTCGCGCGGCACGGCGTGCGGGTGCGGGTTGGGGTTGGCTCGCCCGCGCCGGTCTCCCGCGGTTGCAGCCGGGCGAGAACCGTGCCGGCTCGACCTTTGAGGTGTGCTCGCGCGCGGGAAGTCGAACCGTCGGATTAATTTTTGCTATCCGCACCCCATCTTTTGGCGGGAAGTTTCCCGCCCCTTCTCTTTTCCTATAAATAGGTCCTGCCGGCCCTTATTTCTCCACCGAATCCAAAACGTCTTCTCGTTTCCCCTTTTCTCGCGAAGTGCGATTCTAGCTCGCCTCCCGGCTTTTTCTCTCGCGTTCGGCGGCGAATCGACGGGGATGGGCGGAGGCGGCGGCGATGCGGACGGCCGAAGCAAATGTGCTTGGACCTTCTCCGAGCATGATTTCCCTCGTGCCGTCATCACAGAGCGCGAATACTTGGAGGCTCTAGGCGACCACATCCCAGCCGGGTTCTCTGCGAGGCGACCCGAAGAGGGGGAGAAGATCAACGACCTGTTTAGGGATGAGCTCGCCATCCCGCTCGCTCACTTCGAGGTAGGCCTGCGACTCCCCCTATGGCCCGAGGTGCGCCAGTGCTCAAATATTTCGGGGTCGTCCTGGGCCAGATGACCCCGAACTCCATCGCCGTCATGATGGGGTTCGCCTGCTTCCTACGAGAGGAGCGGGTGGAGTTCAGCCTCGCAGTATTCCGGAAGCTGTTCTCCTTCAGGGCGAACCGAGACGGGACGGCCTACTTCTCCAGCGCCCACCTCAAGGTGCGGGAGACGGTTAACAAGAGTCACAATTGGCTGAAGAAGTTCCTGTTCGTCAAAGCGGACCTCGGCAACGTGCCCTTCTCGCCGGTACAGCTCAGCGAGGCGAGCTATCGGCCGCCCAACCTAGGCGGCCATGAGGCCGACCTGTTCGCGTTCTTCGTCGGGAAGAACTTTGAAGTCGCGTTCCTGCGCCGCCACCTTGACGATCTCGCGGCTGTCCCGCCGGGGGGAGGTTTGCCACTCGTCTCTGTTAGGCCTTACTTTCCCACTCTTCTTTCATCTCACCTTCCCTTCTTCGCAGGCGAACGCGACATTCCCCTTCATCCTCCTTACGAAAGCGCCCGGATCCCCCCCGGGGTTCTCGCCCGCGCCCAGGCCGCGGATGCCGCCCAGCGCGACATCTCATCGGTCCCGGCCAAGAAGCGACCGGGCGGCGGGCAACCAGCGCCTCCGCCGAAGGTGGCGAAGACCGCGGATCAACAACCATCCGCGGGCCAAAGAAAGGGTAAGGCCCCCGCGGTCTTGTCGACTGAGGCCCCCTCGCCCCCGCTGGTTGTTTCGACCAGCGATTCCCCGGTCGGGGCGGCGGGCACATCCGCGCCGCCGGGCGGGTCTGGAGCCGCTGCGGAGCCGGTGCCGAGAGGGCATCGGAACTTCGGCTACGGCGAGAGGTACTTGGACGAGCTCGGCGTCCCGCTCCTGGCTTGGGACAAGGAGTCGAATCGCGCAACGATCTCGACCCTGCTGCCGAGCTGGATGGAGCAGGATACAATCGGCGGGGAGGCGTACAGCTTCTCCTTTGGGCTGTACTCGCGCGAAGACGCCGCCATATACGACAAGGAGGAGACGCGGGTGCTGATCCATGAGAGCGCGCGGGCCCAGCTGCGCGGCCTGGAGCTGGCTCACATGGTGGGGCGGCGCTGTACCCAGGTGGAGCGGAACGCCGCGTCCATCCAAAAGATGGCGGAGGAGAAGGAAGAGGCCCGGAAGCTCGCTCGGGAGGACGCGGATCTTCAGAGAGGGCGAGCCGCCGCCGCCGAGGAGACCCTCACGCAATATCTGGGCGGGGTGGTACGCTCTCAACCGGAGCTAATCTCTTCTTCTTGCGAATGCAGCTCATGATGATTCCTGTTCCTTTTTTCAGGACGCGGCGACGGCGAGCCGGATGGGCGCCGAGATTGCCACCCTTGGCCAGGAGAAGGCGGCGCTGGAGGCCCGGGTACGCGAGCTGGAGGCCGCTGCCGCTGTCCCTCCTCCGGCCAGCGGGGTCTGCCCGCGCGAGCACCTCTCCGACTACGACCTGGAAGTGCTAATGCAGAAGAACGCGGCCAGCGCAGCGAGATACACGATGCAGACGCTGAGGCGCGCGGATCTGCTTACGAGCGAGGCAGCGGGACTCTCGGCAAAAGACGTGGTGCCGGCGCTGTTCCTCCCCGTGCCGGAGCCCGGCGACAGAAGCTTCCAGCCGCTTTAGGGTTTCTAGGTCTCGTGTTTTTTGTAATTTGCCTTGTAGATGAACATTATGTGTAAAAATCTGGTCTGAGTTGTATGCGCGAGTTGCGCTTATACTTTATATTTCTGTCTACTGTTCCTCTTACACACTGTTCTTTTTACCTTTCTCGCCTGTCTTGTTTTTCCAATGATGTCATTGCCGGACGGCGCGACCCGTCCCAGCGACCCGGCTCTGACGAGGCGAGCTGGCCCGTCCGCCGAGCGAGACGAGCTGGTTCGTCCGCCGAGCGAGGCGAGCTGGTTCGTCTGCCGAGCGAGGCGAGCTGGCTCGTCTGCCGAGCGAGGTGAGCTGGCTTGCCCCTCGGCCGCATGCTTAACTCTCTGTGGACTCTCGCCCAGGCCTTTGTGTTTACTCGACCACCTTTCCCGGGGCTTGAGGGTGGGGCTATGCTAGACCCTTTCCTTCTTTTCTGGCTAACTCTTGCGATTCCGTCCTGCTGCGCACGCTTTTCGGGCAGTTTCCGGCCTTGCCGGCTAGGTGGGAGTCTGACAATGCAATTTGCTCTAGGTCGCAGGCCATTGCTTTCTGGATCATTCCATCGACTGACTTCCGGCCCTGCCAGCTAGGTGGGGGTCTGGCAGCGGGATCTTCTCGAGGCTAGGGATGACACCGAGTGACTTCCGGCCCTGCCAGCTAGGTGGGAGCCTGGCAGCGGGATCTTCTCGGGGTCCAAGTTCGTTCCGTCGAGTGACTTCCGGCCCTGCCAGCTAGGTGGGAGCCTGGCAGCGGGATCTTCTCGAGGCTAGGGATGACACCGAGTGACTTCCGGCCCTGCCAGCTAGGTGGGAGCCTGGCAGCGGGATCTTCTCGGGGTCCAAGTTCATTCCATCGAGTGACTTCCGGCCCTGCCAGCTAGGTGGGAGCCTGGCAGCGGGATCTTCTCGAAGCTAGGGATGACACCGAGTGACTTCCGGCCCTGCCAGCTAGGTGGGAGCCTGGCAGCGGGATCTTCTCGGGGTCCAAGTTCATTCCATCGAGTGACTTCCGGCCCTGCCAGCTAGGTGGGAGCCTGGCAGCGGGATCTTCTCGAGGCGAGGGATGACACCGAGTGACTTCCGGCCCTGCCAGCTAGGTGGGAGCCTGGCAGCGGGATCTTCTCGGGGTCCAAGTTCATTCCATCGAGTGACTTCCGGCCCTGCCAGCTAGGTGGGAGCCTGGCAGCGGGATCTTCTCGAGGCTAGGGATGACACCGAGTGACTTCCGGCCCTGCCAGCTAGGTGGGAGCCTGGCAGCGGGATCTTCTCGGGGTCCAAGTTCATTCCATCGAGTGACTTCCGGCCCTGCCAGCTAGGTGGGAGCCTGGCAGCGGGATCTTCTCGAGGCTAGGGATGACACCGAGTGACTTCCGGCCCTGCCAGCTAGGTGGGAGCCTGGCAGCGGGATCTTCTCGGGGTCCAAATTCATTCCAGCTCTCTGAGCAAGCTTAGACATGACATTCCTGGGGGGAGGAGAAGAAAAGCTTCATTATGAGAAATCGGGTTGTTTACAGAAAATTAGGGAAAAAATCTCTTCAAGTCGTCTCCACTCCAGGTGAGACTCAGGGCCTCGCCCTCTACATTTTGGAGCCGATAGCCCCCCGACTTCAAAGCTTCCTTCACAATGAATGGCCCCTCCCAGCTGGGGTTGAGCTTCCCTACGGACGCTGACCGCCCTGCCGCGTCCACCTTCTTCAGTACCAGGTCCCCTTCCGTGAACTGCTTGACCCTGACATGCTTGTCAAAGTATTTCGCCATCCTCCTTTTGACCTCCTCCTGTCGGACGGCCGAAAGATCCCTCAACTCTTCTACCATGTCGAGGGAGAGTCTCAGCTCCTCCCCATTCTCGGCTTGCCATTCCTCTCGGCCTTCCCTGGCCGTTCCGACCCGCGGCGTTTGAACTTCAAATTCTATGGGGAGCACCGCCTCGCACCCATGGGAGAGCTTGAAGGGGGTCTCCCCCGTGGCCGTGTTCGGGGTGGTTCTAAGGGCCCAAAGGACGGCGGGGAGCTGCTCCACCCAGCTCCCCCTCAGGTTTTCCACCTTCTTTTTGAGGAGATTGACGATGATTTTGTTCGCCGCCTCCACCTGCCCGTTGCTCCTGGGGTGGTGGACCGAGGCGAATCTGAGGTCGATCCCAAGCTGCTCGCAAAAACTGGTGAACTCGGCGCTGGCGAACTGAGGCCCGTTGTCTGTGACGATGGCCTGGGGCAGCCCATGGCGACAGATGATCTCCCCCCAGACGAAGTTCCTGATTACCTGGGAGGTCACCTTTGCCAACGCCTTCACCTCCATCCACTTTGAGAAGTAGTCGATCATTACCAGGAGGAACCTTCTCTGGCCGCTAGCCTGGGGGAACGGCCCGACCAAATCCATTCCCCAGATTGCAAAGGGCCAGGGGGCCGTGATGCTCTTGAGTTGCTGGGCCGGCTGTAGCTGGAGGGGGGCAAATAGCTGGCACTTATGACATCTTCTTGCGAACTCCGCGGCGTCCCGGCCCAGGGTGGGCCAGAAATACCCCTGCCGGACTATCCTCCCCTCCAAGGTCCGACTCCCGGAATGACTCCCGCACTCCCCGGAGTGGACTTCTTCCAAGATCCTCTGCGCCTCGCCCTCGGACACGCAGCGAGCCAGCATCCCGGAAAGGGTCTTTCTGTATAGTTGCCCGTCTTTGAGGAGGTAGTAGGCGGACTTGTGCCTCAGCTTCTTCTTGTCTACTCCCTCCGGATACTCTCCCGCGGAGAGGAAAGCTATTACTGGGTCCATCCACGAGGGCTGCTGATCGATCTCCATGAGCTCCCCCTCTTCGATGGAGGGGCGGAACAGGTCGGTGATGGTGCCCCCCATCCGGGGGCCATGCTTCGCCAGTTGGTCGGCCTGTTCATTCTTCCCCCTTGGCACGTGTTGGATGGAGAAGGTCTGGAAGGTCCCTATGACCCCCTTCACTTTGGCCAAGTATAACTTCAAAGCGGGCTCCCTTGCTTCGAACTCCCCGTTGATCTGGGAAGCCACCACCATGGAGTCGGTCAGAACTTCCACATCCAGCACCCCCAACTCTCTGGCCAGGCGTAGCCCCGCTATCACTGCTTCGTACTCGGCCTGGTTGTTAGTAATGGGGAAATGTACCACCACCGTCTGCTCAATCTGAGTCCCTTGGGGGCTCTCCAGGACCACTCCTATCCCGAGTGAATGCCTTCCTGAGGCTCCATCCACCCTCACCTTCCAAGGAGCCGGGCAAGTGAGCTCCTCCTCTGCTACTTCTACCACGTAGTCGGCCAGGAAGTCGGCCATCGCCTGAGCTTTGATCGAGAGCCGTGGCACGAAGGAGACATCGAACTCGCTTAGCTCCACCGACCACTTGGCCAGCCGGCCCGAGTGCTCCACCCCCTCGAAGATATTGCGGAGAGGATGGTCTGTCACCACTCGGATCGAGTGCGCCTGGAAGTAAGGCCGTAGCCTCCGGGCCGAGATGATTAATGCGAACGCGAGCTTCTCCAGGATCGGATACCGGAGTTCGGCCTTCCTCAGGACCCGGCTGACGTAATAGACAGGGAGCTGCCTCTTCCCCTCTTCTCGAACCAAGACGGAGCTCAGGGCCTCTGCCCCGACCCCGAGATATAGGAACAAGTCTTCACCCTCCTTCGGCCCTTGGAGCAGCGGGGCCTGTGTTAGCTGCGCCTTGAGGGCCTGGAACGCCTCCTCGCATTCCTTAGTCCATTCGAACCTCTGGCCCCCCCTCAGCGTTTTGAAGAAGGGGGAGCACTTCTCCCCTGCCCGAGAGAGGAAGCGGCTCAGTCCTGCTAGCTTCCCTGTCAACCGTTGGACCTCCTTTGCATTCCGCGGGGACCCCAGCTCCAAGATAGCCTTGACCTTGTCGGGATTCGGCTCGACCCCCGCGGGGGTGAGGAGATGCCCCAAGAACTTCCCCCGGCTAGCCCCGAAAACACACTTAAGGGGGTTCAGCCGCATCTTGTATCGGCGCAGGGTGGCGAACGTCTCCTCCAGGTCCCGGAGGTGGGAGTCCACGTCTCGGCTCTTGATCATGAGGTCGTCCACGTAGACCTCCAAGTTTCTTCCCCTTTGCTCCTTGAAGACCCTGTCCATCATTTTTTGATAGGTGGCACCAGCGTTCTTCAACCCGAACGGCATCATCTTGTAGCAATAGCAGCCGTCCCCTGTGATGAATGAGACGTCCTTTATGTCCGGGGGGTGCATCCTGATCTGATGGTAACCTGAAAATGCATCTAAAAAACTCATTACAGAAAAACCGACGGCTGAGTCAACCAGCGCGTCGATCCGAGGCAAGGGGTAACAATCCTTAGGACAAGCTTTATTAAGAAGGGAAAAATCGATACACAGGCGCCAGCGGCCGTCTCCCTTTTTGACCATCACAACGTTCGAGACCCAGCCGGGGTATTGAATTTCGGACACGAAGCCCGCTTTGAGAAGTTTTGCCACCTCCTCCCTGATGGGTTCCGCTAGCCTGTCCGCCGTGGATCTCTTCTTCTGCTGGACGGGGCGTGTTCCCGGGTCCAGGTTGAGGCGGTGGCAAGCCACATCCGCGTCAACCCCCGGCATCTCCGCGGCGCTCCAGGCGAAGATGTCCACGTTCTTCTGGATGCACTCCAGCATCCTGCCCTGGGTCCTCCGGGGTCAGCCCCCCGCTGACGCGGATCTTCTCCATCCTGCCTCCGCGGGTGAGCACCTCCAGCTCCACCACCTCCTCTGCGGCCTCCAGTCTGGACTGCTTCCCCCATCCCTCGGCATCCCCTTCCTCCTGAGCGGGGACCTCTACCTCCATCTCCTCTGCCACGGCCCTTACTTCGACCACTTCCTCCAAACCTCCTCCTCCCGCCTTTTCTGCGTAGCCCTTCACCTCCAGCTCCACCTCTCCGGCTCCCTGCTCGTTCGCCTCCATCCTCCGCCCCATCTCCTCGGCCCCTTCCTGCCAAGAGATGGTGTTCACCGCGGTGACGTAGCATTCCCGTGCCACCTTAGGGTCTCCCCTAACCCTGACCTGCGCCCCCTCAGCGTTGAACTTCAAGCACTGATGGAAAGATGAGGGGACGCAGCGGAAGGCGCTGATCAGGGGCCTCCCGAAGATTGCGCTGTAGCTGCTGGGGGCGTCCACAATGACGAACTTGCAGTTTCGGGACTGCCCCCCCAGGGTTACGTGGAGGCCGACTCCTCCCTCTACCTCCTTCCTCTCTCCCGAGAACCCGAACAAGGGCCCGTCCGAGGCCAGCACCCTCTTAGCTTCCACCTGCATCGCGTCAAACGCCTTCTTGAAGACGACGTTCACGGAGCTCCCATTGTCCACTAGGATCCGAGAGACAGTGAAGTTCTCGATGGCGGCCTTGATGACCAACGCATCACAGAACGGATCCTCGTGGTCCGGCATATCACTTCTAGAGAAAGTGATCCTCTCCTCTGGCGGCGGGGTTTGGGACGTAGAGGCGACGCTCCGCCGATACATGGTGTGGAGACTTGCCTTGCGGGAAGCCTCGACCCCCACTCCCCCGTGGATCACTCCGATCATTCCTCGGGTCCCCACATCCACCCGGTCTTCACAGCGATCCTCCTCCGTCCGAGGCAGGACCTCCTCGATCCTCACTTCCTGCCGCACCTCCTCCTGCTGCTGCTGCCGCCCCCTGTTCTCTCTCATCTCCAAGAATTCCGGGCACGTGGCCGTTGCGTGCCCCTCTTCCTGATGGAAGTCGCAGTAGGGCAGTTCCACCCTGAACTCCCTTCTCCTCCTCCTCATGACCCCTCTCCTTGCTCCCAGAGCTATGGCCATGGCCTCCTCCTGATCGGGGAGCCGCGGCCTCTGACCCTGCCTCCAGCCTGGGGGGTGGAACTGGTCCTGCCTCCCCTGATAGTGACCTCTCCCGTAATATCCCCTCTGTGGCCCCTTCCCCTGCCACTTTGGTCTCCAGCCCAGCCTGCGGTCGGGCTCCTGACGCCCCCATCCTGGCTGTTGTCCTTGGAGCTGCCTCTGCTCCCTCTGCTCCCTCTGCCTGGGCTCCTCCCTCCTCTCTTCCTGTCTTCTTCCTCCCTTCGACTCCTTCTCCTCCTCAGTCGCCCACCTGGCCAACTTCCTCGCAAATTCTGGGTTCGACGCCTCCCCGTCGACCTCTCTCGCCGCCCTCTCCATCAGCTCCTCGTAGGAGAGAGGGGGAATCCTCTTCAGCTCCATGCGGAAGAAACCCTGCTGCAGGCCCAGGGTGAATGCCATCATCAGACTGTGGCCCGACATCTCCTGAACTTGGGTAACCTCCTCCTGGAACCGATCGACGTAGCTCCCCAACGTCTCGTTCACCCCCTGCTTTATGTGGAACAGGGACTCAGACTCCTTCTTCCTCTTCTTTGCGGTAGTGAACCTCAACATGAACCCTCGGCGTAGGTCCTCGAAGCAATAGATGGAACTGGCCGGCAGCTGGTGGAACCACTCCCTCGCCTTATCCCGGAGGGTGATGGCGAAGAGACGGCACTTGAATCCGTCCGACATCTGACGGATGGAGACCACGTCTTCGAACCACTGGACGTGCTGAACCGGGTCTCCCTTCCCGGTGTAGTAGGTCATCTCAGGCTCTCTGAACCCGTCCGGTACTGGAGCTGAGGAGACCAGCTCGCTAAAAGGGCTGCCTCCCCCCACCTGGCGGGCCGGCGAGTCACGCGGACCCAGCTCGCCGAATCGGCCTCGGCCTGCCGAGCCGGGGAAGAGCTCGCGCCCCGAGAGCTCGCTCCCCCGACCTTCCTCAGCCACTTCCTTCCCGGCTCGCCTGCCAGGAGCGTCCTCGCCCAGAGAGGGGGCGGCCGCGATCTGGGCTGCCGGAGTCGAACACTCGGCCCGCACGCCGAGTGCGATCTTGACGAGATCCAGCACCTCGTTCCTGAAGTCTTCAAACATCCCCACTGTCGCGAGAGGTGGGTTGGGCGGCGAGTTCTGCCTGTCAGATCCTTGACCTCCCGTCATTGAGCTCGCCGAAGCTTTTCTGCACTGACCACTCTCCACGCTCACCGCACCAAGATGTTGAAACCGGAAACCGGCCTCTTGTGGAGTTCGACCCTTGGGGAAGGGGTGGTCTCGCGCCTACTTCGCACCTGCAAGAAAAACAACGAGAGAGACAAGAAAAGACAGACCCAAGGGCTCGGCAGGGAGGTCCCACCACAAACCCGGAAGAAATCTGAGCGCTTCCCCTCCTTAGCCAAGAGCCGAGCTAAGGTACTCTCAGAGAACACTTGAAAATGAGAGCAAGGAGGCACTGAAAGCGTGTCCTCTGAGGTACCCCTTGGGTCTTATTTATAGATTTTCAGAATCTGAACTGCCAATAACCAAAAGGACTGACCTGGAAGTACCAAAAGACCCCTGGATGGGTCTGCCAACAGCCAAACTCCGCTGTTCTGAACAGCTATGCGCAGTCCAACCTGGTCTGCCAACAGCGAGGCTCCGCTGTTCTGAGTAGCTATTCGCACCCCCGGGCGGTCAGCTCGCCTTCAGTTCTCCCGCAGGAGTCGGGCGCGACCCGTCTCTGGGGCTCGCCTACCCTCACTGGGCAAGTGCGAGCCGATATGGGCGAGCCGCCTGCCTTTTGCCGGGCGGATCGGCGGTCAGGTCGCGCTCGGGGTCCGGCTCGCTTGCGGCGGGTCGCCACTCGCGGGTCCGGCTCGCTTGCTGCGGGTCGCCAGCTCGGGTCCGGCTCGCTTGCTGCGGGTCGCCAGCTCGGGTCCGGCTCGCTTGCTGCGGGTCGCCAGCTCGGGTCCGGCTCGCTTGCTGCGGGTCGCCAGCTCGGGTCCGGCTCGCTTGCTGCGGGTCGCCAGCTCGGGTCCGGCTCGCTTGCTGCGGGTCGCCAGCTCGCTCGCCTGAGATGGGCAGGAGCGGGCCAGCCCTTTAGCCGTTCAGCCCGTCCTGCCGCTTGGGTGCGAGTCGCGGGGGCAGGCCTGTTCAACCTCCCTGGTGGGACCCGCTCGCCGGACACAGGGTTGTACACGGAGCTTTCTGGGGCTTGTCGGCTATTATAGGCGCTTCGTAGAGAACTTATCGCGGATAGCATTACCTCTCACTACTTTGACGAGGAAGGAGCATAAGTTCGTTTGGACGCCGGAGTGTGCGCGAGCTTTCGAGGAGTTGAAGTGTCGGTTGACCACGGCGCCTGTGCTGAGTTCGCCATGTGGGATCGAAGGATATGAGATTTATAGTGATGCTTCTGGCAGCGGTTTGGGTTTCGTGCTACTGCAACACGGAAGTGTAATAGCTTATGTCTCGAGACAGCTAAAAGTGCATGAAAGGAACTATCCGGTCCATGACTTGGAGTTAGCGACCGTGATTTTTGCCTTGAAGCTGTGGAGACACTATTTGTACGGTGTGAAGATTGATATCTACACCGATCACAAGAGCCTGAATTATCTTAATGATCAGAAAGATCTGAATATGCGGCAGCGTAGATGGATGGAGTTCCTGGGGGACTATACATTCAAGATCCACTACGTGCCTGGTAAATGGAATGCGGTTGCGGACGCGTTGATTCGCCGAGCCCCAGCTCAAGCCAATTGGCTATCGGTGCATGATGAGCGGTTGGTGCGGGATTTGGAGGCGTTGGAGATTGTTTGTGTGGACAGGCAATCAAGTGCTGAAGCAGTTCTGAATTGGTCTGAAGTCCAATATGACCTGGCTGATCGTATTCGGCAGGCTTTGGATATGGATGCTCATATGAAGCAGTTCATGGTAGAAGCTCTTGATGGGTCAAATTCCCAATTCGTCGTGGAGGACGGATTACTTTGGAAGGACGGTCGTCTGTGCGTCCCAAGTGTAGGTAATTTGCGGGTGGAGTTGTTGTACGAGGCACACCATACCAAGTACTCGATTCACCCGGGGAGCACGAAGATGTACCGTGATGTGAAGAAACTGTTTTGGTGGCCGAGTTTGAAGAAAGATGTGGCGCTCTACGTAGCGAAGTGCCAAACTTGCGCCTTGGTGAAGGCGGAGTGCCAAAAGCCGGGAGGATTTTATAAGTCCTTGTCTATTCCGGAGTGAAAATTTGACGACATCTCTATGGACTTTGTGCACGGTTCGCCAAGGTCTCAAAAGGGGAACAACGCCATTTGGGTGGTTGTTGATTGGTTAACGAAGGTGTCGCATTTCATTCCGCATAGGAAGGATGATCCGGCGGAGAAGTTGGCAAAGCTTTATGTGGATAACATAGTACGGCTTCATGGTGTGCCCCGCAGCATCGTGAGTGACCGAGATGGGCGGTTCACGTCCAATGATTGGAGGCTTGTGCAGCAAATACTGGGAATGAAGCTGAAATTCAGCACAGCCTTCCATCCGCAAACGGATGGGCAGACCGAGAGGGTCAATAGAACCATGGAAGACATGCTCCGCATGTGTGTCTTGGATTTTGGAAAGCAGTGGGAAGACCACCTATATTTGGTGGAGTTCGCATACAATAATAGCTACCAAGCGAGTATTCAGATGGCACCTTTCGAGGCCCTATATGGTAGAAAATGTCGCACGCCGTTGTCTTGGTTAGAAACTGGTGAGTCAAAGTTATATAAGCGATCGGAAGTGGAGGATGCTACTTCTTTGGTGAGAACCATTCGGGAGAGGTTGCTTATCGCTCAGGACCGGCAAGCGAAGTACTATAATGTCAAACACAGGAACGTGGAGTTCGCTGTGGGCGATTATGTGTGCTTAAAGATCAAGCCGTTCAAGGGTGTCTCGCGGGTGCGGCGATTGAAAAAGCTAAGCCCGAGGTACCTTGGACCGTTTGAGGTTCTGGAGCGAGTTAGTGAAGCGGCCTATCGATTGAAGCTTTCAGTGGAGCTTAGTGGTTTACATGATGTATTCCATATTTCGGTGCTCCGGAAGGCGGTGCAAGAGCCTTCGCAAGTGATCGCGGTTGATCAACTGCCGGTGGATAGTGGGTTGACAACAAAGGTAAAGCCCGTGCGGATTGAGGACTCGGAGGTCAAGCGGCTACGCAATAAAGAGATCAGGATGGTCAAGGTCCGGTGGGACAATTGTGGTCGTGAGGAGCTCTCTTGGGAGCGAGAGCAGACTATGCTTGACGAGTATCCGGAGTTGTTCCGCTCAGGTACAAATTTTGGTTTTGTACATGTCTTTCCTTTATATAATTTCGAGGACGAAATTCTTTTAAGAGGGGGGAGAGTTGTAATGCCCCGAAACACAAAGGAGCGACGGGGGACGTTTTGGGCCAGTTTTGGGTTCTGGCTGCAGGCACACGGCCTGGGACACGGCGTGTCCCAGGGCGTGTCAAGCTTGTGTCGACACTCAGCCGAGAAGTCGACATTTTGAGCTCGACATTGTGTCGAGACTGGGCACATGGCCTGCGACACGAGCGTGTCGCAGGGCGTGTCGACCTGTGTCGACACTTAGCCCGCGAAGTCGACACTCTGCGTTCGACGAAGTGTTGAGACATGGCACACGGCCTGCGATACGGGCGTGTCGCAGGGCGTGTCGACCCGTGTCGACACTTGTCCCGGGAAGTCGACACTCTGCTCGACGATGTGTCGAGACAAGGCACACGGCCAAGGACACGGGCGTGTCCAAGGCCTTGTCATCAGGTCGACGATCTTCGCTCGACGAAGTGTCGAGTGTAGAGACCGTGTACACGGCCTGGAGCCCAGGCGTGTTGAGGTGACACGGGCAAGGACACAGGCGTGTCCTAGAACCCGTGTAGTGCTCGGGTTGTTTTCGGGGAGAAATGATGGGGGTACACGGCCGGCCACACGACCGTGTCAGGTGGAACACGGGCGTGTCAGGTCGAACACGGGCATGTTCGATACCCGTGTGTGGTTCCAGGCGAGCCGATTTTGACGGCGAATGAGGCACACGGCCCTGGACACGGGCGTGTGCCAGGCCGTGTGCGGTCCAGATTGGGCATTTCAGTCCCAAATCAAAGCCGTTCATTTCTTTAATTGATGATCCAACAGCTGGGGGTTGTTCCTGAAGGGATATACCCGGGATTGGACTTAGAAACCCTCACTTTTCATGAGTGGATATCTTTCTAAAACCTTAGAGAGAGATGAGAGCCAAGGAAGGAAGAAGGAGCTAGATCCGGCCATTGGAGGAGTTTCGAAGCTCCAAATCGCGAGCCGACTCCGGATCCACGGAGGCAAAGCTAGTGCGGTGCTTTTCATCCGCTTATTTTTCCATGGCGCCAAAGAAGAACGCAAGGGTAACGATTCTCTTCTTTAGCATGAGTAGCTCTCCTTCTTTGCATAGGAAGCCCGCTCTCGTGAGTTTGCGGAGAGTTGGAGGCGTTCCTTCGGGTAGATATGTGAAGTCCCTATTGTACAGAGTCCTTAAGCAAGAACGGACATAGGCATGATGTTTGAAGCCTACCCGGACATGTTGGTCTGGATCGGTGATGTTGCATTGCATAAATGCCAGAGAAGACTGCGTGCTATTGGTTGTTTTTCGGGTTTTCTACACGGTAGAATGCAGCAGGGAGTCTTGGGGATTAACCCAAAGGTGCACCCAGAAAACTGGGCGGATGCGTGATCTTGCCTACTTGGTGGCCTGAGAGCCAACTTGAATATAACCGGGTTATGTGAATTGTGATGGAAATGGGACTCGGTGGAAGTTTGACCCGCGCAAATGGCTTAAATTGTCGTTGCGATGTGAGCACGGGTTAGATGGAACCGTACCCGTTCTATGTCGTTCGGTTAAAGAGACCTAAGGGTACGTGGCACTTGTCGTTGGCATAGATTAGGGTCTTCGGCGGTCGATGACTTAAATTGTCGTGACCCAGGCCAGGAAGACAAAATGCTCATAGGTTTGGCCGTCAAAGTGGAGGTGGTGAGTCCGGAATGTCTATGGCTTTAATTGACGTGACATCGACCTGTTCACCGAGAATGTGCCCTGAGAGCACGGGGCCTGTGGCCGTGCGAGCCAACGTCTGTGATGAAATGAATATTGTTATATATTGCTCGCTTATGCTAATGAAATGCATGGAAGGAGCATCGCCGCCCCGAGTTGGGGGCGGGATCGTTATAATTTGGTCAGCATTGCTGACCGTTGCCTTGTTTTGCCACCGTGCGGTGGTTTGTTGCTTGCAGGTACTGCTGGACCAAGCGGTCAATAGCGGGCTAAAGCCCAAGTGCGAAGGCCGGCCCTCGAAGGCCTAATTGGAAGTGTTTACTGTTTTATTCATGTATGACCGGCCTGCGTGCCGTGGTTTGTAAATCATGTTATATCAAATGAAACATTTTGTAAGGCCTTAAGGCTTGTGTTGGTATTTGTATAACATTCCTATTTTGGATTAGTGGACATTCATGCTTTAGTGCTGGGTTCTTATTTGCAACTTTTATAAACTGCTTCCGCTAGAATGCTCTCTGTAGGACGTTGAGATTGGTTGGATGGTTTCCATGAGTAACCACCCGGTCTGTCTGTGGCATACGGCGTCGGGCCCCGGCCGGACCTACTGCTATATGCTATGCGACGGATAGGGGGTGTTACATGAAGAGATAACCTTTCTTTGACACATTATCAATGCTGAAGGGATTTTTGTAGATTCTGCCAAGATAATGGCAATAGTCGAGCGACCTTACCTGACTAATGTAATGAAGATTTGAAGTTTTTTGGCTCTAGCGGGATATTATCGAAAGTTTGTCTAGGTCTTTTCAAAGATTGCTACTCCACTAACCCACTTAACCAAGAAAGCTATGAAGTTCGAATGGAGCAGTAAATATGATGAGAGATTCCAGAAGCTCAAGGAGTTGTTGGTGTCAGCTCCAATTTTAACCCTACCAGATGGTTTTGAAGATTTTCAAATTTATAATGACACATCATTTCAAGGGTTAGGATGCGTCTGGATGCAAAGAGTGAAGGTTATCGCCTATGCTTCTAGACAACTAAGAGGAGCAGAAGCACGTTATCCTATCCATGACTTGGAGTTAGCTGTTGTAGTATTTGCCCTAAAGATTTGGATGCATTATATATTGGGGACCAAGTGCCAAGTGTTTACAGACCATAAAAGTTTAAAGTACATAGAACAAAAGGACTTAAATATGCGGCAACGAAGATGACTAGAGCTCATCAAAGATTATGATTTAGAAATCATTTACCAATCGGGCAAGGCAAATGTAGTGGCAGATGCTTTAAGTTGTAGATCAGAAACCAAGTCGATGACATATGCCTTAATTATAGATATGGAGAAATTAAAGCTGAGCGTAGGAACCTCAGCAAGTACGACAAGTCTACCACAATTGGTTATCTCTCCTGGTTGGTTAAAACTTATCCAAGAAGTCCAACATGATGAAGAATGGTAGAAAATGTCAAAGGTCTTCGTAGAAAAGCTGCAATCTAACTTTCATATTAGTGGCATTATTAGATGCGGTACTAGATATGGAGTTCCTAAGGTTGATGACCTTTGAGACCAATTATTGCGAGAAGCACATTAGTTGAAACTCTCAATCCATCTGGGAGCAACAAAGATCTATCATGATTTGAAGATAAACTTCTGGCGGGCAGGCATGAAAACAAACGTTAAAAAATTTGTCCAATAGTGCTTAACTTGCCATCAAGTTAAAGTTGAACATCGTTATCCAGGTAGAGAATTGCAAACCCTGCCAATCCCTAAGTGGAAATGGAAAGACATCTCGATGGATCTAGTAGTAGGTCTTCAAAGAAACCCGACAGGAAATAACGCAATTTGGGTAATCGTCGTTCGATTAACCAAGTCAACTGCTTATTGCCAATAAGATTTGGTGAGTCACTGTCAAGGTTAGCTCAGAAATACATCAATCGTATTGTAACCTTGCATGCAGTCTCAGTATCGATTGTGTCCGATCGCAACCCATGATTTACTTCAAGATTCAGGAAGGATTTTCAAGAAGCCCTTGGTACATATCTTAGTTTTAGTACTACTTATCATCCTCAGCCTGATGGACAGACTGAAAGAACAAATCGAACATTAGAAGACCTGTCGCAGATGCCATACTTGAGTTTGGAGGAAGCTGTGAGCAGCACCTTCCGATGGTGCAATTTACCTATAATAATAGCTATCACTCAAGCATCCAAATGCCCCATACAAAGCTCTATATGGAAGAAGGTGCCATAATTCTCTATGTTGGTTCGAAGTTGGAGAGAAAGCGGTACTTGGACCACAATTGATTGAATATTCTAATAAGATTATTCAGATAGTTCGAGACTGACTGTTGATCGCTCAAGACAGACAACAAATATTTTGACCTAAAGCACCGTGACACAGAGTTTCAAGTCAGAGACCATGCATTCTTGAAAGTGAAACCTGGACCAGGCATCAAAATAATCGGAGGAAGTAGGAAGCTCAAACCACGATATATTGGCCCATTCGAAGTTCTGGCTAAAATTGGTCCCGTCGCATACCGACTTGCATTGCCACCAGTCATAAGTGAGTAGCAGAATGTGTTTCACGTATCGATGTTAAGACAATACATCTACGATCCCTCACATGTCATCTAGTTTGATATAGAAATGCTAGAGATACACCCGGATCTCAACTATGAAGTCATTCCTGACCAAATCATAGATCGCAAGGATAGGAAGTTGAGGAACATGAATATTCCAAAGGTAAAAGTCATTTACAAAGGACGATCTACAGAAGAAGCAACCTATGAGATAGAAGAGGACAAGAAAGAAATGTCCCTACTTATTTTGATGTAATAACATCCTGCAATTACGTAATCATTTTTAACATTAAATAATGTTGATTATGGATTGATAATCATGTCAGGCATTCAATTATGAAATTGAGTATATTCTTAGAAAATAGAGTCCACAGTTAGACTCAGAAGGTCGGAAAACCTGTAAATCGATATATTGTTCGCTAAAAACTGAGATCGTGAGAAAAAGTACTATTTTTGGTGAAACCAATGCGAATTTAAGAAATTGACACGAATTTCGAGAAAACGGGGTCCTCCAACGGACTCAAAACGTCAAATTACATAGGAATCGACATATTAATTGTCGATATCTGAGTTCGTGAAAAAACACGTAGTTTTTCGGTGCAACCGTTGCGAATTTCGAGAAACTGAGTCCGTCAATAAACTCGAAATATCGGAATCTATTAAAATATACATTTTATTTGTCAAAATCGGGGCACTATAAAAAAGTGCAATTTGTGCAATTAACGCTTGGAATTTAGCGAAATGAAGGCCGGAATCCATCTGAAACGTCGAAAAACCTTGAGGGTATTTTTTGTAATTTTACGGGACCTAAAGATGACCCAAAAGGACCAAAAACGTGAGAAGTCGCCACGTCGTAGCTTCCTACGCTATGTGGCAGTAATCAGCGCCACGTGGTGGACCCCTGGAGAGCGGGTTGCCACATGGCGCCCGCCAATTTGGCGAGCCACGCGAGGGCCGCATGGCGGCCCGCCATGGCGGCCCGCCATTGGCCCAATTTGCGGGCTGGGCATACGCCCGTGCGTGCCCAGCACGCGCTTGGCCTGGATGGGCGCCAAATGGCACCGTACGGGTCACGTGTCACCCATCCGAGAGGCCGAAAGGGACTTTTTGTCTCTTAAAGAGATTTTTCGGATTTTTGAGCGCTATAGAACTCGGATTTAGGCGATTTTGGTGGCGTTATAAAGCACTTATAAATATCCATCTAATGAATTGCTGAACTTAATCCAATTCTTTTTCAGTGGTCAGGAAATTAAGAGAAGGTGTTGGGGTGGTGAGAAAAAGTTTCTTATTGCTGCGTAACTTTTGGGGAAACAGTCCTCTCATGTGCTGCAACGGCAATGTCAAAATATTATTTTTGTGCGAGCCCACAAGTATTTGCCAAAGTGCCGCCAAATTTCTACCAAAGCGCCGACCTCAGATTTCGGAGCATGAAGATTGAGGTACATGGAAAATATTGCAGTATTGATGTCTCACTAGTTATTATTTTTCATAGTTTTTGCATGTAATTTTTCTACCTAGATGCTGCCAAAATAATTGCAATATGCTATGCATGGCGAAGGATTGAGTCGATTGTATTCAAGTGATAATGAGGCTCTGAGTTATATGTTGCATGCAAATTAAAAATGTGAAAATGATATTCAAATTATCATGCAAAATATACTATTTAATAATTTATTTACGCACACAAATTATCATGATGTTAAAACGATATTTCAGTCATGTGAGGTCTTTTACGAATAAACAGATCTTGGGTCGTTGCGACCAATGCGAATAATTTGAGTTGCGTCGATGCACTATATTATGAAAGAAGATTGTAATAAAAATAGAAATAATTATGTGCGTAGAATTATTGTGAGGTCGGATCGTCGTTATTATAAGATCGGTCCACTGTGGTCGTTTAGGACAAGACTGATCCCCGGGTAATAATTTACCGATTGCGACAAATAAAGATAATTTATGATGCACTGTGAAAATATGATGCTTATTAAAAATATAATTATAATATTGTGTGGTGATGTGCACTAGTATGTTAGCACGGCAAAGGGGGCGGCTGCCCGGACCGCCCCCTTCACCGACCGCCGGCGCAGCCAAGGGGGCGGCGCCCGGGCCGCCCCCTTCCCCGGCCGCTGGGGCGGCCAAGTAGCGGACGCCCGGGCCGCCCCCTTCCCAGCCGCCGACGCGGCAAAGGAGGCGTCCGCCCGGGCCGCCCCTTCCCCGGCCGCCGGCGCGGAAAAGGGGCGGCCGCCCGGGCCTCCCCCTTCCCCGGTCGCCGGCACGGCCAAGGGGCGGCCGCCCGGGCCGCCCCCTTCCCGGCCGCCAGCGCGGCCACTGGGGCGGCCGCCCGGGCCGCCCCTTCCCCTGTCGTCGGCCCGGCCAAGGGGACGGCCGCCTGGGCTGCCCCTTCCCCGGCCGCTAGCCCGGCAAAGGGGGCGTCTGCCCGGGCCGCCTCCTTCCCCAGCCGCAGTGGCGGCCGCCCGAGCCTCCCCCTTTCTCGGCCGCCGGTACGGCCAAGGGGGCGGCCGCCCGGGCCGCCCCCTTTCTTGGCCGCCCGGGCCGCCCCCGCCCTTGGCCGCCGCCTCGCGGACAAGGGGGGTGGTCGTACCTTCCCGGTCGCCATCGACGATCCTCCCCTCGCCGGGGATCTTAGTGGCAAGTTCGTCGGCCGCCCGCGGAGTTCCACTCTCGGTCGTGCGATTTACGCATAACCACCCACTAACCCCACTAACTGTCGGGTTATTGGGGGTGATTTAATTAATATTTTATGTAATTTATTTAAGTGGTCTCCAAATAGTAAAATATACGCATTAAAACTATACTAAAAACTATTATGAAGGTGGTTATGGTGTGCGGATAGCCACATAACCACCACCCGGAGCCTATAAAAGGAGCATCGGGGCTCCTCATTTCTCACCTTTTCTCCTTCGACTCTTCTTATTCCTCAGGTCGGAGCTCTGCGGAATTCTTCTTACGAGCCGCACCCGAGCTACAAGCGAGTCAAGTCAAAGTCACCTGACGAAGCCGAATCTCTCAAGTCTCAAGTGGCCCCCGCAACCGAGAGTTCAGATACTCCGCTCCCATGTTCAGAAATTAGCAAGTTGATATCGGAAGACCACAAGCGCGTAGCTCAATTTGTAACAACTCTAGGAGCGACTGTCTGTTGTCCGTCGTATGCTAAGTGTTCTCTCACCCCCAAAACTGTAACGAGAAGTTGCATGTCACCCTCGACTTCACGAACAAGTTGTAACAACTCGAAGATAGTGGACTTTGACCAGCACAGATCCGGTCACGTGGTTTTTTGCCCAGTTGAGTGGTTTTCCATGTTAAAACTGCTTGTTTACAGCCAACCTACTCTATTGACTGTGTGCGCGCTCGACCATTCCGAGAGCTAAGACGGTTCTAGTATTCCGACCGAACTAGGATGTCGAGTTAGACCGTAATAGATTGGCACTGTCTATGGGAATGAGTTCCCAACATCCTCAAAGGATCGTACCCCCAACACAGCGATACTCAAGATAAAACGTTCAACCCAATATGAAAGAATTAGTGCCTAACCACCATGAGGGGGGGGGGGGTGAATAGGTATAATTCTTGTTTTTATTTTAAGGCAGAAAGCTGTTCAGTTAACTAATAATAAACTGCAAATTCTACTGCTAACACAGCACAGCAATCACAGAAATAATCAATCACAGAGTGCACAGTTTTTATAGTGGTTCCCCAAGGTCTGGGTACATCCACTTTCCCCCTTCGCCTATCTAATAGTGTACTAGATTCGGCCTAACTTCTGCACTTCACCTCAGATCCTCAGATCTTACAGCTCAGAACCCAAACCAGGTTCCTACAACTCAGGGAATCTGCCCTACCTCAGCCTTCAACAAGGCCTACACTCAGAGATCACAATCTCCTACAACTCAGGCTCACAGCCCTACCTCAGCCTTCAAAAAGGCCTACCACTCAGAGAATTTACTCTCCTACACTCAGCCTTTATAAAACAGGCTTACAATCTCAGATCTATAGAGATCCTACAAAAATTTGATTTAACAAAGTAATTAACCTCCACACAGATAGAGAGAGAAGGGATGGATGACTTCTTGATGAGTTCTTGGAAGAACTTGATGGCAGAGATCAATCTCTCTTAGCTTTCTTCAAAGCTTCTTGAATCTGAACTCAGTAGGGTTGAATCTCCAGAGAAGTTGATCTTCAATCAGCTTCTGACTTGAGATTCAGATCTCGATCTGAATCTTTCTTGGCAGCCTGGTTCAGCACTACTCTTCTTAGATGGAGCTCTCTCTCTCTCCAACTTCTTAGATCTTCTGTCGAAGTTCTTCTTCTTGTTGTGTTGTTAGATATCTGTGTAGATCTTCTATCTTCACTGTGATCATTTCTTTCTGTTGAAGGAGAAGGCCTTTATATAGTCTTCCTCCATGGTAACCGGCTGATCCGGTTTCTAACAACCTTCTGACAGTTTTGACAGTTGTGGTAGACCGGTTAGAAATGGCGCTGTCAAGTCATCCAGTCACTTCTTGAAAATACTGTCTCTGTCTGAAAGTGTCGAGTCTGATCTTCATAATGTGTCGACACAAGTAGACTAAGTGTCGACACAAGTGGACTAAGTGTCGACACATGCCTTGGTGGTGTCGACACAACTCCTTTTGTTATTGTAACAGCTTCTCGACACAGCTTCTTTAGAATGTGTTGACACTGATTCTGTGTGTCGACACAAGCCTTCTTTTCTTTAACTTTGTTGAAACTTGCTGTGTGTCGACACATCTCCTTTGTGTCGACACAGTTGATGTCTACAAAGTCTTATGTGTGTCGACACTGCCTCTGTGTGTCGACACAAATACTTCTTTTCTTTAACTTTGTTGAGACTCTACTGTGTGTCGAGACAGTTGATGTCGACTAGCTATTTCTGTGTGTTGACACTGCCTCTTGGTGTCGACACAGTTGATGTCGACTTTGCTTCACTGTGTATCGACACTGCCTCCTGGTGTCGACACAATTTCTTCTGATGTCGACAAAGCCTTTCCTGGTGTCGACACAACTAACTCCAAGTGTCGACACCGCTTTTCTCCAGTGTCGACACAAGCCTTTATAAGTGTCGACATTGCTTTTCTAGGTGTCGACACATGGACTTAAAAATTTTTCTGCATTTCCTGCAATTACTTAACCTGCACATATAACCTCAAAATACATCAAATATACCTTGATGCATATCATTGAGTAGGGTGAGGCTTCTTCAAATCTGGTACACATTTTCCAATATACCCAACATTCTCCCCCCTATTTGGAGAAGTCATAATCCTTAGTCAATGATATACACCATACATAATAAATACACATTATGATGTATAACAACATTATATGATAGGGTAAATACTTAAAACAAAACATAAAAGATATTTCATCATAGAATAAGTATGCTAACACAATGAGCATTCATTATAGTTTTGTTTCAACTTTCAATACTTTCTTTAACAAAAGTTTACATAGATTTTAACACAAAAGGTTACAATGTTATAAAATCTAGTAAAACTAATCTAAGGCTGCTCTGGCTCCTTGATGACAATTCCTTTGCCTGATTGGACTTTAGCTTGTATAGGAACATCAGTGTCATCAGCAGGCTTCTTGCCCTTTAGATCTTTCTTCTTAAGTTCTTCAGCCCTTATTTTTTGTCTTTCAAAATAATGAAAGGGCTTAGGGAAATATTTGCTAGGCTCCTGAGCATTAGGAGGTAGCTTCCCTAGTTTTGCCTTTCTTCTGTACTGAACTATGACTTCTTGTCTGGCCTCATGCTTTTGCCATTCTTGTGCAGAATACCATTTACCCCTATCTAGGGTATTGTCCTTCACAGCTTTCCAAGCAGTCAGGATGATATTCCTAGATGTTGGACTCCACTGCTCAAAATCTGGCTTTAACTCTGTTTGTTCTCTGAAACTCTTCTTGGACAAAAGAGTTTCTTGCTCTTTGGTCAAAACTTCCTCAGACACTGGCTTGTCTACTTTCTCAAAGATAATATTTTTATCACCTTCAGGAGTACTGTACATAGATTGTATTTCATGATGTATCATCTCAAAATCTGCTGGAGGATAGATTACTTGAGCAACTTCAGCTTGCTCACCTCCAAAAATAGCAAGATTTATACCAGATTCAGCCACATTGTCATCATCACAAACGGGTGGATATCCAAGTGTGGCTCTGATGCTATTGGAAATCCATTTAGCATGATCAGATCCAGCTTTGACTAATACTCTCTCCCCCTTTATGACTTCTCTGGCCACATGATCCCTAAGATCATCCTTCTGAAATCTGATTTGTTCATCCAGAAAGTTAACACCATCCTTATAAAATCCCTTTAACTTAAGCAGCAGGCTAGAAATAGTCTTTTGAGACAGCTCAATAGCTGTTTTGAAAGCAGTAATGCCTTACTGGAAGTCCTTATCAAACTTCTCCTTATCAAACTCTGGCTTGGCTGTAGACTTATCAGCAGGCTGGGCTTGTGCAACATTTTTCAATTCTGTAACAATTGCATTATGTGATGCAGTCAGATTATCATTCATCCTAATCTGATTTTCTAAGACATAGCCCTGCTTCACTGCTATATCATCCACTTGAGTCTTTATCTTTTCTTGATGGATAGCTAGGAAAACCACTGCATTACCTCCTTTGTGGAAACAATCAGTCATTTCCTTCTTATTTTGATTCACTTCAAATCTTATAGATTTGATATCCTGAGCCAAAGAGAATTGTAAATCTTTGTGTGTCTCATCCATATACTTCTCCATTGCAATCCTTTGCTCATCCAACTTCACTTGCATGGATACTAACAAAGAACAATAATCAGGTGTTGGGGCTGGCTGAGAAGCAGCAGTTTGTAATGCCTTCTTGTAGCTTTGGCTTCTCCTTTTGAAGACCATAAGCTTCCTCTTCTTAGCTTGAACCTCAGCTGCATCCTCAAAATCAGAGGTACTGGCTATATCAACTCTATCTTTAGGACTAGGAGGCAAGTCCTGTTCAGTCTTAGGTAGCTCCCCCTGAGTCCTTTGCTCCTCCTCAGTTTCAGTTCTAATTTGCTCCTCCTCATTTCTTGCAGTCTCCCCTTGAGACCTCACATGCTCCCCCTCAAGGTTAGCATGTACTTCCTCAAGAGTAACATGCTCCCCCTAAAAATCTCCTTTCTCCCCCTGAGTCTCTGGTTCCATAGCAGTGAACAACTCATCTAGGGTAAATTCTTGTTGGGAAGGAACTGGAGATACTCTCATCTCTGGAACATCAGCAATAGCAGATGTATCCTCCATTACAACATCTTGAGCTTGACTGTTTAATTGAGTTGGCTGGTCAACATCAATCAAATATTCAGTTAGCATTTCATCTTCATTATTGAAATTTGTTTGATTTACTTCATTGATTACCTCAAGAATTGTTTGTGTTGCCATTTCACTGTCCAAGTGAGTAGGCTCTTCCTCATATTGAGGCTCCCCCTGGAGTGGATCCAGGTGAATGAGGCTAGCAGATGGTTACTCCCCCTGCCTCTATGCATCTTCATTTCTACCTGGTGACCTTCCAGCATTATCTGCTTCTTCCTCATGAGAACTGGAAGCTACTTGCTCCTCTGAACTACTGGAAGGTGCAGGAGCCTTTTTTGGCTTTCTTCTGCTTCCTCTGTGGAGGTGTTTCCTTCTCTGGAGTAGGCATGTCCTTAGTTAACACCCTCTCCCACCTTGAGAGAATCCCGATGTCCATCCTTCTCATATGATTAATCTTGGAGCCAGCACTTTATTCCATTACATCAGGAATGATTCCAGCCAAGTACAGACTCATTATCCTTCCTAGATTGGGCTTCTGAATACTCTCCTTAATCTTTTCAAACATCACTGCTGACCAGTCAGTGTTTAGTTTGTAGATTATCCTTGTCATCAGGCTGAACATGTAGGCAGAAATCCTATCATGTCCCCCTGGCTTGCAGAGGATGACTTTGCCAACTATTTTAAAGAAATTTGCCTTGCTGATTCATTCCTTTTTTGTTCATGGTAGCTCCAATCTTCAAGGTGGGATCTGATCCACACCATTAAAGTGCTTCCCTTGTCTTAGATGCAGGTATATCTTCCTCCTCTTGTGTTCTTGGCAGATGAAGAACTTTTCTTAAACTTTTCAAAGTAAGTTTGACTTTAGCTCCCTGAACTATTGATTTGATCTTTAATCCAGTCGAATCTAAAGTTGCAGCGCCATAGAATTCTAGGATTTCCTTCTTCCAAATCTTGGTTGGCTCAGAAACTAGAAATTCCAACCCATTCTCAGTAATTAGGGTTACTATATCCTTAATCTCTGGTTCTGCATGGTCAAATGCGTTGCGTATTAGCTCATGTCCTTCATTGACATTCTCTTCGATCTTTGGCGTCATTAGGGTTTAGTGAAATCTTGAATTTAGATGAGAGAGTTGTCGACACAAAGGTTTGGTCTCGAAACTATGGAGAGCGTGTCGACAGACAATGTTGAGGACCTATTTATACCTTTCTAAAAACGAAGGTGAAAAGGCACGTCAAAATCCTTTAAATGTGTCGACAGTGTTGAAAAGTGTCGACACAGACTACTTAAGTCTCGACAATGACGTTGACTACTATGTGTCGAAACCAATATAGTCGACAGAACTAATGTGTCGACACTAATACATCTGCGCTCGACGATTAGTCGATTCTTCACTCGACAAAATCTGTGTTGAACCTAAGTGTCGACACCACTTCTGGATGTATCGACATTTACTCTGGATGTGTCGACACTACTTCTCTGAAGTGTCGACACAGACTTTCTAGATGTGTCGACATCATTTCTCTGGAATGTCCACACTACTTCTAAGTGTCGACACAGACAGCTCCTTGTGTCGACACAATTTTACTTAGCCAATTTTATTAAACTATTCTAAGTTTAACATTCCTAATTTAATTTTAAACTTATTGAATTTAGTTTCATCTAGAGGCTTAGTAAACATATCTGCAATTCGATAATCTATTTTAACAAATTCTAGGGAGATGTCCTCTTTCTCTACATGTTCTCTAAGAAAATGGTATCTAATTTCTATGTGCTTAGTCCTACTATGTGAAACAAGATTATTAGCAATAGAAATTGCACTTGTAGAATCACAAAGCAAAGGTGTTCTACTTACTTGAATACCATAGTCTTCTAGCTGGTGCTGAATCCACAAAAGTTGTGCACAGCAGCTTCCTGCAGCAACATATTCTGACTCAGCTGTGGAGATTACCACACTGGTCTGCTTCTTACTGCTCCAAGACACTAGTCTTCCACCTAGAAATTGACAGGTGCCTGTAGTACTTTTTCTATCTTCCTTGCAACCTGCAAAATCTGCATCTGAATAGCCTGTCAGTAGAAACTCTCCATTCCTAGGGTACTAAAAGCCTAGATTATGTGTGCCCTTAAGATATCTCAAAATCCTTTTTTACTGCAGTCAGATGAGATTCTTTGGGGCAGGATTGGTACCTAGCACAGACACATGTAGCATACATGATATCTGGTCTACTGGCAGTCAGATATAGGAGGAAGCCAACTATCCCTCTATACAAAGTTTCATCTACAGGTTTCCGTGCATCAACTTTGCTAAGAGACACACTTGACCCCATAGGAGTTCTCATGATAGTGGATGATTCCATACCATACTTTTTTATTAACTCCAGGGTAAACTTAGACTGGATATGGACAAGCCATCTTCAGTCTGTCTTACTTGGAGACCCAAGAAGAACTTAAGTTCCCCCATACTGCTCATTTCAAAATTTCCGTGCATAAGTTTTGCAAACTTTCTACAAAGATTACTTTCAGTAGACCCAAATATTATGTCATCAACATATATTTGGACTAGGATTATCTTTCCTTTAGATTCCCTAAGGAATAGAGTCTTGTCTATTTTCCCCCTTGAGAATTTGTTCTCAATGAGGAAACTAGACAGAGTTTCATACTAAGCCCTTGGGGCTTGTTTCAACCCATACAATATTTTCCTAAGTCTATAAACATAATCAAGTTTGAGAGGATCAACAGAACCTGATGGCTGCTCTACATAGGCTTCTTCCTTTAGATTTCCATTTAGGAAAGCTAACTTTACATCCATTTGAAATACTTTAAAGCCTTGATATGTTGCATAAGCAAGGAACATCCTAATTGCTTCCAGTCTTGCTACTGGGGCAAAGTTTTGATCAAAGTCAATATCTTCTTCCTGCATATATCCTTTTGCAACAAGTTTTGCTTTATTCTTCACAATGATCCCATTCTCATCCAATTTGTTCCTAAAGATTCACTTTGTTCCAATGATATTGTGGTCTTTTGGTTTAGGAACTGGCTTCCAGACCTTGCATCTTCTGAACTAATTCAGCTCCTCTTGCATGATATCAATCTAATGTGGGCCTAGAACAATTTCTTCAAATTTCTTTGGTTCCACTTGTGATAGGAAGCTGGAGCAAAGAACTGTGCTCAGATTCCTGCTTCTTGTTTGCACTCCTTGTCTTGGATCACCAATTATCTGATTTGCTGGATGATCCTTTAAGTATCTATTAGCTGGAGGTAGTCTATCTTCAGGTTGTACACCTCCAGCCTCTTCATTAAGCTGCACCTCTTGGTTTTCTTCAGCATCTGGAGAGTCTTGTACTCCCCCTGGATAGTAGCCACCATTTTCCACTTCCTAATTTGCAGTTGAATATTCTGTAATGGTAAGTTTCTCCATCCTCTCATTTATACCTGTAGAACTGCAAGCACTACTTGGCAACTCACAGTTAATTAGTCTTGTTTCATCAAAGACTACATGTATAGACTCTTCTACAACTTGAGTAACCAAGTTGTAGACCCTATAAGCCTTACTATTGTTGATGTACCCAACAAATATCTCATCTTGGGATTTGGCAGCAAACTTGGTTAGATAAGACTTGTCATTGTTAAGTATATAGCACTTGCAACCAAAGATCCTAAAATAACATAAGTTTGGTTTTCTGCCCTTCACAATCTCATAGGGAGTCTTTTTGTGGATCTTGGTGATAGTAGCCCTATTGATCACATGACATGCAGTGTTTACTGCCTCAGCCCAGAAATATCTGGGAGAGAAGTGTCACTCAATAGAGTTCTACCAGCCTCTATCAATGTTCTATTCTTCCTTTCAGTAATATTATTTTGCTGTGATGTTTTAGGTGGGGAGAATTCTTGAAAAATCCCAAATTCTTCACACAGTTTTGTCATACTTTCAGACTGAAATTCAGTGCCATGGTCACTTCTGATTTTGACCACTGTACTGTCCAACTCATTCTGAATTTGTTTAACAAAATTATATAAGACACTTGGGGTTTCAGATTTTTGTCTTAGAAAGAACACCAAGGAATATCTAGAATAGTCATCTACCACCACAAATGTGTAGACCATCCTACCTAGGTTGTGAACTTGCATAGAACCAAATAGATCCATATGCAAGAGGTATAGACACCTCACTGAATCCTTGTTTTCAAGGCTATGAAAGGTGGATTTGGTCTGCTTGCCTTTTTGACAAGCTAAGCATATCCCATCCTTTATACACTTAACTTGAGGACCATTCCTCACTAACTCTTTGCTAAAGAATTGGCCAATAGTCTTGTAGTTAAGATGGGCCAGCCTCTTGTGCCATCTAACACAATGTGAGACTCTCTCATCAACTATAAGATAAATAGGAGAAACATTGTTCTCACACTCAAAGTTAAGACAATAAACATTTCTCTTTCTATATTCTGTCAATATGACCTTTTGATCACTTGACCTTTTGATATGACATCCATTCTTAATAAATAAAATGTCATATCCTAAATCACTCAACTTCCTTATGCTTATAAGGTTGTGTTTCAAACCCTTCATATAGGCCACTTGAGAGATAGTAATTTGGTTATTAGAAATGTTACCAAATCCTTTGATGATTCTTTTTTCAGAACCACCAAAGGTTACTTTAGGGCCATCCATGATAGGTGTCTTGTGCTTCAGCAACCCCCTTGTTCCAGTCATATGCCTGGAACATCCACTGTCCAAGTACCATATTGGGGCATGACAACTTGGACTCGCCTGCAACACAGATTACTTAACCTTAGAACCCAAATAACTTTTGGATCCTTGGTGCAAGTTAGTCTGAACTTTAACAAATCTTCCTGTAGCTCTTCTAGCAGGCAGATTACTACTCTCCTTGACACTGGAATTGTGCCAACAATCTAAGACAAAGTGGCCTACCTTGCCACAACATTAGCACAAAAACTTATTGTACCTTTATTTAGGTACAACCCTAGCTGAATTGTCTACAACAGGCTTCTTGTTTTGTGCTGGGGCTTTGCCTTTAGATTTGGACTTAGCAGTGCATGCAGTTTTCTTAAACCATAATCCAGCTTTACCCTTTTGAGGTACAAACTCATCAATCAAGGGTAATACAGATTTTGGTTTAGAAAAGCTAGCTACTATCTCTTTCTCGTTCTGAAGCCTAACCTCTAAATTTTTAATCTGATCATTCTTGAATGTGATTGTGCCCATTTGAACAACAGTTATGTTTTTTAATCTGGCTATCTCATTCAATTTTTGATCCAGCAACTTCTCTGAATCTAATGCAGCCATCTTAAGATTTGCAATTTCCTTAGCTAGATTTTTGGCCAGGTTTTTGCTCTTCTTAAGTGCCTGCAGCAAGTCTCCATATTCATCTATCAGCTGATGAATATCACCTTCAGACTCAGACCCATCCACATCAATTGATGCAGATGTTGCTGACTCTGACTCAGTACTGCAATCTGAAATTCTCGAAATATATTGTACCTTACTAGGACCAGGCTGATCCTGGAATTTGTCTTCTTCTGACACAACCATCAGTCTCTTGCACTGATGGTCTTCTTGTTCATATATAGAGTTCAGCACCTGGAGAAACTCTTCTTCTTCATCTGCTGCATATAGACCAATGTAGGCCTCAGCTTCAGATTCTGACTCTGAAGTAGATTGGTATGTCAAGCTCTTCTCCTTCTTATCAACAAAGGACTTCTCCTTCTTGGTCTGGTGTTGACTTTTCTTATTATCTGCAGTCTCTTTCTTTTATGTGGACACTCAGCCACAACATGTCCAGGTCTATTACAGCAGTAGCAAACTAACTTGGATGTTGTTGATTTGCTTGACTTAGACCTGCTCCTATCCTTCCTGGATGGCCTTCTCTTTTGATAATACTCATCCTTAGGCTGAGATGTGGAAGGCTTAGACTTCCATTGCTTCTTCTTCAGGAATATCTGAAACTGTCTTGTAAATGCTGCAAAATCTTCATCTGAGTCACTGCTGTTTGAATTCTGGTTGTCTAAATTATCTGAAGCAGTTTCAGCAACAATCTTAGGAGGTGATGGAGACATCCTCCTATTTTTCTTAGTGGCTTCAGCCTTGAAGGCCACAGACTTTTCTCTATGCTCACCTTTTGCACTTTTCTCTTCATCTTTCCTATCCATCAGTTGCATCTCATATGACAGCAACTTTCCAAATAAGGTTGGAGGAGAGATATCTGCAAGTTTGGCCACTTCCCTAATGGCACAAATCTTAGTGTCCCAATCCTTTGTCAAGGATCTTAGGAATTTATCATTCAGTTCATATGTACTGAATATTCTACCATAGGACATCAGCTCATTTACAATCTTATAGAACTTTTTATAGCACTCAGTTATACTGTCAGACTTTCCTTGTCTAAAACTCTCATATTACTGGTTTAGCATAGATTTTCTATCTTGTCTTACTTCTTCAGAACCCTCCATGTAGACTATTAAAGTATCCCACATTTCCTTGGAGGTCTTGCAGTGAATCAAATTCTGAAAGGTTGCATCATCTATGACACTAACTATGATATTCTGGGCTCTCTTATCCATAGTTGCCAGGATGATCTCATCCTTAGTCATTTCTGAGAAATCCTTGGGAATTCTTTGGTTTGCATCCAGAATTGAAATCTTCATTGGAACATAAGGACCTTCCTTGACTGTAATATAGATCCTTGGATCAGAAGCCTCCATAAATAGCCTGACCTTTTCTTTCCAGATACCAAATATCTCCCTTCTGCATATGGGTAATTTCATAGACCCTAGTTCCTTATGACTTTCCCCTGAACCCATTTTCTTGATTCTTGAATCTTCCTTAAGGATCTCACTCAGACTAGTAAGTCCTTCTTTGAGTAACCTCGCTTTGATACCACTTGAAAGAATTAGTGACTAACCACCTAGAGGGGGGTGAATAGGTGTAATTCCTCTTTTTCTTTTAAGGCAGAAAAGCTGTTCAGTTAACTAATAATAAACTGCAAATTCTACTGCTAACACAGCACAACAATCACATAAACAATCAATCACAGAGTGCACACAGTTTTTATAGTGGTTCCCCAAGGTCTGGGTACATCCACTTTGCCCCTTCGCCTATCTAGCAGTGTACTAGATTCGGCCTAACTTCTGCACTTCACCTCAGATCCTCAGATCTTACAGCTAAGAACCCAAACCAGGTTCCTACAACTCAGGCAATATGCCCTACCTCAGCCTTCAACAAGGCCTACACTCAGAGATCACAATCTCCTACAACTCAGGCTCACAGCCCTATCTCAGCCTTCAACAAGGCCTACCACTCAGAGAATTTAATCTCCTACACTCAGCCTTTATAAAACAGGCTTACAATGTCAGATCTATAGAGATCCTACAAAAATTTGATTTAACAAAGTAATTAACCTCCACCCAGATAGAGAGAGAAGGGATGGATGGCTTCTTGATGAGTTCTTGGAAGAACTTGATGGCAGAGATCAACCTCTCTTATCTTTCTTCAAAGCTTCTTGAATCTGAACTCAGTAGGGTTGAATCTCCTGAGAAGTTGATCTTCAATCAGCTTCTGACTTGAGATTCAGATCTCGATCTGAATCTTTCTTGGCAGCCTGGTTCAGCACTGCTCTTCTTAGATGGAGCTCTCTCTCTCCAACTTCTTAGATCTTCTATTGAAGGTCTTCTTCTTATTGTGTTGTTAGATATCTGTGTAGATCTTCTATCTTCACTGTGATCATTTCTTTTTGTTGAAGGAGAAGGCCTTTATATAGTCTTCCTCCTTGGTAACCGGCTGATCCGGTTTCTAACAACCTTCTGACAGTTTTGACAGTTGTGGTAGACTGGTTAGAAATGGCAGCTGTCAAGTCATCCAGTCACTTCTTGAAAATACTGTCTCTGTCTGAAAGTGTCGAGTCTGATCTTCATAATGTGTCGACACAAGTAGACTAAGTGTCGACACAAGTGGACTAAGTGTCGACATATGCCTTGGTGGTGTCGACACAACTCCTTTTGTTGTTGTAACAGTTTCTCGACACAGCTTCTTTAGAATGTGTCGACACTGATTCTTTGTGTCGACACAAGCCTTCTTTTCTTTAAATTTGTTGAAACTTGTTGTGTGTCGACACATCTCCTTTGTGTCGACACAGTTGATGTCGACAAAGTCTTCTGTGTGTCGACACTGCCTCTGTGTGTCGACACAAATACTTTTTTTCTTTAACTTTGTTAAGACTCTACTGTGTGTCGACACAAGTCATGTGTGTCGACACAGTTGATGTCGACTAGCTATTTCTGTGTGTCGACACTGCCTCTTGGTGTCGACACAGTTGATGTCGACTTTGCTTCACTGTGTGTCGACACTGCCTCCGGGTGTCGACACAATTTCTTCTGATGTCGACAAAGCCTTTCCTGGTGTCGACATAACTAACTCCAAGTGTCGACACAGATTTTCTCCAGTGTCGACACAAGCCTTCATAAGTGTCGACATTGCTTCTCTAGGTGTCAACACATGGACTTAGAAATTTTTCTGCATTTCCTGCAATTACTTAACCTGCACATATAACCTCAAAATACATCAAATACACCTTGATGCATATCATTGAGTAGGGTGAGGCTTCTTCAAATCTGGTACACATTTTCCAATGTACCCAACACAATAGTTCCCAAAGAGATAACTTCAATGGCAAAGAGAAGCGCCCGGACTGCTGAAGCATCCATCCCAGGAGGGTGCACCGAGCCAACCCACTCTCATCTACATGTAGACGTGCCCCTCAAAGCGGAAACCGTTCTCTCCCTGGTGACAGTATTGAAGGGACGAGGTCGAAAGATGGAGTACCAGCAAATCGAGATGCTCACTCTCCTCAGAAATATGAGACCTCCTCTGGCTTAGCCGCCTGCACCAGCCAATCAAGTGCCTCCACTAAGCTATGCCATATCAAGAGAAGCTCCGCAAAGAGAAGATTCAGAAGAATTCTTTGACGCCGCTAGTTCCACTCACCCAATCCTCACGACAGCCGGAGCTGGTAGTCGCAACCAAATCCTGGAAGAAGAACCCCGCTTACTACCACACGAAATATTCACTCGGGAAGAGATACAGGAAGTGATCAATGAAGAATGCAGGCAGGTCGGTCGACGAGATTTTCTACCCCGACGACCACATCACCATGGCTCCCAGCTTGCACCCCTAGTTCTGGCTCACCCAGTCCTGCACGGCTTTAAACCATAGAATATCGAAACCTTCAACGGAACAAACGATCCGTTAGAGCACGTCAGCCACTTTTCCACGATCATGAGGATCTATAACGCACCTGACTAGTTAATCTGCCAAGTCTTCCCAGCCACTCTTAAAGGCCAAGCCCAGACCTGGTTCCACTCTTTAAGGGAAGGAACTATCAGAAACGTTTCCCGGCCGCTGGGGCAGCCGCCGAGCCTCCACCTTCCCCGGTCACCGGCACGGCCAAGGGGGCGGCCGCCCGTGTCGTCCCCTTCCCCGGCCGCCGGCGCGGCTAAGGGGGCGGCCTCCCGTGCTGCCCCCTTCCCCGGATGCCGGTGCGACCAAGGCCTCCCACTTCCCCGGCCGCCGGGCCGCCCCCTTCCCCGGCTGCCGGTGCTGCTAAGGGGGCGGCCGCCTGGGCCGCCCCCTTCCCCGGCTGCCGGCACAGCCAAGGGGTCGGCCACCCGGGCCACCCCTTCCCCGGCCGCCAGCGCGGCCAAGGGGGCGGCCGCCCGTACCGCCCCCTTCCTCGAGCGCGGGCGCGACCGAGGGGTGGCTCCCCATGCCGCCCCCTTCCACGGCCGCCGGCTCAGCCAAGGGGGCGGCCGTCGGGCCTCCCCCTGCCCCGGCCACCGGCGCGACTAAGGGAGCGGGCGCCCGGGCCGCCGCCTTCCCCGGCCGCCGGTGCGGCCGGGGGGCGGGCGCCCGGGCCGCCCACTTCCCCGGCCGACGGCGCGGCCGGGGGGGCGGCCGCCCGGGCCGCCCCCTTCCCCGGCCGACGGCGCGGCCGGGGGGCGGCCGCCCGGGCCTCCCCCTTCCTCGGCCGCCGGCACGGCCGGGGGGCGGCTGCCCGGGCCGCCCCCTTCCCCAGCCGCCGGCATAGAACGGGGGCGTCCGTCCGGGTCGCCCTCTTCCCCGGCCGCCGGCGCGGCCACGGGGCGGCCGCCCAGTCCGCCCCCTTTCTTGGTCGCCGGGGCCGCACCATCCCTTGGCCGCCGTCGGCGGTCCTCCCCTCGCTGGGGATCTTAGTGGCAAGTTCGTCGGCCGCCCGCGTAGTTCCACACCTGCTGTCCGATCATCGAGGATCAATCTCGGCCGTCCGATTTACGCATAACCACCCACTAACCCCACTAACTATCGGGTTAGTGCGGGGGGGGGGGGATTTAATTAATATTTCATACAATTTATTTTAGTGGTCTCCAAATAGTAAAATATACGCATTTAAACTATACTAAAAATAATTATGAAGGTGGTTATGGTGTGCAGATAGCCATATAACCACCACCCGGAGCCTATAAAAGGAGCCCCAGGGCTCCTCATTTCTCACTTTTTTCTCCTTCGAGTATTCTTATTCCTCAGGTCGGAGATCTGCAGAATTCCTCTTACGAGTTGCGCCCAAGCCGCACCCGAGCTACAAACGAGTCGAGTTAAAGTCACCTGACAAAGCCGAATATCTCAAGTCTCAAGTGGCCCCCGCAACCGATAGTTCAGATGCCCCGTTCCCATGTTCATTATTTGGCAAGTTGCTATTGGAAGACCACAGGCGCGTAGCGCAATTTGTAACAACCCTCGACACGACTGCCTATCATCCTCCGTATGCTATGTGTTCTCTCACCCCCAAAGCTGTAACGAGTGGTTTCCTGTCACCCTCGACTTCACGAACAAGTTGCAACAACCCGAAGATAGTGGACTTTGACCGGCATAGATCCGGTCACGTGATTTTTTGCCTAGTTGAGGGGTTTTCCATGTTAAAACTGCTTGTGTACAACCAACCAACTCTATTGACTGTGTGCATGCTCGACCATTCCGAGATCTAAGACGGTCCAAGTATTCCGACCGGACCGGGACGTCGAGTTAGACCGTAATAGTTTGGCATCATCTATGGGAATGAGTTCCTAACATCCTCAAAGGATCGTACCCCCATCACAGCGATACTTAAGATAGAACTTTAAACCCAACAGTTCCCAAAGAGACAACTTCAATGGCAAAGAGAAGCTCCCGGACTGCTGAAGCATTCATCCCAGGAGGGCACACCAAGCCAGCCCACTATCATCTACATGTAGACGTGCCCCTCAAAGCGGAAACCGTTCTCACCCTAGTGACAGCATTGAAGGGACGAGTTCGACAGATGGAGTAGCAGCAAACCGAGAAGCTCACTCTCCTCAGAAATATGGGACCTCCTTCGGCTTAGCTGCCTGCACCGGTCAATCCCCCGCCTCCACTAAGCTATGGCATATCAAGAGAAGCTTTGCAAAGATAAGCGTCAGAAGAATTCTTCGACGGCACTTGTTCTACTCATCCGATCCTCAGGACGGCCGGAGCTGGTCATCGTAACAAAATCCTGGAAGAAGAACCCCGCTTACCGCCACACGAAATATTCACTCGGGAAGAGATACTGGAAGTGATCAACGAAGAATGCAGACAGGTCGGTCGACGAGATATTCTACCCCGACGACCACTTCACCAATGCTCCCAGCTTGCACCCCTAGTTCTGGCTCACCCAGTCCTACATGGCTTTAAACCACCGAATATAGAAACCTTCGACGGAACAAATGACCTATTAGAGCATGTCACCCACTTTTTCATGATCATGAGGATCTATAATGCACCCGACCAGTTACTCTGCCAAGTCTTCCCAGCCACTCTTAAATGCCAAGCCCGGACCTGGTTCCACTCTTTAAGGGAAGGAACTGTCAAAAACTTTGCAGAATTGACAAGGCAATTCGCCGACCAGTTCATCGCCAACCGAAGAATCATTTGAGATGCTTCACATTTGTCAAGGTTTTGACAGAACGAGGGGGAATTCTTGAAGGAGTTCTTCTGCAGGTTTACCGTAGAGGCCCGCCAGATTCCGGGAGTTGATCTAGAACTACTGAGGGGATTATTTCTTGGAGGACTTCGCCCCAGTGGCTTCTACTCAACACTAATGTGGGAAATAATCCCGAGTTACCCAAACCTCATACACTGCATAGAAGCGCATATAGCAGCAGATGAAGCTATTGAAGCCCATCGTCAGCACTTCGACGAGCAGCAGAAATGCAAGAGGGACAGAGAACAACCCTCAAAAGTCCAGGAAGGAAGGTTTCAGGAAGAACGCCGGAATGGCCACCGATGGTATGACTTTTAGAGGGACCAGCCACCCCGAGAATACACTCCGTCAAACACCACCTACACTAACGTGCTTTACTCCATCCAAAACGAGCAGGCTCTACACCACCCAAAGCAGCCTGGCCCAAATCCTAGGGGTGACCAGTCAAAATTCTGTGAGTTCCATCGAGCAATCGTGCACACCACGAAGGAGTGTGCAATACTGAAGGATGAAATCGAGCTTCTAGTTCGCTAGGGAATCCTGGGCAGGTTCTTGCAAGGACACCAACAAGATCAACAAGCTCCCCCTAGGCAGGCAAGAGATCAGCAGAATGCCCAACAAGGAGGAGCCAATAGAAGGCAAATAGTGGGGAACATCAAAATTAACTATCACAGGGTCTCCAACCCTCTCTATCCAGATACTTTCAGTAAACACCCAGGGATACTTAAGAGGCAAGCATGACTCCACCATAGCCTTCGAGGAAAAAGATCTCGAATGAATCCAGACACCCCACCGAGACCCTCTCGTGATTAGCACAGGGATTAGAGATCCCTGCTATAAGGTCGAAAGGATACTTGTCGACAATGGGAACTCGGTCAATGTCTTATTCTTCTCCACCCTTCAAAGCATGAAGCTTACCACTCAATATCTCACACCAGCAACCGGACTAGTGTACGGGTTCGACAACCATCCAATCCGAGTATAGGGAATGATAACGCTGTCAGTTACCATGGGAGAAATCCAGTTCTTCGTGGTAGATTCAAGCTCAACCTGCAATGCAATCTTCGGAAGGCCCATCCAGTCAATCTTCAAAGTCGTTCCTTCAATCCCGCACCTCGCCATGAAATTCCCTGATACTGGAGGAACAGGTATCGTACATGGAGACTAAGAAGATGCAAAGATTTGTTACTTTAAACAAGCCCAACAAGTAGAAGTCGCTACCCTGAATATCAATGAATCTTTATTTTGAATTTCATAAAAGGTGTTTTTATCATATTTGAACTCTACGACAAGTAACAACCGCAAGCCTGGACACGTGTGGACAATCGGTTATGCAAGTATTATGTTTCCTTTTCAACAATGTCCAACTAGTTTTAGGTGAGACTAAGCCGCGAGCAATCCTCGCGTGAACAAAGCTGCGAGTGATCCTCGTGCGACCTAATCCACGAGCAATCCTCGTGCGACCAAAGCCGCGAGCGATCCTCATTCGACATAAGCCACGTGCGATCCTCGTGTGAACTATGCCGCGAGCGATCCTCGTGCGACCTAAGCCACGAGCGATCCTCGTGTGACCTAAGCTGTGAGTGATCCTCGTGGGACCTAAGCCGTGAGTGATCCTCGTGCGAAAGGTAAGACTGCGCATGCGGTTTGAATACAAAATCTATTCACCGAACCTGCCTTTCTACGCCAGGACGTCATCAGGGCCTGCCCCACTCACGACCAAGCTGCGAGTGATCCTCGTGCGACCTATGCCGCGAGTGATGCTCATGCGTACTAAGCTGCGAGCGATCTGAAGGAAGTGTTGTTTTGAAAGTTACTTTATTTTCTTATTTACTAAGCATTCATGATCCAAATGTTGTAGTTACTTTTTGTTCCATGATTATATGACATACCTCATGCACGGTTCAAGAAGATGCTCTTGGTCTTGAACCATAGAACCGTGAGTTTTATTATGTCATATAGTCTCATGTTATTCTCTCTTTCGTGGTAGTCAAAGGGAACTTTGATTACCGGGTTTAGATTGTCACATTGGTTAAAGTACATTGGCGTTCTCTAAATATTGATAAATGGTTATCGTTTAATCATGTGAGTATGTATGTGTCTGATTTCATACATATTGAGGTTGAACTATTTTATGTTGTAACATTATATGGAATGTGTTTAGTGTCATTAATGTTTACAATGTGTCTAGTGAATTTAAGATATGAGATGTGTCGGTTTAGCACGTCGATGTGAACAATGTGATTATAATTGAAGGCCATATGTTGATGGTGATATATATTACGATCCATTGGTCACACTTGTGCGTAAGAAATTTGCATATCGAAATATCATTTGTCCCCAAACGTTTTTGGCAAGTGATATGGTCGGGCCCCTTGGTAAAGCAAGATTGTAATGCATGCAATTAACTAAAGCAGTTGTATATACAACTCACGTATGAGACCGAGAATGACAAATATGGTGCAGAAAGGACACAGCCCTATTTTGCACTATATTCATAATATCACGTGACAAAGGTAGACACAGGTCATAATGTCTTGTTACCTTCTACCGTGTTGTTGTGGCGACTATAATGCCTTGATATAGCCTCTTGTAGTCGATAATATAAGTTGTTATATTATAACTGTGATGACATGGTTCCTCTATAAGGTCACACCAAATGAACGGGAACAGTCTCTGTTTGACTTACTTGTGTGCTTGATTTCATACGACATGCAATCAAGATAGGACAGTAAGTGCGTTTTGGAATGTTGTTTCTCGACATTCTTAGACTATGATGAGTACAAGGGTTGTGCAACTATTAAACGATACGATGAATTAGTTCATCGCGGGTTTTTGATTATTTAGGCAGCACAACTTTATCTCGTTTCAACTAATATGACCTTTTAGTATTGGGGTTATATTATGAGCCAAACCAAGGGTTTTCTTAACCTCCTTTTGAGGTGGGGTATAAGAACCCCTTATAAAAAGGGTTAAAGGGTTAGGGTTTGATAGAGGGGCTTGGTTTTTTTGTTTCCTCCTACACTTTCATCCCGACTGCTGGAGATCACCACTTTTTGGGTGAGTCCTGTTGCCTTCTTCCTCCCTTCCTGTAGTAGGGCTTCTCTATGTTAGCTCTTGGTTTTCGGCTTGGTGGAGATTCATCCCCATGGCAGCTAGATTGCGGTTCATGAAGCGATCCCGTCGCCTTCTCCCCGATTTACTGGAGCTGCCCAACTTTTGGTGCATCGCTCTCGGGTTCAGGGTTCTTCCTCGCTCCAACATCCTGCTAGAGCTTGGTGTCACAGTTCCTTGTCCCTGAACTGAGAAAATCCAATTCGACCCCCTTGGAGTCTTCGTCGGCCTGTTGAAGGTTGTCTAAGCCTCTCCTTCCACTCCCCTCATCAACGGAGCGGATTGCTTTGACTATTAGGGTTCAAGGTGAACCAAGAGGCGAGGCGTCGCCCTCATTATTGTGGTGGAATTGCAAACATGTTCTCCAACTTGTTACCTTTCCGACCTAGAGACCTTGTTCTCTAGAGGTACAATTTCTAACCCCTTGTTATGGTTAGATGTGGTGAGTTAGGTTTTCCTTTATTACTTAGCCTTGTTTGGCCATTGTCATCCGATGTACGATCCTTTTATGTTGTTGGTGCTTGCGAATATTTTTTTTTTAATTCGCCCTACCTCAACACTTATAAATCCTTCAGTGGTATCAACGCCAGGTTGGACATCTCATGACAATGGGCCTCTTTTTGTGCCTAGTGATTTTGATTGGTTGTGTCCCCACCCTTGATTCAATATTAGGTAATCCATCGACGTATGGATTATGAGGAGATTATTTTTCCTGGAATTAAAATGATTTGGTTGAATCTCATAGGGTGGTGTACATTAACCTATCCATTGCTAGGGTTCAGGCTTCTGTTGCTTGCTTTAGCATTTTCCTTTTCTGTCATCTCTGGAATGTATTTTGTTTGGGATGCATGTAATATTTAGAATGCCGTGAGTGGTCATTTTTTTTATTCCTCCGTTCCTTAGAGTAATGCGAAGAAAAAGATTTAAGATTCTTTTTCCTCATTTTATCCACTTAAGCCGGTATTCTTGGATGATCATGAGTGTGATTCCAATCACCAGACATGGTGGAATGTGTGTAAGCTTGGTATTAGGCCACAAGAGATTATATTTTGTGTGAGCCACATTTTTATTTTTCTTATGGAAATACCGTGTTCACATTTGTTGTCTAATAAAATGAGTTTTCTTAAACAAAATTTTCAAGATCTAGGCTTGAATCTTTTGGGAAAAAGTTTTCTTATTATTTCATTTTCATTCCATCATGCAATAATATGGTTCAAGAGTCATAAGGGTGAAACATCGCTTAAAAGGTTGTGATTGGTGTTTTGTACCTACCTGGACAATCAAATGGATGAGTCCACTTGTCTTGGAAAGGATCTTGTGCGAGTCTATATTATTATTTTGATATAGTAATAACAATTTTTATCATGAACTCTTAGTTATTATTTATTCTCTTTCAATTTCAATTTTTTAGAATCATGTCTACCCTACCAAATTTTCTGCGTTCCATGATTGATAAGAGTCCTCTTGCTAATGATGGTTCAAACTATTCGGATTGGATCCTCAAGTTGAACATTGTGTTGCGTTTGGAAAATCTCCAACAAATTTTGGATGGCCATTGCCCAGAAGAGTAGGAGAAAGGTAAACCAACCGATGTTGAAAAGGAGGAACAAAAGAAATGGAATGAATAACAGCGTGTTGTGCAGACACTGATCTTGGCCAGTATTGACAATCAGTTGCAAATGAAATTTCTTGATACTCCCGCTAAGGAAATAATAGCACAATTAGAAAAGATGTTCACCGATAGTGCTCGTAAAGAGTGCTATAAAACCACCATAGCACTCACAATGTGTAAGATGATGGAGGGTGAATCTGTCTCGGTGCACTTCCTTAAAGTGCAGGGCTATCTGGAGAAATTGGAGAAATTGAATTCTCAACTTCCTGATGACATTGCTGAGGATGTCATACCGGGGTCACTTCCTTACTCCTATAAGGATTTCATAATGCACTATCATATGCGTGAAAGGAAGATGACCATGAATGAGCTCCATAATGCCCTCAAAATAGCTGAGGTTGATATGGGCAAGGCAAAGGTGAATTCTGTCTTAGCCGTTGCGTCAAGTAGCAAGAAGCCCTTTAAGAATAAAGGCAACCTCGCCAACAAGACTACTAGTATAAACACCCCATTCAAAGGCAATAAGGGAGGAGCTCATGTGAGCACCTCCAAGGGAAGAAAAGTGAAGAACTCTCCATCTGCTGTCACTGAGTGCTTTCATTATCATGATAAAGGACACTACAAGATGAATTGCCCCAAGTATAAGCGTGACTTGGATGAAGTCAAGATTGAACGCAAACGTCCCAAAGGTATATTTGTTATTGAATTAAATCTAAACTTGACCACCACTATCCTTGATTGGGTAATGGATACCAATCATGTGCTCACTTAGTTTCTAATGTGCGGTCACTAAGGGATAGGAGAACGCTCTCCAAAGGAGAGGTTGTGCTGAAGGTTGGAAATGGTGCAAGAATCTCTGCGGTTACTGTGGGCACCCTTGATCTTCATTTATCTAGTGGTTTATGTTTTGTTTTGAAAGATGTTTATCATGTCCCTTCTGTTTTAAGAAACATTATTTTTGTGTCATGTCGGGATGCAGAAGGTTTTTGTTTTGTGATAAATAATTCACAAATGACTATTAAGAAGAATGGTTTATTTTATGCAAATTCTTTCATTTCAAATGGCTTTTATTTGCTTAATATAGTTGAAGATAAACATGTTTTAAACATCAATAACAAAAGACTCAAAATATTTCATGTTAATGAGACACTCTTATGGCACCATCGCCTTGGTCATATAAACGAAAAACGCATAAGGAAATTGCATCAAACTAATCTTTTGGACTCATTTGATTTTGATGCAATTGGGACATAGGAATTGTGTTTAGCAGGAAAGATGACCAATACACCTTTTAGCAAGAAAGGTGTAAGAGCGAACAACTTATTGGAATTAATACACTCCGATGTATGTGGTCCAATGAGTTCTAGTGCAAGAGATAGTTATAGGTACTTCATCACATTCACGGATGATCATAGTCGTTACGGCTATGTTTATCTCATGAAGCATAAAAGTGAATCCCTTGAAAAATTCAAGGAATACAAAAATAAAGTATAGAACCAACTTGAAAGTCCACTAGTGTCAACTACCTTCACCTATGGGGGGGGGGGAATAGGTGACGAGCAACGTTTTTGCGGAATTGCGGAATTGAAATTGTACCTGCACACGAAAATAAAACAACACAGCACAAAAGAGTACACAAGCTATTTATAGTGGTTCCCCGATTTGGGTACATCCACTTTCCCCCTTCGACCTATCTCCCAACAAGGGATGACTCGGTCTCTTCACCAACAGGATTGAAATCCAATCCTTGCACTATCGGAAGGAACCATTCCACACGTAGGAGTCAACACTCCCACACTACGGGTTGCACCCAACCCTTACAACTAGGAACCAATGTTCCTTTACAACAAAAATGAACTAGAATGTACAAGAAATACAAACTACTTTTGGAGACTACAGTGTCCCTCTTCGTTCGATGACGTGTTCTAGAAATCACGAAGAGTCCACAACCCTAGATCTCACTTGGAGAGAATCTCCCCGGAACCGGCGGCGGCAAGACGGGCGGCGGCTTGGTTCACGGGATCGGCGACGACGACGGTGTGCGGCTGCTGTACTTTGGAGATCCAAACTTCGTAGCAAAGCTAGCTAGGTCTTCCAACGGTCACACTAGAATCGATCGTCTCGATCGATTCGGACGGGGAAGGTTTTCCCGATCAACAAATCAAGAGACAAAGGATCTCTGGTTAGACGCGTGAGACGCTATGCTTGGCTAAGCTTCTGTCGACGGGAGATCTGGAAGAAACCACGATCAAGACCGACGATCAACTTGCTCGAGCGGCGACGGCGGCGGCGGAGCGGAAATCGCGATCTCGGTCACGGTCGGCGACTCGTGTATTTCTTTCTGTGTCTCTACTGTTCAAAATACGCATGTATTTATACCCAAGTATACTCCTTAAAGACTGTTGTGGGTCCCACCAGAAGAAACCCTAATTCCGGTTCAAAACAGTGCCAGCGGTAGAATCCAGTCCAACGGTTTCCAGAAAATTGCCCAAGGCAAAATCGACGAGAATCAAAGGTGATTCTCGTCGAATCGTCGACAATCAAGGGTGATTCTCGACGATTCGGCGAGAATCACAAATTGATTCTCGTCGAAGTTGAATTGCTGACACGCTCTGGGAAAGCTGAAAGGAGACGGCGAGAATCAGCCAGTGATTCTCGACGATTCGGCGAGAATCACTAGTGATTCTCGTCGATTATGACTTAGGGCCAGAATCGCATGCTTTGACGTAGCTGGATAGAGACGGCGAGAATCAGCCGGTGATTCTCGACGATTCGGCGAGAATCACTTGGTGATTCTCGTCGATTCACACTTAGACGATTTTTCGTCTTTCTGCCCATGAGTTGCTCTTTGACCCATCCTTGCTCCTTGTCTGCTCTTGCATGATCACAGCCCTGTACTTGAAAATAAGTACACTCCAATAGAGAGAGTACACGAAGGCCAACACACTGATCTGCTCAACGAGGGATTACGTCGTGCAGACCCGTGTATATTGACCTACTGCACCCTGACATTGGTGTGCACTTAGCGTGGAATAACTGCAAGCACAACTTGAAATATTTTGTCAAATACATTGTCTATTTACCTTAGCTTGTTCAGGGGCTTCTTCAAATCAGGTACGTTGTGGATACAATACCCAACAATCTCCCCCTATTTGAAGAAGCCTAAACCCTACAAGCTAAGGTGAATAAAGCATATGGGAATAAAAATCATAACCTTGAAATTGAGTTGAGAGAGAGATTCATTACCAATACCAATTCCTTGAGAGCAACCTTGGAGCCACCTTAGCCTTAGCCGAGAGGGTAATCTCCCCCTTTTCGGCTTCTGCAAATCTGGGTCTGGAGCATTTGACCCCTTGCTCCCCCTCAGTTCTTGCACTTGTGCTCACACTTGAGTTCCTTGCAGAGGCTCCCCCTAGAGGCACGATCCTGGAGCTTCTGAAGTCTTCATTCCTCATAGTTTAGCATCCCCAATTCAGTTTTGAAAAGACTGAACTTGGCTTCGTCTAAGGGCTTTGTGAATATATCTGCAATCTGCTTGTCCGTGGGGACATAATAGAGAGAGATGTCCTTGTTCTCCACGTGCTCCTGAATGAAGTGGTAGCGCACTTCAATATGCTTCGTTCTGCTGTGCGATACCGGATTGTTGGCAATTGCAATTGCACTGGAGGAGTCGCAGTACATTGGTACTTCCTTGAACTGAAGGTCGTAGTCGGCTAACTGATTTCTGATCCATAGGAGTTGTGCGCAACAGCTGCCTGCCGAGATGTACTCAGACTCTGCTGTGGAGGTAGCTACACAATTCTGCTTCTTGCTGTTCCATGAGATAAGCCTTCTTCCGAGGAATTGACACGTCCCGGAAGTGTTTTTCCTGTCATCCCTACTCCCTGCAAAATCAGCATCTGAAAAACCTATTAGCTCGATATCATTGTTTCTCGGGTACCACAAGCCAAGATTGGGAGTACCTTTAAGGTATCTTAGAATTCGCTTTGCAGCGACATAGTGAGATTCCTTAGTGTTCACCTGATATCTGGCACAGACACATGTGGAGAACATGATATCCGGTCTACTGGCAGTAAGGTAGAGCAGGGATCCAATGATGCTTCTGTATTTGGTTTCATCGAAAGGTTTACCTTTCTCATCCTTATCCAGAGACATAGTGGATCCCATTGGAGTCCTCATAGAGGTTGCATTCTCCATACCGAATTTCTTGAGGAGTTCATTTGTGAACTTCGTCTGAGAGATGAAGATTCCATCCTCAGACTGTTTCACTTGAAGTCCCAAGAAATACTTTAGCTCTCCCATACTGCTCATTTCAAACTTTCCTTGCATAAGTTTGGAAAACTTTTTACAAAGATTGTTGTCCGTTGAGCCGAATATTATGTCATCGACATAGATTTGCACCAGCAAAATCTTGCCTTTAACTTCCCTGAGAAACAATGTCTTATCTATTTTACCTCTAGAGAACTTGTTCTCAAGAAGAAAACTAGATAAAGTCTCATACCAAGCTCGTGGAGCTTGTTTTAAACCATATAAGGCTTTATTAAGAAAATATACATGATTGGGATAAGTAGGATTGACAAAACCTGGGGGTTGAGCGACGTATACTTCCTCTTTCAGGTCTCCGTTCAAGAATGCTGATTTCACATCCATTTGATAGACTGTGAATCCTTTGTGCGAAGCGAACGCCAGGAACAATCTGATTGCCTCGAGCCTTGCCACTGGTGCAAAGGTCTGGTCGAAGTCAATCCCCTCCTCCTGTCTGTAACCTTGAGCCACCAGCCTGGCCTTGTTCTTTATGATGACACCATGTTCATCCAGCTTGTTTCTGAAAATCCACTTGGTGCCAATAACATTCTGCTTGTGTGGTCTGGGATCCAGCGTCCAAACGTTGCAACGTTCGAATTGATGTAGTTCATCTTGAATGGCCAGAATCCATGCCGCATCTTTGTTCACCTCGTTGAACTTCTTTGGCTCAACCTGTGACAGGAAGCTAAGATGCAAAATTTCATTAATAGTACCTCTTCGAGTTCGGACACCGACACGAGGATCTCCGATGATCTGATCTCTAGGATGATCCCTCACGTGCCGGAGCTCTAGAAGTCTGGCGTCTGGAGCTTCGACTACTTCTTGGGCTTCTCCTTCTTCTAAGAGATTTGTTCCATTTTGATCTTCAACATTCCCAGATGACGTGGAGGTGGAAACTCTGACGTACTTAGGAGTTTCATCTTTAGCGGTCTCATCGAGATCCAGCTGTTCAAGTCGTGCACCTGCATCTTCAAGAATACCACTGGAAGAATTGCTGTTAAGAAAACTTCCTTCATCAAATACAACATTAATTGATTCTTCTACCACTAGGGTTTTCTTATTGAAGACCCTATATGCCCGACTGTGGGAACTATAGCCCATGAATATGCCTTCGAAGCATTTTTCACCAAATTTAGTATGCGGGTACTTCCCATTATTTAGTACATAGCATCGGCAACCAAAGATCCTCAAGTAGGACATGGTTGGTTTCCTGCCTCTCAGTAGCTCATAAGGCGTCTTACGATGATGCTTGTTGATCAATGCTCGGTTTTGTACATGACAAGCTGTATTGACAGCCTCTGCCCAGAAGTATTCTGGGAGAGAAGCGTCTTTCAACATTGTCGTGCAGGCTTTAATGAGAGTTCTATTTCTCCTCTCCGCAACTCCATTTTGCTGAGGAGTGCGCGGGGAGGAAAACTCATGAAAGATACCTTGTTCTTCACAAAATTCTGTCATATCACCAGATTCGAATTCTGTTCCATGGTCACTTCTGATTTTGACCACTGAGCAGTTAAATTCGTTCTGAACCTGCTTGACAAAACTAGTGAAGATGTCAAACGTATCCGACTTTCGTTTTAAGAAGAACACCCATGTAAACCGAGAATGATCATCAACTATCACTAGCGTATAGGACTTGCCTCCCAAGCTATGAACTTGCATTGGACCAAACAAGTCCATATGTAGAAGGTAAAGACATCGGGAAGTGTCTTTGTCTGCAATGCTCTTAAAGGTAGCCCGAGTCTGTTTGCCCATCTGGCATGCAGGACAGGGGGTATCTTTGATGCACTTGATAACGGGAGCATCCCTTACTAAGTTTTTAGAAAACAGCATACTATTTGTTTTGAAATTAATATGTGTCAATCTCTTGTGCCATTGTTCACAAAGAGATGCACTGCCTGTTGCCACAAGGCATACGGGGGTAGATGAATCTAAACTGAGAAAATTTAAGCAGAAGATATTTTTGCTCCTAATGCCTGATAATACCGTCTCAGAAGAGGTACGTGAAATTATCAGACATTTATCCTTGCAGAACTTAACGTCATAACCTTTGTCACATAACTGGCTTACACTGATCAGGTTATGGTTTAACCCTTCAACATAAGCCACGTCGGTGATAGAGATTATACCGTTGGAAATCATACCGTAACCTCTGGTGACTCCTCGATCTGACCCTCCAAAGATGACTTTGGGTCCATTCTCGACTGGAGTGTAATCATGCAGCAGGCTTCTTGTCCCAGTCATGTGCCGGGAGCATCCACTGTCCAAGTACCAGATTGGCATTTTGGTGGCCTTTGGACATTCCTGCAAAACAAAATTAATTTCCCTTAGGAACCCAATCGAACTTGGGTCCTAGATTCTTGGTTAGCATACTCCCCCTCGGTTGGTTAACCTTACGAGTGGTCGGCCTCGCATAGCTAATATAGGGAGTCTCGTTATACCTCGGATTAAACCAACAATCCACGGCAAAGTGACCGACTTTGCCACAACACCAACAGTCAAATCGGTTGTACCTCTTCCTAGGCTCCTGCTTTACCCTGGGAACGGTGGGTACAGCCGGGGCTTTGGATCTGGAGGTGGAGGCCTCATAGTGATAGCAGTCACATGACTTCTTCACCTTCTGTTTCATCAGTATAACAGGCTTGACTCTTGGTGCCTGCTTTCCATTATGGCCGCTAGAGAATTGACCATAATTTCCCATGTGGATTTCCTCATAAGGTGCCTTGAAGGCACTCTCACCGAAGTTCCGGGGAAAAGTCCAACCATCATATCGGCTCTTTGGCTTTGCAACCGAGGGCCGGAAATGATGACCAAAGGTTGATTCAAAGTCATGTTGGTTGCAAGGAAAGCTAGGCTTTCTGAACGCAACAGGACTGAGCGGAGCCTTTCCCTTTTCAGCAGTAGAGGCCTTCTTGGCGGCCTTATTCTTCCTCTGGTTCCTGTTTCTCCTGGATGAGGAACCAGATACCCCTACATGCCCCAAGCCAGCTCCTTTGGCCTGAGCAGAGAAGGTATCAACTACTGGAAGAACTGTTTTTGGCATAGAGAAGCTCTTGACGATCTTCCTTTCTGCCGCAAGTTGTTCTTCCAACTTGTCGACTTCCTCCTGCTTAAGATCAAGGAGCTTAAGAGACTCTGAATGCTTTGAAGTCAGGTCAAGGTGCTCCTATCGGAGAGAAATCAAACTGGTGATCTCTTCCCTTAGGGAGACACTCTCACCCTTAAGGAATTTCACTTCCTTTTTCTCAGCCTTCAATCTCTTACGGCACTCCTCGAAAGTGTTGAGCAGAAGCTCATACTTCTCGAGGAGCTCCGCTTCACGGGCCGAAAGGCTATCCTCAGGGTCACCATCCTGAGACTCAGGATCAGATTCAGAGTCAGAGAGAGGGGTGTGAGCTTTTACCTTCCCAGTAAATGGGGGGCATTCTCCTTCTGAGTCGGAGCGACCCACCAGCCCGATGTAGGCTTCCTCATCATCACTGGAGTCTGAGGAATCAGACTCACTCAGTGTCTTTGGCCTTTTGGCGATGTAGCTCCGCTCTTTCTTCTAATCTCTAGAGGATTTGTGCTCCTCTCCTTTCCCTTTTTCTCTCTTGCCTTGGTAGAAGTCGGCCACGACGTGTCCTGGCTTATTGCATCCAAAACAAATAATGTCAGAGGAGCGATGTTTGTTCGGTTTAGAAGCATACCTGTCAGAAGAATAATTTTTCTTCTGATGCCGGGAGGAGGAGCCGTCTTTCTTTCTTTGATTCCTCATCTTGAGGAACTTCTTGAATTCTCGGGTGATGAGGGAGAAATCCTCCTCCGACAGTTCTGAGCTGGAGGAGCATGGCTCGGAGTCCTCCTCCTCATCCTTTTTCCTGGCACGGTATGAAACCGCACCCTTGCCTTTTCTGGAGTGAATAGCTTTTAGAGCCACAGTCTTTTCTTTGGCTGCAGCCTTCTCTGCTTCTTCTTCTGCTTTCCTGGTGTTCAGTTGAAGCTCATAGGACATCAGCTTCCCAAACAGAATTTGCGGGTCTGTTTCAGCTAGTCTCCCAAACTCTCGGATGGCGCAGATCTTTGTGTCCCATTCCTTAGTGAGGGACCTAAGGAATTTATCATTAAGTTCACCATCAGTGAACACTCTTCCATAGCCTTTGAGGGCATTGACAATCTTGAGGAAGTTCTCGAAGGTGACTCCGATCTCTTCCTTAGGCCCTTGTCTGAAGGCCTCATATTTCTGGTTCAGAAGGGATCTCCGATCATCCCTCACTTCATCAGTGCCTTCCATTAGGATAATCAGGCAGTGCCAGATCTCCTTTGCTGTCCTGCAATTGCAGAAGTTCTGCATCATTGAGTCATCGACCGCGCGGACCAGAATGTTCTGCGTCTTCTTGTCAAGTCCCACCAGCACCATCTCGTCCTTGTCCATTTCAGAAATTTTCTTTGGCACTTTCTTGGTAGGATCTATGGTGGAGACCTTAGTGGGGACATAAGGTCCCTCCTCCACGATCATGAAGAGTCGAGGATCAACTGCTTCCATGTAGAACCTGATCCTTTCCTTCCAGATAGGAAAGTTGAGCCTGGTGCACACTGGGATCTTGCCTGTGAACTTGAGCCCGTCCATAGTAGATGTTTGCCTTCTTCTTGACACTAGCGGCAGGATTCAACTCAAGGTGTTAACCTTTTTGATGAGCAACCTGCCTCTGATACCACTTGAAAGTCCACCTAGTGTAAACTACCTTCACCTATGGGGGGGGGATAGGTGACGAGCAGCGTTTTTGCGGAATTGCGGAATTGAAATTGTACCTGCACACGAAAATAAAACAACACAGCACAAAAGAGTACACAAGCTATTTATAGTGGTTCCCCGATTTGGGTACATCCACTTTCCCCCTTCGACCTATCTCCCAACAAGGGACGACTCGGTCTCTTCACCAACAGGATTGAAATCCAATCCTTGCACTATCGGAAGGAACCCTTCCACACGTAGGAGTCAACACTCCCACACTACGGGTTGCACCCAACCCTTACAACTAGGAACCAATGTTCCTTTACAACAAAAATGAACTAGAATGTACAAGAAATACAAACTACTTTTGGAGACTACGGTGTCCCTCTTCGTTCGATGACGTGTTCTAGAAATCACGAAGAGTCCACAACCCTAGATCTCACTTGGAGAGAATCTCCCCGGAACCGGCGGCGGCAAGACGGGCGGCGGCTTGGTTCACGGGATCGGCGGCGACGACGGTGTGCGGCTGCTGTACTTTGGAGATCCAAACTTCGTAGCGAAGCTAGCTAGGTCTTCCAACGGTCACACTAGGATCGATCGTCTCGATCGATTCGGACGGGGAAGGTTTTCCCGATCAACAAATCAAGAGACAAAGGATCTCTGGTTAGACGCGTGAGACGCTATACTTGGCTAAGCTTCTGTCGACGGGAGATCTAGAAGAAACCACGATCAAGATCGACGATCAACTTGCTCGAGCGGCGACGGCGGCGGCGGAGCGGAAATCGCGATCTAGGTCACGGTCGGCGGCTCGTGTATTTCTTTCTGTGTCTCTACTGTTCAAAATACGCTTGTATTTATACACAAGTATACTCCTTAAAGACCGTTGTGGGTCCCACCAGAGGAAACCCTAATTCCGGTTCAAAACAGTGCCAGCGGCAGAATCCGGTCCAGCGGTTTCCAGAAAATTGCCCAAGGCAAAATCGACGAGAATCAAAGGTGATTCTCGTCGAATCGTCGAGAATCAAGGGTGATTCTCGACGATTCAGCGAGAATCACAAATTGATTCTCGTCGAAGTTGACTTGCTGACACGCTCTGGGAAAGTTGAAAGGAGACGGCGAGAATCAGCCAGTGATTCTCGATGATTCGGCGAGAATCACTAGTGATTCTCGCCGAATCGGCGAGAATCACTTGGTGATTCTCGTCGATTATGACTTAGCGCCAGAATCGCATGCTTTGACGTAGCCGGATAGAGATGGCGAGAATCAGCCGGTGATTCTCGACGATTCGGCGAGAATCACTAGTGATTCTCGCCGAATCGGCGAGAATCACTTGGTGATTCTCGTCGATTCACACTTAGACGATTTTTCGTCTTTCTGCCCATGAGCTGCTCTTTGACCAATCCTTGCTCCTTGTCTGCTCTTGCATGATCACAGCCCTGTACTTGAAAATAAGTACACTCCAATAGAGAGAGTACACGTAGGCCAACACACTGATCTGCTCAACGAGGGATTACGTCGTGCAGACCCGTGTATATTGACCTACTGCACCCTGACATTGGTGTGCACTTAGCGTGGAATAACTGCAAGCACAACTTGAAATATTTTGTCAAATACATTGTCTATTTACCTTAGCTTGTTCAGGGGCTTCTTCAAATCAGGTACGTTGTGGATACAATACCCAACACAACTTGACAAGAGAATTAAAATTTTGAGAACTGATCAAGGAGGTGAGTACATGAGCAACATGTTTGTTACTTACCTAAAGGAATGTGGTATTGTACCACAATTTACTCCTCCTAGCACCCTGCAATGGAATGGTGTCTCCGAGAGGAGAAATCGAACTCTGCTTGACATGGTTCGTTCCATGATTTGTCAGAGTGATTTATCTATATATTTTTGGGGTCATGCGCTTCTTTCCGCAACTCTCATTTTAAATATTGTTCCAACAAAGTCTGTTGATAATACTCCGTATGATATATGGTTCGGGAAACCACCCATTTTATCTTTTCTTAAAATTTGGGGTTGTGAGGCATATATAAAACGTATGCAATCGACTAAATTAGAACCCAAAGCTGATAAATGTTTCTTCATAGGATACCCAAGACAAATGAAAGGGCATAGATTTTGGAACAATTCGACGAATACAATATTCGTAAAGAAGGGTGCTACATTCTTAGAGAAAGAATTTCTTGAAAGAATCAAAGGATGTGAGCGTAGGATAACACTTGAGGAAACTCAAGAGGACCTGCCAAGTTGTGATCATGAGATGAATTTTGACATTCAAGATGATCACGAGATATCACATATAGCTCCTTTACTCAGTGGGAGTGTGGGCAATCCACCTCCACAATTTCACGTTGAGGAGGTTCACAATGCGCAATCAAACGATTTCTTAACTCGCGTTGAACATGAATTAATTCCACAAGAGTTATTGGAGGAAATTCAAGGGACTCAAGGTGAGCCAAATGAGCAAACGGAACTAAGGAGGTCTACAAGGGTGAAGAGAAAACCCGACCTTTATATGGGTCTTCATGAAGTCTTGATAATTGACATAGAAGACCCCCTGACCTATGAAGAAGCATTAGGAAGGATAGATTCTGATGCCTGGCAAGAAGCCATGAGATCAGAAATGCAATCCATGTATGACAATCAAGTATGGGACTTGGGTTGACCTTCCTGTTGGAAAAAAATCCATTCCCAACAAATGGATCTTCAAGAGGAAGATGGACATGGATGGCAACATGAAAACTTACAAGGAAAGACTCGTGGCAAAAGGTTTCAGTCAAGTTCAAGGAATTGACTACGATGAAACTTTTCACCGGTTGTAATGTTCAAAACAATATGAATCATGTTGGTTATTACAGCTTTCTATGATTATGAAATATGGCAATGGGACATCAAAATATCTTTCCTGAATGGAAAACTAGTTGAGGAGGTATACATGATGCAACCTCGAGGTTTTGAAGATTGGAAAAATATTGAGAAAGTATGTAGGCTTTTGAGGGACATTTATGGCTTGAAGCAAGCATCAAGGAGTTAGAACAAACATTTTGACGAAGAGATTAAAACTCTCGGATTTAATCAAAGTAAGGAAGAGCCTTGTGTATACAAAAAGGTTAGTGGGAGTCACATCATATTTTTAGTTTTGTACGTCGATGATATATTCTTAATGGGAAATCATTTACCTTTAATGGAACAAATAAGAGACTCATTGAAAACCATTTTTTCAATGAAGGACATGGGACAAGCCCAATATATCTTGGGAATTAATATATACAGGGATAGGTCGCGAAGACTCATTGGCTTAAGTCAAAGTATTTATATTGACAAAATCTTAGAAAGGTTTCATATGGAAAACTCTAAGAAAGGAAATGTACCAATGAAGACGTCTTTACAGCTTGGCAAGTCTTATTGCGCCTCTACGCATAAAGATATTGAATACATGAAGAATGTTCCCTATGCTTCTACTATAAGTTCCATCATGTATGCCATGACCTGTACAAGAGCAGATGTTGCATATGCTCTGAGCATAACGAGCCGGCATCAAGCTTTGCCAGGTCCTAATCATTGGACCGCTGTAAAAAATATTCGTAGGTATATGAAAAGGACCAAGAATAAGTTTCTTGTTTTTGGTGGGCTCAAGGAGCTAGCTGTAGAAGGTTACACGGATGTTAGCTTCATGACAGATTCGGATGACAGGAGATCAGAATCTGGGTTTGTTTTTCTTCTGAATGGTGGGGCCGTGAGTTGGCGCAGTTGGAAGCAATCAATGACTGCTGACACAACCACCGCAGCAGAAGTCATGGCAGCTGCTGAAGCCAGCAAAGAAGGAGTATGGATGAAGAAGTTACTTGAGGAACTTGGAGTTGTTACGTCAAGTGATGGTCCCTTAAAGTTATTTTGTGACAATAGTGCCTCCATTTCACAAATAAAGGAGCCAAAGTCACATCACAAAACAAAATACATGGATAGAAAGTATTTTGTTACACGAGACTTCATTGAGGAAGAAAAAATTGCACTTTTATGGATAGACACTAACAACAACACAACTGATCCCTTCACTAAACCTCTATCTCAAGCCAAGGTTGAAATTCATTTCGAATCCATGGGGTTACGTGACCATGGAGAGTGGCTTAATGAGTGATTTTGTAGGTTGCTCTTTTTGTTTGTAATTTTCTTTTGGACTAAGAAACTTTGAAAAACAAGTGAGAGATTGAAGGAAGTGGTGTTTTGAAAGTTACTTTATTTTCTTATTTACTAAGCGTTCATGATCCAAATGTTGTAGTTACTTTTTGTTCCATGATTATATGACATACCTCATGCAAGGTTCAAGGAGATGCTCCTGGTCTTGAACCATAGAACCGTGAATTTTATTATGTCATGTAGTCTCATGTTATCCTCTATTTCGTGGTAGTCAAAGGGAACTTTGATTACCGAGTTTAGATTGTCACATTGGTTAAAGTACATTGGCGTTCTATAAATGTTGATAAATGGTTATCATTTAATCATGTGAGTATGTATGCGTCTGATTTCATACATATTAAGGTTGACCTATTTTATGTTGTAACATTATATGGAATGTGTTTAGTGTCATTAATGTTTACGTGTCTAGTGAATTGAAAATATGAGATGTGTAGATTTAGCGCGTCGATGTGAACAATGTGATTATAATTGAAGGTCATCTGTTGATGGTGATATATATTGTGATCCATTGGTCACACTTGCACGTAAGAAATTTGCATATCGAAATATCGTTTGTCCCCAAACTTTTTTGGGAAGTTATATGGTTGGGCCCCTTGGTAAAGCGAGGTTGTAATGCGTGCAAATAAGTAAAGCGGTTATATATACAACTCACTTATGAGACCGAGAATGACAAATATGGTGCAGAAATGACACGGTCCTATTTTGCACTATATTCATAATATCACGTGACAAAGGTAGACACATGTCATAATGTCTTGTTACCTTCTACCGTGTTGTTGTGGCGACTGTAATGCCTTGATATAGCCTCTTGTAGTCGATAATATAAGTTGTTATATTATAACTGTGATGGCATGGTTCCTCTATAAGGTCACACCAAATGAACGGGAGCAGTCTATGTTTGACTTACTTGTGCGCTTGATTTCATACGGCATGCAATCAAGATAGGACAGTAAGTGCGTTTTGGAATGTTATTTCTCTACATGCTTAGACTATGATGAGTACAAGGGTTGTACAACTATTAAAAGATGTGATGAATTAGTTCATCGCGGGTTTTTGATTAGTTAGGTGGCACAACTTCATCTCGTTTAAACTTATATGACCTTTTAGTATTGGGGTTATATTATGAGCCAAACCAAGGGTTATCTCATCCTCCTTTTGAGGTGGGGTATAAGAACCCCTCATTAAAAGGGTTAAAGGGTTAGGGTTTGATAGAGGGGCTTGGTTTTTTGGTTTCCTCTTGAAGTTTCATCCCGACGGCTGGAGATCGCCACTTTTTTGGGTGAGTCCCGTCGGCTTCTTCCTCCATTCCTGGAGTAGGGATTCTCGAGGTTATCCCTCGGTTTTCGTCTTGGTGGAGATTCATCCCTACGGCAGCTAGATCGCAGTTCGTGAAGCGATCCCATCGCCTTCTCCCCGATTTCCTGGAGCTGCCTGGCTTTTGGTGCAGGGCTTCTCGGGTTCAGGGTTCTTCCTTGGTCCGACATCCTGCTAGAGCTTGGTGTAATGGTTCCTTGTCCTCGAATCGAGACAGTCCAGTTCGAGCCCCTTGGAGTCTCTGTCGGCCTGTTGAAGGTTGTATAAGCCTCTCCTTCGACTCCTCTCATCAATGGAGCAGATTGCTTTGACTGTCAGGGTTCAAGGTGAACCAAGATACGAGGCGTCGGCCTCATCGTTGTGGTGGAATTGCCAACATCTTCTCCAACGTGTTACCTTTCCGACCTAGAGATCTTCTTCTGTAGAGGTACAATTTCTAACCCCTTGTGATGGTTAGATGTGGTGAGTTAGGTTTTCCTTTATTGCTTAGCCTTGTTTGGCCATTGTCATCGGATGTACAATCCTTTTGTGTTGTTGGTGCTTGCGAATATTTATTTTTAATTCGCCCTACCTCAACACTTATAAATCCTTCACGATCCTCATGTGAACTAAACCGCATGCGATCCTCATGCGAACTAAGCTGTGAGCGATCCTCATGCGAACTAAGCCCCGAGTGATCCTAGTGCAAACTAAGCCGCGAGCGATCCTCGTGCGATCTAAGCCGCGAGCGACCCTCGTGTAAACTAGGATACTAACAGCTACAAACACAATTTCAGCCTCCACAAATCGACACTTCGAGTCAAAAGTGCGCTCGGACAAAAAAAAGAAGTAAAACGAATACAATCATCACAACTACATACAAGTATATATGAAAAGGCGTCAATCAAGAACCATCAAACTATAAAGACGACGTGCAAGTCACTAGACTAGAAAAGCAAAAAATGCAAACATATACTAATACAATTAAACAGCGCCGCTACACGTCAGCCGCATCAACATCAGAGCTCTCATCGCCAGAGATATCATCAAATCTAAGGTCGAAAAAATCACATCCCAACCTCTTACCAATAAGCTGAAGATCCTTTGAGACGCCACGCCTGAGGTCCAACTCTCAAACATCCTCCATCTAAGTCTCCACCTCCTTGCTCTAGACCTCATCACGAACTTCCTCGTCGATCAAGCATCGATCCCGCATGTAATCCAGAGACTCCATGTACTCCGCAAGACCGACAACCTTCAACTCTGACACGCTTCTATCAGAAGATAACACCTCCACTTGGGCTTTCTCCGCACAAAACTCCATCTCCAAACAAGAAGTGTCCTCTTGATCACGCTTCAGCATTGAAGTAGTTCTTCCCACAAGTGATTTCTCCACCTCCGGAGGTGATCGAGTCTCTTCCAATTCTGCCTTCAACTCTGATCCAATCCGGCGAAATCGAGAAATGTCCTGCTCGTGATCATCCTTCAAAGCTACCAGAGAGCTCGCCATAGCTTGAAACTTCTCTTGGAGGGCCAGATACCCGTCCTTCATGCTCATGTAATGATCATTCTAGGTGACAGCAATTTGAACCTGAGCCTCGATCTGCAAAAGAAAAGAGCCAAAATAATGAAACTCGCTTACCACTTCGTTCATCAGCTTCAAGGAAGAAGATAGCCTTAGAGTCGCGGCCTCCGTAGGGAAAGACTGGGGGGAAGATGATTCAAGCACCTGTACCTCGGGAGGCGAACCGCCACAACCACTAGAAGGAGAGTCGACACCCAGAGAAGACGAGTAAGGCGCCGCACTACCGCTACCTCGAGAAACTACAATGACCTTCCGTTTTCGATTGCAAACCAAAGATGTCTCAGTGATCCGCTCAGAACCTGAAGAAATACCACCCCACAACAAACGCTTCTCTTCCATAAATGAAGAAATGCTGAACAGACGGTTCGCCAACTCCCGAGGCTCTGAAAATCCAAGCACTAGAGAAAACTCCCGCTCTATCCACTTCTGATGATGGAAACGATCAGGGAGTGCATCCCACAGCTCCGACAAGCCCCAAGAGTTCCTGACATTACCAAACAAAGTATTTCCATGGCGGCGGTCTGTCCGAAACTCAAAGTCAACCTTCTACTCCTTCTATGGATAGATCTTAGGAATCTTTTAGGATGAAAATCGGGCTCGAATGAGCCAGATCATGTGATGATTTTTCCATGGTTTTTCCGAAAAAAAAATGGAGTGTGGGGTTCGCCGGAAACCACCCCTCCGGCGGCCGTGCCGCCGCCCGGCGATAGCCCCCACCTCAACGAAGGTGGTGGCGGTGGTGGCCGGCCAGGGGGTGGCCGTGTGGCTGGGAAATGCTCTTGGAATAGGCTCCAGGTTCGGCCAATCATGGCCCTTGGCTGGAGGAAGAAGATGACCAGGAGCCCCACGATTTGCTTTAAGATCCGTGCAGATCATTTCTTTTATTAAGTTTTGATTTCTGAATTTCTGTCCTGTAAACTGGGCTGTTTTAAAATAAATATTACAAATAATTAGGGCCACCAGGTGGGAAAACGTTCAATATGAAATTTGTAGCATATGGGTCTACTTTAATCCAAAATTGATTTGGACCAATTTGGCCCTCTGGTTGTACCAGGGAACCCATTTTGGTGGGACCTATACATAGGGCTGTCCTGAGATTAAAATAGATGCCCACCCTTCATCCCTTGTCCAAATGGGCTGAAATTTGGACTGGGGATGAGTCTTAACTATACCTAGGGTCTGTCCAAAATTGGGATTTTTTTGGAGACACTTTGCCTAAAGTTTTTACTTTTATTTAATAATGCAATGGTATTTTAATTAAATGGTGTAATGACCTCCAAACCCTCCCAAATTTTGGTGAGTGGTCACTGGCATCAATTCCTAGCTGTGTACAAACTTTCAACCCATTTGGATAGGCTTTGGATCTCCACACGCTCACCACCATCCGAACGAACATCGCACAATTCTCTGAAGCTATCCGGAGAAAGTTTCTCGCCATGCTCGTGAAAGAATACAACCAAACCCATGAGACTTACTACCCCCAAGGGAGTAAATTAGCAAATCGGTATGACCCACCAAGAACATCAGAATCTCAACAACTTTCTCGCACGGAGGGAACCAGAATCCTGACCTCAAGGTAGTCTCACAGATCATCAACCAGCCACGAGGAGGATTTTGAACCCTCTCCTCGGCACGCGGTATCTTCACTTCAAGGTTGGCAGGCAGGTCAAACCTCCTTCTCCAAATTGCAACCTGATCTCTGGTAAGAGAGGAGCAAAGACATATCAGCCTCATGGTACGCTTCGAGCCCTATCCCAAAAAAAAAGATCAGATAAAGAAGTCCGATCAAAGATTATCCACCCTCGTCATTTACAAAAAGGCGCGTCACCCGATAAGAGCCGAAAATATCCATAATGCGCACGAGCAAGCATACGCCCCCCTACCGTGCATTCCTGGGAAACAGACCCCCGCGCTCGCACCCGCGCATGGCCACCGTGCTCGCAATCCCACACACGCACACACCAATCACGCGCACCGGGACGCTTGCGGCCAGGCGCGCACACGCACGCGCGTCCGGGCTCGGGCGCGGTCTGGCACGCGCCCGCGTGCATGACCAGGTGCGCGAGTGCGTGCATGCCCATATGCATGCCCATGCGGGCTCAACCGCGCGCACCCTTGCAGGTGCGCCCACACGCTATCGTGAACGTGTTCGCGCGCGCATGCTCGCGCGGGAATAATATAGCGTGTGCCCATGCACGACCCCGTGCACGCATCTGCGTGCACCGTCACGACTACGGGAGCAACACTTCCCTCCCCCGGGCATGTTGGTCGCCTCTCCTACACCATAAAATATGCTAACATTTTTACCCGAGTTTGCATGGCGCAATCACTCGCCGCTTCAAGTCCACCACTATTCGCCACCGTCGTCGTCATAAACGTAAATAGAGAAAGATCTTTGCTCTCCTTTGTCCAAAGTGATCTTGCACAACAAGGATTTGGAGGGTAATTGTTGGGGATGACCTCCATTTTATAGAAATCAGGTGTGCACATAATCGAACACACATGATTTCAATCTCAAAGAAAGTGGGATCATGCGATCGACCGTGCGGGCGATCACCGCATCCGATCCCTCGCTCGTCGATCCCATTACGCGTAATGGCCAAACCACCGCGAGCCCCACCTCGCTGGCAGCTGGCAGCCATCCACTCCTCGGACGCTGGCCACCCGCCCTCTCTTGCCATGGCACGGCCAGGGGGGTCGCCGCCCAGGCCGCCCCCTTCCTCGGCCACTAGCACGTCTAAGGCGGCGGCCGCCCCATTCCTTATTCGGCCATAGCCGCGGCCAAGGGGGCGGCCACCCGGGCGGCCCCCTTCCTTGGCCACTGGCGCGACCAAGGGGGTGGGAGTGGGGGAGGGGGGAGGGGAGCCTCCGAGCTGCCCCTTTCCCCGACCGCTGTTGCGGCCAAGGGGGTGGGCCGCCACCTTCCCAGGCCGCTGGCACGGTAAAGGGGGCGGCTGCCTGGGCTGACCCCTTCCCCAGCCGCGGGTGCTGACAGCCGCACCTTCCCTGGCTGCTGGAGGGGCAAATGGGGCGGCCGCCCGGGCCGCCCCTTCCCAAGCCGCCGATGCGGCCAAGCGGGGCGGCCGCCCATGCCGCCCCCTTTCTTGGCCGCCGGCGCGGCGAATGTGGTGGCCGCCCAGGCCTCCCCCTTTCATGGCCACCGGCGTAGGGGCCGCCCCTCCCTTGGCTACCGGCACACAGCCAAGGGGGGCGGTCGCACCGTCCCGGCCACCGTCGGCGGTCCTCTCGTCACCGACAAACTTGGAGGCAAGTTTGTCAGCCGCCCGCGGAGTTCCACACCTGTCGTCCGATCGTCGGGGAACACTCCCGGCCATCTTATTTACGTGTAACCGCCTACTAACCACCAGGTTAGTGGGTGGGGGGGGGATTTAATTAATATTTTATATAATTTATTTAAGTGGTCTCCAAATAGTAAAATATACGCATTTAAACTATACTAAAAGCAATTATGAAGGTGGTTATGGTGTGCAGATAGCCGCATAACCACCATAACCACCACTCGGAGCCTATAAAAGGAGCCCCGTGCCTCCTCATTTCACACATTTTGCTCCCCTGAGTCATTTTCTTCCTCAGGTCGGAGCTCTGCCGAATTTCTCCTATGAGCCACACCCGAACTACAAGCGAGTAGAGTTAAATTCACCTGACGAAGCCGAATCTCTCAAGTCTTAAGTGGCCCCCACAAATGAGAGTTTAGAAGCTCCGCTCCCATGTTCAAAAACTGGCAAGTTGATATTGGAAGACCACCAACGCATAGTGCAATTTTTAACAACCCTCGGAGCGACGGTCTATCATCCACAGCGTGCTAAGTGTTCTCCCACCCCCAAAGATGTAACAAGAGATGGCCTGTCACCCTCGACTTCACGAACAAGTTGTAACAACCCGAAGATAGTGTACTTTGATCAGCACAGATCAAGTCACGTGGTTATTTGCCCAGTTGAGGGATTTTTCCACGTTAAAACTGCTTGTGTACAACCAACTTACTCTATTGACTGTGTGAGCGCTCGAACGTTCTGAGAGATAATACTGGCCATGTATTCCAGCCCAACCGGGACATCAAGTTAGACCGCAACAGGGGTAGTGCTCTCTAAAGATTGTCTTGCGGTCTTGTTCATAGACACGTAAATTGGAGGGAGTAGCGATCCCTAAAGATTATTTTGTGATCTAGTGTTGGACACATATTATGTGAGGTGAACCTCTATCGACGAATTTGCTATCGGCACGACATAAATGGTCCCAAATGAGGCTGAAAACATAGAGAGCTTCCGGTTAGGTTAAACAGTGTGCTATAAGCGCTAACTAATAAATGAGCTCTTTTTCTATAAGAAAATTATACTTGGAAAAAGGACAAAAATATATGCTGATATGCTTAATTTGTTTACGGCTTCTGCTAATCTACTCTATCTATATAATGTGCATTATATACAAAATTATTATGCTATTATTCTTGATGTGAGCAAGCAACGATGCTCACCAGCCTACTAATTATTTTAGGTACCTACGAGGATGCGTGCGAAAAAGAACAGTGAGGAAGACTATCATATATTTTGTAGCATGTAAAAACGTAAAGACAAGAAATATATGTATGTGTGACAAGTTGTACTTGTGACATGTTAAAATATAGATAAAATATTTTTATTTCTTGCTCTTGCTATGTGTACCGTGAAAGATCCAAAGCACATTAGTGTTCCCGGCTCCTTAAATCGAGCTTGTCGGGCCATGGTGTGACAAAAGCCACATATAGTTTCTTATTTTAGGATATTTTGGTGTACTTGTTACATTCTCAACAATAGAAAGAGACATATTGCCAAATTTGACAAGAAGGCCGATGATCGTATCTTTCTGGGATATTCATCATCTAGCAAGGCCTATAGGTGCTATAATAAGAGGACACTCAAAATAGAAGAGTTTATATATTTAGTATTTAATGAAACTAATGTATTTTCCAAGGGGAATAAAACTTCCACCAAAAGCATCTTGCAGGAACAGGCCACTCTAGTTGCTGAGTTGGAAAATTTTTCCATTAAGGAGAATAATAAAGAATCATCTGAAAAGCACCATCATCAACTGGAAAGTGCTGAAGCTATTTTTGATGATGAATACCATGCTGATACAATCATTAATATAATCATAAATCAAGAACAGACAGCTGAACAGACATATGCTGAAGAAATAACTAAAGAACAAGAAGAGATGATCCCTACACTTGGTGTAGAAAGAATAGATCAAGGATGGTCTATCTTTAGAGATCACCCCCAAACCCAAGTGATAGGAGATGATAATTTAGGTGTCAGAATAAGGAATTAATTTAAAATTTAGTATGTGCTACAATGCTTCATTTTCCAATATGAAACAAAGAAGTTTGAGGAAGCAGATAATGATCCCTACAGGATTGTTGCTATGCAGGAAGAGCTAGCTTAGTTTGAAAGGAATAAGGTTTGAATACTAGTGGAAAGACCTAGAAATTACCTAATAATTGAAACAAAATGAATATATAGAAAAAAGATAGAGTTAGATGGGGTAATATCCAGGAATAAGGTCAGATTAGTTACCCAAGGGTATAAGCATGAGGAAGGAATAGATTACAACCATACCTTTGCACCAGTTGCCATATTAGAGGTAAAAGGTTATTTTTTGACCATGCTGCCTATAAGAAGATAAAGGTATATCAAATGGATGTAAAGAGTGTCTTCCTAAATGGAACCTTGCAAGAAGAGGTTTATGTTGAACATCTAGTAGTGGTAGATAACTACAAAGGAATTCTGCAGCTCTTTACTAACATTGGGCATAGCAAATTAATTACCATAAGATGTCTACTGTATGCTACAGAGCTCTCTGAGCTTATAAACTTTGTAATAGTAGATGAAGAAGGCACAATGACGGTCCAGATAACTGGGTCCGATGTCCGAATTACCATAGATATAATTCAATTGACATTTGAACTTCCTGCTGGGGAAGGAGATGCAGAGCTCTCCGACACAGAGATAAAGTAGGGCTGAAAAAGGTTAATTTTTTTGAAGAAAAACCAACTCATTTAAAGAAAGGCTTTTCTAAAGAATTTGAGTTCCTAGCTGATATTGTGGGGAAGGTGTTGATATGTAATATGTAAAATCTCAGCACATGATGCAATACCCAAAGCCAAACTACATCTAATGGGAGTCTTGGTGCTAAGAAAGAAAATTGACCAGGGTAAATGTCTTCTACAACTGATAGGACATAAATACAGTATTTAGGAAAATGTATATATAACTTTCATGAGTCAAATTATCAAGCATCACTATCCTCAAGTATGTAAATCTAAGGGAGTGAAAATCCCTCTAGGGAAGAAATTCTCAATTTCTCCTTCTCAAAAATGACTAGGTAGATTGTCAAGCCTGGATCTCAAAAAGAATCCACTCCTCCATCATCCTTTTCTCCAGCTTATTATACATGAAATGTCCAACCAGAGCACAATACATTATTATCTACTGACAACATTACTAACCCAATTGTTGTTCCAACCTCAACTCCTGCTGAGTATGGGCAACATGATGTTTCTACTTCAGGTGTATAACAAATGCCATCATAATAATCGTCTCCAATCAGACCAAGTGTCTCTACAACCCTTCTTTACTTGACTCCCATCTTGAGGCTATTATTCTTCAAGCAATCCAACATGCCTGCCTCCCTCATTAGCCTGATGGATGAGCCTGCCTCATATTTCACAGCCTCTTTTCAAAACATAGAGACTCGGCTGAATAAATTCAAAGAGTCTGTGAAGAGGACTCAAGCAAAGATGGATTCCACTGGTATAAAGAGATATTTCTTAACCTAATTGGCTCATGAGGTTCAAAAGGTCGAGATATCTGAGGACGTCTAGCTCTTATAACCATTAGAAGAAAATGAGGCCCTGAGTAAAGCAGCTAAAGAAGCTTTTCTGAAAGAAGAAGCTGATAATCAAATGGCTCAAAACCCTACAGATGCAATTCTTGGGGAGTTACCCAAATAGGGGGAGAATGACTCTGCTAATATTCTACAAATTGTAAAGGAAGCAGTATAGGCAGTCTACAAGTTAAAGAATGATCCAACAATCTATGGGGAGAATCAAAACAAGCCAGATGAAGGGCAACTACCTAAGAAACTTATTCAATTCTCAAGAAAAAGAAAAATCTCATCTAAGAAAGATATAGACTCTTAAAGGTGATTTATATATTATTGAAACTGATTTCTCGGTCTCATGTGGAGTTCGACCCTTGGGGAAGGGGTGACTGCGCACCTACTACCCTCAAGCGAACGATCTAGGCACAAGACTAGGAACACAAGGGACAAACCCAAGGTCTCGGCGTGGAGGACCTGCCGCATACCCGGAAGACTAACAAACTCTTCCCCTCCCAAGCCAAGGGCTGAGCTAAGGCACCTTCGGAGGGCTCTCTTGGCCGACCGGAACATATAAGGAGGATCTCAAGATCCACTCCCTAACTATAGGTGCCACCTCGGGTCTATGTAAAATGTTCCCCGCCCGCCTTACTATTGGCGCAAAACCGCCCCGCGGCACTATTCTATGCAGCCCCAATTAGGCTGCTAACAACGGAACTCCGCTATTCTGAAAGGATGACAACATGCCATCAGGGGCTTCCCGACATCTATACCTCAGGGCCCCCACGGGGGGAGCGGTTCACGAACACACTACTCGCACAAGATAGGAGGAGTAAACTACATATTCACAGAGCATCACAGATATTAAAAAATATTACAGGAATATGAATTCCATACTCAGCACGCAGGCCGGCAATATAAAAAAAAGGGCCTTCGAGGGCCGGCACGAGCTCGGGCTTAAGCCCGCTATTCCCCGCTTGGTACTGCAACACCTGTACGCCAACGTCTCAACGAGCGGCGGCCAACTAGGCATCGGTCGGCTAACATAAGCGGGCCAAACATATTGCGCACACCCCTTTCTTTGGGGGCTATGGTGCGCTTTCCATGCAAGTGGCTAATAAACAACTTCCTCGGAGTCTTCTCCGGGAACCCCAGAACATCACCAATCCGGCTCACACGTCCGTATGGGCTTCACACAGCATGCCTAAACCCGTACTCACGCTTCCGGGTACTAATGCAATTAACTGCGGGGACGTACACGTCAACCCGTTGGAAAGCTCCCTTCCCCCCACCCGTTGGTGGAGAGGGACTTCCATGCAAATATGTAAACTGAGGGCTTCACCTGCCCAAGTTGAAACATCATTACCCTTGATGCATGCTTGGAGGTGGGGCCGGGAGAGGAGTTCCGGGTCGATCCTACTGCATGCGGCCGCGTCAGTGGTCGATCTCCACTCTAGGCCGAGCCTTGATCCAGGTCGAGCCTTGCTCCAGGCCGAACCTTGCTCCAGGCCGAGCTAGCTGCCGGTGGTGAAAAGCTAGGGCTTAGCTCCAGGCCGAACCCCACTCCAATCCGAGCCCTGCTCCAGGCCGAGAGAAAGGGAAGGGGCCGGGTGTGCTCCAAGCGGCCTGGAGAGAGGGAGAGGGGCGGCCGTGCCCTACTTTGGCAGTGGCCGGAGAGAGGGGGGGGTGGGCGGCTCCTGCTTTGGCGGTGGCCAGAGAGAGAGGGGGAGGCGGGCGGCTCCTTGCTGCTCCAGGCGGCTGGAGGGAGAGAGAGAGGCGGCGTGGGTCGGCGGCTCCAGGCCGAGAGAGTGAGAGATGTGGGGGCGGGGTTACTACTGTAGACGGCCGGAGAGAGGGAGGTGCGGCTGCGTCGGGCTGCTGCCTGGCCGAGCCCTAGCGGGGGAGAAGAAACCCCCCCCCCCCACCCCCGATCCCCTTTTCCTCCTGCCCTTGCTGTACTCCCCGTGCATCTCCTCCTTTTCTTACATCTATATATCTATATATTATATATATAATATATTATATATATTATATATATATATATATATATATATATATATATATATATATATATATATATATATATATATATATATATATCTAAACCTATGCGCATAAGACCTCCGCACGCACGCACGAGGGCCCGCACGTCCTCGAACGGGACGGCACCAAAACGTCGTCCATACCATGCCCCTAGGATGATATTTGGGGAGGGCCCCACTCGCCCGGCTATGGGGTTGTACATATATATATATATATATATATATATATATATATATATATATATATATATATATATATATATATATATATATATATATATATACTAAAATCATATACTAATAGCGGCCCTGATGTTATGCAACAATTATTCCTCTATATAATTTATTCAGAAGCAAATCATTCAAATGTCATTCATGCTTGTGTCCCTGCAATTATTTGTGTCTTTACAAGTGCTTATTGAACATCATTTTGTGTATTTCATGTTTTACTATAGTAAAATCACAATTGAAAATTTGTAAAATTTGTTAAGCTAAATAGGTGGAGATTGTTAGGAAAAACCCTTATGATTTAACTTAATAAATTATATTTAATGTGATTTTACATCCTAGATTAAATATACATGTTGTGTATAGTCATAGAAGTTTTAGGAAGTCAGTAGAGTCAAGTACATAAGCTAGAAACTCTGAATTGAAGAAGAAAATCAAGAAAAGTAATCATGTGTCACTAGAAGTTGATGCAACGTCGATTGGATATCAACGTCACTTCGATAAGAATTTAGAGCAACTACATGTACTAAAGTGACACTACTTCAGGAAAGAAGTTGGCGTGTATGTCGATAAGATATCTATGCAACTTCGACTACAAACTTATTCTATACAGAATCTGGAAGTCGACGTTGCTCTTACATGAAGTCGAACGACCTTCCATTATGTCTGCGGAAACCAGTCCGGCTTTTCACCTCCTGTGCAATTCTCTCTTTCCGTGGGAAAAAGGGCTTTCTTCCCAAATGTCTTTGAGTTCGAGTTCAGCATAGCGGCCAGGCTTTTTGCCATGAGTCTGCAACTACGATCTAGGAAAGTTTCCTCCTGCCTCCCGGCGCGCTCATGACTTTGAAGACATGTGCCAAGTCCACATATCATAAATTTTTTTTCGAAGAATTATTTCAGGCTTAATCCATGAAATTTATTCAAACAATTCTAATCGTTGGGAGTGGTACTCAAGGAAAGATTTATCTATCAAATTCAGAGAAGATATTATATAAAGATTTTGAAGAGAATATCGAGACTAATTGAAATTTTTTTGGAAAAATATATCATCATTCCATCTTAAGATATTATACCAAGAAAGGGATAATTCAAATGTTATTCAGAGATGATATAGTCAGAGAATGGAATGAAGATGAGAACGAACTAATACTCAAAAAAAGTAACAGGCGACCCTTCTTCTTCTTCATTCCCTCAATCTTCTTTCTTCACTGCTAGTGCTGAAACACCTAATCTACTAGAACATTCAGAGAAGCTAATTGGATCCAAAAATTATAACCCCTACAACTCTTCTATCTGAAAGAGGTTCTTCATATTCAAAGATCAAAAACACTTGGTGGTGTCAAACAGTACTCAGATTCTTGCCGAGAGAACTCATTTAGAGGAATTATTCTTCACAACCTTATCTCTCTCACTTTATATCTCTTTTGTATAAACTGAGTAAAGAGTTATTAGAATCCACTTTCTAATGATATAAGTTATGGTTCTGAGAGTCTGCTTATCAAAAAACTCAGTTGGTAGCGGTTCAAGATCTCTTTAACAAAAGATCTAGTTGTTGCTTCTGAGAGTCTTCTTATTAAAAGAGTCAGGTACTGAGATAGTGTATTCCTACCGAGGTTGTAGAAGAGTGGATGTACCTAGATATTGGTGAACCACTATAACTTTGGTTTCTTCTGTGTTTGCTGCTTTTTTTCTTATTTTATTTTGCGTTGTGTTGTGAGTAGCTTATAGTCTGAATTCTGTGCGCGTGCTGCAAATCCTATATAAGTGAAAATATTTCAGAAGAATTTTTAAATCTTTATTCATCCCCTCTAGAGAATTCTCGGAGGATTTACACAACTATTCACACTTTCAGAGGGCGTTGAGCATAGGTGTTCGATTGTTACCTTGTGTTGTAGGCCAAATTTCACCGCCATAGCCAAGTATCGCCACCACCGCTGAATCTCACCACCCCCACCAAATGTCATCTCCCTCGTACGGGGTCCCCCATGCACGATTGCTTATATATATATATATATATATATATATATATATATATATATATATATATATATATATATATATATATATATATATATATATATATATATATATATATATATATATATGTATTTATACTAGCATCTTCACAAAAGCTTTACCGGTGCTTGATGTTCATGTGAATTTTGCTCACATCCTTATGGGCCGCGCTCACATTTAACTCATGCTTGCCACTTGCACCGCACCATTTCGACATATTCCATCTTTTGCTCGATCAATTTGAAGTAGAGTGTGAGCGGCAATCATAGCCTTCATGCGGGTGCAGTCTTCCAGAATGTGGACGATACCTGCTAAGTGCATTGAGCCCATGCGATGCCCATCTAAATCATGATGAATGCCATCTAAATCATGATGATGAACCGCCTGATGCTTTCTGAACCGGCCAGATGATTTCCCTCACGTGAACCGGGAGACGCCATTTTCTCTGGGGCAACTGCGTACCGTCGATCGCGAAGCCCATTGCCGTTGGTTTCCACTGGTAGTAACTGCGTCCCGGCCATTTCCGCTGGTTTCCTCCCTAAGATCGGGAAGGCCTGCCTCCGTCGGCCACTCTCCTCTGCTCACCGCCTCCACCAAGCCACTTGCGGCCGTTGAATTTCCGTCGGGGTCAAAATAGTCGATTCCGGTAGCGGAAACGTATGTCCCTCTCCAACTCTCTCTCCATCTACATTTTCTTCCTCCAGCACTCTCTTTACTACATCTATTTCTCTCTCTGTTTTTATTTTTATTCTCCAGAACATCTCCCTCTTCTCCTCTATATTTATTTTCAGATCTCCAATCCTATATCTTTCCCATCCCTCACTGTAACTATACTACGCAGAGTACCACGCCGCCGTTGGTTCCTATCTTCACTTTTTCACAACATTGCAGTCCCTGGCAAGTCTTCCCATCATATTTCTTTAATTCCTAAGCAGCATCGGCCCGACATCCGCATCAGTTGTGTGTGTGTTTATATGTGGCTGTGTGTGTGTTTATATGTGGTTGTGTGTGTGTGTGTTTATATGTGTTTATATGTTGTAGTGTGTTTGTGTGTGTGTTTATTTGTGGTAGTGTGTGTGTGTGTTTATGTGTTGTTGTATGTGGTTGTGTGTGTGTGTGTGTGTTTATATGTGGTTGTGTGTGTGTACATAAATATCTAAATGTATTTTACCTCAAGTATTATGCAGAAAGATTGGAGCAAATGAGTAATTTTCACTGCTTTGGATTCTTGTTCCCTATTATTCTTATGCAGAAAGATTTGCTTTATATTTGTTAGACTGTTGTTGATGTTTCATGCATAGCTCTGTGTATATTCAATGTTCTAACAAAATGTGTGTTTACATGTATTCAGCGTTGCTAATATGTTGTCTTCCCCAAGACCTAGTTCTACTGATTTTGTTGGTGATAGCAGCCAGAAAGACCATGCCTGGCAGAGCGATGATACTGTTTATAAGGGTATGCCAAAGGCTGACTCAAAAATACTACTAACCGTTGGTATGACCTTTAGGTCATTAGATGAATGTGAGACCTTTTACAGAAATTATGCATGTGCTGCTGGATTTTATGTTTCCCGGAAGACCCGAAAAAACTCAAAATTTGAGGGCCACTAACGTAAGCGTGATAACACAAAGGATCTTTGTTTGCTCCAAGAACGGCTACTGGAAATATAGGTCGATAGTTAGAAATTGTGGAACGACGAAGACCAACTGTAAAGCAATGGTGCGCTTTAAGTTGGATATGGCTACCAAACAGTATGTTGTGGGAACATTTGTAGAAGAACATAATCATGAGCTGTGCACTCCTAGCAGGAGACATTTTCTTAGAAATCGCCGGAAAATATGCGAAGCTAGACAAAGCCTCTTTAAGGATCATTAGTTAGTGAACATTCGTATGTCACAAACAATGGGAATTTTGAGGAATGAGAGTGGAGGACATGACAACATTGGCTTCACAAAGAGAGATGCTTGGAATTTAAGAGGCAAAATGAGGGAAGAGTTAAGAGGCCACGATGCAGACTTATTGATTGAAATTTTTCAAGGAAATCAAAAGAAGAGTCCACACTTTTTCTACAAAATTCGATGTGATCAAGAGGGCAAGTTGACACACTGTTTCTGGATGGATGTGCATTCAAGATTACAGTGTAGTGTTTTTGGAGATGTTTTAGCTTTTGATACCACGTATAACACTAATAAGTACTCTATGGTTTTTGCTCCTTTTTCAGGAGTAGACAACCACTTCAATACAATATTTCTTGGTGGTGGTCTTATTAAGGATGAAACTATTGACTCTTTCTTGTGGTTGTTTGAAACTTGGGTTGAAGGAAGTGGCAGAGAGCACCAAATACAATTATAACTGATCAAGATCCTGCTATGAGAGCTGCAATCGAACAGGTGCAATATCTCTCTCTGTTTGTTTAGATTCCTCTTATTTTTGTTAAAGTACTATGTTCTAATTCCTATCTCTTTATTTATGCAGGTATTTCCATTTGCTCGTCATAGGTTTTGTATATGGCACATAACGAAAAAATTGACAGAGAAATTGGGAGGAATAAAAAACAAAATTGAAGTGATTGAGAAAATAACAAAGTGCATTTGGGATTCGGAGACAGATTCAGAGTTTTGCGCCATTTGGGCAAGTATTATAACAGAGCACCGCCTCCACGATAACGATTGGTTGGCCAGCATGTTCGAAATAAAGCATCATTGGATTCCTCTCTATTTAAAGAGTTGTTTCTTTGCGGGAATGCATAGTAGTCAAAGGAGTGAGAGTTTGAACAGTTTTATAAAAAGATACTCAACCGAAAGAAACACGTTGATGGACTTTTATGCAAGATTCACTAATGGACTCGAGGAGCAGCGGCAAGATGCATTGGAGGATGAGCATCGGACTATTAATATTTATCCGAAACGAAAAACAACATGGTATTTGGAGAAGCAAATGTCTCAAATTTACACCAAAAAGATATTTTATAAGTTCCAGGATGAGGTTGTCTCTAGCTTGATGCATAATGTGTTCATCGGTGGTGAGGACGAATCTGGGATGATATATTTTATCCAAGAATTAGGAAAAGAAATAAAAAAAGGTTGTTATTTGCAGGGAAACAAATATGTTGAAGTGCTAGTGTAGGATTTTGGAGTTCCTAGGCATCCCCTGCAGGCATTTGATAGCTATGTTGAAGTATTTAAATCACACGATGCTACCAATGGAGTATATTGTCCACCGCTGGACAAGGAGTGTCACGGTGAGGTTGAAGAAACTGGATGATGGATGTGTCGGCAGGACGAAAAGGTCCGAGTTAAGCTACGTAGCCAACCAACTCATTGAGGAAGCACTTGGTGGAAATGAGACATTCACATTTGCAATGATCACTTTACGTGACGCTTTGGAGGAAATACAAAGAATGAAAGCAAAGAAAGGAGAGAATGAAGATAGGGTTGAAGAAACAACTATAGAAGACGAGAGAATTTCACAACTTTCCTCTAATGTGAAGTTATGCATCAAAGAGCCTGATATAGCAAGACCAAAGGGTAGTGGGAAGCGTTTAAAGTCACCGTTGGAGAAGCAATCCGAAAAGGCTAGGCTTTGCACTTCATGCAAACAACGTGGAGTCAACCATGATAAAAGAAACTGCCCTCTGTTATAGCATGTGTTACTTGTTAATGATTGGTGTTGTCATTTGAGCTTATTTATATTGCATATGTATTTACATGGTTTAATCTGACAGATGTTACTTGTTTATTACTAGCTTTTGTGAAATCAAGTTAATTCCTACAGTTTTCAGATAAAGGACTCTGAATTCTTCTACAAAAAAGTGAGATCAACGAATAGAACAGAGATTCTCAGAGATCTCCCCACACACCTGAGTTGTTTGTTTTTTTACACACGTTACACAAAAAAAATAAAAACAATTCACAGGACAGGGTATTGGTGGAGGAGGCGAGATTTTTTCCGTCGCCGAGGAGAGTTTGATGTTTCCGTCATCGTCGGCAGGCGGGGAAGACCTACCGCGCGTCTGCGTCCAGGCCATTTCCGTCACCGAGGAGAAGAGAGTTTCCCTCATCGTCGGCAGGCAGGGAGGACCTACCGCGCTTCCGTCGTCGTCGGCAGGCAGGGAGGCAGTACCTCGCGTCTGGGAGACGCCATTTCCGTCACCGAGGAGAAAAGAGTTTCGGCCGCTGGGGCAGGGAGGACGAACCGGCCTGGTTCGCGTCATCATTTCCGCAGGAAGGGAAATCATCTGGCCGGTTCAGCAAGCATCAGGCGGTTCATTATCGTGATTTAGATGGGCAGTTGGATCTGGTTCCCTCCCCTAAGGGGGAGGGAACCAGTTCTCCCCCCTATATTTACTCATATATATATATATATATATATATATATATATATATATATATATATATATATATATATATATATATATATATATATATATATATATATATATATTCAACCTCATCCGTGCAATATTTTAATCACATCGGTGCAATATTTAAATACTTTATATCTATTCAACCTCATCCTCTCAAATATATCACATCTTTCCGCACACTCCTAGCTATTTCACTCCCGCGCATTCCTTCTATTCTTCAAACTCGCGACATTTGCCGATCTCTACATTCTCCCCCAAGTCGGATCGATGCTTGAAGTCCTAGCCTAACGACGACGCCTGAAGCCCGCCCATCTCGATGCTGAAACCCTCTCGTGCTTCACTCTTCCTCCATGACATTTCATCCGCGTTCACACCTGAAGCCCTCATTCAAACCCTAACCCGACGCCTTTCCAATCAATCCTGAATCCTCGCCGTCCCTATTCCTCGCTCGAAGAGTCGCCGTATCCCTCGACACACCTGGACGCAACCCTCGACACAACCCTCGACGCAACCCCCGCCTGAAGACTGTAGCCCCTCCGGTGATGGACCGGAGAGGGTACGGGGCAGGTAACGGAAAAAGAAAGAACAACTTGACTTTTTATTAATAATAATACTGATGCTTACTACAAAGAGGATCACTTATTTATACTAATGAAGAAAAAGGATCGTTACATTTATTCCTATTAAAGCGGAAATGCCAAAAGAGTTGTTGCTATGTTTGGCTGGTACAGGTGGCGCTGCGGTATTGCTTCCTTGCCCTTTATTGAGATCTCTGACGTGGCTTTATCTTGCCCGTCCCTTCATTCTTTGGTTTGAACTTGATCCTGACCGTCGGTTTTGTGCTTTCCCCCGTTACATCACTCCCTGTCCTCGAAAACAACGACCGCGTTGTGTTAAGCTCTGCTTCTTCTTTATCGTTCTTTGCTGGGAGTTGTAGGGGACGAGGAGGCCGACGATGAGAGCGAGGTCGTCGTGGTGTGAGCGGAAGTCGAGGTAGCCGGAGCCTTCCGCGAAGGTGGAGCTGGTGTGATCGTCGCGGTATCCGAGCGCTGGATGGTTTGCTGGTTGGCCAGAGTGGTGGAGCTTGGGCCCTGGTTTCCCTGGCCGCCGATGTCCCAGATAAGTCCCTCTTCCGTTCAGGTTCTATGTTCTCCATTGGGTCCGTTGCTATAGTATTCCGCTCTTCTGTCTCTTGGTTTGGTTGTGAACCTGCATCAACCGGAAGTGTGTGAATGTTTTGATGAAGTTTGAGAGAGTGGCGTACCTGATTAGGAAGGGAATGTGCATCTTCCCACAAACTTTCTTCCGGTGCTCGTCCTTCCCACTGGATTAGAGCTTGATGTACATGTTTTCCCTATTTCCATATCATACGTTCATCTAGGACGGATAGAACGCGGTGTATGGGTTCATTGTTTGTGGCCCTGTGAGGTAGTTGGTGAATGATTAGTTTGTTGCTGGTGTGATAGGGTTTTAGTAGAGACACATGAAAAACTGGGTGTATTTTTGAGTAGTCCGGTAGCTCTAGTTTAAACGCGACTGGATTAATCTTTTTTATTATTTTGAAGGGTTCGTAGTATTTTAGATTGAATCGAGCATATTGTTGGTGTTTGAGCGAGATTTGTTTATATGGGTGTAGTTTTAGTAATACTAAATCGCCTTCTGAAAACTGACTGGGTGTTCTTTTGTTGTTTGCTGCAGTTTTGATTCGTTGTTGGGCGCGCTGGAGGTTGGAGCGCAGCTGATCTAGTAGTTTATCTCGATCTGTGAATGTGCTTGTACTGCTTGTAATGTGGTGTTATTATGATTGTAGTGCCGAACAATTGCAGGTGGTCGTCGGCCGAACATGGCTTCGTAAGTTGTCATATTGATCGATGAGTGAAAGGTGGTGTTATAGTGGAATTCTGCCCAGCTCAGAAGTTTGGACCATTGCTTAGGGTTCTGGTGTGCGAAAATCCCGAGGTATTGGTTTAAACAGCGATTTACACGCTCTGTTTGTCCATCTGTCTCGGGGTGATAAGCAGAACTGTAGCTGAGCTTGGTGTCTTGCTGTGTGAATAAAGCTTTCCAAAATTTACTTAAAAAAACTGGGTCTCGATCGGTGATAATTGTGTTTGGTAATCCATGTAATTTCCCGACGTGGTCCCAGAAAACACGTGCGACTATTGGTCCCGTTAGAGCCGTTAATGGCGCGAAATGAGCTCCTTTTGTAAGGCGATCTACGACCACCAAAATGTTGGTGTATCCTTCCGATGGTGGTAAGTGAGTTATAAAATCCATACATAAATCATTCCAGATGAGTGTCGGTATGGGTAGGGGTTGTAGCAAACCGTAAGGGTTGTGATTTGTGTTGTTCCCCTTTTGAAATAAGTCACATCGTTTGACGTAAAGTTTAATGTCCGTAATCATTTTTGGCCAATAATAATGTGTGCGTAATCGGTAATATGTTGGTGTTACGCCAGAGTGGCCACCGGAGCGCGCGTCATGGGCTTCCTAGATTAGCTGTTGTCTTAAGGGACACACTGGTATGTATAAAACGTTTTTAAAAAATAACTGGTCGTCTGATTTGGTCCAGTTGGTGGCGGGACCGGTGTCTTGTTGTATGTGTCGTCTAATGGTTTTTGCTAAACGGTCAGTGTTATACCATTCGGTTAAATTTTCCAAATTATTATATTTATTATAGGAGCATTGTAGCAGTTGGAAGGTGTGGTTGAGTTCGGGCAATCGGGATAGGGCGTCGGCTGCCGTGTTGAGTCGGCCCGGCTTGTATTTGATCTCGAAATCGAAGCCTAGCAGTTTTGAAAGGAATCGCTGTTGGGTCGGACTATTGAGGAGTTGGGTGGCCAAATGATTTAGTGTTTGATGGTCCGTTCGTATTATGAATGGTGCCCCGAGGAGGTATTGTCGCCATTTTTCGAGGGCCGTGGAGATTGCTATGATGGGTTTCTCTATAAGGGTTGGCACAACATTTGTGCGCGCAGCGAAAAAGAAAACATCAAGAAAAACCCAAAGAGATGTGGATCGGGCTATGAACGTTGAATCAAGAAGATAGCAAAACTAGGCAAAAATTACCTCGGTGGCGTTGAGTCACAACCCAACGGAGATGCTCCAAACTTTATCTGCTTGCTAGTGGCGAGTTCTACGTGGAATAGTGTCCACGTTTCTGCAGAAGTCCACACGAGCGGGAGAACACCGATCTATCCGTCACACGGATTATCGGGAAGGAGAAGACCGCACCTCGGCTATTCCACGGACTGCTAGGTCCGCGCCAGGAAGAGCAGCACCAGCGACAGTCGCTGGAGAAGAGGCGGTCGACGGAGCAAACACGGCGGCGGCAGAACTCTTCCGTCGGCGGCGGGGATCGGGATCGACGCAGCGAAAGGCGGAACGGCTTCCGTCGGGTTCGATTCGCTACAGGAGAAAATCGCGAGCGCGTGTCATCCCGAAAACCCTAAGTATCCTATTTATACCAAAGGTATAAACAAACCCAGGAAAATCGCTATCCGCAGACCACCCGAAATTAGGGTTCAGAATCGGCGAGTATCATTCGGTGAGAATCGGCGACAATCGGCGAGAATCACTGAGCAGGTTCGGCGAGAATCAGTCGACGAGTATCATACAGGATCGGCGAGAATCAGAGTACAATACTCGACGATTCTCGCCGATCGTCGAGCCGCGCTCGACGATACACAACGATACTCGACGATCGTCGAGCCGCGGTCGACGACAATTGTCGAAGTAGTCGATCGTCGAGAATCAACAATTGATTCTCGACGATTCTCGTCGATCGGCGAGAATCAGAGAGACGATTCTCGCCGATCGGCGGGAATCAGAAGATGATTCTCGACTAATGTCATCGACCCTCGGACGACAATCCCAACCAGCCCTCCAAGGCAACATTTGCCCAACCCGATGATCCTGTAAGGCAACACTTTGCCCATAACCCTATTCAGGTCGGTGATTGGTAACCTTTACCAACACAGTCAGTCAACCAACTTCTCCACATCTCTTATGTGCGACCCTGCAGGCTCATATCGCGTTGGCAGTGACTCCAACAGACTCCCACTTGATCTCGAAAGTATCAAAGCAAAAACCTCACAAACAATGAGCGGCATCTAGCAATGCATCATTGCTCCCCAAGCAATAAGAGTTTATAACTCATAAGCCTTTATGACCAATGTATCAGCGTTGTCTTTGTCCCTTTGTCCCTTACATCCAGAAAGAACTAGAGGCATGGACCGTGTCACCCTCGTAATAGCTCAATCCAAGTTTCTTGATCCAGGACGGACTTCCAGAGAATGGTGAGTCCAATATCAAATATTGACTCAACCAAGCATGGCCATGCATTTCTCAGTCCAGTTCCATCAAGGGGCCCATGGATGCAACTCCTGTCATACAGGAGGACAAATTCCATATCTGCTCACACACAAACACCCAAATGATTCGTAACATGCCCAACAACCACCCTTATCATCAACCTTTCTCAAGGAAGACTTTAGATGACATCAAAGCACGCTCTTCCTCACTTGATGAATGCTGTGACTTCAGGTCAAAGGACCACAACACCATTGTCAATTGAGACCTACTCGTGACACGATTGGATGACAATCCACAGAGTAGTCTCAGGTTGGGTCTGTCCAGTACAACTTGTTCACTAACAAGTACCCACGTGATGACTTGATATCACAATATCATGACCTGTGAGAACCAGTCATCAGTCAACGCACGTGCTAGCCTTCATGTATCATCATCACCCTTAGCTTCTATGATGATACTTGACTAGGGACCTTTAAGAATGAAGCTTCAAATAAATCATAGGCTCTCACATTCAAGTCACGTACTTGATGTCCTATGGAAGCGAACATTCTAAGGGTGTCTATTATGTTAACATTTAACTATCATATATAGAAAAACTCATAATAAAAGAATTTGCCATTAATTATAAAAGAAAAACTAGGTACACAGTTCATCATATGAACAAACAGCCAACAAAATACAAGATTACATGCAACCCACAAGATTCTCGCTAGAGTTGATCATTTAGGTATCGTATACTCATCGATCTAGTTTGACCATCATGCTTTCTCTGCGCGAGAGGCTTTGTCAGCGGATCCGCAATATTTTCCTCAGTCGGCACTCTGCAAATGTTTACATCTCCTCGTTCGACAATCTCACGAATAAGATGAAACCGCCGGAGTATGTGCTTGGAGCGCTGATGGGATCTAGGTTCCTTAGATTGTGCAATTGCACCATTGTTATCACAGTAGAGAACTACGGGACCAACAATGCTAGGAACTACATCAAGCTCGCCGATGAATTTCCTAATCCATACAGCCTCCTTCGCTGCATTAGCTGCTGCGATATACTCGGCCTCTGTTGTAGAATCAGCAACTGTCTCTTGCTTGGAACTCTTCCAGCTTACAGCTCCTCCATTCAGGCAAAACACAAAACCTGACTGAGACTTGGAGTCGTCTCTATCATTTTGGAGGCTAGCATCCGTGTAACCACTTACAACGAGCTCTTCCTCTCCACCATACACCAAGAACACATCCTTAGTCCTTCTCAGGTACTTCAGGACATTCTTGACTGCAATCCAGTGACACTCACCGGGATCTGACTGATATCTGCTAGTCATGCTCAAAGCAAAGGAGACATCGGGTCGAGTACATAACATCGCGTACATGATTGATCCAATTGCCGAAGCATATGGAATCAACTTCATGCGGTCCTTGTCTTCACAAGACTTTGGACACTGGTCCTTAGAGAGATTCACACCATGAGACATGGGCAAAAATCCTTTCTTGGACTCAAGCATGTTGAACCGCTTCAACACCTTTTCGATGTACGTACTCTGGGTCAAACCCAGCAACTTCTTCGATCTATCTCTATAGATCTTAATACCGAGTATATAAGTCGCTTCACCCAAATCCTTCATTGAAAAGCAGTTCCCTAGGTTGTTCTTAACAACTTTCAGGGTAGGAATGTCATTCCCGATCAACAGTATGTCATCTACATACAATATCAGGAAGACAACAATGCTCCCACTGATTCGCTTGTAAACACAAGGCTCATCTTCATTCTTGATGAAACCAAACTCTTTGATTTTCTCATCAAAATGAAGATTCCAACTTCGAGAGGCCTGTTTCAGTCCATAAATGGACTTATTCAGCTTGCATATTTTAGTGGCTTCATCTGGGGATACAAAACCCTCGGGTTGTGTCATATACACTTCCTCAAGGAGGTTTCCATTAAGGAAAGCCGTTTTGACATCCATCTGCCAGATCTCGTAGTCATAATACGCAGCAATAGCAAGCAATATCCTTATGGACTTTACCATGGCAACAGGGGAAAAGGTCTCATCATAGTCAATACCATGAATTTGCTTGAAACCCTTAGCCACCAGTCGCCCTTTGAATGTCTGTACATTCCCATCCATGTCGGTCTTCTTCTTGAAGACCCACTTGCACCCTATGGGTCGTACCCCTTCAGGTGGTTCCACCAAGTTCCAAACTTGGTTTGCATACATGGAGTCCATTTCGGATTTCATAGCCTCAAGCCATTTGTCGGAGTCCGATCCATTCATAGCCTCTTGGTAGGTTGCTGGTTCATCATCATGATCCATGAGCAACACATTACCTATTTGAGACACGAGAAATCCATATCTCTCAGGCTCAAACCTCGGTCTACCAGATCTACGTAGGACTTGTGTTCCCTGAGCAGGTTCTCTAGCTACAACATCTTGTAGTCCTGTCTCAGAATCCAATTCCGGTTCATTCACTACATGTGGTTCTTGAACTTCTTCAAGCTCAACCTTTTCAGTCTTTCTTGATAAGAACTCTTTCTCCAAGAAGACACCAGTCCTTGCGACAAACACTTTGCCCTCGGACGGTAGGTAAAAGTAATACCCTTTCGTTTCCTTAGGATATCCCACCAGATAACATTTATCCGATTTAGGTTCCAGCTTGTCAGGCATTTGACGTCTCACGTATGCCTCACAGCCCCAAATTTTAATGAACGACATACTAGGACGCTTCCCAGTTCATATCTCATACGGTGTCTTCAGAACCGTTTTCGTTGGAGCGCGATTCAATGTCATTGCAGCAGTCTCTAAAGCAAAACCCCAAAAGGAAACAGGCAAGTCTGCATGACTCATCATCGAACGTACCATGTCTAACAGAGTACGATTTCTCCTCTCAGACACACCATTATGTTGTGGTGTTCTAGGTGGAGTGAGCTGTGATACAATACCACACTCTTTCAGATGATCACGAAACTCATGACTCAGGTATTCGCCACCTCGATCAGATCGGAGTGCTTTAACCCTTTTACCCAACTGGTTTTCTACTTCATTCTTGAACTCTTTGAACTTTTCAAAGGTCTCGAATTTGCACTTCATAAGATACACATATCCGTATCTACTGAAATCATTAGTAAATGTAACAAAGTAGAAATACCCTCCTCTAGCCATGGTACTCATGGGTCCGCATACATCACTATGTACAACACCCAAGAGATCCTCAGCCCTCTCAGTATAACCAGTGAAAGGAGCCTTAGTCATCTTGCCTAACAAACAAGATTCGCATCGCTCAAATGATTCATAATCAAATGAGTCCAAAAGTCCATCTCTATGGAGCTTGGATATGCGCTTCTCGTTGATATGGCCCAAACGACAATGCCAGAGATACGTAGGGTTTGAGTCATTTATTCTTAGTCTTTTATTGTTTTCTACATTACAGATCAGATGGTCCAAGTTCAAAACGTAAAGACCATTAAACAATTGGGCTACAACATAACAAACATCATTCTTAAATATAGAACAACAATTGTTCTTAATTATAAAAGAAAATCCAATCATGTCCAAACATGAAATAGATATAATGTTTCTAGTTATCGCCGGAACAAAATAACAGTTATCTAGTTCTATTACAAGCCCACTGGGCAAAGAAAGACGGTAAACTCCTACGGCTACAGCAGCAACTCTTGCTCCATTGCCGACGCGGAGGTCCACCTCCCCTTTACTCAGCAATCTTCTCCTTCCCAGTTCCTGCACATTTGTACAAATGTGAGAACCACATCCGGTATCCAATACCCAAGATGAAGGAGCAGAAAGGTTTATCTCTATAACGTAGATATTAGAAGCGGAAGTCATACCTCCCCTCAATTTCTGCAGACCCTCAATATACGAAGGACAGTTCCTCCGCCAATGACCAGCCTTGCCACAGTGGTGGCATTTCCCATCCTTCACCGTGCTCTTCTTTTTCATCAGTGCTGAAGACTTGGGCTCAAGATATGACTTAGGTCCTACCTTCATCTTCTTGGAGCCCTTGGCTTTGCCCTTGCCCTTATGCACCATCAGTATGGGGCTGGCAGGCTTGACCTTCTTCATATTGATTTCGGCAGTTCTCAACATGCCTAGGAGTTCGGGCAGTGTCTTGTCTATCTCATTCATGTTGTAGTTCAAGACAAACTGCTCATAACTGTCCGGCAACGATTGCAGGATCAGATCCGTGGCCAACTCTTGACCAAGAGGAAAACCCAGCCTTTCAAGGTTCTCGATATACCCAATCATCTTGAGTACGTGAGTCCCTACTGAGTCTCGAACTCCCATCTTGCACTGAAACAACGCTTTCGTGATGTCGAACCTCTCTTGACGAGCCTGCCCTTGAAACATTTTCTTGAGATGCTCGTCAATCTCCTTGCACCCCATGTTCTCATGTTGCTTCTGAAGCTCAGAGTTCATGGTGGCAAGCATAAGGCACTCGACATCCAAAGCATCGTCAGTATACTTCTTATAAGTATCTTTCTCAGCACGGGAAGAATTCCCGGTTGGCACCTCGGGGGCTTCTTCTTCCAAGACATAGAGCTTTCGCTCTTGCCTGAGAACAATTCTCAGGTTCCTATACCAGTCCATATAATTTGTCCCACTGAGCTTATCCTTCTCAAGGATGGCTCTCAGAGACAACGTGGAGTGCGCAACGCTTGCCATGGAATTCTACAATAATTTATGCAGAATAAAATCAGTACCTAAATTTCAATTACAATTTATTCTAATTAGGACTTCAATTAAAATACTCCCACTATTTTATTCGAAAAGATAGCCCTCACTAGCAATTCGGAGAGTTCATGCGAGCTACTCTCTTAGTGGACAAGATCCGTATTTCACCAACACTATGAGTCCGCTTTGGCGTTCCTCTCACGATGCGGTTATTTAGGTAGGCAACGCTTGCCAATTGCATCCTCATGCAATTCTTGTATGGTTGGTGAATAACTCCTTATTCGCATCCATCATATGGTGCATGCCAACCCTATGCCTCTAGGCACTCAACCTTTGAGGTCACCTAGTTAAGCTGGACCCGATGTCGACAGTGGGATATCACAATTATCCGCTCGCACCCTTACCAAGATAGATTAATGCACCTTGCTTTGACAAGCCCACACTTCATCGATCGAGGCAGGAAGAGTGTCATCCATCGGAAGGCATCCGAACACTTAATATTAAAAGAAGGGATTTCAATTTTAGGTTAACAATTAACCATGATCAACATTTGATCAACGTGCACATCCAAAGAAAAATAATTCTAAACCACATGCATCCCTTATGTGCACATCCTAACACCATCAACAATTGATAGAAGGAAGGGCTAAATCTGAACATCCGGAAATTTTCCAAATTCTCAGATTTACATGCATTGGACAAAGGCAAAGATAACTCAACTTAAAGCAATAGACAAGCTCATCTCTCTTTGTTGGATTCAAAATCCAAAACAAAATCGAGGGATGGTTACTGCTAAGGAGATCACAATTTCTAACACTTAGAAATCCACCGAAATTCCAATCGTTCTTGGCGAGGTACCAAGACTAAATCTAGACATTTAGAACACTTCTAAATCTCTACATTTACACGCACTGGAATAACAAACTTCCAAAACAACGATCATGGCCGGAACCTCCCTCTGATACCACTGATGGGTTTCTCTATAAGGGTTGGCACAACATTTGTGCGCGCAGCGGAAAAGAAAACATCAAGAAAAACCCAAAGAGATGTGGATCGGGCTATGAACGTTGAATCAAGAAGTTAGCAAAACTAGGCAAAAATTACCTCGGTGGCGTTGAGTCACAACCCAACGGAGATGCTCCAAACTTTATCTGCTTGCTAGTGGCGAGTTCTACGTGGAATAGTGTCCACGTTTCTGCAGAAGTCCACACGAGCGGGAGAACACCGATCTATCCGTCACACGGATTATCGGGAAGGAGAAGACCGCACCTCGGCTATTCCACGGACTGCTAGGTCCGCGCCAGGAAGAGCAGCACCAGCGACAGTCGCTGGAGAAGAGGCGGTCGACGGAGCAAACACGGCAGCGGCGGAACTCTTCCGTCGGCGGCGGGGATCGGGATCGACGCAGCGAAAGGCGGAACGGCTTCCGTCGGGTTCGATTCGCTACAGGAGAAAATCGCGAGCGCGTGTCATCCCGAAAACCCTAAGTATCCTATTTATACCAAAGGTATAAACAAACCCAGGAAAATCGCTATCCGCAGACCACCCGAAATTAGGGTTCAGAATCGGCGAGTATCATTCGGTGAGAATCGGCGACAATCGGCGAGAATCACTGAGCAGGTTCGGCGAGAATCAGTCGACGAGTATCATACAGGATCGGCGAGAATCAGAGTACAATACTCGACGATTCTCGCCGATCGTCGAGCCGCGCTCGACGATACACAACGATACTCGACGATCGTCGAGCCGCGGTCGACGACAATTGTCGAAGTAGTCGATCGTCGAGAATCAACAATTGATTCTCGACGATTCTCGTCGATCGGCGAGAATCAGAGAGACGATTCTCGCCGATCGGCGGGAATCAGAAGATGATTCTCGACTAATGTCATCGACCCTCGGACGACAATCCCAACCAGCCCTCCAAGGCAACATTTGCCCAACCCGATGATCCTGTAAGGCAACACTTTGCCCATAACCCTATTCAGGTCGGTGATTGGTAACCTTTACCAACACAGTCAGTCAACCAACTTCTCCACATCTCTTATGTGCGACCCTGCAGGCTCATATCGCGTTGGCAGTGAGATTACATGTTTGATCACTTCCAGATCATCATGGTGACTCCAACATGCTAGCAGTTCTCTATCGTAAGTTGACTTGTTTTGTTCTCTCGCTGTTAGTTTTTTTTGCAGAAATAGGCTAAAGCGTGACCGTTTTGTGACAGTATGGCCCCCAAGGCACAACCTGATGCGTCCATTTCAATGGTGAAGGGTTGAGTGAAGTCAAGTAGAGCTAATACTGGCGCCGATGTGAGTTGTGATTTAAGTGTTCGGAAGGACTCTGTAGCCTCATCGGTCCACTTGAATTTGTCTTTCGTCAGGAGGTCTGTGAGGGGTGCGGCCTTTGTGGCGTAGTGCTTAATAAAATTTCTATAGTATACGGAGAGTCCTAGGAAGGATCTGAGTTGTTTAAGTGTTGTCGGTGTTGGCCAGTTGACAATTGTAGAAACTTTGTCGGGGTGGGGTTAATTCCTGACGCGTTGATGACGTGTCCTAGGAAGTCAATTGTGGGGGTCATAAATTGGCACTTGGCTAGTTTTACGTAGAAAGAATTGGTACGTAGGGTGGTGAATATGATTTCTAAGTGATGGAGGTGGCTGTGGAAGTCCTTGCTGTAAATCAGGATGTCATCAAAGAAAATTACCGCGAATTTTCGAACGTATGGTTGGAACACTGTGTTCATGAGGGACTGAAATGTTGTCGGGGCATTAGTAAGGCCAAAGGGCATTACGAGAAATTCGTATAGGCCTTGTGGGGTGCGGAATGCGGTTTTGTGAGTGTCCGCGGGATCCATCCGCACTTGATGATAGCCGGATTGTAAGTCCAATTTGGAGAATAGTGTGGCGCCATGTAGCTCGTCGAACAACTCGTCTGTCGTAGGCATGGGGAAAGCATCTTGTCTGGTCACTGCGTTGAGGGCTCGGTAATCGACGCAGAATCTCCATGTGTCGTCCTTTTTCTTTATTAACAGGACCGGGGAGCTAAAAGACGATGTGCTGGGTCGAATTAAGCCCTGGGTGAGCATATCTTCCACTAACCGTTCAGTTTCCATTTTTTGGAAGTGTGGGTAGCGGTAGGGTTTTACTTTGATAATTGTTGTAGGGTTTTGAAGGGGTATTTAATGGTCGCATGTCTGGGGTGGAGGTATTCCTACCGGGGGTTGGAAGATATCGGTGAAGCTTTATAATAAGGATTCTAGTTTTAGGTGGTATGTCTTTTTCGCGGTTTGGGTTCCCGGGGTGTCGAGCTGGAGAGAAATAAAACAGAGGGCGGCGGAGGATATTGAGTTTTGGGAGACTAATTTGTTGATTTGGCTTGGGGTAATTGGTGAGGTGTCCACTTTGCGAATTCCCTGGAGGCAAATCTGACATTCGTCCTGTTGGAATGTCATTTGTTTATCCTTATAATTGGTGGTGACATTTCCTAAGGATTCCAGCCAAATCATGCCTAAGACGATGTCTGAGCCGTATAGGTCGAGGACAAATAAGTTGGTTGAGAAACGGTGGCTTTGGATAGCTAACTCTGCGTTCATATATATGCCGGTACATAGTAACGATTCTCCATTCCCAACATGGGCCTTGAAGGGTTTTATGACTGTAATGGGTGCATGTAGGAAACTTGCAAGTCGTTGGGAGATGAAGTTTGTTGAGCTGCCGCAATCGACTAATATTTGGACGGGGTGGGCTAAGAGAGTTCCGTCAAAGCGAATGGATTGACTGGAGTATGTCCCGATTAGGGCATGATATCCGATTTCGTATTCCGGGGATGGTGGGATGTCATTGTCGTGTATTGCCTGGGTGTCGGCTTCTTCGATTGGCTCTATAGGGTTAATAAGGTCGTCTTCCATATAGAGGCAGGTCACCTTATTTTTGCAGCGGTGTCCTGGTAGGTAGCGTTCATCGTAGGTGTAGCATAACCCCTTGTCCCGTTTATGTTGTAGTTCTGTGGGTGTTAACCTTTTGTAACCTGGTTTAGGTGTGTTGGAGGGTCTGACTGCTGGCGGTCCATGCGTTGCGTGGGGCGGTGTATGGAAAGAGTGTCGGGTCGATTTCGTCTCGTCAAGCCATTGTTCCTCATATAGTTTTGCGAGATTGAATGCCTCATCTAAAGTGTACGGACGTTGGGTGATAACACTACGTTGTATGGTGGGTTTTAATCCCGCAATGAATAGCGAGCGTAATAGATCGGGTGGGATGCCGGATATCTTGGTTGCTAATTTCTCAAATTTATTTTTAAAGGCCATAACTGTGCTGTGCTGTCGTAGTAAGGTGATTTTAATCATGGGGTCCTCGAATGCAGATGGGCCAAATCTTATGACTAGCGCGAATTTGAATTCGTTCCAGTTATAGTATGCTCCACCCGGATTCAAGGATTCATGCCAGCAGGATGCCGGTGGGTCGAGGTGTATTGCTACTATCGGCATATAAGCCGTGTATGGCGTGTTATAAAAGCGGAAAAAATGTTCGGCTTTCTTGATCCAATCCGAGGGATCGACATTTTCAAAACGTGGGAAATGAAATTTTACCGGGCCGTATGGGTGGTAAGATGTGCCGGAGTTAGTACCTTGGTGATGCTCGCTTTTGTCCATGTACGAACTGACTGATGCTTGTGTGGTGTTGTCGTTCCAGGGATGTTGTGGTGTCATCTGTCCCCAGGTGGCTGGTGGCGTGGGCTGGCCCGGTTGGTAAAATGATGTTGTCGGCCCAACATATGCCAACTGTGGCGCACGAGGGTTTGGAGCCAACCCGATTGTGCCGAATGTGATGGGTTGGACGGAAAAAGGTGGGTGAGCCGATGAATAATTTCCAGGAGAATGGGGAGCGAGGGTGCCTCGGGTACCGAGTGTCGATCCTTGTGCGGCTCTGTGAAAATTATGATATGGTTGTCCCAGGTGCGGGGTGCCTCCATCGATGATGAACTGAGGTGGATTCGCCATGGCTGCGGTGCCGAAGTGTTGGGGGAACATGGTCGGGGATGTTACTGACGTTGTTATACCGGTCGATGATGATGAGTGTCCCCCAAGACCCTCTTGTTGAGACCGCTGCGGGGTGATCCCACCCTCCTGTGTGGTCGGGGGAGGGGCTTTCAAGAGCGAGCTGATCTCCTGGCATAGGGAACGCGAGTCGTGTGTCGATTGTTCGGTCAATTGTTGGACCGTCATTGTGATTTGCCTCATTTCGGCCTCTAAGCGGGCGAACGTTTGGTCCTGGTCCGCGTGCCGTTGGTCCATCGTTTTCCAGATTTCCTGTTGGCCGGTGGAGAGATCCTTTAGTCGCGTGGTCGGTGGTGGTTCTGTGCCCGTCATGGCGGGAGGTCAACGAGAGCACCAATGTAGCCCCTCCGGTGATGGACCGGAGAGGGTACAGGATAGGTAACGGAAAAAAGAAAGAACAACTTGACTTTTTTTAATAATAATACTGATGCTTACTACAAAGAGGAGCACTTATTTGTACTAATGAAGAAAAAGGACCGTTACATTTATTCCTATTAAAGTGGAAATGCAGAAAGAGTTGTTGCTTAGTTTGGCTGGTACAGGTGGCGCTGCTGTATTGCTTCCTTGCCCTTTATTGAGATCGCTGACGTGGCTTTATCTTGCCCGTCCCTTCATTCTTTGGTTTGAACTTGATCCTGGCCGTCGGTTTTGTGCTTTCACCCGTTACAAAAGACCCTCTTGAATCCCACGCCCAAAGACCTCACCCGAAATAGTCATCTCCTCCGTCTTCTCCTCCATCTAAAAATGTAAAATAACTCATTTTGAATGAGTTATGTTTTCCACTGATTGATAAAACAAATACAATATTATGAATGATGACATTGTACAGAAAATTAAAAAGAAAAAAGTCCTCCCGAACAGGGTCGCATGTGTAACTTGTGGTGGCTGTTTGTGCGAGCGACATTGCCTTTCTTCGACGTGATAAGGGGGCAAGTATTGTAAAATAGGGAATGCAAGAAGAAATACTTAGAAGAGGAAAAAGAAAAAAACCAAGCTTTGATGAGATAGGGAGAGAACGTTGCTTCTTTGTGAGAGGTCGATCAAAGAGGGTGCCGGTTGAAAATGCTCATCGGGAAACCGAGATTGCCTCTAACCACCTCCTCGAATATCTACTTCGCATCGTCACCTTAGAATGGAGGGATTCCCCCCATAAGAGAGGAGGAAGATGATGGAAGATGGTTTCTGGCGATGGTATTTGTGGAGTCGGTGACTGGAGGTGATCCGCGGTGAGAAGGTCGGGCGGAGAACAACGAGTGAAGCCCTCGAACATGCGAGTCGGGGAGGGTCTAGATGGGGAGAGGTCGCTGGAGTGAATATGGAAAAAAGATCATGAAAAAGTCGATCAAAGAAAAGTGGGAATGATTTGACTGTCATGATCATCCCAGTAGCTCTTTATTTCCATTCAATTTCGAAGTACAATACTTTGTTTTAAAATATATATTAGGGCTGATATCGAGTCGAGTTCGAGTGATTTTTAGCTTGGCTCGAAATCGAAATTTTCAATTCGAACTCGGCTCGAAATCGACTCGAAATCGAAATTGATTTCGAGTCGAGTCGGCTCGACTCGAAATGACTCGATTCCGAGCCGGCCCGAAATCGAATCGAGTCGGCTCGAAATCGAATCGGGTTTGCTCGAAATTGAGTAATTTTTCGTTTTATTTCTAGTTTGTTCAAAATTAAATTGGGCAACCGAAAAATTTAGCAAATGAAACACTAAAAGCCTTCATTCTTTTTATTTACGTTTAAATTTTGTTATTTTTAATCTTAAAATAAGAATATATTAATAAATACATAATTTTTTTTAATTAATTCGAGTTGATTCGAATCATATTTCGAGCGATTCAGGACTGGCTCGAATTCAGATTCGAGTCAAATTGAATCGACTGAAATTGAGTCAAATCAATTTTAAACGATTCCGATTCGGCTCAATTTTCGAACGATTTTTGAGCGACTTTCGAGTTTCGAATAATATGCTCAGCCCTAATATATATATATAGGCCCCTCCAAAAGGCCCGATCGGGCCGGCCCGGACCGGTCCGGATCGGGCCCGGGCTTTTGCAAACCGGGCCGAGCCCCGGCCCTTCCTTTATCGGGCTCGGGCCGGGCTCGGGCTTTGACCCCAGGAAGGGGCCCGAGCCGCCCCCCCGGGTCGGGCCCTTTTTTAAAAAAAACATTTTATTTTTTTAAAAAAACTTGAAATGAAAAATCGAATAAAAAATTTTATTAATATTGAAATTTAAAAAATCAAAATTACACTTTTAAAAAAATAAAATTAGGAAAAAATGGAATTTATTACTTTTAATGATAATAAAAAAATTTACACTTTTACAAATTCAGGTTGTCCATCTCCTTGCAATTTCCTCAAAACTCTCATTCAACGCTGAAATGTGTTGTTTTCTATTCGTAGCATCCAAATAATCCTTGTAGCAGATGCATAGTTCCAGTGATTCTTCATTTAGTCGGCTCCTCCGCTTGTTCAAAATCCTGCCACTAAGAGAAAAACGGACTCCGAAGCTACTGTACTAGCATGAATTGTTAGTAAATCACGTGTCATACAAGCCAAAATAGTATAGGTATTAGCTTTACCTTTCCACCACTTTAAGATATCGAAGTTTTCGATCTCTTCCGTAGTTATAAAATCGCGAAATTGTGTTTTTGTATACAGTCCTAATTCGTTTAAACTACTCGATGTGCGTGCTTTTTTTTTTCTGAAAGCAAATTCTAAAATTTTATTTGTAAAAGAATCTTTTGTCCTAAGTTACGTTATTTTTTCTCGGGGTCGTGAGTCATATAAGTTGTCGTAATAATTAAAACATTCAATAAAAATAGAATTAAATTTAGTAGTACTAACGTCTTCAACGTCATCGAAACTTATATTTATGTCTAAGTTAACGTTAATTTCATCTATCAAATTTTCTATGTCGTCTACAGCGAATAACGGGTTTAAAGCGGCGGCGCATGAAAATACAGGAGACATTTCTCTATAATATTTTAAAAAAAATTCTTCTATTAATTCAATTAAAGGAATCCGTGTGGAGTGTTGCTTAAAATAGTTAAGTTTTTGTGCAATATTTACAAATTTTTCAATTACTAACAAGCTAGTTGGATAAACACAACAGATAAAAAAACAGTCGCCCTATAAAAACATTTTAATAAATCCATATAATGTAATAGTACGTCTCAATCGTTATCAATTAAATTATGATTATTTGTCACAGTGTAATATTCCATAAAAAGTGTTTTTTGTTGAAACGCTCTTTTTAACATTTTATATGTTGAGTTCCATCTTACAGACATATCAAATTGAGGTTTCAAATATTTTTGATCTTGTGCGATCACAAATTTTCGAAAATCTTGACTTCGTTGTTTGGTACAATAAATAAATCTAAGCATTGTCCGAATCTTTTCAACATATGGTTTCATAGCTTCTAAACTATCTTGTACCATTAAATTTAAAATGTAGCACACACATCGAGTTTGAAAAAATGAACCGTTGAGCATTGATTTTAATTCACGTTTTAACCACTCTACTGCGATATTGTTATTATTAGCGTTATCAAAAGAAAGACTCATTATTTTATCTTTTATTTTAAATTCACACAAACATATAATAATTATCGAATATATATATATCCTTACTCGTGTGCGGAAATTCAAAACTTTCAAAATATATTACGCGCTTATTTAACTCTCATGAAACGGGATCGATCCAATGAGCTGCGATACAAATATAAGATAATGCTACCTTTCTGCTACTACTCCAAACATCGCTCGTTAAACTCACACGTCCCTCAAAAGTTTCAAAAACTTTATTAAATCTTGTTTTGCGTCAAAATATAATTTAAGTGCGTCGCGTCTAAGAGTGGATCTACTTACCTGTTGATATTTGGGCTGAAGTCCTTCGTGTATGTACTCCGTCGTCTAATTGTTGTCGTAGTGACTGAATGACAACCCACGTTTGATGACATTTTTCACCTGTAGGTCTCGCTGTCTTGCTTAATCGTACGCCCAAATTTTTCATGATGCTGATATGTTGGATCCCTAGTTTGATTTGTGCTAGCATCACAAAGTTAGGATCATTTGACCCAACATGTATAGCCAGGGTCATAGTTGTGTCCTAGAGTGTAGGACAAGTCTTTAGAATCAACACTGCAAGGACCAGCCATCAAGACTGCCAGAGACTCAAGACTTAGACAGATTTCATACTAAGTAAAATGAGTTCGACGAAAATCTTGTTCAGCTCGATGATCTCAGAGTAAATTCTCTGAGCTGAGCTCGACGAACTTGGTACTCAGGTTGACGAACTTTGGACACTATACTTCAACACTTCAAGATCAGAAAGCATCTCTTTATTCTAAGTCCAGAGTCAGACTTTGGTCGACGAACTTAGTTCTCAGCTCGATGAACTTGGACCACAGTCTAGGCAACGCTCATGTATAAGTTATAAAGTTCTCAGCTCGACAATTCTGGATATTAGCTCAACGATTTTTATATTCTTTACTTCAACTTCTTATAGCCAGAACCTTCTCTATTTTTCTAAGTCCAGAATCATCTCCGGTCGATGAACTCAGGATTCTCAGCTCGACGAACTCTGACCACAATAGCTAGAGTTATCCAGCAGCAGTTAGTGTTCCTCAGCTTGACGAAACCAATTCTTAGGTCGACGAATTCTGGATACTTCACTTCAACACTTTCATCCAGAAGCATTTGAAATTATTCTAAGTCCAGAAATATTTTGCTGAACTTCAGTCGACGAAACCACTTATAAGCTCGACAAACTCCATACACAGAATAGGTAAAGTTTCTAGAGAGTGCAGTTCTGCTTTCAGCTCGACGATCTTGGAACTCAGCTCGACGAATGGAGGATGTCTGGTAGACGAACTCAGCAACTTAGCTTGTCGAACTGTGAACTCAGCTCGACGATTTCTGTCATCAGTTCGACGAATCCAGACTTAGTTATTTTCCATCCTTCTGTCCCCTTCTTACTGCAATTATTCCTGAGTAATTAATGCTCAAATATTCTCTGGAATATAACCGTTAGACAGAGCATTGATCATGATCTTCTCCAGGAATATTGTCTGTCGTTTTTTCATGGGACAGTTGGGGAAATAATTCAATGTCGTTTATTCTCAAGGTAGTCAGCATTGATTGCAGAGGATTTCAAATTTCGAAAGACCATTTTTGACAGGAAATAGAAAAAGAGATTTTCTCTCTTCCTCCTGTAGACGGACAGAACTAGATAGATAGGCACAAAGAGAAAAAGACAATTAGTCTGAATCAAGAAACTCTCAGCACCTTCTTCCATAGATTTCTGATATAGAAAAGAAGCCATATATCTGAAGATCATCAGCTATCTGAAGAAGAAGAATACCAAATCAAAATCAAGAGTCTTCTGTCTTCAACACTCCAGGACACTTCAAAGGACATCTACAACTTTATCTGTAAAAGAAGTTCATGAACAGCTGCTGATCAAGGTTGAACTACTGAAGGCCTATCACCCTGCAGCAAGGCTCCATCTCTCTGAACCATTCTATGCCTCAGGGGGAGCCTTTGCTAAAATCAATATCCACAAGTCTTCTCAGTTGTATATTGATAAAGAGAAGGCAATATCATCTCTCATTCCCTTCTCTGTATAAAGGGTTATAACTCCCTTCAAAAGTTATTCCTGGTTGCAAGTCACCTGACCAAAAGACTTGAGGATTGGTTTTTGAGCACCTGATCAAAAGCTCATTGGTGTCAGGCACCTGATCAAAAATCTAAGTGGATTCCTAACAGGGTGGTAGAAGAGTGGATGTACCCAAGTTTAGGGGAACCACTATAAATTCTTGTGTTGTCTGGATTGTCCTTTTCTTTTGTTTCTTGTTGTGGCTGTGTTAGTTGTTAGGTTTGCTGTTTATGCTTTTAATTTTATTCCTACACTAGATAAAATCAATTTAAAATTTTATAAAACCTGAATTCTCTATTCACCCCCCCCCCTCTAGAGTATTCCTGATCTAACAGCTCAATTTCATGATATTTGTTCCTAACTGTACTCGGCAGCTTGCTTCGCAAAACACGACTTAACGTGTCTCGCTAGTGTTTAGTTGCTATTAAGAGTTAGCAACTTTGAGCATAACTTGCACCGCGCCTTGAATTCGTCGCCGACTTTAACCTTGTCGAAATGCTCCCAGACGGGCGCCCTCCGATTATGCTCCACCACTTCGTCTGTGCTTTGAGTCGACGACACCGGCGTTGAGGAGGACGATGTCATACAGCGAGAGAGAGAGTAAGAGAGTAAGAGTGGCAGAGAGTAAGTGAGTGGAAGAGAGAGAGTAAGTGAGAGAGAGAGAGAAGGGGAGAGAGAGAGGGTCGGGTAGGGGTGGTTTATAAAAAACTTCTTTTAATAAAAAAATTAAATTTTTTTTTATATGGCATAGGGCCTAGGTTGTTGCCTAGTGCCTAGGCCACAGCATCCAGCAGCTGCTGCTGCTGACAGCCGACAGGGCTGTCAGCAGCAGCCCTGCTGACTGCTTCCAACTGCTATAAGAGCCGTTGGATTTCCAACGGCTCTTAGAGCCGTTGGCCAGCAAGTCCGGGCCAGCCTGTGGGCCCGGTTCGGGCTTCGCCCGAACCCGGGCCGGGGCCAGCCTGAATTTCGGGCTTTGCACAGCCCAGGTCGGGTATCGGGCTGAGCTAGCCCTAAAACCTGGGACCTGAGCCCGTCCTTGGCCCGAATCATGCTTTTTCCAGGTCGGGTCGGGCTTGGGTCGGCCCACTGGGCCCGGGCCTTTTGGAGAGGCCTATATATATATATATATCTTTATTATATAAAATAATAGTGTTATCTTGAAGCACACCATGAATCTCATCTGGACCGTCCGATCTCCAGGAAATTATATCTGGTCATTGAATCTATAAAGGGCGGACTGCTAATATCCACATCTCCCAATCGAGCACTGTTCATCATCTGAAAAATCCCGATACCATCCCGCCCCCTCATGGCCTCACCCCCGCCGCCGCCGCCAGACAACCCCCGGCGGGTTCGCCGGAGGCCGGCGAACCCGCCGGTGGGCGCCGGGCATGCCGCCAGCTGCTCCGCATGCGGCGGCGGGGGTGAGGCCGTGAGGGGGCGGGAGGGGCGTGATAGGTTTTTTTTCATTTTTTTATTTAATAAGTTATATGTTTTTTTAATTAAGTCAACAAAGTAAATTTCCAATGTTCCCTCTTTTCAAAGTGGATAAACTTAGGGTCTGTTTGGCACAGCTCTGGCGGCTGGAAAATCTCTATTCCAGCCGCCAGAGCTGCTTTATATGTGTTTGGGACAGCTCCCTGTGAAGAGCTTTTCAAAAATCTGGAGCTGTTTTGCAGCTTTTCAGAAATCTCCCTCCCCCAGCTTCTGCTCTTGCAAAATAGCTTTCTCTCTCACAGGTTTTGGAAATCTAATGGTTTCTTCAGTTGGAACATGCTTAGAGGTCAGACGGCCTACCTCCGGCGATTCCGAGCCCCTGACGGCCTTCCTCCGGCGATTCCGAGCCCCCGACGTCCTTCCTCGGGCGATTCCGAGCGCACTTCTGCACAGAATACCCAAACACTCTGCAGCTTTTCAAAACTGCTCCCGAGAAATCTATTTTAAAACAGCTCTATCCGGACAGCAGCTTTTCAATCCGCCAGAGCTGTCCCAAACAGAGCCTTAATGAGTGTGAAGACTATTCATTTATAGCTCATTAAATCTTTGGTCACATACTTGAGGTGAAGAAAGCTCAGGATATGCTGTTGAGGATGGTTCAACATAGCGATATGCTAGAATAATTAATTTAATAAGTTATATGTTTTTTAAATTGATAAAATTATTAAAATATTTTTAAATACTTTTATAATTAGGCTTCGCGCGCCGGTGGACGGGCGAAGCCCGCCGGGGGGGTCAAGTGGGTGATGCCCGTCGGGAGGTCAAGTGGGCGAAGCCCGCAGCGACGCATCGAGAACGGGCGTAGCCCGTTCAAAGATGCTAGTATATATATATATATATACACGAGTGTCCGACACGGGGCTTCGCCCCTATGGCTACGTGGCACAGTACCCGGCCCGAGTGGCGGTCTTCGCTCGCACCCAGCTGGCTTCGCAAGCCCACGACGGGTCGTTGCGGGTTGCGCCCACATCAATGCGAGTGGTTGACACGGGGCTGCGCCCCTACGGCCAAGCACGACAGTACCCAACCGGTGACGGCCCAGCGTGCTGCGCCCGCCCCCAGCGCCCTGCGCCCGCCTACCAGTGGGCTGCGCCCGCCATCGGCGCCCTGCGCCCGCCCCGGCGCCCTTTGGCTGCATTGAGGAAGGTCTCGCCCGCCTCACGGTAGACGGTGCCGGCCCCAGGCAAGCCTAGGATAGGCGGGATTTAATCCCCACGAAGCAGGATTAAATCTCACACTTATGCGGGATTAATCCAGCCTGGGCGGGATTGAATCCCGCACTTAGGCAGGATTGAATCCCGCACTTAGGCGGGATTAATCCCTTCTAAATAGGCGTGATTAATCCCGTCTCAGTAGGCGGGATTAATCCTGTCTCAGTAGGCGGGATTAATCCCGTCTAAGTAGGCGGGATTAATCTCGTCTAAGTAGGCGGGATTAATCCCGCCTGGGCGGGATTAAATCCCGCACTTAGGCCGGATTTAATCCCGCCTAAGTGGGCTGGATTAATCTCGCTTGGGCAGGATTTAATCCAGCCTGGGCGGGATTTAATCGAGCCGCGAGATTATAAATCCCGCCTGGGAATAATTTCGCATTAATTTCAGGCGGGATTAGTCCCACACCGGTTGCAAAAAAAAATTTCGGGTATATAAATCTCGCCCAACGTTTTAAAAACCGGACCGGACCGGCCGGTCCGACCGGTTGAACGCCGACCGGTCCTCCGAGCGGTCCGGTCTGGTTCCTAAAACCGGCCTGGCCAAGAACCGGCCAGGAACCGGACAACCGGCCGGTTGAACCGGATAACCGGAAACCGGGCCGGTTTTTGGCTAACCGGGCGGTTCACAAAATCAGCATTAATTTTAAGCGTTTGTTAACCGCAACCCGTTATTGACTATTCGCACCCCAAAATCTCATAATTTTTCGCTCCTTTTTCGAAATACGCCTTGTACATGCAATATTAGGAAAAGTGCTCAACACGAAAGTTGTAGATCTCGTCGAGATCTACAACTTTCGTGTTGAGCACTTTTCCTAAAAATGCATGTACAAGACGTACTTTCGAAATATGCTCAGGTTTTGCGCCCTTCAGAAATACGCCTTGTACATGCAATTTCAGGAAAAGTGTTCAACAAGAAAGTTGTAGATCTCGTCAAGATCTACAACTTTCGTGTTGAACACTTTTCCTAAAATTGCATGTACAAGATGTATTTTGAAAAAGTATGAAAAGTTAGGAGATTTTGGGGTGCGACAGCCAATAACGGGTTGCGGTTAACAATCGCCTAATAAAGAAATTAACAATCGCCTAATAAAAATGTGAAAAGTTAGGAGACCTTGCGGTCATTAATGTCAAAATGGTTCAACTCCGGTTCAACTCCGGTTCAACCGATCAAACCGGTTAAACCTTGAACCTCTCTATTGACCGGTTCTATGTCCGGTCCGGTTCTCAAAACCTTGATCTCGCCTACTTCGTATTAGAAGTTGTGTGTGGTGGCGGGCTTGCTGAGGGGCTGCTGGCGTGCTGCTTTATCATGAATTTAGATTTGATTTTGTAGCCCGTATATTGGACCGGGTTGTAGGGTTCCTATATAAGTTTAGGAGAACTAAGAAAAAATATGAACGACCATGATTCGTTATTGTGATCGGACGATTGCAAATAAATGTGTGATTTCTATTCAACGATCATGATCTGATTTCGATATATCTTTATATATGGTGTGTGTGTGTGTATATATATATATATATATATCTTCGAACGGGCTCTGCCCGTTCTCGATGTGTCGCTGCGGGCTTCGCCCCCTTGCCCCCTTGACCCGCCGGCGGGGTTCGCCCACCCCCCGCATCTTCGAACGGGCTCCGCCCGTTCTCGATGCGTCTCTGCGGGCTTCGCCCGCAATCAAGCGGGTTTCTCCCGCTTGACCCCCCGGCGGGCTTCGCCCGCTCCCCGACGGGCATCGCCCGCCCCCCGGCGGGCATCGCCCGCGGCCCAGCTTTTAATAAAAAATTTTAATAAAATATTTAATAGAAAATTTTTATTAAATTTTAATAGAAAATTTAATAGAAATTTTAATAGGAATTTAATAGAACCCGCCGGTGGGCTCCGGGCAGGACGCCAGCGGCTCCGCCGGCGGCGGCGGGGGTGTGCCCGTGAGGGGGCGGGAGGTGGAAATGGGCATCGGGGTTTTTTTGTTTGGGAACAGTGCGATGGAGCTTGATTTCGATATTTGCAGACCTCCTACTTTGAATCCAACGGACCGTATTTGATGGAGCTTGATCGGACGGTACAGATGAGTTTCATGGGATCCAAATATGCATATTGTATTATATAATAAAGATATATATACATATATTTATAGACATTGAAGGGAGACACTCACCATGGATTCCAGCTTTTAGGTTGGGGTTTTTTTCGTCTCGTTTTTCCTTCAACTATTCGTCATGGCGCGGTTCCGCTCCTTACAGTTTATTTTGATCAACTTCTCCTGTTCAGTCTGTTCAAGCTAGGTTTTTCTTTTGGAGTTGTTTCAACCATTACAGGCTGTCAGGTTATTACATCTACCTTCGAATTCAAGCTAGGTTTTTCTTTGGGCTTTGCATTTTGGTCTACCTACCAATTTATCTTCTCAACCATTTCAGGTTCACATGAGCAATACAAAGAAGGATATTCGAGCATTTTAGGTTCCAATTTGTGCAGTTTAGAAGCTTTAAATAGATTCATGTATTAAAATGATTCTTTTTTCTTGATGTTGATCAAGACCTTTCAAGAAAAGGCAGTGTACCTCCTATCAAAGCAAATAAACAACAGTAGTTTTGTATAGGTTGATTATCTCCTCCGTAAAAGTATTGTGAATGAGAAAAAAAGTTGAAATTGATAATTGAAAGCCGAAATCTTCTTAAAAACATGTCTTCATTTTTATATTTGGCTTACAAATTTTATTCTATGCTCCCCATTTTAATTATGCATTTACTAGATATTGTTTTATTGCTTAAAAATACAAATAAACCAAAAATTTACACTAATTGTATGTTATAAAAGGTTTTTTTGTTAATATCTTCTCTAAGAAAGTATTTTGCCTAATTTGTTGGAAGCCCTTAGACCTCAATAACTTGAATTATATAGCTTCTTACATATAATGTTCAGTCTCTAAACAATAATGTTCAGTCTACATCTGATTTTCTTTCCATGTCATAAGATATAAATATCACATGACTTAGTGCTTTGCTATAAAAGGAGAATGTTTGGACCAATGGAAATTGTGATCTCATTTATTTATGCTCCGTTTGGCATAGTGGAGGCGGCCATAAATATGTGGATTAAATTGTCATTTGTTTACACTTGCCTAAGAAACTTCATCCATTTTTATATTCAAACGGATGACGTTTGTTTGGTGATCCTTAACGAATGGCAGTTTAACCATACATTTACGACCGCCACCACTTTTATTTTTGTGCTTTTCCGAATGCATTTCTGTGTTGTTCCCTTATTTATAAATGTGCATTGTTAGTACATAGATGTTGTTCTATATATGACTAAGACAAACATGTTATTAAGAAATTTGGTTAATCATTATTATTCTTGATAGAGACCTCATGAAATTTTCGGGCCGAGTCGGTACAAGAAAAAAAAGTCCAACCAAACCAGCGGCACGCCGAGAACCGCAAGCATCTGAGAAGACCGGGAGGGCGTGCCGGCCCCGCGCCTAACCATTCATGACCGCGCCCCGCGCAGGCAGCACGTGCCTGGCCAGCGCGCGCATTGCCCGTTGGGCCGAGTGCGGTCGCCACCCGCCCGGCCGCGCACAGCCAGCCCGTGCGGCCGCCAGGCCACGCACCCATGCGACCACCAGGCCGCGCACCCGCATGGCGGCACACTGCGCAGGCGCCACGCCTGCGGGCCGTCGGCAGCCCGCCCAGCCGCCGACGAGCCCTGTTGAATTTTTTGAAGTGAAAGTGGCGGCCTGAGCGGTCTGGGCGACTTGTTCGTGTGGCCTGTGCGGACAGGAGTGGCCGCTGCTGTTGAAGCCAAAATAGGCCTCTGTGGAGTTCGGAGTCCCAAAAGAGGGGTGACCTCACACTTACTACACCCGGAGGAACGTCACGGACCAAAGATCAAGAAGCTAGAAACAGACCCTCGGCTCTAGTGCGGAGCTCCCACCTCACACCTGGAAGACCTCTGAAGTCTCCCCCTCCCTAGCCAATGCTTGAACTAGGTGCCTTGGAGGAAGAGAGCAAAGGGATTTTTATTGCTCTGAATGGAATGCTCTCCAAGGCACCCTCAAGGGTCTATTTATAGTTTTTCCAACCCCATGGATCAAAATGTCAACAATACCCCTACACCAAATATGTCTCGGGCCAATAGAAAACAGCTATACCGGGGGGTAAAGAGGTAATTCCACCCCGAGGGTAAAACAGTAACAACAAGGTCAAAAGAGGTTCAAGAGCGGGAGGAGCCATGCCCCCTCCTCCCTGGGCACCCGAGACGAGCAGGTGACCCCCGAAGAACTGGGGAATAGTGGGGCAGGGACAAGACCTCGCCCTCCGGCCGGTCTCGCCCCGCCAGGCCGCCGGCCTGGGGCGAGACCCCAGCCTCGGCCGGTCTCGCCACTCCCGGCCGCAGGCCTGGGGCGAGACCCCAGCCTCGGCCGGTCTCGCCCCGCCAGGCCGCAAGCCTGGGGCGAGACCCCAGCCTCGGTCGGTCTCGCCCCGCCAGGCCGCAGGCCTGGGGCGCGACCCCAGCCTCGGCCGGTCGCGCCCCGCCAGGCCGCTGGCCTGGAGCGAGACCCCAGCCTTGGCCAGTCTCGCCACGCCAGGCCGCGGGACTAGGGCGAGACCCCAGCCTCGGCCGGTCTCGCCCCTCCATCTCGCACCTACCAGGTCGGGGCGGGTGCCAGCCAACTTGTCGCACCCGCCCCCAAAAAAAGGGCCACTGGGGGAGGCAGATTTTTCCTACCCTACTAGTATATTCCAAGGGCTAGGCCAAATTTGGCCTCCAAGAGTGCACACCACTTCAAAAGCTTAAAAATACAAAGTTGGTCTAGTGCCTGTCGAGGGGACCCCACTCTGCGAATACGGGGTTGTATACGATCCCACTTTTTTCGAGGTTGGCACAAGCTCATAAAGAAACGTCCAACCGAACGTATTCGCTGAGCGACCTTCTTAGAGCCGGAAATACTCGCCCTCCCCGAGGGGTCAACCTGTCATGCCAGCTAGCTAGTGAGAGCCTGACAGCGGGGACCGTCTTGGAGCAAAGAGAAAAGGGGAATCCACGAGAGGTACCACCGGCCTTGCCAGCTAGTGAGAGCCTGGAAGCGGGACCGTCTCGGAGCAAAAAGGAACTGGGGCATCCACGAGAGGTACCACCGACCCTACCAGCTAGTGAGAGCCTGACAGTGGGACCGTCTCGGAGTAAAGAGAAACAGGGGCATCCACGAGAGGTACCACCGGCCCTACCAGCTAGTGAGAGCCTGACAACGGGACCGTCTCGGAGCAAAGAGAAACAGGGCATCCACGAGAGGTACCACCGGCTCTGCCAGCTAGTAAGAGCATGACAGCGGGACCGTCTCGGAGCAAAAAGGAACTGTGGCATCCACGAGAGGTACCACCGGCCCTGCCAGCTAGTGAGAGCCTGACAGCAGGACTGTCTCGGAGCAAAGAGAAATAGGGGCATCTGCGAGAGGTACCACCGGCCCTGCCAGCTAGTGAGAGCCTGGCTGCGGGACTGTCTTGGAGCAAAAAGGAACATGGGCATCCACGAGAGGTACCACTGGCCCGGCTAGCTAGTGAGAGCCTCGCAACGGGACTGTCTCGGAGCAAAGAGAAACAGGGGCATCCACGATAGGTACCACCGGCCCTGCCAGCTAGTGAGAGCCTGGCAGCAAGACCGTCTCGGAGTAAAGAGAAACAGGGGCATCCACGAGAGGTACCACGAGCCCTGCCAGCTAGTGAGAGCCTGGCAGTGGGACCATCTTGGAGAAAAAAGGAACAGGGGCATCCATGAGAGGTACCACCAGCCCTGCCAGCTAGTGAGAGCCTGGCAGTGGGACCGTCTCGGAGCAAAGAGAAACAGGGGCATCCACGAGAGGTACCAACGGCCCTGCCAGCTAGTGAGAGCCTGACAGTAGGACCGTCTCGGAGCAAAAAGGAACAGGGGGATCCACGAGAGGTACCACCGGCCCTGCCAGCTAGTGAGAGCCTAGCTGCGGGACCGTCTCGGAGTAAAGAGAAACAGGGGTATCCACGAGAGGTACCACCGGCCCTGACAGCTAGTGAGAGCCTGGCAGTGAGACCGTCTCGAGGTGAAACCTACCCTACCCTCCGAGAGATCAACCTGCCCTGCCAGCTAGTGAGAGCCTAGCATCGGAATCCATCTTGAGGTAAGACCTACCCCACCCTCCGAGAGATCAACCTGCCCTGCCAGCTATTGAGATCCTGGCAGCAGGACCGTCTCGAGGTGAGACCTAGCCCACCCTCCGAGAGATCATCGTGCCCTGCCAGCTAGTGAGAGCCTGACAGCGGAATCCATCTCGAGGTGAGAGCTACCCCACCCTCCGAGAGATCAACCTACCCTGCCAGCTAGTGACAGCCTTGTAGCGGAATCCATCTCGAGGTGAGACCTACCCCACCCTCCGAGAGATCAACCTGCCCTGCAAGCTAATGAGATCCTGGCAGCGGAATCGATCTCGAGGTGAAACCTACCCCACCATTCGAGAGATCAACCTGCCCTGCCAGCTAGTGAGAGCCTGCCAGCGGAATCCATCTCGAAGTGAGACCTACCCCACCCTCAAAGAGATCAACCTACCCTGCCAGCTAGTGAGAGCATGACAGCGGAATCCATCTCGAGGTGATACCTACCCTACCCTCCGAGATATCAACCTGTCCTGCCAGCTAGTGAGAGCCTGGCAGCGGAATCCATCTCGAGGGGAGACCTACCCAACCCTCCAAGAGATCAACCTTCCCTGCTAGCTAGTGAGAGCCTGGCAGCGGAATCCATCTCGAGGTGAGACCTACCCCACCCTCCGAGAGATCAACCTGCACTGCCAGCTAGTGAGAGCCTGGTAGTGGAATCCATCTCGAGGTGAGACCTACCCCACCCTCTGAGAGATCAACCTGCCCTGCCAGCAAGTGAGAGCCTGACAGCGGAATCCATCTCGAGGTGAGACCTACCCCACCCTCCAAGAGATCAACCTGCCCTGCCAGCTAGTGAGAGCCTGGCAGCGGAATCCATCTCGAGGTGAGACCTACCCCACCCTCCAAGAGATCAACCTGCCCTGCCAGCTAGTGAGAGCCTGGCAGCAGGACTGTCTCAAGGTGAGACCTACCCCACCCTCCGAGAGATAAACCTGCCCTGCCAGCTACTGAGAGCCTGACAGCGGAATCCATCTCGAGGTGTGACCTACCCCACCCTCCGAGAGATCAACCTACCCTGCCATCTAGTGAGAGCATGGCAGCGGAATCCATCTCGAGGTGAGACCTACCCCACCCTCCAAGAGATCAACCTGCCCTGCCAGCTAGTGAGAGCCTAACAGCGGAATCCATCTCGAGGTGAGACCAACCCCACCCTCTGAGAGATCAACCTGCCCTGCCAGCTAGTGAGAGCCTGGCAGCGGAATCCATCTCGAGGTAGGACCACTGGGCATCCATGAGAGGTACCGTCGGCCCTGCCCAACTAGTGAGAGCCTGGGCAGTGGGACCATCTTGGAGGAAAAGGACTAGGCATCTTAATCAAACCTTACCAAATCCAACATCCTCAAACGGGGAAGATATGGGTTACATGGTCCCCTGACTCAGCTGGTCAGGGGTGGCGCTTGTTACAAGATAATAAAAAGGAAAAAACTCCCTCAAGGCGAGGTTTCTCTAGGGGCCTGAGCGTGATGGCCGTCGTCCGCTTCCATCTCGTCGGACACTTCCATCCTACTCAAGCTCTCCATGATCTTCTCCATCTCCTCTACCTTAGTCCACCAAGAGATGTTGCTGATAGCCGTGATATTGCACTGTCTTGCCATCCTGGAGTCTCCCTTGATTCTGACCTGGATCCCTCCTGAGCTGAACTTGAGACACTGGTGGAAAGAAGACGACACACAACGGAAAGCGTTGATGAGGGGCCTTCCGAAGATGGCGTTGTAGCTGCTTGGAGAGTCAACAATGATGAACCGACAGTTCCTTGAAGTCCCTACCAATTTTACTTGGAGTCCTACTCCACCATCGACCTCCTTCCTTTCTCCTGAAAATCCGAACAGGGGTCCATCCGAGGCTAGCACCCTCCTCGGCTCAACCTTCATCTCGTCAAACGCCTTCTTGAAAACGACATTAACGGAGCTCCCGTTGTCAACCAAGATCCGGGAGATAGTGTATCCCTCGATGGCCATCTGGATGACCAGCGCATCGCAAAACGGATCCTCATGATCCGGCATGTCCTTCACCGAGAAGGTGATCTTCTCCTCCTGGGGCGGGGTCTGGGATGTTGAGGCGACGCTCCTTCGGTACATGACATGGAGGCTTGCCTTCCGAGTGGCCTCGATCCCCACTCTACCGTGGATCACCGCTATACCTCCTCGGGGTCCGACATCGACCCGATCCTCATACACATCATCCCCCTTCTCTGGGTAGAACCTCCTCTACCCGCACCGGCAGCTGAGGCTGGGCTGGGCCTCTCGCCCCCCGCACCTCCAGGAACTTGGGGCAGGTAGCCGTGACGTACCCCTCCACCTGGTGGAAGTCACAGTACAGTAACTCTACCCTGACCGTTCTCCTTCCCTGGAGGTTCCTCCTCTCCCTTCGACCAATCTCCATCGCTTACTGTGGTGGGGGTAGGAGCTGCCTAGGGGCTTGCCTCTTGAAGTTGAACCTCCGTTGGCCCCCATGAAAGTTCCCTCCGCCCTGGATGAGAGCTCTTCCTGGACCCTGGGCAGGTCCTCCCTGTTGCCTCCAGCCTGGTTCCGGACCCTCCTGTCCCGGGAACCCCTGAGCTCTCTGCTCCTCTCTTCTTCTTCCTTCTTGATGCCTCGAGCCACCTTGCTCCTTCGACTCCATCTTTGTTAGCTTTGCCAACTTCTTGACAAATGCATGGTTGGCCGCCTCCATGGCTATATCCTCAGCCACCCTTTCCATCAGCTCCTCAAAGGAAAGGGGGGCCTTTCGAGTCAGGCTCATCTTGAAGAACCCCTCGCGCAGCCCCACCGTGAACGCCATTTGGAGGGCATACCACGACATCTCCTGGAACTCCAGGATCTCCTCTTAGAACCTGTCTACATAACGGGCCAGTGACTCCTCGGCCCCCTGCCTTATCAAGAAGATGGACTCAGGACTCCTTTTCCTCTTCTTGGAGGCGGAGAAGGGAAGCTGAAAGCTCTGGCTCAAGTCCTCGAACCAATAGATCGATCTCGGAGGGAGTTGATGAAACTAGTCTCTTGCCTTCTCATTCAACGTGATCGCAAAGAGACGACACTTGAAGGAATCAATCATTGGCCTGATGGAGACGGCATCCTCGAACCACTGCAGATGCTGGACGGGGTCATCCTTCCGGTTATAGTAAGCCATGTCAGGCTCTCTGAACCCCTCAGTAACGGGAGCTGAGATGATCAGCTTGCTGAAGGGTGACCCCCTAAGGGGTGGTCTCGCCACTTCTACTCGCACGACCTGCTCGCCTGGGAGGTTGGCACTCGCCGGGCTGGAGAATAACTCCCGGCCGGAGAGGTCTCGCTCGACCCCATCTCCCATCCTCTCCTTCTTGGGCCTTCTTCCTGGTGCACTTCCTTCTCCCCCTATTGGGGTCATCTCGCCTAGACCCTTGGGAGTCGACTCATCGAGAGGGGAGGGGGGAGCTAGCTCCTGGGGGGTCGGGGTGGAGCTGCCACCCGGAGGAGCAATGCTTCGCAGCATCTCCATGATGCCCTGGATGGAGGCCATGAACTCTTGCCTCCCCACAAAGGGTCCTGGGTTGGGGAGCTCGCCGAGATCATCACTACCTCCCTGACCTCCAGTCATGACACTCTCCCGAGATCTTCTGTGCTGGTCACTCTCCACGCTCACCGCACCAAAAGTGTTGAAGCCAAAATTGGCCTTTGTGGAGTTCGGGGTCCCAAAAGAGGGGTGACCTCACACCTACTACACCCGGAGGAACATCACAGACCAAAGATCAAGAAGCTAGAAACAGACCCTCGGCTCTAGCGTGGAGCTCCCACCTCACACCTGGAAGACCTCTGAAGTCTCCCCCTCCCTAGCCAATGCTTGATCTAGGTTCCTTGGAGGAAGAGAGCAAAGGGATTTTTATGGCTCTGAATGCAATGCTTGGTCTGGCATTGCTTTGGTGATAAGGCAGAAATGCTCAGTATCCGGCCTTGGTGGTGCGACCTTAGCGGACTGGCTGTCTAGCCTTGTCGCGACAGTCTGGTTGTGTATCTGAGGCTATGCTGATACACTTGGTGCTCGCCACGGGATAGGGTGGTGATCCTATCAGCTAGGATGATGATCACACTCATCTCCACGCCTATAAATAGGACCCCCTATCACATCAATGTACCATCGAGTGAACAGTAAGTGAGCTAGGGTAGTTGTTGCAGATAGGTTTTTCTAGTCGCGTGGTTTGAAGAGTTGATGCCAATTTGTGTTGTACAGGTTGTGTGGATAGCGCTAGAAAGCTAGAGTCTTGGTTTTGACTTCGGTCAGGGACAGTACGAACACTGCGGTTAGCAGTAGGTCGCGGATTGCGACCACGCGGTCTTCTCTTCTGTAACTCCTTCCCAGTTTAATAAGTTGTTTGCTTCTGGAGGCTTATTGAGTTCGGCAGCAGCAGTTCGCAGGATCTGGCGGCTAGGCGACCTCGCGGTCAGGCGGCTTGTAGATCAGCGGACAAAGTTCTTTTCAGCATCAGAATAACGGGTTGTCTGCTCGACTTGGTTGTGGTTTTGCGATTAGGCGGCTTCAGCGGACTCCCTAGGCAGCTTAGTAGGGTCAGCGGCTTCTCCTTGAGACCACACGACTAGTTCTTTGTCTTGTATTTTTTTGCCTCCTTCTGGTACATCGGCGAATCATGTCTCTCCATGTATGCCTCGCTTTGTAAAGATTTTTTTATAGTACAAGATTTTTGCTCTTCTATTGGCATTTGATTTACTTGGGCTCGAATTGGTTGAGTGTTCCTGTGCTTGGTTTCTCGTTTTCCGCGAATCATAAATTTTTACATGCTATCAGAGGGATCAGAGGCTGAGCAGTGATCAACCGTCAGTTTGTCTTATTGCTTCTGAGAGTCTAAGTAAACTAGGGTTGTTGCAATGGAAGGTGGTTTTGTAAGAGGTGCTGGAATCAAGCTTCTTACATCGACTAACTTTAAGAAGTGGAAGTCGTGTATGAAGAGCTATATTTTGTTCGAGGACCTTTGGGAGGTCATCTACAGAGACGAAAGACAAGAGGTTACTGCTGCTACGGGTGCTGAAGCGGTGAGAGCTTGGGGAAAGACAAATATAAAAGAAGAGTTTACTCTCAAGCGGGCTATCTGGCTGGAACTCCTCGACCACATCATAAGATGTCGGTCTACTGCGGTGATTTGGGCTTCCCTTGATGGGTTGTTCAACAGGAAGAATATAGCAAAGCTATAATTCTTGGAAAATGAGTTGGTAAGGGCCACTCAAGGAGATCTGGCAAACTCGATACTCTTCTTGAAAATGAAGAACTTGTGCGCTGAGATTTCAGCGTTGGACCCTGATGAGCCTATTTCAGAGGCGAAGTTGAAAAGGCACATAATTCGTGGTTTGCGGAAGGAGTATGTGGCCTTTGTTACTTCTGATCAAGACTAGGCCACTCAGCCGTATTTGTTGGAGCTGGAGAACCTGTTGGATTTGCAGGAGAGCTTAGTTAAACAGATGACTGGAGTCACTGTCTCTAAAGGAGGCAGTGAGGCGCTCTTCTCAGGGAAGAAAAAGAGATGAGAGAAGAAGAAGACTGATGCTGGTGATGGTTATTCAACTCTTATCAGCAAGAGAGGAGCGCTGCTCCTAGGCGTGATTGGAAGAAGAAGGATTGGCATAAGTGCTACAGGTGCAACCAGCCATATCACTTCAAGAAGGACTGCAAGTTCAAGCTGCAGCCGGGACATGTTTTAGATAAAGAGGAAGCTGGTTCTAGTGTTGAGGAAGCTAGATGAGGGAATGTGTTCATGACAGGCATGCATGTCCGTTCCTTTTCCACCATCGACTACAAAGATGACTGGATTGTGGACTCGGCGTGTGGTCACCACCTCATCAGGGAGGAGTCGAAGTTATCCACTCTGCACACGTTCTCAGGTAACAAAGCTATAATAACTTCTGATGATACTGTTCATGTTGTCGACAAGGAGTGTGTCATTTCTTTATGTAGTGATAATGGTCCACTCACCTTAAGGAGTGTCTATCACATATCGGACATGAAGAATAACCTCTTCTCAGTGACCAATGCAGTAGACGCAGTCTATCACGTTCTATTCGGTCTGACATAAGTGAAGTTTCTCCGCATCATTTCAGTAGTTAAGGCTAACGTTGCTCATGTAGGGAGAAGGATATGGGACTTGTTTGTATTATCAACAAGTTCCTATGTTGATTGGATGATGGCCAATGATAGTGCATCTATCTGGCATGAGTTGCTGTGACATATTGGGATGGACAAGTTGAAAGGCATGACAGTGAAGAGCCTTGTGAAAGGTTTTCCTAGGTTGTCATCCTTCAGGCGACGGTCAGGTATATGCGGGGTGTCAATTTGGAAAAGCTCATCGCCTTCCATTTGATAAGTTTCAGATCAGGCGTAATGCACCATTAGAGTGTATCCATGGTGATCTAATGAGGCCGACCATCACAACTAGTCTTGAAGGCTGTAGATACATGTTGGTTTTGATTGATGACTATACAAGATACACTTGTGTGTACTTTATGAAGGAGAAGTCGGACACGGTCCATTTGTTTGTGGAGTTCAAGGAGGTAGTGGAGGGTCTGCTTGGCCCGCGGGTCAAGAAGTTGAGAATAGATAACGGAGGTGAGTTCATTTCAACTATGTTCTTTAACTTCTACAAGAAGCACGACATCTAAAAGGAGTTCACTTGTGCTCATACTCCACAACAAAATGGAATAGCAGAGTGGAAGATCCATCATCTGACAGAGACCTGCAAGTGTTGGCTTCATGCCAAAGGCATTCCAGGGTCCTTCTAGGCAAAAGGGATGACCTGTGCAACTTATGTCATCAATCGGATGCCTCTTAGTCTGATCAACTTGAAGTTTGCTCATGAGATGATGTTTAAGGAGGAGCCTGGAGTTGGACACATTCGAGTGTTTGGATCTACCTACTGTGTACACATTCCAGATTCTCTCAGGACAAAGTTGGATGCAAAGGCAAGGAAGCTTGTCTTTGTAGGCTATGATGAGCGGAAGAGGAGATTGAAGTGTATGGTTCTAGTGACGAAGAATTTCGTTGTTTCGAGAGACATGGTCTTTGACGAGCTGACGTCATATGGAGGTGGCTCCTCTGTGAAGCTGTAAGAGAGCAGGTAGGATGGCGGGCAGGAGGAGGCTGCTAAGGAACTTCTGGTGGAGCTGCATGTATCACCAGGACCTCCTGGTATTTCTAGCTCTGGTGTGGAGTCTTCTGGTTCAAGAAGCAGGGGGAGCGATGCTCCAAGTTTGCCCGGGAACGGAGCTTATTAAGAAGAGGCACCAGAGGTGGTCAGCAAGGGTCAGACTCTTCGGAGATCGAAGAGCACCATCAAACCACCAGCTCGTTATACCGAAGGAAATACGGTGAGCTTGGTCTCTTATTTTTTTGCAGGTCCTCTAGACGAGGGAGATATTTCTAGTTTTGAAGACACAAGTGGAGTCAAGGAGTGGGAAAACGCTATGGATGAGGAGATGAATGCCCTCAGGAAAAATGAGATGTGGGTCCTTGTGCCCAAGGTCGATGGCGTTACTCCTGTGACATGCAAGTGACTCTATAAGATGAAGAAGGCAGATGAGAGCATCGAGCGGTACAAGGCCCGCCTTGTAGCTCGAAGATTTTCTCAGCAGTACGAAGAAGACTACGAAGAGACATGTAGTCTTGTTACGAAGATAACTTTAGTTTCAGTGGTGATAGCATTGGCGGCCTGCCAAGTTTGTAAAATATGGAAGCTTGACGTAAAAAATGTTTTTTTACGGGAAAATTGATAAAAAAACATCTTCATGATTCAGCCACCATGATATATGTCTGAAGATCGTCCAGGATACGTCTGCAACTTCTGGATGGCCCTTTACGGCTTGAAACAGGCTCCGTGGGCATGGTATGGGAAGATCGCAGAATACCTCAAATTCTGCGATTATTTTGCCTCTGATTCTGATTCGAGCTTGTTCATCAAGAAGAGAGGGTTTAACACCACAAATTTGACAGCAGAACTTTTGGTCGCTATTGCCGGGCGACAGTGGGTGTCGCCGTCGGCGATTGTAATAGCGCTCGACGACATAAAGCATTGAGTGAGCTCAACACACTCGACGCATTTCGATGAATCATTGAGTAAGAGACTATCGAGTGATGATAATGGGTATCGCGTGGCAATAGCCCCAACTCTCAAAGCTCTCGACGCCTTAAAGCTTTTAGTGAACTCAACGCAGTCGATATCATAAAGCGTTGAGTGAGCTATCAGAACGGTGACAGTAGATATCACCAGATGATACTGCCACGCATGTGTGGGCACGTGTCAGATGGTCGGGTAGCGGCCGAAGAGCAATGGTTTACGGGGGTCAAAGCGGCTATCGACGATATCACCCAGGAGATAGCAGATATCACCAGGCGATAATGGATATCACCAGGTGATAGCGTTAATATTGACTATTCAACCGAAATTATGGTCTTTGCTCTATTTAGATGAAATGATCCTATGAGTGAGATTAATCTCAAGGCCACTTATGCAGATGAGTAAAGGAATGAGAATTCATTCACTTCTTCTCACTCTCACTACAATATTTTTGGTCTTTAGCAACACCTGACTTGGCAACAATTATAAAAATGTTGCCTAAACTTTGTTAGAAAACAGTTTAGAAGTGTTGCAATAGATTTACATGTTTAGGCAACACTTTCTGTGCAACATTCAAAAAACTGTTCTATATTCCCTTATATGTAACATTTTGGAAATGTTGTCCTTGAGGATTCACTTTAGACAACAATTATGATATGTTGTCTTCTTAAAAATTAATTTGCAATATTTTTAAAGTGTTGCCTAAAGAATACTTTATGATTAACCAAAATATGAACAAAGGACACATTTTTGAGGTTTTGTTAAAAATCGTTGTTGCTAGTTTTCTATATAGCAACCTTTTCTATATAGCGACCTTGTTAGATTTTTAAATTTTGTTAAAAATCATGACTCCACATTTATTGAGACATTTTAAAAAGGGTCATCGTTGTTAGTTTTCTATGTACCTACTCGGGATTTTAATTAACTTATATCGGGATTTAAATTTGTTCAAGTTGTGGAACACTTCCAGTTCTCTTATTCTCACACCGGTTTTGCCCACATAAGTTTAGAGGAATCGAAGTGTGAATCCCTGCAACATATCCGGCGCCGACGACAGCGGGGGTCCGGGGGCGGTAGCCCCCGAAACAAAATCAATTTTGGGTTTCCCAGGTGTGAGGATATCTGCCCGTTTTTCGTTCGAATCAAAAATAGTGACTCCACATTAATTAATTAACCTAATTAACCTACCCACAATCTTTTTCACGGCTCATCACTTCAGCCGCACGGCTCGCACTCCAAGCTTCTCTTTTCCGGGTGTGAGAATATCTGCCCATTTTTCGTTTGAATCAAAAATATAACTCCACATTAATTAATTAACCTAATTAACCTACCCGCACTCCATTTCATGGCTCATCACCTTAGCCGCACGGCCCGCACTCCATTTATCAGAAACATTTTTCCCCAGATACCTAACTCCAAGCTTCTCTTCCCCGGCGACGACAGGCTTCTTCCCCGGGCGCGGCTGCTGCACCGCGTGGATCTTCTTCCCCGTCGACGCCGGCGTGCAAAATCATTTTCCCCGTCGACGACGCAGTCCGATTGCACCGACCTAGCTTCTTCCCCGTTGACGCCGACAGTCCGATTGCACCGAACCGACGACGAAATCCGTCGGAATTTCTCCGTGGGATACCTAGCGCAGGGTTCTTGCACATTCTTCCTCTGCATATCTTGTGCTACCGTTCTCCCTATCGCTGAGGTATACCCCTTCTCCTACATATCTTGTGTCCGGTACCTAGCCCATTTGATTCCATTTTTCATGTGCTTAAATTCTGAAATATTGAGGGATGGGATTCCATTCTTCATGTATGTTGTACGTGTGTGTTGTAGGTGTTTATGTGTGTTGTTGTTGTGTTGTATGTGTGTGGTGTGGTGTATGTTGTATGTGTGTGTTAGTATTGTGTGTGTGTTGTGTGGGTGTGTTAGTGTTGTAGGTGTGTTTTTGTGTTTGTTATTATTATGTTGTATGTGTGTGTGTGTGTGTGTGTGTGTGTGTGTGTGTGTGTATGTGTGTTGTATAGTATGTGTGTGTTGTATTTGTGTTTGGAATGTGTGTGTTGTATGTGTGTGTGTGTGTGTGTGTGTGTGTGTGTATTGTATATGTGTGTGTGTTATAGGTGTGTGTTGTTGTATGCGTGTGTATGTGTGTGTGTGTGTGTTTGTTTGTTTTGTTGTATGTGTTTGTGTGTGTTTGTGTGTGTTGTATATATATGTGTGTTTGTTGTTGTTGTGTTGTATGTGTGTGTGTGTTTGTGTGCGTTGTATGTGTTTTTTGTATGTGTGTGTTGTAGGTGTGTATCTGTGTTGTTGTTGTGTGTGTGTTGTATGTGTGTGTGTGTGTGTATGTGTGTGTGTGTGTGTGTGTGTGTGTGTGTGTGTTGTATGTGTGTGTTAGTGTTGTGTGTTGTGTGTGTTGTGTGTGTGCATTTGTGTGTTTGTGTTTGTGTGTTTGTGTTGTATGTGTGTTGTAGCATTGTAGGTGTGTTTTTGTGTTTATTGCTATTATGTTGTATGTTTGTGTGTGTGTTTGTGTGTGTTGTATGTGTGTGTTTGTGTGTGTTGTATGTGTGTTTGGAATGTGTGTGTTGTATGTGTGTGTGTGTTGTTGTTGTTATGTTGTAGGTGTGTGTGTTGTTGTATGTGTGTGTGTGTTTGTTGTGGTGTATGGTGTATGGTGTATGTGTGTGTGATATAGCTTCTCTCTCTCAAATAATTTTTCAGACATAAATTATCTTGCAATGTTTTATACTAATGGTTTTCTTTTCAACATATCGGCGAAGAGCACATGCAGTTCGTTGAATTTCAGCGAACTGGACGTGTAATTTGTTTAATTGTAGCAAAGAACACGTGCAGTTCGCTGAATTTCAGCGAAGATGCAAACTATTCTCTCTCAACATGCATGTAATGTTTTAAGAAAGAACATGCAATTCTTCTTTTGTAAATTTTGCTTTGATAATATAACTCAATATAATTTTTTTTTGTTTAGGTACCACCATTTTTCATTATTTAAAAGATAAAATATGATGAAAAAGGATTGGATTTTTTTGCCGCGTTATGGTGAAGATTATATTAATGGTGTTAAACATTTCTTGGATATTGCGTTCAGTAAAGGGTTGTTCGAAGGAGAAGAGATTTTATGTCCATGTGTTGTTTGTTGCAATGGTATTTGGAGAAAAAGAGATATGGCGTTTGACCATTTGGTAAGTAAGGGATTTGTAATAGGATACAATGATTGGATTTATCATGGAGAGGATATTAAACGTATGGATCTTGATCAAGAAACTAATGATGATGTCTCATCTAATGATATCAATGGATTATTATTTGACACATTTAAAGATGTGTTTGAAGAAAATGGATTATACGAAGGACCAAATGGAGATGCAAAGAAGTTTTATAAGCTTGTTGAGGAAGCAAATAAAGAACTATATCCTGGTTGTAAAAAATTCTCTACATTATCTTTTAGTATTCGTATGTATTTACTGAAATGCCTGCATGGATGGAGCAATGCATCATTCACATCTCTCTTAGAGTTATTGAAAGAGGCTATACCTGATTTGAACATCCCTATCTCTTTTAATAAAACAAAGTCTATGATTAGAGACCTGGGATTAGATTATAAAAAGATTGATGCATGTCCTAATAATTGCATGTTATTTTGTAAAGAACATGAGAAAGATGACAAATGTCATACTTGTGGCGAATCTCGTTGGATTCTACATCCTGAAGTGAATTGTGAGTCTGAGAAATCCAAGAAAGCTCACAAAATTTTTGCAAAAGTGTTGAGACATTTTCCTTTAATTACAAGACTAAAACGACTTTACATGTGTTCAAAAATTGCTGATTCAATGAGGTGGCATGCAGAAGAACGTTCAAAAGATGACAAGTTAAGGCACCTGCTGATGGACAGTCATGGAAAGACTTTGATGTGAATCACCCAGCTTTTGCAAATGAAACTCATAATGTAAGACTTGGATTGGCTAGTGATGGGTTTAATCCATTTGGCAATATGAGTCTGTCACATAGCACATGGCCTGTGGTATTAACAGTGTATAACTATCCTCCAAATTTATGCTTGAAGCTAGAGAATCTTATGATGTCTTTGCTTATTCCTAGACCGCGATCACCTGGAAATGCTATTGATGTGTTCCTACAACCATTAATTGAGGAGCTAAAGATATTGTGGGATGCCGGAGTAGAAACATATGATGTTTCCAAAAATCAAACATTTCAGATGCGTGCTGTACTTTTGTGGACAGTTAGTGACTTTCCTGCATATGCTATGTTATCTGGTTGGAGCACTAAAGGAAGGTTCGCATGCCCTGCTTGTCATTATGAAACATCTTCTCGTTATTTGAAACATAGTCGAAAGATGTGCTACATGGGTCATCGAGTATTTTTGGATGTGAATCATAAGTGGCGTTCTGATAAAGTTTCTTTTAATGCGATGACAGAATATAGGTCTGCACCTTCCTTGTTAGATTCAAAAAAAATTTTAGAAGATTTACAAGACTCTTCTGACATATTCAAGGAGAATGATAAGAAGAAAAAATTTGGTCCGTGGAAGAAAAAATCTATCTTTTGGCAGTTGCCATATTAGAACAGTATTACTTTACGCCATAATTTTGATGTCATGCACATTGAGAAAAACATATTTGATAATATAATTGGGACACTTTTAGAGATTGAAGGAAAGAGAAAAGATCATGCAAAGGCTCGTTTGGACCTACAAGATATGGGGATAAGAAAGAAGCTTCATTTGAAGGCAACAAGTGATGGCAAGAAAACTCAACTCCCAAAAGCTTGTTTCTCCCTAACAAAAAATGAGAAATCTATCTTTTGTGGTGTTCTATAGAATGTAAAATATCCTGATGGGATAGCCTCTAATATTTCTCGATGTGTTCATGTTGATGAAGGAAAAATATCCGGGTATAAGAGTCACGATGCTCATATTATATTGCATTACTTGCTACAAATAGCAATAAGAGGTATAACTCCTAATCAAGTTGCAATTCCATTAATTAGGCTTTGTTCCTTCTTTCGTTGCTTATGTCAAAAGGTCATTGATTTGAGAAGTGTAGATCATTTAGAAATGGAGATGAGTGAAATACTTTGCCAGTTTGAAAGAATCTTTCCTCCTAGTTTTTTTGACATAATGATCTATTTACCTATTCACCTAGCAAATGAGGTTAGATTAGGTGGGCCAGTTCAATTTCGATGGGTGTATTATATGGAAAGATATTTGGGTGAATTAAAATCATTTGTTCGTAATAAGAGTCGCCCAGAAGGCTCTATTGCAGAAGCATATTTGGCGAAGGAGTCTTTGACATTTTGTTCTCGGTATTTATCCAGTGATGTTGATACACGCATCAATAGAGTGACACAAAATAATGAATTTTCTATTAATGGACATCATATTGGGGGGAGAAGTCTCAGTTCTCTTGATCATAAGTTACTAAACAAAGCCCATTGTTATATTTTGTTCAATTCTGATGAAGTTCAAGATTACATCAGGTACTATCATCATTTACTTATTATAATATTTTAAAAAAAATAATTTAACATTGGTAAATAATCTTGACTTATTTATTTTATAGGGAACATGAGGTTTATCGTCAAAATTGCAAAAAAAGAAGTACGTGGAGCAAAGGTAAAAGTCAAAGAGATGATTTCATTCAATGGTTTGCAACACGTGTCATGAATGATGATGTTTTAGATTTAAAAAAAGAGTTGTCTCGGGGGACAAATAATATTTCAAAAATATATTCTGGATATCTTATTAATGGATATAGATTTCATACAAGACAACGCGATGCAAGGCGAAAAACCCAAAATAGTGGGGTCACTTTGGAAGCGGTAACCCAAAGTTTTAAAAGTGTTAAGGATGAACATCCTGAAAAGATATGTATGACATATTATGGAGCAATAAGTAATTTCATTGAGGTAGATTATTATGGACATTTGAATCAAGTGTTATTCAAATGTGTTTGGTTTGAAGCTGAAGAAGACAAATATGGGATGACTTGCGTTTAATTTAATAAAGAATGTTACAAGAATGATCCATTTGTCCTAGCATCTCAAGTGCAACAATGCTTCTATGTCGAAGATCCTTTTAATAAAAATAAGCAGTATGTTTTGAAAATACTTCCAAGGGACTCATTTGATATGGGAGATAATACAAATTTAAATACTCAAGAAGCACCTGAGGTTCCAATAAATATTGTTCTATCAGCAGATGATGTTGAAGTTGATTTGGTTAGGGAAGATTTACCAGATGATATTATTGAAATGTCTTTATCTGAAATTCATGTTCAACACAAGGAGCTCGATGATGAAATCATTTTTGAAAGTGAAAATGAAAGTGATTCTGACTTTGTTTTTAGTAATAATACAATCTAGGTAATGTTTTTTTTATTTATTAAATACCGTTTGTTCGAATTATTGTACAAGCATATATTAAATATTAAAATGTGTTTAATATTTGATTTTATCATTACTGAAATGAAGAAAGCAAAAAGTGGTTTTGATGTAACTATTCAGGCAAGGTCCAGTGTTGAACTGGCGAGAAAATTTCGTCAGGTTAAACAGGAGAAAGCTGATATTTTGCATAGAAAGCTTCGTGAAAGAAAGGGTAAAAATATTCAAGAAGATATTGAAGTTGTTGAACCAAAAAAAATTGGTATGTAGAATATTATCTTTTTTATATTGTGTCTATTTAATTTAGATTGTCTTATTTTATTTATTCATTAAATAGCTAAAGATCCGCATCCAAAGAAGCTTCAAGCTGAAGAACCTGCATCCATTATATAACATTCCAATCAACATCAAGCCCAACAAGTAACAAGGAATAGGAAACATCCTTCAATGTTGATTGATGACTCTGTTGGAGTTTATGAGATTTCTCCTAAAGGAAGAAATCAACATGATCAAATTCAGCCTCCTATAAAGGTGAATCAAAATCAACCTTCATTAAAAGTGAACAAAAAACTACCACTGTAACAACCCATTTCCAACTAGACCCCTAAGAGTGGTTTTGGCCATGACTAGGTCATGACAAAACCCTGGGAAGCCAGAAATGGGCCAAGAGATAGGAGGCCAAGGTAGGGATCACCATGGTCTGCAGATAGTAGAATTCTGAACAATAGTTTAGGATGACAATGGGGCTTCACCATGACCCCAAGACCCTACCACAACACTCCCAAACATTTTGGGAGACCCATTAGAGCCAAAAGGACCCATTAGGGCCAACCCAAGGGGCCCAGTTGACCAAGGTCAACCCTAGCCCTGAATAGGTCAACCTAGCCCACTTAGGGCCACTAGACCCACTCCTAGTCTAGAGGACCCCACCCATGCCCTCCTAACCCTAAAGTGGGATCAATGGGTCACTAAGGACACATTGGGGTCAGCCCTAGAGGCCAGGTTGACCCAAGTCAACTCAAGCCCCTAATCTGGTCAAAGTATCCTTACTAAGGGTATGTGACCTCCAAAGTGCAGTGTAACCCCACATAACCCTACCTAGACCCTAAGGGAAGTCAATGGGTCACCAAGGATCCATAGGGGTGGACCCTAATGGTCATGTTGACCCAAGTCAACTCTAGCCCTAAAATGGTCAAAGTGACCTTACCAAGGGTCAAGTGACCTTTAAGGTGCCAAGTCAACCCTACCCAACCCTACATAGACCTTAGGGGAGGCCAATGAATCACCCAGGACCCAATGGGGTCAACCTAGATGGTCAAATTGGCCAAGTCAACCCTCATTGAGGGTCAAGTCAACTTAGCCCAAAAAGGGCTAACCCAAGCTCAAGCCACTTCTCCCTTAGGCTAAACCCATTCCCATGATCATCATAATCCAGTGGGCTGCCTTTAGCTTGTGGGGTTGACTAGTCAACCAGAGGTGACTAGGAGAGAGAAGGAGCTCCTCTCCATGATAATGGAGGAGAGAGAAATGAGGAAGGAGAAGGGGGAAGTGAGAGGCCGGCCAAGGGAGACTAACAGCCACCCATTATGGCTGCAATCAACTCCTCTAGGGGAGAGGAGTTGATTCCAGCCATTTCCCGGCCACCAAGGGGTGGGTTCAGCCCCCCTCCACACAACCCGAGCCACTCCATTAATGGAGATAATGGCCATTGAAGAACCAGCCTCTCCCCTCCCCCAATTGCCATTTAAACACCATCAGGAAGCCGAGGGGATCATTTTGGAGCACTTACCTGGAGGAGACGAGCCCTTCCACTGTGCAGTTGCAGAAGCCGAGCGCCGCCGCCGTCGCCAATGGCATCCCGCCGCTCCTCTCGCATCCAGGCCGCCAGGAAGGTCCTCCTCCTCTCCTTAACTCGCGGGTAGATCCTAGGAATCCTTAGGCTTGAGTTTCGGGCTCAATTGAGCCCGATCGAATCCGGGATTTCTCCTGGTTTCGGCAAGAAAAATTCTTGCTTAATCCGCCGGAAAACGCCTCTCCGGCGGCGGAGCCGCCGTCTGACGATAGCCACCACCTCGACGGAGGTGTTGGTGGCGGTGGCCGGCCGGGGAAGGGGCTGGATTGCCGGCGGCAGAGCTTGGAAATCGCTCCAGGCAGAACCAATCCCAGCCGTTGGCTCAGTGGGGACGATGACCAGATGCCGTCGATCTGCGCCAAGATTCGTGCGGCATCAGATCAAATACTATAGGAATTAAATAAAAATTATTTCATTTCTGTCACACTGGATGTATTTAATGTAATTAATGTTTAAAAATACTTAGGGACCCTGAATGGAAATTTGCCCAACATGAACATTGTAGCTTAGGGTGTCTAGTTTGCAGCAAAAATTGTTTGGACCCTTTTGGGTCACTGGATAGACCAGGGCACCCATTTTGGTGGGACATACCCTTAGGGCTAGGCAGTCACTAAAATGAGTGCCCACTCTTCACCCCAAGCCCAAATTGGCTGAAATTTTGGCAGAGAGTCTATCCTAGACATACCTAGGGCCTGCCAAAAAATGGGAATTTTTGGGGAAAATATTTCTATAGTTTTGGTAAAAATTTAATAATCATTAGATAAATTAAATAGGTGCCCTAAACACATCCAAACCCTCCCAAATTTTGGTGAGTGGTCCCTGGGCTCCAATTAGGTTCCTGTATAAAATTTCATTTAGATTGGATGTGTTTTGAATAGGTTTTGACCCAACCCTATTTATACCCTATGAAGGGCATTTTGGTCAAAAGTTGCACTTTTGGTTTTGAGTGACCAAATCACCTCAACAGAGGCTGAAATTTTGGCCACAGATATAATTTGACTTTTTACACTCACTTATGGAGTTTGGAGTGGATTGGACTAGGGTAGCCCTAGAATGTTAGGGTAGGCCCTTTAGGGTAAATTTCTAGGGTTTGAAGAAATTGGGGTCAAAAGACCTTGGATGGACTTGAAACTTGGGAATGATGTCCATAGGGTTACTATGGTCCTGTGGTTAAAATTTTAGGGCATTTGGAAGACTTAAGACCCCTTAAATCCATAACCCTAGTTTAGGGCACTAGCTTTGAAACCATAAGATCTAATACCAAAACTATCTGAAAAGGCCTGAGATTTTGAATGGGTAGTTGCTTAGGGCATACATATCTCTGGAAATTTTATAATAAATTTTGGATGAATAGTTTTGGTACTTTATTCACAAAGTCATATTTTATAATTTCCACTTAAGAATTTTTGCAGAGAACTATACTTGTTTAAACTTGATAAAACTTAGCAAAGGGGCTTATAGTCATGATACCCATCTCTGTAAATTTTTATGAAATTTTTGAAGAATGATATTTAGTAGTTGCTTCTTTAATTATTTAATTCCATGGAACCTTGGGAAATTTAATAATGACTTTTAGATTGTCTGAAAAATCCTAATTTCTTCATCATGATGTTTCTAGTTCCCTGTGAAGCCCTAGTAATTTTTACATAATTATTGGAGACATATATGTGGCACTTCCTTCATTATATTTGATTTTAGGAATTATTTTAATAAATCCTTTAGAGGTCAAGAACTATCTGGAAAATTATGAAAATTGGCAACCAATGATATTTCTCTGTTATTTAGTGAATACAAATTTTAGGAGGCCATTACCTGAGAAAATCTTATGGTTCATGTTCAAATTGACTATGACCTAGTTTTTGAGGAAAATTCAATAAATAGTAGATTAATTGGGAAAAATATGATTTTCTGAATTTAGTCTATATTTATCATAATAGACCTCTGATAATTATCATGAGGGTACTGGATGAGTATTTCATGTACTTCCCTTTTTACGGGTCACGTAGCTTAAGTGGTCTGCATATAGCAAAACTGCAGGATTTCATTTGGATACGAATTAGGGCATGTATGATGGGTCTTGATGGTTTGCTGTAAGGACAAGTGGAATGGGCTGCATCTTTGGAAGATGAGTGAGTAGGGTGTGGTTTTATCTAGGGTTTAAAGGCGTTCGGGTCCGACGAAAGATCGTCCTACCCAAGGAGAGTTGGAGTCAAATCACCCTAGGATTAGCGTATCGAAACATGAGAAAATAATGGGTAAGGGGATCAACCAATAATAAAATAAGTACCTTGCGAAAGGGAACGCTGGGCGTAATCCCAACACAGTTCCTAGTGCCCCTTGAGAGCCCTTCACAGGGAATACCGGGGGCAGTCCTGGGTTAACGTAAACTGTTTAACAAGCTGAAAAGAGTAACTTAGTAATTAGGGTTGCACATTTCACAGACACTGATGGCACGGGATGTTAGCTGGGAGCTTCGGCTCGATTGTTTGTGACGGACGTGTTGGTCCGGGGAGCTTCGGCTCGGGTTTTGATCACGCTAAATTTGCATGTGCATAAAAGGAAAGTAAATTAAGGTGGTGGGTCTTCGGTATTGGAGGGTCGATGCACCGACGCCAATACGTCGACTCGGCAAGTGTGGTTAGCACTTCGCCAACAGAAGTCCGGTGCGCCAGCCGGCAAGAGTACGCAGGAGTCCGCTTCGTGCACCAAGCGTTGAGGCGTACGATAGGTCTGACCGGTAGTGCTTTACTGGTTTAGAGGTGGGCGAGGCCCAACCCACCGCTTCCGTCTGCCACTACGGAGGTATCCTGGGAGGTTACGGCTCCAGAAAGGGGGAACTAAAGGTCTGTGTGCACAGAGTCGGGTGTGTGCGTTGCACTTGCATGATCCATCATACCCACTTGCATGTCATAGCATAATCGTTACCTTAAACCTTGACACCTAAAGTATAAGTGGAATGGGACGCTTATACTTTAGGACCTGCAAAACGACCCCTTAGTCTATAAGCTTGTGTGGGCAAGTTTATAAATTAAGGTTAATTTTGATATATTTAGTTACTGCTGTTTGACCACCGACACCCCAACGTATAAATCGGTATGGGACTTTTTATACGATGGGAGCCTTGCAAGAGACCCCTTGGCTTATGTGTTTTTCCACATAAGTGAAGGTTACATTTCAGCTTACATTTTATTGTCTTTATATGCTATAGAACTTGCTAGAATAGGACCGCTGCCATCTGCTTTTGATATTCTCCACCTTCAAGTCCTCCCCTTTCTTCCTCTCCGCTCGGTGCCTAGGAGCCGTGGGGGAAGGGGTGGGGGATGATAGGACTTAGTCTTTTAGACTAACGGTTTCGAACCGCATCATTTAGGGGATCGTGGAGACCAGCATGGAGGAGCAGCCCCAGAGACCGGTGCGCTTGGAGGTGGGGCAGTCTAGCTCCGGAGTTCATACAGCCGGGACTGTGAGTCTCGACCCTGAGTAGTTTTTCAGCTTTTGCTTCCGCATGAGTGATTTTGTAGTGAGGATATGTTGTACCGGGCATAAGCCCGTATTTTGCTACTCTGATGTTATCTTCTGTAGGACACTCCCTTCGTGGAGTTATATTTATATATGTCATGTGAATCTCTGTGGACAGATAGTTTTTCATTTTACTTCATTATGCTACTTTTATGTGATCGAATTGGCCGGCAGAATCGGCGCCTTGTGGTGATGACCCTTCAGGGCGTGAAGGAGTCACCGCAAAACGGCGGTTCTGGGCCTAAGACCCCGGTGTCAAAAGAAAAGAAAAAAAAAGGGGGTCTTACAAGTGGTATCAGAGCGAACCTCGATCAAAAAGTAGCCGTCCACAACCCTGGGTCACCCCGCGCGGGTTTAGTTTGGGGACAAACTAAGCAGCGGAAGCAGTGGTGTGCCCATACAGGGGAAATCACATGTAAGTTGTTCACTTTCATTAGGCATTGAGTCGATTGTCTACTAATGTACTTCATTTTGCAGCCCCCAGCTCAGCCCACCCCACAAGGTGGAGCTCAGCAGACTCCAGACATTGCACCACCTCCCATGGTCCCCACACCTTTCCTCCAGTCAGACATGGGGCAGACCCTTACAGCTATTCTTGAGGCCTTCCGAGCTCAGCAAGCCCCAGTCCAGCAGCCAAACCCAGGGGCCAACTGGATGAGCACCTTCCGAGGACTCTCTCCCCCATCTTACTTGGGGACGGAGTCGGCAGTACGGACAGAGGAGTGGCTGGATGTGATGTACGAGATGTTGACTGGAATACGATGCCCTTGGGAGGAGAGGGTGGCCCTAGTGGTATCTTGCTTGGAGTCACATGCCAAGCGGTGGTGGAAGACGCTGTTGGACACGACCTTTGCGGATAGAGAGATTGCAGAAATCACCTGGGAAGAATTCAGGGCCACGCTGCTGGAGCACTTTGTTCCTCAGTCGGCCAGGGACGAGTTGGAGGAGCGTTTCTTGCAGCTGAGGCAGGGCACCAGGACAGTGGTGGAGTACCACCGAGAGTTCGATCATTTGGCCCGATATGCGGGCTCTTATCAGCTGGATGAAGCAGGGTACGTCAAGAGGTTTTATAAGGGCCTAAAAGAGGAGTTGAGAGAGGCTTTGCTTTTTGTCTCTGACGGGCCCATCTCCCGGATTTTAGAGATGGCGAAGAGGATTGAGGTCGACTGGCACACCACTCGGGGCCGGAAACGGCAAACGGAGGACCAGGGCCGGAGGGCCCGAAATGATCAGCGGCGAGGCATCGTACCAGATGGAAGAAGGGCAGAGGAGCAGCCTCGTCAGGAGTTAAGGCAGGAGCCGAGAGAGCAGGTGGTCTTGGCCCCTCAACCTCTCCAGGTCCAGGAGATGCAGAGACCCCGGGGTATGGCGTATCCCCCGCCGGAGTGCTTCCACTGTCACCAGGTGGGACACCTCCGGAGAGATTGCCCTATGAGGGGGGCACCACCTCCAGCACCACGGGGTGGCCCACCGGCCCAGCATTTCGGAGGCCGAGGACGCGGCCGAGGACGTGGTTACCAGGGAGGCGACCGCAGGCAGAATGGGGAGCAGATTTACGCTCTGGACTTAGCACAGCCCCGGAACCCGGACAGGGTTATTGCAGGTATGAGAGTAATCTTAATTTTTGGAATTATTCCTTGCTCGCATTAAGCGTTGATAGAACTACTACACAACCTAGGTTAGAAAACCTTACACTAGAATTTCTTTCAAACTGATTTAGGAATGGTGATGGTGTGCGGCAAGCCTGCCCACACCCTGTTCGACACGGGGGCATCGCACAACTTTGTGTCGGAGGATTTCGTCAAGGACCTGGATCAGATTCGTTGTTATACGGGACTACCCAGGAGGGTGCGCCTCCCCAATGGGATGGAGATCCAGTCCACAGAAAAGTGCCTCCTGGAGGTTACCATAGACGGGTTGACACTCGAGGCCCCGGCGACGATCCTGAGGATGTCGGACTTCGACCTCGTCTTGGGCATGACATGGCTTGTCTGGAACCATGCCCAGATTGATTGCCCGGCAGGGAGGGTCGTGCTCAGCCACGGCGATACTTATGCAACGTTCGAAGGTACTACACCGGTCTCCCGTCGCTTGCTTTCATCTATTCAGGCCATTAAGGCTCATATGCAAGGGGACGAGGTATATCAAGTATTGTTCGAGATGACTGAGGAGAAGGACCTGATTGCTAACATTCCGGTGGTTCGTGACTACGCCGACATTTTTCCGGATAAGCTGCCAGGACTACCTCCGCATAGGGAAAAGGACTTCCAGATTCAGTTGGTACCAGGGGCTAAGCTGGTATCCAAGGCCCCTTATCGGATGGCCCCGAAGGAATTGGCGGAGTTTCGGACACAGTTGCAGGAGCTGGTGGAAGCAGGATTTGTTAGGCCGAGTTCCTCATCATGGGGAGCTCCTGTCCTATTCGTGAAGAAGAAGGACGGTACTTTACGCCTGTGTATCGACTATCGAGCACTAAACAGGCTGACCGTCCGAAATACCTATCCGCTCCCCAGGATAGACGAGTTGTTCGATCAGCTGGAGGGAGCCCATTATTTTTCGAAGCTGGACTTGAGGTCAGGCTATTACCAGCTGCGGATCCAGGAGGAGGATATTCCGAAGACGGCCTTTAGTAGCCGATATGGATTGTATGAGTTCATCGTGATGCCCTTCGGGCTCACGAATGCTCCGTCAGCGTTTATGAGCCTCATGAACCGGGTCTTCGAGGCTTATTTGGATGTGTTCGTCATAGTGTTCATAGACGACATCCTTATCTATTCTAAGACGGAGGAGGAGCACACACGACATCTAGCATTGACCCTGGAGAGACTGCGGGAGCATCATCTTTATGCGAAGTTCAGTAAGTGTCAGTTCTGGCTGAAGGAGGTGGCTTTCTTAGGTCACATTATCAGCGGAGCCGGGCTGGCAGTGGACCCGGCAAAGATTCGAGCTATTTCGGAGTGGCCGCAGCTGAAAACAGCCACTGACGTACGGAGTTTTCTAGGACTTGCCGGTTACTACCTGAAGTTCGTAGAGGGATTCTCTCGAATCGCCCTCCCGCTCACATCCTTGACGAAGAAGGAGGCACCGTTCGTGTGGACCCCGCAGTGCCAGACAGCTTTCCAGGAGCTGAAGGATCAGCTGACCTCGGCTCCCATTCTCACTCTCCCCTCGGGGAGGGAGGGATTTCAGGTCTACACCGACGCATCATATCAGGGGATGGGAGCGGTGCTGATGCAGAACGGACACGTCATAGCTTATGCCTCCCGCCAGCTGAAGACCCATGAGAAGAACTACCCAGTACATGACCTTGAGATGGGGGCAGTTGTATTCGCACTGAAGATATGGCGGCACTACCTTTATGGAGTCCACTGTGATATATATTCCGATCATAAGAACCTTAAGTACGTGGACACGCAGAAGGAACTGAACATCAGGCAAAGGCGGTGGGTGGAGTTCCTATCTGACTATCAGTATGAGATGCACTATCACCCGGGGAAGGCAAACGTGGTAGCAGATGCACTGAGTCGGAGAGCCGCCACAACAGGAGCAGAGCCTCAGTTGATGTCTATGGAGCTGCTGCAGAGACTAGAGGACATGCACATTACTCTGGTATCGTCTGATGATCCTGAGCTCTATGAGGAGTACTTGGCCGCGATAGGCGTTACCGATGACATCAGAGACCGGGTCAGAGAGGGACAGAGGCAGGATGCCAAGTTGGAACCCATCTTCCAAGCTCTGAAGGCAGGCACTGCAGGAGATTACACACTGAGGGACGATCTGGTGTGCTTCAGAGGACGGGTGTATATACCGGAGGGAGGCCAGATCCGGGAGGATATTATGATGGAGGCGCACTGCAGCCGGTATTCTGTACACCCGGGGATCACAAAGATGACGGCTGATTTGAAGAAGACGATGTACTGGCCGGGCATGAAGAAGGATGTCTCACACTTCGTGACCCATTGTGAGGCATGTCAGCTAGTGAAGGCAGAGTGCAGGAACCCCGCAGGATTATTGCAGCCACTCCCGGTGCCGGAGTGGAAGTTTGATGACATAGCCATGGACTTCATACATGGGCTTCCCCGGTCTCGGACAGGGAATGACTCGATCTGGGTAATCGTCGATCGGTTGACCAAGGTGGCTCGATTCATACCGATCAGGAAGGATGATTCAGTAGGAATACTGGTGCGGAAGTTTGTGGAGCAGTTCATTCGTTATCATGGTGTGCCCAGGATGATAGTGTCGGATCGGGATGGCAGGTTCACCTCCAGGGAGTGGAGGTCCGTGCAAGCTTACTTAGGCACGCGATTGACTTTCAGCACTGCATTCCACCCCCAGACAGACGGGCAGACAGAACGCACCAACCGGACGCTGGAGGACCTTTTGAGGCTATGCATCTTAGATCGCGGGGAACCGTGGGAGAAACTCTTACCCCTTGCCGAGTTCTCCTATAACAACAGCCACCAGTCCAGCATCAGGATGGCGCCTTACGAATCCTTGTACGGGAGGAGATGCCGGACCCCACTCTCATGGGTGCAGAACGAAGATCCGAAGGTATTGGGGTCAGAGTTTGTTGAAGACACCGAGGCACAAGTGAGGCTGATCAGAGACAGGATGCTCGAGGCGCAGAGTAGACAGGCCAAGTATTATGACGCCCGACATCGGCAGGTGGAGTTCCAGGTGGGGGACCGGGTGTTTCTGAAGATCCGGCCCATGCATGGAGTTTCACGGGTGCGTGGTCGGAGGAAGAAGCTCAGCCCTAGGTACATGGGCCCTTACAGGATCCTGGAGCGGATCGGACCCCTAGCCTACCGGCTGGAGTTACCACCAGAGCTAGAAGCGCTGCACGACGTCTTCCACATTTCTTCTTTGAGGAGGGCTCTACTACGCCCGGAGCAGCAGATTCTGACCACCGAAGGGCCGGTAGCTTCAGACCGGTCGGTCCATTTGGAGCCTGTGAGGATCGACGACCGAGGAGTGCGGGTCTTGCGACGCAAGAAGGTCCCTCTAGTCAAGGTCCTGTGGAGGAACCACGGCCAGGAGGAGCATACCTGGGAGCCACAGGACCTGATGCGACAAAGATACCCCGAGTTATTCAGTCAGGTACACCTCTCAGACCCCTCAAGATGTTAATTTATTTTTCCTGCTTTAAGTATACTAAGGGCTGCTCTAGGTAGATAGGGGCTTATCTTTGTTTATTGGGGGCTTAACTTTGTTTATTGGGATTTTGGTTCGCCGTTTGGGCGAAAGGGGTCTTAGATCTAAGTTTTCCCTTAAATCAAATTTAACAAACAAGGAGTCATAATGGGATGTTACAAGACTCTTTCCTTCGGTAATAAGACCCGTAGGTCCGACCTTGATTTCGGGGACGAAATCTTTGTTTTGTTTATTGGGATTTGTAAAATCCCATTTCCAACTAGACCCCTAAGAGTGGTTTTGGCCATGACTAGGTCATGACAAAACCCTGGGAAGCCAGAAATGGGCCAAGAGATAGGAGGCCAAGGTAGGGATCACCATGGTCTGCAGATAGTAGAATTCTGAACAATAGTTTAGGATGACAATGGGGCTTCACCATGACCCCAAGACCCTACCACAACACTCCCAAACATTTTGGGAGACCCATTAGAGCCAAAAGGACCCATTAGGGCCAACCCAAGGGGCCCAGTTGACCAAGGTCAACCCTAGCCCTGAATAGGTCAACCTAGCCCACTTAGGGCCAATAGACCCACTCCTAGTCTAGAGGACCCCACCCATGCCCTCCTAACCCTAAAGTGGGATCAATGGGTCACTAAGGACACATTGGGGTCAGCCCTAGAGGCCAGGTTGACCCAAGTCAACTCAAGCCCCTAATCTGGTCAAAGTATCCTTACTAAGGGTATGTGACCTCCAAAGTGCAGTGTAACCCCACATAACCCTACCTAGACCCTAAGGGAAGTCAATGGGTCACCAAGGATCCATAGGGGTGGACCCTAATGGTCATGTTGACCCAAGTCAACTCTAGCCCTAAAATGGTCAAAGTGACCTTACCAAGGGTCAAGTGACCTTTAAGGTGCCAAGTCAACCCTACCCAACCCTACATAGACCTTAGGGGAGGCCAATGAATCACCCAGGACCCAATGGGGTCAACCTAGATGGCCAAATTGGCCAAGTCAACCCTCATTGAGGGTCAAGTCAACTTAGCCCAAAAAGGGCTAACCCAAGCTCAAGCCACTTCTCCCTTAGGCTAAACCCATTCCCATGATCATCATAATCCAGTGGGCTGCCTTTAGCTTGTGGGGTTGACTAGTCAACCAGAGGTGACTAGGAGAGAGAAGGAGCTCCTCTCCATGATAATGGAGGAGAGAGAAATGAGGAAGGAGAAGGGGGAAGTGAGAGGTCGGCCAAGGGAGACTAACAGCCACCCATTATGGATGCAATCAACTCCTCTAGGGGAGAGGAGTTGATTCCAGCCGTTTCCCGGCCACCAAGGGGTGGGTTCAGCCCCCCTCCACACAACCCGAGCCACTCCATTAATGGAGATAATGGCCATTGAAGAACCAGCCTCTCCCCTCCCCCAATTGCCATTTAAACACCATCAGGAAGCCGAGGGGATCATTTTGGAGCACTTACCTGGAGGAGACGAGCCCTTCCACTGTACAGTTGCAGAAGCCGAGCGCCGCCGCCGTCGCCAATGGCATCCCGCCGCTCCTCTCGCATCCAGGCCGCCAGGAAGGTCCTCCTCCTCTCCTTAACTCGCGGGTAGATCCTAGGAATCCTTAGGCTTGAGTTTCGGGCTCAATTGAGCCCGATCGAATCCGGGATTTCTCCTGGTTTCGGCAAGAAAAATTCTTGCTTAATCCGCCAGAAAACGCCTCTCCGGCGGCGGAGCCGCCGTCTGACGATAGCCACCACCTCGACGGAGGTGTTGGTGGCGGTGGCCGGCCGGGGAAGGGGCTGGATTGCCGGCGGCAGAGCTTGGAAATCGCTCCAGGCAGAACCAATCCCAGCCGTTGGCTCAGTGGGGACGATGACCAGATGCCGTCGATCTGCGCCAAGATTCGTGCGGCATCAGATCAAATACTATAGGAATTAAATAAAAATTATTTCATTTCTGTCATACTGGATGTATTTAATGTAATTAATGTTTAAAAATACTTAGGGACCCTGAATGGAAATTTGCCTAACATGAACATTGTAGATTAGGGTGTCTAGTTTGCAGCAAAAATTGTTTGGACACTTTTGGGACACTGGATAGACCAGGGCACCCATTTTGGTGGGACATACCCTTAGGGCTAGGCAGTCACTAAAATGAGTGCCCACTCTTCACCCCAAGCCCAAATTGGCTGAAATTTTGGCAGAGAATCTATCCTAGACATACCTAGGGCCTGCCAAAAAATGGGAATTTTTGGGGAAAATATTTCTATAGTTTTGGTAAAAATTTAATAATCATTAGATAAATTAAATAGGTGCCCTAAACACATCCAAACCCTCCCAAATTTTGGTGAGTGGTCCCTGGGCTCCAATTAGGTTCCTGTATAAAATTGCATTTAGATTGGATGTGTTTTGAACAGGTTTTGACCCAACCCTATTTATACCCTATGAAGGGCATTTTGGTCAAAAGTTGCACTTTTGGTTTTGAGTGACCAAATCATCTCAACAGAGGCTGAAATTTTGGCCACAGATATAATTTGACTTTTTACACTCACTTATGGAGTTTGGAGTGGATTGGACTAGGGTAGCCCTAGAATGTTAGGGTAGGCCCTTTAGGGTAAATTTCTAGGGTTTGAAGAAATTGGGGTCAAAAGAACTTGGATGGACTTGAAACTTCGGTATGATGTCCATAGGGTTACTATGGTCCTGTGGTTAAAATTTTAGGGCATTTGGAAGACTTAAGACCCCTTAAATCCATAACCCTAGTTTAGGGCACTAGCTTTGAAACCATAAGATCTAATACCAAAACTATCTGAAAAGGCCTGAGATTTTGAATGGGTAGTTGCTTAGGGCATACATGTCTCTGGAAATTTTATAATAAATTTTGGATGAATATTTTTGGTACTTTATTCACAAAGTCATATTTTATAATTTCCACTTAAGAATTTTTGCAGAGAACTATACTTGTTTAAACTTGATAAAACTTAGCAAAGGGGCTTATAGTCATGATACCCATCTCTGTAAAGTTTTATGAAATTTTTGAAGAATGATATTTAGTAGTTGCTTCTTTAATTATTTAATTCCATGGAACCTTGGGAAATTTAATAATGACTTTTAGATTGTCTGAAAAATCCTAATTTCTTCATCATGATGTTTCTAGTTCCCTGTGAAGCCCTAGTAATTTTTACATAATTATTGGAGACATATATGTGGCACTTCCTTCATTATATTTGATTTTAGGAATTATTTTAATAAATCCTTTAGAGGTCAAGAACTATCTGGAAAATTATGAAAATTGGCAACCAATGATATTTCTCTGTTATTTAGTGAATACAAATTTTAGGAGGCCATTACCTGAGAAAATCTTATGGTTCATGTTCAAATTGACTATGGCCTAGTTTTTGAGGAAAATTCAATAAATAGTAGATTAATTGTGAAAAATATGATTTTCTGAATTTAGTCTATATTTATCATAATAGACCTCTGATAATTATCATGAGGGTACTGGATGAGTATTTCATGTACTTCCCTTTTTACGGGTCACGTAGCTTAAGTGGTCTGCATATAGCAAAACTGCAGGATTTCATTTGGATATGAATTAGAGCACGTATGATGGGTCTTGATGGTTTGCTGTAAGGACAAGTGGAATGAGCTGCATCTTTGGAAGATGAGTGAGTAGGGTGTGGTTTTGTCTAGGGTTTAAAGGCGTTCGGGTCCGACGAAAGATCGTCCTACCCAAGGAGAGTTGGAGTCAAATCACCCTAGGATTAGCGTATCGAAACATGAGAAAATAATGGGTAAGGGGATCAACCAATAATAAAATAAGTACCTTGCGAAAGGGAACGCTGGGCGTAATCCCAACACAGTTCCTAGTGCCCCTTGAGAGCCCTTCACAGGGAATACCGGGGGCAGTCCTGGGTTAACGTAAACTGTTTAACAAGCTGAAAAGAGTAACTTAGTAATTAGGGTTGCACATTTCACAGACACTGATGGCACGGGATGTTAGCTGGGAGCTTCGGCTCGATTGTTTGTGACGGACGTGTTGGTCCGGGGAGCTTCGGCTCGGGTTTTGATCACGCTAAATTTGCATGTGCATAAAAGGAAAGTAAATTAAGGTGGTGGGTCTTCGGTATTGGAGGGTCGATGCACCGACGCCAATACGTCGACTCGGCAAGTGTGGTTAGCACTTCGCCAACAGAAGTCCGGTGCGCCAACCGGCAAGAGTACGCAGGAGTCCGCTTCGTGCACCAAGCGTTGAGGCGTACGATAGGTCTGACCGGTAGTGCTTTACTGGTTTAGAGGTGGGCGAGGCCCAACCCACCGCTTCCGTCTGCCACTACGGAGGTATCCTGGGAGGTTACGACTCCAGAAAGGGGGAACTAAAGGTCTGTGTGCACAGAGTCGGGTGTGTGCGTTGCACTTGCATGATCCATCATACCCACTTGCATGTCATAGCATAATCGTTACCTTAAACCTTGACACCTAAAGTATAAGTGGAATGGGACGCTTATACTTTAGGACCTGCAAAACGACCCCTTAGTCTATAAGCTTGTGTGGGCAAGTTTATAAATTAAGGTTAATTTTGATATATTTAGTTACTGCTGTTTGACCACCGACACCCCAACGTATAAATCGGTATGGGACTTTTTATACGATGGGAGCCTTGCAAGAGACCCCTTGGCTTATGTGTTTTTCCACATAAGTGAAGGTTACATTTCAGCTTACATTTTATTGTCTTTATATGCTATAGAACTTGCTAGAATAGGACCGCTGCCATCTGCTTTTGATATTCTCCACCTTCAAGTCCTCCCCTTTCTTCCTCTCCGCTCGGTGCCTAGGAGCCGTGGGGGAAGGGGTGGGGGATGATAGGACTTAGTCTTTTAGACTAACGGTTTCGAACCGCATCATTTAGGGGATCGTGGAGACCAGCATGGAGGAGCAGCCCCAGAGACCGGTGCGCTTGGAGGTGGGGCAGTCTAGCTCCGGAGTTCATACAGCCTGGACTGTGAGTCTCGACCCTAAGTAGTTTTTCAGCTTTTGCTTCCGCATGAGTGATTTTGTAGTGAGGATATGTTGTACCGGGCATAAGCCCGTATTTTGCTACTCTGATGTTATCTTCTGTGGACACTCCCTTCGTGGAGTTATATTTATATATGTCATGTGAATCTCTGTGGACAGATAGTTTTTCATTTTACTTCATTATGCTACTTTTATGTGATCGAATTGGCCGGCAGAATCGGCGCCTTGTGGTGATGACCCTTCAGGGCGTGAAGGAGTCACCGCAAAACGGCAGTTCTGGGCCTAAGACCCCGGTGTCAAAAGAAAAGAAAAAAAAAGGGGGTCTTACAACCACCATCTAGAAAACTAGATTTTGAGCATAGTGAGACAAATGAGTTACTTCGGGTTGATGGAGCTCTCAATCAAGAAGATGTTGAAGTTGTTGAACAAAACAAAGAAATAAGTATGTAGATTATTCTCTTTTTATATTATCTATTTACTTTAGATTGTCTAATTTTAATTATTCATTAAATAGCTAAAGATCCGCATCCAAAGAAGCTTCAACCTGAAGAACATGCATCCATTATACAACATTTCAATCAACATCAAGCTCAACAGGTAGAAAGGAATAAGAAATGTCCTTCAATGTTGATTGATGACTTTGTTGGAGTTTATGGCATTTCTCCTAAAGGAACAAATCAACATGATCAAATTCAGCCTCCTATAAAGGTGAATCAAAATCTATCACCATCTAAAGAAATTCGGGAAGAGCTTAGTGGGAGAAATGAGTCATTACTTCAGGCTGATGAATTTCTCAATCAAGAAAATGTTGAAGTTGTAGAACGAAATAAAGAAATTGGTATGTTGATTGTTTTTTTTCTTATATTGTGTGTATTTAGTTTAGATTGTCTTATTTTAATTTGTTTAAGCGCTCCACTATACAATGAAATTAGGAGCAAGGATCAAAAGAACTCGTGGAGAAATAATGTGCAAAAACATTCATGCAAGAACTTTAGAGGAGCGAGTAGAAGTTACCTTAAATGAACACGGTCAACCAATAGGACATACTGACAGTGTCATGTCAGACTTAAGTCTCTTTTTGGGCACATTGGCTAGAAATTCAGCATTTTGTCCATTAATTTACACAAGTTGGGCTTCCATGCCAGATGAGAACTTAGAGCGTGTATGGAATTATACCAAGGTAAACATACATATATTTTGTTCTCTTAACGTAATTTGTATAATTATTTACAAATATGGATCGAATAACCTTTTTTTCATTTTTTTGTAGTCAAAGTTTATTTTACAAGATGATGCAAAAAATTGGGTAAAGTTCACTGTTAGAGATGCTTGGAGACGTTACAAACACATTATTAAGAAGAATCATTTTTTGAAGTATTCCAACATGACTGATAGGATCAAAAATCGCCCCATAAAGATGTCAGAGTCTCAATTTAAAAAGCTTTGCTTTTTTTGGAGTTCGGAAACTATACAAGTAAGAGTAATAATTATTTTTTAAGTTATAGTAGAAAATATATTTGTATATATCTTTTCTCATTTTTAAGTTAATGTGCAGTCAATCAGCAAAAGGAATACTCAAAGCAGGGCTATACAAAAGTGGAGGCATCGAATGAGCACCAAAACCTTTGCTATAATTCGTGAAAGAATGGTAATACATTAAATTCCACTCACATCCTTTGCATCTCTAGCTCTCAATTTTAATTCTTGAATGAAGTTTTTACGCATAGACAATTATATTGTGTATATTTGACTCACATCCTTTGCAGAGAGCATCAAACTCCTCATGGGACCTCGCTGAAATCACGCTTAATTTCAGCGGGCTGCAGGTGCAGCTCGCTGAATTTCAGCGCGCTGCAGGTGCAGCTCGCTGAATTTCAACGCGCTGCAGGTGCAGCTCGCTGAATTTCAGCGCGCTGCAGGGGCAGCTCGCTGAATTTCAGCGCGCTGCAGGGGCAGCTCGCTGAATTTCAGCGCGCTGCAGGTGCAGCTCGCTGAATTTCAGCGCGCTGCAGGTGCAGCTCGCTGAATTTCAGCGCGCTGCAGGTGCATACTGCTCATGATAGGAGCCCGTGCACTATATATATATGTATGTATAATGTATGCGTGCGCCTGAGCAATCTGGCACGGGAAACACTTTCATTTCTTTAGCCTTTTTCATCGTATTAGAGCTTCAAAATGGAGATTAAGGGAACAGTTTTATTTCTTTGGTGAGGTGAATTAAAAAATGTCACCCAAGAAAAAAATGAAGTGCAAACATAACCCAAAACTCAAGTAGTTTCTAGTTTTAAGGAAAATGCCAAACCTATGCAGAGTACCCATCCGTGCTACTTTCCCCCGATGCTCTTTTTCCATATTTCTGATTCCGCCTCCCATTCCAGCTGTCGGGAACCATTACAACAGCCAATATTTCAAAATTCCTGCCCCATGGCCTAATTCCAGCACCCAAAAAATAAATTCCTGCTGCCCAAGCCCACCATTGCAGCAGCTGGCACTATTCCCGCATCCCCAAACCCCACTCCAGTAACTACCGAGACCTCTCCTACAGGCCGACACCAAGAGCTTCCTCTACAATCCCTCTACTACCTAGTTGTGTAAGTTCTTTTGTTTAAAGTCAAAAAATTTATGATTGAATCTTGTGTTAATTTCCTATTTGAAGAACACTAGTTTGTAGTCTTTGTTTCCAAATTTTGAAGTGATGTATGCTTTCATTTTCTTGACTATTTGACTTCAAGCACTCTTGCATTTGTATGCTTTCTTTTTCTTTGGAATTGCGACATGTGCTAGCTTGATGAAAAGACATGACGTGCTTAGAAATTAATGAGATTATGACTAAAGATAGGGGAGAATGTTGACATGCACCTACTGCTCGCTAAAATTCAGCAAGCTGCACCTGCAGCACGCTGAAATTCAGCGAGCTGCACCTGCACCACGCTGAATTTCAGCGTGCTGCACCTGAAGCATGCTGAAATTCAGCGTGTTGCACCTGAAGCACGCTGAAATTCAGCGTGCTGCACCTGAAGCACGCTGAAATTCAGCGTGCTGCACCTGAAGCACGCTGAAATTTAGCATGCTGCACCTGCAGCACGCTGAATTTCAGCGTGCTGCACCTGCAGCACGCTGAATTTCAGCGTGCTGCACCTGCAGCACGCTGAATTTCAGCGTGCTGCACCTGCAGCACGCTGAATTTCAGCGTGCTGCACCTGAAGCACGCTGAATTTCAGCATGGTGCAGGTGCAACATGCTGAATTTCAGCGTGCTGCACCTGCAGCACGCTGAATTTCAGCGTGCTGCACCTGAAGCACGCTGAAATTCAGCGTGGTGCAGGTGCAGCACGCTGAAATTCAGCGTGCTTCAGGTGCAGCACGCTAAATTTCAGCGTGCTTCAGGTGCAACACGCTGAATTTCAGCTTGCTTTAGGTGCAGCACGCTGAGCCAAATGGTTATAAATTGTTATTTTTTTGCTGTACTGACTGAAAGTTTTAAACTTCTGAGTGCTGTGTTTGATGTGTGCATGGTCTTTCACCTCTTCACAAGTCCTTCAATTTCTATGATAGATAGGCAAAACTTGCTGGAGATATTTTTCAGCTTGGACCCAAACCTAAATTTGTGCTTGCTTGATCATATGCGTTAAAACAATAATCGCATACAACCAAAGAATGGTTACATGTCACTGATTATGTGCAGTTCGTTAATTATGTTCAGTTCACTGATTGTGTTTAATTTTCAATATTTTTTTATGCATCTGTAGCGTTCAAAAATGAAGAGAGACCCCACTCAAGCTGAAGTTTTTATTGAAACTCGAAGTAGCATTACTGGAAAGGAGCTAGATTTAGAAACCAACAATGCAATTGTGAGTTATTTTTTTAATTAAGATCAAATATAATTTACTTATTTTGTTTTATTTAAAAATCAACTATTCAATTTAATTGTTATCAGTCTCAACTTCAAGATACTATGAATAACGAGAAAAGTAATGTCGAAGCATTTAAAATTATGTTTGGGAAAGAACATCCTGGATCAATGCGTTACTTTGGAAAAGGTATTACACAAACAGCTTTGAAGCGAAAGGAAGACATTGCGGCTTTGAAGAAAGTATATAATGAAGAAGTGGCTTTGTTGAATGAAAAAGTGCAAAATGTGGAAGATACACTTAATACTCTAAAAGGGGTACTTAAGATTATGCTTCAACAAAGCAAACCCGTTGGAATTGATGTACAATCATTGGAGAATCTATTAGGTTCATCTCCAGGGGATGCAAATAGTGAACATAAGAGAGACGGGCTACCACATGCACATTCTTCTACATCAACACACATTCCAAACTATGGAGAGGTATAATGTTGTAGATTTTCATACAATATATTAAAATACTTTTATATGTTTACAATTTTTTATTTATATATTGATTTTGATGTCATTGTATTTATATATATATTATTTTACTTTGTGCAGAAAGTTCTTGAAGATGGCCGGGAAGATAAATGAGGAGTTACAATATGATCGATGACTCCATATCATGAAGATCATTTGATGTTTAAGTTGATTTAGATAATTTTGTTTGTGTACTGTAATATTTAAATATTTTGATGTATTTTGGAAAATTATGAGGCTACTAATGACTTGTTAAATATTTAATGATAAAACATGTGCAAAATTATTATATATTTATGTGTTATAAAAAATGTCTCATTATATAGGCTTCGTTTGGGAGGACTTATTTTCACCGGTCAAGCGGTTACGATCGCATGAATTGGATTGTAATTAAGGTCCGGTTCATGCGGTCATAACTGCTTGACCAGTGAAAATAAGTCCCCCCAAACGGAGCCATAATCTGTTTGGTTTTGAAGTTTTAATTTATTTTCATGTTCTTTTTAAAATTTATATTTTTTTATTAATTAAATAGTTTTGGCAACATTTATTAAATGTGAATTTAAACATTTTGAAAATGTTGCAATAGGTCCATGTAAAAACAGTTGCCTTTACTAGGGATATATGCAACAGTTTCAAGTAATGTTGCCTAAACATGTAAAAACTGTTGCCTTGGGTCTTTGGTAACACGGTCATAGGCATACACCCCTATGACAACAGTTTTCAATGTTTTGGCAACACTTTACGGTTTTAGGCAACAGTTTTTAAATGTTGCTAAAGACCAAAAATGTTGTAGTGGCTAAGGGCTTTAGGGTTGGGGCTAAGGGCTGGAGCTGGGCTTAGAAAGCTTGGTAAAGGAGATCCAGTGAACAGAATCAAAATCCAAGGATAGGTTCGCGAAGAGGAAAGAGAGGTGCTCCTTTCCAACTGGACAAAAAGCTTCACCATTGCTCCGAAACAGATTATAAGGGTAACGATCTTCCTTCTTGGACAAGTGAAGTACTCCTTTTTGCATATGCATGAAATCCCCCACCAAAAGGTGGAGAATCGAGGAGATTCCAATGGGTCTATATGTTGTATCCCCGGGTTTGGTTTTGCATATAGATCCCGAAATCGCAGTACGGAATAAGCATGTTGTGTGAAGCCAATCCGGATAGGCTAGTCTGGATTGGTGATGTTTTCTTTTGAATGTCGAAGAAGACTCCGAGTATAAAAGATTAGTATACGGGGTATGTGGGTTGTACCTGCGAAAAGAGAGTAGCAAAAACTATTGGGGGTGCTCCAGGAAAACACCAAAAAGTACCACAATTTGCATAACTATTGGATGTCGCCAGGAGACAGCGAGTATCGCTGGCGATAGCTCTTGGTGACTCTAATTGATGTGAAATCTAATGTTTTTGGCACTACAGGATGCTGCAGGGTTTTCTGGACAGATGTTCCAGTTGTAGCCGAGTCTGGAGAAAGATGAGATTTCTGTCGTTAATGCCAGACGATAGTGGCTATCGCTGGCGATAGCTTCCAGATAGCTTTGGACTTACAAAGCCCGTCTCGAGGAGACTGAATTGCTAGCAGGTAAGCTGTGAGCCTGGGTGCCTAGCTATGGTTGTGAGTGCCATTATGTGTCGGTTGCAGTCTTTGGTCCTGGGAACCCAGTGGGCGGCAGTCGAGGAAAGGCCAGAGAGCCGAACGGGAAAAGGGAGGTCCACCCACGTCTTCACTATTATCCTTGATTGCTTCGGCTGTGAGAAGTGGCTTGATGATCTAAGCAACAGGAAGGGACTGAACTATACCAGCGTTATGTCTATCTTGATTAGATTGCTTAATGTAACTGGCTGTCTTCGATGACATAATGGGAGTCTTAGGCCTAGGGCTGAAAGGACTAAAATGCTCAAAAATGAATCGTTAAGTCTTGGACCTCTGAACGGGAGGTGGTATCCGGGAAGTTCGGTATACCGAGAATGTGCCCTGAGTGCATGGGGTGTGTGGTCGTTGAGCCTACGTCTATGGTGATGAGTGATTAAATGCATATTGTTGTTGCAAATATATATCTGTTGTATAAATGCTATGCCTGCAGGGAAGGAATACCGCTGCCCTGGGTATGGGGTAGGGTCGTTATAATTTGGTCGGCTAAAAGCTGACCGTTTCCTTGTTTGCCTCCCTTATGGTGGATTGTCCCTGTGCAGGTGCTGGAGAGCCGAGCGGGAAATACCGGCTTGCTGCCCTTGTTGCTATGTCGGCCCTCGAAGGCCAAACGAAGGCGTTTTAGTGTTTTCATGTGTGGCCGGCAAGCGTGCCGATGTATGAAAATACTTTTGTAAAAGGCAACAGTTGTAAGTCCTTTAGGCCGTTTGACTTTGGTGTATTTCTGTAAATCATTTCAGATATATATATATATATAGGACATTCGTTTGTGCTTCAGTTCAATAGTGAACCCTTAAAGTTTCCGCTAGAATGCTCTGAGTTAGGAATCGTATAGTTTATGATATTAACATGTAACACCGCCGACTGTTTGTGGAATATGGAGTGGCTCCCCGGCCGAACCCTCTGTTGTATTTTATGTGATGGATGGAGGTGTTACAATTTTGGTATTAGCTTGTCTGGTTTTTCCTTCTACGAATTCGTGGTCAAATTCTTTTGAGTGGTGGTGAGCACGTGTTTGTGCTTACCAGTATAACACAAAATGAACTCAAGAATGTCAGCTTAGGAATGAAAATACACATGTTTGAGGAACCTGTGTGTTCCTATTAATTGTTGTTTGCCTTTTGAGTAGTCGCTAAATTATGTATTTTACACGTATAGGTGACTAGAAGTGGTGCGGGGCTGTCTGAACCCCAACGTTCTGTTGAGCGCGCGACACCAGCTGATGTGTATACACCTCCTCCTTCTGCAGAAACAGTATGCTTAGTTGCTGAGGCAGTGTTTGCAATGATTAATGCACAACCGACTAGGTAGGTGCGACCTGCGATGGTGTCAGTTCAGGTGGGTGTAGCCATGCCTGTAGCTGATAGGCGAGTGCCTGCTGAGGCTTTGGTTGAGAAGCTAGCGACTGAACGACAGCTGAAACACTTTATGAGCTTTAGTCTGCCTACATTTACGGATACGGGATCCCCAACGCAGGCATAGGACTGGCTTTCACGCATCAAGAGGATATTGACGACGATTGAGACAAAGGAGGGACAGAAGGTCATGTTGGCCACTTTCCTGTTGGAAGGAGATGCTCGGATTTGGTGGGATGAGTTGGAGTTACACCACTTCGTGGGCAGACGACTATCAGAGGTCTTGATGGAGGAGTTTTCGAGACTATTCCTGGCAAAGCATCTGCCGTCGTCATAGCGAATTGCCACGGAAAATGAGTTCCAGTGTTTGACTAAGGGCGAGAGTTGTGTGGATGACTACCTCCATAAGTTTACTAGGTTGGGGCATTATGCAGCGTCTACTTTTGCTGACGAAGAGCGTAAGACCAATAGGTTCTACGAGGGATTGTGAGATGAGCTGAGGTTATTGATCTCGAGTCCGATGAACCAAGGTTTACAAGTGTTTTTGAATATGGCTCGTTCGTTAGAAAAAGACATGAAAAAGGTGTAGGGCAAGAGAGACTTTGCTGTGACAATGCACGAATTCAAAATTCCGCATCCTGGAAAGTCTGAATATCATAAGAGAGGGGTAAGAAGCCCAAGTATTCATGACAGGATCCTTCTGCTGGCACTTCTGGAGCAACTTCAGGGCGAGGCTCGCTAACATGTTACACATGTGGCAAGCCAGGACATTTTGCTCATGAATTCCCCAGCGGCCTGCCAAGGAAGATCAAAAAGGCAGGAGCATCATATGATGAAAAAGGAAAGGCGGTGGAGTCCACTACATCCCAATATGCTCCAGCTCAACCGAGGGTGTACAATCTTGGACAATAGGAGGCCATCAAACAGGCAGATGTCGTCGCAGTCTTAGTCCTTATTCGGGACCATCCGACGAGGGCATTGTTCGATACATGTGCTTCACATTCATTTCTATCTGAGGACTTCGTATCGCGGATCGGAGTGCCTACTATTATGTCAACAGATAGAATAAAGGTATTGTTACCTAACTGATGCGTGATGCATGCAAATAAATCTTGTTTTCTTGAGGTACAGATTGGAAGTCGGGATTTTGGATTGGAGGCATATGTGTTGCTGATATCTGAGTTCGATGTAATCTTTGGTATGGACTGGCTCGCGGAGCAGCGTGCCTCTATAGATTAAAACTCTAAGGAAGTCACACTAGGATAGAACACTGAACGAGGGACTAAGTTCGCTGGTATGCGAGAACCGAGCAAGATATTGATGTCTGCTCTCCAGGTAGTCAAAGCTATTCGGAAGGGCGCAGTGTTGTTCTTCACGCTGTTGGAGGCTGTTAGGTCGAAGTCCAGTTTGAGTGATGTTCCTATTATATCGGAGTATGCAGATGTGTTTCCTAAGGATCTCCTTGGGCTTCCACCCCAGGGGGCGATTGACTTCACTATAGATTTGGTGGCAAGTGCGAAACCTGTGACCCGCTCGCCGTACCGAGTAGCGCCAAAGGAGACGACAGAACTAAAGGTTCAATTGCAAGAATTGCTGGAGTATGGCTATATATGCCCAAGTATGTCACCTTGGAGCACACCGGTCCTCTTTGTGAAGAAAAAAGACCGAAGCTTGTGTCTATACATTGACTATTGGGAGTTGAATAAGCTGATGGAGAAGAACAAGTATCTGATACCATAGATTGATGACTTGTTCGATCAGCTGGTGGGATCAATGGTATACTCGAAGCTGGATTTAAATTTTGGCTATTACCAGTTGATGATTCAGGAAAGTGACATTCCCAAGATAGTGTTTGGTACACGCTATAGACAATAAGAGTTTACTGTAATGTCGTTTGGGCTAACAAATACCCCATCGGTATTTATGGACTTAATGCATCGAACGTTTATGGAGTACTTGGACCTGTTTGTGATCATCTTCATTGATGATATATTGGTGTACTCTTAGTCCGAAGAAGATCATGCAAATCATTTGCCGATAGTTTTGCACACCCTAAGAAGAAACAAGCTCTATGCCAAGTTCTCAAAGTGTGTGTTTTGGCAGTCATCAGTGGCTTTTATTGGTCATGTGGTTAGTGGAGAAGGTATTGTGGTGGATCCGGAGAAGATAGTTGCGATACGGGAGTGGCCTATGTTGTCTTCTATAGCAGAAGTCAGGAGTTTCCTTGGGCTTGCTGGCTACTACAGGCGCTTCATAGAGAACTTTTCGCGGATAGCCTTACCTCTCACTATGCTGATAAGGAAAGATCAGAAGTTCGTTTGGACGCCTGAGTGTGCGCAAGCTTTTGAGGAGCTAAAGAGTGTTTAACCATGATGCCTATTTTGAGTTCGCCATGTGGTACAGACAGCTATGAGATTTATAGTGATGCATTAGGGAGCGACTTAGGCTGCGTTCTTCTTCAGTTCGGAAAAGTTATTGCTTATAGCTTACACCAGTTGAAAGTGCATGAGCGGAATTATCCAGTCCACGAATTGGAGTTGGAGGCTGTGATTTTTGCACTTAAGCCGTGGCGTCATTACTTATATGGCGTGAAAGTTGACATCTTCACGGAGCATAGGAGTCTTAAGTATTTATTAGATCAAAAAGATCTGAACATGCGACAGTAGAGGTGGATGGAGTTCCTCGTGGACTACACCTTCCAGATTCATTACACTCCCGGGAAGGGAAATGTGGTCGCAGATGCCTTGAGTCGCAGAACTCCGGTAAGGGCAAATTGGTTTCAGATGTATGATGAGCGTCTGATCCAGGAGTTGGAGTCCCTAGATATTTCTTGTGTTGACAAAAATACAACTGCTAATGCGTGCCTGAACAAGATGAAGGTACAATATGACCTTGCGGACAGGGTTCGGCGAGCAACGGAGCTCGATGAGAGAATGAGGCACTACATAGCAAATGGGTCAAATCCACAATTCTCCTTGGAAGACGGTCTTTTGACAAAATATGGTCGTTTGTGCGTCCCGAATGTGGGTAAACTACGAGAAGAATTGATGTATGAGGCACATTTTACAAAGTACTCAATTCACCCAGGGAGCACAAAGATGTACAAGGACATGAAAAAGTTGCTATGGTGGCTTGGTTTGAAGAAAGACAGCTTTTTACATGGCGAAGTGCCATACTTATACCTTGGTAAAAGTGTAATGTTAGAAGCCTGGAGGTTTCCTGAAGTCGTTACCAATTCCGGTATGCAAGTTCGATGATATCTCTATGGATTTCGTGCACGGACTGCCGAAATCACAGAGCATAAATGATGTCATATGGGTAATCGTTCACCGATTGACAAAGGTATCGTACTTCATACCGAACAAGAAGGACGATTCAGTGGAAAAATTGGCTAAGTTGTACGTGGGCAACATAATACGATTCCACAGTGTGCCCCGTAGCATCGTCAGTGACCGAGATGGGTGCTTTACTTCGAATGTTGGAGGTTAATCCACCAGTTGTTGGGTACTCAACTGAAGTTCAGTACGGCCTTTCATCCGTAAACGGATGGTCAGACCAAGAGGACCAACAGAACAATGTAGAATATGTTTCGAATGTGCGCCTTGGATTTCAGAAAGAGGTGGGAACACAATCTCTATATGATCGAGTTCGCCTATAATAATAGCTATCAAGCTAGCATTCAGATAGTGCCCTTTGAAGTTTTATACGATAGGAAGTGTCGTACATCGTTAGCTTGGGCGAAAACAGGTGAGTCAAAGCTATATAAGCGTAAGGAGGTCAAAGATGCACATTCGACCATAAGTACTATACGAGAGCGGTTGTTGTTAGCCCAAGATAGGCAAGCAAAGTACTACAACGCCAAGCATCAAAACGTAGAGTTTACAGTTGGTGAGTGGGTGTACTTAAAGATCAAGCCATTCAAAGGCGTGTCCAGTATTTGACGCTTGAAAAAGTTGAGTCTGAGGTATCTTGGACCATTTGAAGTGGTTGAGCGAATTGGAGAAGCTGCATATCAGTTAGCTCTTTCGGCGGAGCTAAGTGGCTTGCAAGATGTGTTTCACATATCGCTGCTGCGAAGAGCTATGAAAGGGCCAGCTCAGGTGGTTGCGGATGATCAGGTATCGGTCGATAGTCAGCTAACGACGAAAGTTCGGCCCATTTGGAACGAGGATACGGAGATCAAGCAACTACGAAACAAGACAATCGAGATGGTCAAAGTCCAATGGGACAATTGTGGCCGGGAAGAGCTGACATGGGAGCGTGAGCAAACCATGCGCGAGCAGTACCCTGAGTTGTTTGTAAAATAATGTTGTAACATTGTTTTGTGAAAGTAAAATATGTTGTAACATATAAGTTACTATTTTCCCTTATAAAAGAATAAAATTTCAGGACGAATTTTCTGTAAGGAGGGGAGTGTTGTAACACCCCAAATTTGACAACAGAACTTTTGGTCGCTATCGTCTGTCGATAGTGGGTATCGCTGACGGCGATAGTAATAACACTCGATGCCATAAAGCGTTGAGTGAGCTCAACACACTCGACGCCTTTGGACGAATCGTTGAGTAAGAGACTATCACGTGGCGAAAGTGAGTATCACGCGGCGAAAGCCCCAACTCTTAATTCTCTTGATGCCTTAAAGCGTTGAGTGAACTCAACGCACTCGATGCCATAAAGCGTTGAGTGAGCTATCAGAATGATGATAGTGGATATCACAGGAGATACTGCCACGTATGTGTGGACACGTGTCAGATGGCCGGGCGGCGGCCGAAGAGCGTTGGTTGACGGGGGTCAAAGTGACTATCGACGGTATCCCCCAGTCGATAGCAGATATCGCCAGGAGATTGCGTTAATTTTGACTATTCAACCGAAATCATGGTGTTTGCTCCCTTTTGATGAAATGATCATGTGGCTGGGATTAATCCCAAGGCCACTTATGCAGAGGAGTAAAGGAATGAGAATTCATTCTCTTCTTCTCACTCTCTCTCCTTCTTTCATCCAAGATCTTGAGAGAAAGTGCTAAGGGTTGGAACTAAGGGCTGGAGCTAAGCTTGGAAAGCTTGGTAAAGGAGATCCAGTGAACTGAATCAAATATGAGGCTAGGTACGCAAAGAGGAAAGAGAGGTGCTCCTTTCCAACCGGACAAAAAGCTTCACCATGGCTCTGAAACGGATTACAAGGGCAACGATCTTCCTTCTTGGACAAGTGAAGTCCTCCTTTTTGCATATGCATGGAATCCCCCACCAAAAGGTGGAGAATCGAGGAGATTCCAATGGGTCGATACATAGTATCCCCGGGTTTGGTTTTGCATATAGATCCGGAAATCGCAGTAAGGAATAGGCATGATGTGTAAAACCCATCCGGACAGGTTGGTCTAGATTGGTGATGTTATCTTTTGCATGATAGAGAAGACTCCAAGTATAAATGAGTAGTTTAAGGGGTCTGTGGGTTGTACCTGCGAAAAGAGAGTATTAGGAAGTACTGGGGGGTACTCCAGGAAAATACCGAGAAAGTACCACAGTTTGCATAATTGTTGGATGTCGTTGGGTAACAGCGAGTATCGCTAGCGATAGCTCTTGGTGAGCTCTGATTGATGTGAAAGTCCAGTGTTTCTGGCACTGCAGGATGATGCAGGGTTTTCTGGACTGATGTTCCAGTTGTAGTTGAGTCTGGAGACATATGAGAGTTCTGTCGCTAACGCTAGACGATAGTGGCTATCGTTGGTGATAGCTTCCATATAGCTTTGGACTTACAGAGCCAATCTGGCGGAGACTGAAGGGCTAGTAGGTGATCAGTGAGTCTAGGTGACCAGCTATGGTCGTGAGTGTCATTGTGTGTCGATTGCAGGCTCTGGTCCTGGGGACCCGGTGGACGGTAGTCGAGGAAAGGCCAGAGAACCGAACGGGAAAGGGGAGGTCCACCCGCGTCTTGCCTATTATCCTTGATAGCTTCGACTGTAGAAGTGCAATGGCCATCTGAGCAACAGGAAGGGACTAAACTGTACCTGTGTTATATCTATCTTGATTAGATTGACTAAAGTAATTGGCTGTCATCGATGACATAACTAGAGTCTTAGGCCTAGGGACGAAAAGACTAAAATGCTCAAGAATGAACCGTTAGGTCTTGGACCTCTGAACGAGAGGTGGTATTCGGGAAGTCCGGTACACCGAGAATGTTCCCTGAGTGCACGGGGCGTGTGGTCATTGAGCCTACGTTTGTGGTGATGAGTGCTTAAATGAACATTATTGTTGCCAATATATATCTGTTGTATAAATACTATGCTTGCAGGGAAGGAATATCGCTGCCCCGTGTATGGGGTAGGGTCATTATAATTTGGTCTGCTGAAAGCCGACTGTTGTCTTATTTGCCACCCTTGTGGTGGATTGTCCCTGTGCAGGTGCTGGAGAGTCGAGCGGGAACTAGCGGGTTGTTTCCCTTGTTGCTATGCCGACCCTCGATGGCCAAGCGAAGGCGTTTTAGTGTTTCCATGTGTGGCTGGCATGCATGCTGATGTATGAAAATACTTTTGTAAAAGGCAACAGTTGTAAGGCCTTAAGGCCATTTGACTTTGGTGTATTTCAATAAAACATTCCTGATATATATATAGTGGACATTCGTTTGTGCTTGAGTTTAAAGGTGAATCCTTAAAGCTTTCGCTACAATGCTCTGAGTTAGGATTCGTGTAGTTTATAATATTAACATGTAACTCCGCCCACTATTTGTGGAATATGGCGTGGGTCCCCGGCCGGACCCTCTGTTATATTTCATGTGACAGATGGAGGTTGTACAGAGGGGAGCTTCATGTCTTGGTACTGCTATATGTGGACGGCATGATCGTCACAGGAAAATCTGAGAAGGATTTGGCTAGGCTCAGGGCAGAGCTAGCCATTCGATTCGAGATGAAGGACTTGGGTGAGCTCCACCACTTCCTTGGACTCGAGGAGGAGAGGAAAGAGAGCGACATACTTGTTTCCCAAAGTGGTTATGCGGATCATATCGTTCAGCGATTCGGCATGCGGGAAGGGAAGAGTAGCTATACTCCTCTTGATGTTGGCATCAATCTTCGACGAGATGAGGGGAAGATACTTCCAGATCCTCTTGTATTCCGTGCTCTGGTGGGAGCCTTATCTACTTGACGATTATGAGGCCAGACATTGCATATGTTGTAGGCCGAGTAAGTCATTATATGGAGGAATCTCGGAAGCCTCATCTGATGGCGGCAAGGATCATTCTGAAGTACGTGAAGTTCACTTCTGATGTGGGTCTCCTTTATGGGAGAGACACATGCTTCAACCTGCACGACTATGCAGATGTTGATTATGTGGGAGATTCAGACGACCGGAAGTCAACATCCGGTTACGTCTTCACATGTGGATCATCGGGTATTTCATGGTGCAGCAAGAAGCATGATTCTGTGTCTATCTCTACTACGGAAACAGAGTACAATACTTCGGCCTTGGCAGCTTGGGAAGCCATCTGGCTAAGGAGGCTAGTAGAGGACATCCATGAAGAAATACATGGTCCCACTCTACTATGCGGTGACAATGAAAGTGCCATTAAACTAGTTAATAATCTAGTTTGTCACGCACAGAACAAGCACATTGAGATTGTGTAACGTCCCGAATCTCACTAGTCCCCTCGTACGTGTTTTTGAGTCAGGAGAGCTGACTTGGGTTCGGGGGAGTGCTGACAACTGGGCAGCATATGGGAATAAGATTTGTATTACCCGAGTCATTGGTCAACACTTTGGTGTCGAGGTGTTGACACACTGGGGTCAAGGTGTCAACACAGTGTATCGACACTCTGATGTTGCGGTGTCGACACACTTGTGTCGACACCGTGTGTCGACATACACTGTGTCGACACACAGGGTCAAGGTGTTGACACAGTGTGTCGACACCCTGGGGTTGAGGTGTCGACATACCGGTGTCGACACCGTATGTCAACACACCGGTGTCGACACCGTATGTCGACGCATGCTGTGTCGACACACTAGAACCAGTGTCGACACCGTGTGTCGACACATGTTATGTCGACACATGATGTGTAGACACACTGGAACCAGGTGTCGACACAGTGTGTCGACACCCAGATGTTTAGGTGTCGACACTCTGGTGTCGACACCATGATGCAAGACATGGGCCTACCCATGTGTGTGTGTGTGAGAGACGAGTTTAACTCGACAGAACATGTTGAGATCGATGAAATGTATGACACGGGTAGAGACACGGGCGTGTCCCTACCCGTGTGTCGTTGTGTCGTGTTAAGTTCGTCGAGATGTATCCAGAGGAGGACACGGCCAGGGAACACGGCCCTGTCATGTGTACATGGGTTGGGACACGGGCGTGTCCCTAGCCGTGTCGAATAATGAACCGACATTGAAACCGTCTGTAACGCTTCGCGCAAGCAGGACACGGGCAAGGACATGGGCATGTCCCTACCCGTGTCACTTTTCATATAAAAGGGGAAATGAAAACCCTAGCCATTTTCATGCTCACTTCATCCCCTATTTTCAGAGAGAAACTCTTGTGAGAGAAGGAAGTTGCTGGATCTAGTTCTAAAGGAGAAGATCTGCCGTCGCCGTGAAGGAGAAGATGCTGCCGAGAAGAGTTACACGATCCATGGCCGGAAATAGTGGGAATGCCGGAAATGAGGTGCGCTTCCTACCCTCTCCCTTGGTGCTAGATCTTTAGTTATTTTCTTAGGAGAGATATCGACTCAAGAGAGTCTTGATGGAGAGGAGTTTTCTAGGGATGGCCATGCTAGGACATGTGTTCTATGTTTTAGATCTCTTCAACCTCCACTTTCTTCTATGTGATGATGGGTGGATGGTTTCATGAAGAATCATGGCCCTTTGAGGGTGAATAAGGGAGGAGGAATTTCTAGAGTGATTTTGGAAGATCGACTTGAGGAGGAAGATGAGTCGATGTCGTTCATTCCTCTTTAAGATGCGTACATAATCTGTGTTCAGTGCGTAGCGATCTTCTTGGTAATTTTCTGATGAGATATGACCAGATCTGGGCTTTTGAATAAACACAAAAATTGAAGACCTTGAAAATACCTTTCCAACGAGTGGTTTCACGCCTTCATGCGAAGTCTGTAGCCACGGGAACGCCTGAACGAAAATGACGTCCGATAAATCCTGCATGCAGAAATGTTGTTCTGTGCGCAGTGGGCTTTGAAGCCGATTTCAAATAGGATACATCCAAATCTGGGTTGGGTGCTGAATATGAAAGTTGTAACCCATGGAAAGACCTTTCCATCGAGGGGTTACATGTCTTCACCGGTGTAGAAAGTAGCGAATAAGAACAAACAAACGGATAGACTTTTGAATAATTGAAATTTTATTATCCAAAAAAGGTATCATTTACAAAGGTATGACCTCCCTTATATAGAATGGAGGAGATATGAGAGAGAGTATACAAACAATGTGGGACTAAACATTTACAATACTGAGCGGCTAGAAATAAGGGAGACCGCACAGGCCGCGCGGTTAGACGGATGGGTTAACCGCTCGGCAACTCCAGCAGGATAGAACAGGCCACAATGGGAGACCGATAGACCGCCCGGTCTCCAGGTTTCAGAGTGAGACCGCCAGACCGCTCGGTCAACAAACCGCTGGATCAGACCACAAGGCCGCCCGGTTTAATACTTCAACACTCCCCCTCAAGCTGGAGCATAGATATCAATCATGCCCAGCTTGTCACAAATGTGGAAGAAGGAAGTAGAAACCGGCTTGGTGAAGATATCTGCCAATTCCTTGTCAGAGGTGACAAAAGGAGTACAAATCTGTTTCTTCAAAATCTCTTCCCGAATGAAGTGACAGTCAACCTCTATATGCTTTGTTCTCTCATGGAAGACCGGATTTCTGGATATGTATATAGCGGCCTTGTTGTCACAGAACATAGGGAGAGGACAGTCATATACCTCGCCCAGGTCAAGCATGAGAGCCCGCAACCACTTTAACTCACACGTGGTTGACGCCATACTCTGGTATTCGGCTTCTGCACTGGATCTGGAGACAACAGACTGTTTCTTGCTCTTCCAACTCACGAGATTACCTCCAACAAAGGTACAGAAACCTGATGTGGATTTACGATCGCCTTTGTCATCCGCGTAACTTGAATCTGAGTAGGCCTCAACCCTCAGATGACCATTCTTCTGAAAGAGTAACCCTTTGCCTGGTGCTGCTTTGATATACTCTAAAATCTTCAGGGCGGACTGAAGATGGCAGTCCCTGGGAGCTTGCATAAACTGACTGACCTTGCCTACAGCATAGGCGATGTCGGGTCTAGTCACCGTGAGATAGATGAGTTTGCCTACCAAACGTCTGTACCTTGTGACATCAGATAGAAGAGGCGAGTCATCCGTCCACGTTTTGTCTTCTCCAATAGCCATGGGAAACCGAGCCGGTTTGGCACCTGTCAGTCCTGCTTCGTGTAGAAGATCAAGGGCATACTTCCGTTGGGAGAGAACCAACGAGTCAAGTTTCCGAGAGATTTCTATCCCCAAAAAGTATTTCGGGGAGCCCATATCCTTTGTGACCAAGTGCTGACGGAGGTGCTTCTTTGTCAAGTCCACTCCATCTCGGTCATCGACAGTAAGAAGAATATCATCCACATATACAGCCAAAACCACCAGTCCCGAGGCCGTTTTGCGAATGAATAAGGAGTGATCGGCCGAACTCCTGCGAAAGCTGATGGTAGCCACAATACCACTGAACTTGTCGAACCATGCCCGAGGGCTCTGCTTTAGGCCATAAATGGCCTTCTTCAAATGACATACACGTGTCTCCCCCTGAGCAACATACCTAGGAGGTTGCTCCATATAGACGTCCTCCTGAAGATCGCCATAGAGAAAGGCATTCTTCACATCAAGCTGGGAAATAGCCCAATCCCGGTTAACAGCCACAGAAAGGAGAACCCGGATGGTGCTGAGGCGAGCAACCGGAGAAAAGGTATCAAAGTAATCAATGCCGTAAGTCTGAGTGAAGCCCTTGGCCACCAGCCGGGCTTTGTAGCGATCCATAGTGCCGTTGGGGCGAAACTTCACAATGAAGACCCAGCGACAGCCAACCACATCAGTGCCCACGGGAGGAGGAACCAGGGTCCAGGTACCCCGTTCAGTAAGAGTAGCCATCTCCTCATCCATGGCCGACTTCCAATGAGGGAGACCAAGAGCCTCCTGGTAGGTGCGGGGAGTAGAAGTAGCAGAGATAGCCAAGGCAAAACACCTGCGAGAAGGAGAAAGCCGATCATAGGAAACAACTGCCGCAAGCGGGTGTTGAGTACACGCCCGCACCCCTTTGCGAAGAGCAATGGGAAGATCCAGGTCGACGGGAGCGTCAGCGACCGGAGCGTCCGTGGCGGAGAAGGCTGGCCCGGGACTAGAGAGAGACGGCAGCGGAGAGGAGGGTGAAGGGGTGGGAGGGGAGACGGATTGGGAAGGAGTTGGTGGAGGAGGAGACGGAGGTGGGAAAACGTGGAGAGGCGGGGAAAGAACGGAGAGAGGAGAAGGAAGAGAAGATGTAGGAGAGAAATAGGAAGCATTCTCGAAAAAGGTCACATCCGCGGAGACAAACTGCTTGCGGAGAAGGGGGTCAAAGCAGCAATAGCCTTTTTGAGTAGTAGAGTACCCCAAAAAGACACACTTGGTGGAGCGGGGGGAAAGCTTGTCGCGGGTAGCGGAGGGAGCGTGAACAAAGGCCGTACAGCCAAAGACACGGAGAGGGAGAGGAAAAGGTTCCTTGTGGGGGTAGAGAATGGAGAAGGGAGTCTGGCCGTGGAGAACTGTGGAGGGAAGGCGATTGATGAGATATCAGGCGAGGAGCACAGCGTAGCCCCAATAGGAGCGAGGGACGTGCATCTGCGTCATGAGAGTACGAGCAACATCAAGCAGGTGATGGTTTTTACGCTCCGCCACCCCATTCTGCTGGGAGGTGTAAACACAAGTCTTTTGATGAAGCAGGCCATGTTGGTGAAAGAAAGAGGCGAACTCATGATTCAGGTATTCCTTGGCATTATCAGAACGTAAAACTTTAATAGAAGTACCAAATTGAGTCTGAATCATAAAATAAAAGGATTGCCAAATAGAAAAAAGTTCAGAGCAATCTTTTAACAGATACACCCAGGTACAACGGGAAAAATCATCTATAAAAGTGACAAAATAGGAACTGCCCCGACCAACAGTGAGGTTAGGAGCAGGACCCCATACATCAGATTGAATAAGATCAAACGGGCGAGAGGAGCCACGGCCTTGCTTCGGTGGGAAGGAGGAGCGATGATGTTTGCCAAGCTGACACGCATCACAGTTTAGCGGAGAACTGGTAGGAGGTAAGTGGGGCAGAAGCTGGCGAAGTATCCGAGGAGGAGGATGTCCAAGGCGAAGATGCCATTGAAGGAGATCTGTGGAGGAGGAGTAGGCAGACAGAGCGGAAACATCGTCGAGGAAGTAGAGGCCGCCACTCTCAGTCCCAGTAGCAATCGTCCGCTGGGTCCTCGGGTCCTGAAAAGAGCAAGTAGGGGAGTGAATAAGACAGAGCATTGAAGTTGCCGGCATAAAGTAGTAACTGATAACAAATTGCACGGGAACTTCGGGACATAGAGGGTGTCCTCCAAGCAAAGCGATGGGGTGAGTTGAACTATGCCCGTCCCATGAACCGGGGATGGTGAACCATCCGCCACACGGACCGGGGGTAAGCGGTCATGTGTCTTAAGACGGGAGAAGCAATGAGGGTTGCCCGTCATATGATTTGTAGCACCGGAGTCGATCAGCCATTTACCTTGGGTAACGACGTGGGCACTACCTGACGTCGTGGCCACAGAGGCAGACAGCCGAGAAGAGGCGGAGGCCGAAGAAAGAGCATCACCGGAAGGGCGAAGATGAGGATGTTTCTGCCAGCAGCGGTCAACAGAATGGCCAGTACGGCCACAGTGAGAGCAGAGGAACCGGGATGAACCCCGTCCGCCGGAGTGGCCGCGGCTACTAGGGCCCCCCCTTTGAGCTTGGTGAACAAAGGAATCCTGGGAAGGGGGGGAGGCCAACAGAGGCCGCTGGAGCAGCGAAGTAACAGCGGCAATGCGAGCCGCAGTGGCATCCAGAGTAGGAGCTGCAGGAGTAGTGGTGAGTCCGGAAGTCGTCATAGAACACAGCAAGAAACCGCAGCGGATAGAAAAGATGTAGCCGCGCGAACACAAGCGGCTAGAAAGCAGACAAAGGCACAGCGGGGAATAGGTCGCGCGGACTGAAAAGGCCGAGCGAACAGAAGAGAAGAGGAGGTAAGAAGCAGCGACTACAACAAGTCGCAGGCCGGGCGAACAGAAACAGGCCGCAACGACTAGGAAGTCGGAGAGGCAAGAAACAGGTCGCGGCGAGAAATAGCAGCAGGAGAAGAGAACCAAGGAGAAGCAAGCCGCGCGAACAGGGCAGCGGACAGAAACAAGCCGCGCGAACAGGGCAGCGGACATAAGAGAAGGCAAGCCGCGAGACAGGTCGCGGATAGCGGAAAATAAGCCGCTAGAAGCAGAGAGCGCACAGAATCAGGAGGAAATGACCGTGTCCTCTGATACCATGTAGAAAGTAGCGAATAAGAACGAACAAACGGATAGACTTTTGAATAATTGAAATTTTATTATCCAAAAAAGGTATCATTTACAAAGGTATGACCTCCCTTATATAGAATGGAGGAGATATGAGAGAGAGTATACAAACAATGTGGGACTAAACATTTACAGTACTGAGCGGCTAGAAATAAGGGAGACCGCACAGGCCGCGCGGTTAGACGGATGGGTTAACCGCTCGGCAACTCCAGCAGGATAGAACAGGCCGCAATGGGAGACCGATAGACCGCCCGGTCTCCAGGTTTCAGAGTGAGACCGCCAGACCGCTCGGTCAACAAACCGCTGGATCAGACCGCAAGGCCGCCCGGTTTAATACTTCAACAACCGGATTCCTGTAACTTCGGAAATCTCCGGTTGAATTTGCTGTCCAGATTTAATCTGCACTTAAATTCTGGGTTTTTATATAATATGAATTTGAATTCGGTGGAATCGATGTTGCAAATTAACTTGAGATTTTGATGAACTATTTTATGCTAACCACTGTAGTGCTATGAATGATGAATTTTGTTAATTAGATTTCATAAAACTAAATTGTGAAGCATGCTTTATGGCATGATATGACTTGCTAAAAACTGATAGATTATTATATATGCGCATCATGTATATAATATGATGAATGAAGTGACTAGATACAAATTGGTAGATTATTATTTATGTGCATCGTGCTTGTAATATGTTGAACTTATTTGGAACAACAAATAGAAGGATAAACTATGTCCATGAGTATGTATGATGGGTTAAAATGAAATGTAGTAGTCCAATACTTCGAGCATAGCCTCCCTACGGGTAATATTGTGGATGGATGTAAGTGCGGCGTTGGCCGTCACCAGTTGACTTAATGTTGAAATGAGGTATAGATGGACGGTTGGGTTGGACCTCAGTGTTCACGTCCCGGGGCTCCTTCCGTGCCGAGTGGATGGTTGGGTTGTGTCCGCGTGCTTACATCCGAGGCCCCTTCAATGCCACAGTGTTGTGGAATTTACATGCGGTGTGAGTCGACACGCGGTGTCGTAATCCTGGGTTAAGGATAGTGTGGCAGGTCTACGGGCTCGCTGATCGTCACATCGACGGGAGTTGACAGTTAGACTTTGGGCGGTTGGGCTGTGTCCTTGGTGTTCACATCCCGGGGCCCCTTTCGTGCCAAGTGAACGGTTGGGTTGTGTTCTCGTGCTTTCTTCCGAGGCCCCTTCCGGGTTACACCAGGCCATTCGGGCTGTGTTCTCGGTGAACATCTACCTGAGACCCCGCTGGGCCATAGTACGCATGGGCTCCGCTGTTGTGTTCTTAGCGTTGAGGCGTACGGAGGCCTAGGTGAAGTAGTGTGGATACCCGCCTAGTAGTAGAGATGCCAGCTCTACTGTCACCGCCTGGCCACGGCGGCTGATGCCTGAGAGGTTAGCTACCTACTCGAATAGTGGGAACTATAGTCTGTGTCGACATGACAATTGCATGTGTGTGATCATGGGTGAGTCATTGTATAGCATACGTACCATTACATAGCATTACACATCAAGATCCTCATCGTAAAGGTTTGTATGGGCACTCTTATACAATGAGTTACTTTTATGTAACCCGATCCTTAACTTATAAGCTTGTATGGGCATCCTTATAAGTTAAGTTACTTTCCTGCTGTAAATATTTGAACTTGAGAGTTTATTGTTGTTTATGTAGAACTGCTAGAATATAATGTTATTAATCTTATTGTACCATTATCATCTGCTTGTACCTGCTTTACTACTTGTATTATACTTGTACCCTTGTTACTTTCCCCGCCCGGTGCCGAGGAGTCGTCGGGGGAGAGGATGAGAATCCACTTAGTCTTTTCGACTAACAGTTTCTATGTCTTACTTTCTAGGAGGTCACCCCGCAGGTAGAGCAGCCGCAGACTTTGCAGTAGGACAACCAGGCCAGGACGATAGGGCCTGATGTAACGGTGTCGTCGCTACCATCGGTTATGGATGTGAGTGTTTTAAGATTTTGATGTATCCCGTTTCGGCAATTACTAGCTGTACTCTGATATTTGTAGAAGCATGTTTTAGCTTCTCTCTTATTTGATGCATTTGGACATATATACTTAGTGTGGATTTGACTTCTCCTTGCTTATATTGGCATGTTTATATTGATATTGATTGTAGCTGGCGGAATAGGCGTCTTGTGGTACAGGTTATCCCGTGTGCTAATGCTACCTCAAGGCGGCTGTTCCGGGCATAAGACCCCCCTTCGTGCCGTGTTTTGGGATCTGGGAGGGGGGTCTTACAGATTGAACATCATTTCATTCGGGAGGTGTTGGAGGGGTCTCTTATGGTTGGACATGTGTGGAGCGAGGATAACATCGCAGACATCTTCACGAAGCTGCTATCGAAGGGGCCATTTACTCGGTTACGAGGACTGTTGGGGCTGGTTTCCACTTCTCACTTCAAGGGGGTGTGTTGAATTTTTTGAAGTGAAAGTGGCGGCCTGGGCGGTCTGGGCGACCAGTTCGTGCAGCCAGTGCGGACAGGACTAGCGGCTTGCCAGTTCGGCTTGTGTTCAGCTGGTAGTTTGTTCCTAGTTGGTAACCGGGCAGATAAGATGTTATCCACATAGTCTGTTGGTTTGTGCAGACTGGTTCTAGTGTCCACCAGTTTTGTGCGGACTACTCCTTGTATCCACTGGTGTTTGTCTGCACCAGGGATGACTGGTGGTGTGGACTTAGTCTGGTTTTTGTACCAAGTATAGGTGTGCTTAGTCTGGGTGGTCTCGCAGTTTGTGTGAACTACCTCTTTGTCTGCCGAGTTCGACAACTGTAAGCCTTGTGTGCTTTTGCTGCGGGCTCAGGGTATGCATATTGGAGTTGTGTCCACAGAGGGGCGGACTGGGGCGGTATTCATAGAGTTTGGCTTTATGACGATCAAGTCTGGCATTGCTTTGGCGACAAGGCAGATTGACTCAATATCTAGCCTTGGTGGTGCGACCTTGGAGAACTACCTGTCTAGCCTTGTCGCGGCAGTCTGGTTATGAATCTGCAGCTATGCGGATACACTTGGTGCTCGTCGCGGGATAGGGTGGTGATCCTATCAGCTAGGGCGGTGATCATACCCCTCTCAACGCCTATAAATAGTACCCCCCCTATCATATCAACGTACCACTAAATGAACAGTAAGTGAGCTCAGGTAGTTGTTGCGGATAGGTTTTTCTAGTAGCGTTGTTTGAAGAGTTGACGCTGGTTTGTGCTATGCAGGTTGTGCAGATAGCACTGCAAAGCCAGAGACTTGGTTCTGACTTCGGTCAGGGACAGTGTGTACACTGCGGTTATCAACCAACAGTTAGTAGCTAGTCGCGGCTTGCGACCAGGCGGTCTTCTCTTCTGTAACTCCTTCCTTGTTCAATAAGCTGTCTGTTTCTGGCGGCTTGTTCAGTTTGGCAGAAGCAGTTCGCGAGATCTGGCAGCTAGGCGACCTCGCGGTCAGGCGGCTTGCAGATCAGCGGATAGAGTTCTTTTCAGCAGCGGAATAACGTGTTGTCCACGCCGCTTGGTTGCGGTCTTGTGATAAGGCGGCTTCAGCGGACTCGATAGGCATCTCGGCTGGGTCAGTGGCTTCTCCTTGAGACCGCGCGGATAGTTCTTTGCATTATATTTTTTCTTCTTCCTTCGGTTACATCGACGAATCATGTCTCGCCATGTATGCCTCACTTTGTAAAGATTTTTTTATAGTACAGGATTCTTGCTCTTCTATTTACATTCGGTTTACTTGGGCTCGGATTGGTTGAGTGTTCCTGCGCCTGGTTTCCCATTTTCCACGAATCACAAATTTTTACAAGCCCCGGTCACCCCCATCACCACCGCCGCCTCCGGTCACCCTACTCGGGCCGCTCGAACTTCCCTAGAGGGATGGGCGCACTTCCGTCATTTAGCTAATTATGATTATCCGCATGAACAAAACAGATCGACATCATTCGCCGGCACAAATCACTCCCTAGTGCAATTACCAGCGCGCCCTTCTATAAAACTATAAATAGTCCCCCAGGCCTTCATTTCAATCCTCTCAGGAGGCAAGAGAGAGCTTTGAGGTTTCAGCGAGATTGTGGACTTAAACCGACTCTCCACTCAGGACTTCGCTCTGCTCCTCTCCTTGAGCTACGAATTCCTCACACCTCAAGTGACGTCAACCACCACTGTGAGAGTGCTCCCATCTAGGCTCCGCATCAATGAGTGTGCAACCTCCTGAAGCCTCGTGGATGAAGAATATTTTCAATCCGGAATGCTCCCACCGAGGTTCGGTGAGCTCGGCGCCATCTCAATGCCGGAGTGCTTCCCTCGAGGCTCTGAGGTCTTCTATATTTTCCTTTTTTGTACTTTTAACGGAATAGCGGCCTGTCGCCATCCGAGATCTAACCAATTTCTGTAACATTCCAAGAAGATAGTGGATTTTGGCTCGACACAGTTCCATCCAAGTGGTTTTTCACCATTCCTGGGCTTTCCACATCAAAAACATATATTGTCCATTACTGCAATTTTCTTTAACTGATTACACTCTCGACTCGACTCTGAGCTTAGGCGGTCCAATTCTCCGGACTGGGGAAAAGACCTGGTGACCCGCAATAATTTCACACCGTCTGTGCGAAAGTGATCACAAAACTCTGCAACTCCTTGGAAACAACGTTTATCGCGCATGAGCACCTCAAACTAATAGCAACGCGACGGAAGACCTAACACGTACGTCAATCTCTGCGAAGCTCTGCAGGGCACGAGGGGCACGATCTTAGGCATGGAGGTGAAGACGATCGTTGGACCCCCCCCCCCCCTTCTTAGTCGAACAAGTCTTCACCATAGGTCGAAGCGAGGGGCATCCCGAAAAAAGGGCGCATAAAGATAGAACCATTCATTGCGGGATAAAAACATGACAAGAGTGCGCAAGCCGCATTGAGATCCTCTAGTCGTCAGCATGAGAATAGGAGAGCCTAGCTTAAAGTTCAAGAGGGTGCTCGTCGATAATGGAGGATCGATTGACGTCCTGTCCATGGCCGCATTCCAGAAGATGGGGCTCTGAGAAGTCTCTCTGTCCCGCAACCGGACCCGTCTTTGGATTTAACAATCAGTCGGTCCCTTTGTAGGGCGTAGTCTCCCTCCCAGTGAACATGGGAGAATACCCGAGGTAAGCAACCCACCATATCCGGTTTCTGGTCATGGAATATGAATCCGCCTAAAACGACATCATCGGCAGGCCCCTACAAGCTGCATTCGGGGTGATTCCCTCCATACCGCACCTGACGATGAATTCCTCACACCCGACGGTATAGGCACTGTTCGGGGAGATCAGGTAATGACACAAATCTACTACCTCAACCAAGCTCAACCATCACAGAAGGCGAATCAGTCCATCAAAAACTTTGATTTGTAGGACAAAACATCAATACAGAGGGCCACTCCAATTGAAGGCCTAATCGAGATCCCGCTCCGCGATAGGGATCCCTCCCGCACAGTGCTACTCAGGTGACTCTTTTCCTCGGTGGAGCAAGGGGAGTACATGAACTTCTTACGCGTCAACCAAGACGTATTCGCTTGGAGTCCCGAGTACAAGTCAAGGGTGACCCGCAAGTCATCACTCACTCACCATATATCAGCCAATCTTGCAAGCCCATTATCCAGAAAAACCACAACATCGCGCCTGAAAGGCTTCGCGTCATCGAAGATGAGGTAGACAAGATTTTGGCTGTGTGATTCATTCGGGATACAGCCTAACCCACTTGGCTCGCCAATGTGGTTGTGGTAAAAAAGTCTTCGGGTAAGTGGAGAACGTGTGCTGACTACATAAACCTCAACCAAGCCTATCCAAAGGATAACATCCCCATCCACCACATCGATCAGCTCGTGGACGAAAACATCAGGCACATATTTCTCAGCTTCATGGATGCCTAATCTGGATACAATCAGATCTGGATGAACCTGGCAGATGAAGAGCACATCACTTTTTGCACAAACAAAGGAGTGTACTGCTACAATGTAATGTCGTTCGAGTTAAAAAGCATCGGGTCTTCCAACCAAAGTTTAATGAATCACGTATTCAAAATACTAATTGGGCGGTCCAGGAAAGTTTACGTCGATGATATGTTGGTCAAAAACATTTGGTGAGGCTGTCACCTAGAAGACTTGGACAAATGCTTCCAGCTCCTCCACCGTTTCCAGCTACGCACATTTGGGTTCACCGGAGGAAAGTTCCTAGGCCAACTCAGAAAAGATCAAGACATTGGAACACATGTCGCCCCATGCAATGTCAAGGAGGCCCAGATAGGGGACAAGTACCTCCCCTTCTTCAAAGCACTTTGAGGAACTCACCATGCCAGTTTATAGTGGACGGATGAGTGTCAAGATGGCTTCAAACACCTCAAGTAGTATTTGGCCACTCCCCCACTGCTTTCTAAGCCCGTCAAAGGGGAAGCCCTCTTCCTATACCTAGCAATCTCTCTGCACGTGCTCATCTTGATCATAGTAAAGGACGAAGGGTGTGTGTGTGTGGGGGGGGGGTTCCATCGCTTAGCCTACCATCTCAGCATGGTCTTGCCCGATACTGGAATACTTGTACAGAAAGCTTCGCCCTTACTTTCAAGCCCACACTATCAAAGTACTCACACAGCTACCACTCCTGGCGATCTTGCAAAAACCCGAGGTGTCAGGAAGGCTAGTAAAATGGGCAGTGGATCTGGGGAAGTTCGATATCCAATTCCTATCAAGGTTTGTCATTGATTCCCAAGTCCTGACAGACTTTATATTAGAATGCACGCTCCCGCCAGAAGCGATCCCCAGCTCCGTCAACCTGGCTCCAAGCCTGTGGACCCTGAATGTCGATGGAGCCTCGGGTGCTGTAGGGGCAGGTGCAGGATTGCTATTAATAAGCCCCGAGGGGGTCACCCTTGAGTACGGGCCCCGAATGAAATTTCCTTCCACAAACGTCGCAAAGTATGAAGCCCTGTTCGGAGGCCTCCACCTAGCGATTGATTATGGGTAGAAAGCTTGACCATCAACAACGACTCTTAGCTAGTGGTCTCTCAAGTTGAAGGGGACTATGAGGATAAAAATTAATAGCTTACACAATAAATCCAGCTAGCCAAAACCATCCTCGGGAAAATCAAGTCTCATCAGATCCTCCACATTCCTCATGAACAGAATGTCAGGGCGGACGAACTGTCCAAGCTCGGCAAATCCACTACAGGATACCAAACTCGACGCCGACGAATCGAGAATTTATTCGTTCCCAGTATCTTGGGCCTCTGGGTGATTGCCACCACCGCAAAAGGGGAACCCTGCTAGATAGACCCCATCATTGCCTTCCTCAAAAGCGGACGACCGCCAGCAAGCCCTGCAGAGGCCAGACGGCTTCGAATGTGCGCAAACTCATTCTCTCTTATTGTTTATGAACTCTACAGACACTTGTTCTCTGGACCGTACCTAAATGCTTGCTCCCCGCTGATGCCTACTATGCTCTACGGGAGGTGCATGAAGGCATATGCAGCGAACACTTAGGAGGAAAAGCTTTGGCCCTGAAAATCCCGCGATAAGGCTTCTACTGGCCCATAGTGGAAAAGTTTGCCTTAGACTTCATTCAGAAATGCGAAAGCTTTCATTTCCATCCATTGTCCTGCATGAACCTCCCGTCGGTCTCACCCCGCTCCAGAGCGTGTGGACATTCACCCAATGGGGAATCGACCTACTTAGCCCATTCCCGCCAGCCTCTGGGCAGTAGAAGTTCATCATTTTGGTCGTCGGCTACTTCACAAAGTGGGTCGAGGCAGGACCGTTGACCAAGATTAATGAGGAGAATGAGACACGATTCGTCTGGAAAAACATTGTCTGTCGCTTCGACATCCGCGCCACTATCATCGCCGACAACAGGACACAGTTTAATGGAAAGGACTTCACCAAAATGTGCGAGGACCTGAAGATAGAACTCCGTCATACGACCGTGTCACATTCCTAGGCCAACGGGTAAACCAAAATCACCAACTACACCATCCTAAAAGGACCGAATACCCGCCTTCAAGAAGCTCGGGGGAAATGGGCGGATGCCCTCCCCAATATCCTGTAGGATTATTAAACAACGATGAGGACACCCACTAGGGAAACACCCTTCAATCTCTTCTACGGATCAGAAGTGGTTATACATGTAGACATCCGGGCCCCATGCCCTCGTGTCCAAGCTTTCGACCCAACGGAGAATGAGGCCCTCCTGAGGGAAAACCTAGACTTTCTCCAAGAAGTTAGAGATGAAGCACAATGGATCTCCACATACTAGGGTCACATGGCACACTTCTACGATAGGAGCGTAAAGCCAAACCTATCAATATTAGGGACCTCGTTCTCTGAAACCTTGAATAAGCAGGGTAAGGACCTCATAAGGACAAGCTCTCTCCAACTTGGGAAGGGCCCTACGTCGTCATGGCATTTGTAAAGCCCGAAACCTACAAATTGATATCTCCAGATGGAAAAGCACTCCCCCAAACATGGAACACGCAGAATCTACGCCTCTTCTACCAATAAGCCAAAGCAGTGAGGGTAGCCGGGGTACCCCACTACTGTATCTTCTTTAACATCAATGGAATCCATGTTGTTCTAATCCAACAGCAAGTCCCAAGAGAGATTGGCGAAAAAGTTTTTGCACCTCCCAGGCGAGACTGGCGAAAGTCTTTCTGCACCTCAGGCGAGATTGGTGAGAGCCTTTCTGCACCTCCTGGACGAACCCCAGTCCTCCCAGAAGAGATGGACAAAGGTTCGTCTGCACCTCCCAGTCGATATGGACAAAGGTTCATCTGCACCTTCACGTGGACAAACCCTAATTCTCTTGAGGCATGAACGAGAAAAGGTTATTCACCACCTCCACCCAGACAGACCTCGGTCCTCCCAAATGAGATAGAAAAGGTCTTTTCTGCACCTCCCGGGCGAGATGGACAAAGGTTCATCTACACCTTCACTTGGACAAACCACGGTTCTCTTGAGGCGCGAATGAACAAAGGTTCTTCGCCACCTCCACCCGGATGGACCCCGGTCCTCCCATGCGAGACAGACAAAGGCTTGTCTGCACATCCCATGAGATATTCACAAAGGTTCACCTGCACCTTCACTTGAACGAACACCGATTCTCCTAAGCTGTGAAGGAACAAAGGTTCTTCACCACCTCCACCCAGATGGACCCGGACCCTCCCAGTCGAGACAGACAAAGGTCTATCTACACCTCTCAGGCAAGATGGACAAAGGTTCATTTGCACCTTCACTTGGATGAATCTCTGTTCTCATAAGGCGCGAGCAAACAAAGGTTCTGTGCCACCTCCATTCGGACGGACCCCAGTCCTCTCAGGCAAGATGAACAAAGGTTCATATGCACCTTCGCTTAGATGAACTTTGGTTCTCCTAAGCTGCGAACAAACAAATATTCCGCGCCACCTCCATCTGGAAAAACCCTGGTCCTCCCAAGCAAGATGAACAAAGGTTCAGCTACATCTTCACTCAGATGAAACCTGGATCCCCCGAAATGGGATCAAAAAAGGGACATCACCAACGACTCTACGAACGGGCCGCCAAGCCCACGTCATCAAGGCCAGGGGCAAGCATCCTCCCTCGTCACACTTCAGCTACAAGCTCTCCTCATAAAAGCTCTGAGACAATCCCCGTCACAAACGAGAAGGGGCTCATACCACAACAATCTCAAGTTCATAACCCTGAGGCAGCGTGCTCAAATTTAAAAAATTTCGAGCCCATCGCTTCGCGGATTATGACTCGCAAAATTTGCGACATTTGATAGGGACGACATGAAATTTCCAAGCCGAGTCGGTCCAAGAACAAAAAGCCCAACTAGATCGGTAGCACGCCGAGAACCGCAAGCACACGAGAAGACTGAGAGGGAGCATCGGGCCCACGTCTAAGCACGTATGACAGCGCCCCGCACAGGCAGTACGTGTGTGACCTGTGCACGGCCGGCCTACGTGGCTACCACCCACGCGACTGTGCGCAACTAGCCCGCTCGGTCTCTAGGGTGTGCATCCGCACAACCACCAGGTTGCGCGCCGGCGCGCCCGCGCGACCGCGCACTATGCTGGCGCCGCACCCGCGAGCCGACGGTGTCGGCTGCCCTCGTTGCTGTCAGTAGCCCTCGCAGCTGCCGCCGACCATCGTCGTAGTCGCCGAGCCCCGAACTCCCCCTTCACCTCTGGCCACCATCGCTGTCTTCGGGCATCCTGCCCAGGCCGCCCGTACTGCCTGGGGTGAAGGGGGAACTTCTGTTATTTAGCTAACTATGATGATCCGCGTGATCAAAATAGAGTGACACCATTTGCCAACACAAATCACTCCCCGGTGCAATCACTAATGCGCCCCTCCAGAAAACTATAAATAGCCCCCCAACCCTCATTTCAAGCTAAGAAACTCTGGAGGAAAGAGAGAACTCTGAGGTTTTCCAGCGAGATAGTGGATTTAGGCCGATTCTCAGCTCAGGACTTAGCTCCACACTTCTCCTTGCGCTACGAATTACTCATGCCTCAAGCGACGTCAACCGTCTCCGTCAGAGCGCTCCTATCTAAGCTCCACATCAACGAGAGCCCAACCTCCTGAAGCCCCGTGGACTTAGAAGATTTTCTAGCTAGAATTTTGTAATGCCTTCACTCCCAAAAATCTCAAACCTGCCTCTGATACCACTTTGTAATGCCTTCACTCGTCACATGGAATATAACGGTGTGTCCGGTCGGGGCCCCATGTCATATTTCACAGACAAGCGGCCGAATTACGTGTGGAAATCAAAATCTACTTGTAACCTACCTCAACACATTCTAGCGCAACATTTTAGGTTAGATGAACTCAGCATAGCGAATGTCCACTAATATACAAACTCCCCATTTCTATATATAATCAGGAATGTATACAATACATACACTCATGGACTTAAGGCCTTACAGGTTCCTCTTTACAAATGTACAGTTTCATACATCGGAACGCAGGCCGGCCACACATGAAATCCAAACACGCTTCGCACGGCCTTCAAGGGCCTTTCGCTGTAGTCCTTCATACCGCTCAATTCAATTCAAGCATCAGCACCTGCAATTAGATATCCACCCAAAAGCGGTAAACAAAGTAACAGTCAACATTAGCTGACCAATTATAACGACCCTACCCCTTACCCGGGGCAGTGGTTCCTTCCGTGTATGCATTCCCATCATAATCTCTATCAATCTATCAAGCTACCAAACACAACCATATCACAAACGTCGGTATCCACCAGACACTCCGTGCACTCAAGGCACCTTATTGGTGTACCGGTTATACCCGTAATCCACCGCCGATCAGAGGTTTTTAACTTGTTGGTCGGTCGGTCCGGTCTTAGTCCACCAATCCCGCAGGTTGGCTACATTCCATCCATCCCACTCAGAATTACTAACCTCACAGCATAACCATGAGCAGATCGACCCACCCTAGTGGTGTAGCAAGTCGGGTTTATCTGTGCTCCTCAGGCATTACCACCAATCGACCTCCCATCCTAACACAGATTGACCCACCCTAGTGGTGTAGCAAGCCGAGTTTAACTCGGCTCCCCAGGCATTGCCACCAATCGACCCCTCAACTAATACACATCAACCCACCATAGTGGTCTAGCTATAACGCCCCGAAAGTTGTATTTGAGTTGGTCGCGTAAAAAGGGAATTTTTGTGCCAGTTTAGGGGTACACGGCCTAGGACACGGGCGTGCCCAAGGCCGTGTCTGGCTGGTGTTTTGGCCGTTTTCATCCCGAGAAGGACACGGCCAGGAACACGGCTGCATGACATGGGCGTGTCATTTGACACGGGCGTGTGCCTACCCATGTCAGTACCCGTGTTCAGTTGGGTCGTGTCGGTTGGCGTGGCAGTTATGCGTGACATGCCCCCGGTCACGGGCATGTCGAGAGACCCGACACGGGCGTGTCAGGTGGGACACGGGCATGTCTGAGCCCGTGTGAGTCTCTGTGTTCGACGATTGTGCCTGGATCGAGGCACACGTCCTGGGACACGGCCGTGTGCCAAGCCATGTTCGGCCCATGTTTGGAGATTTTTGAGTGGATCTGAGCCGTTCGTTTTCTTTAAATAAGATCCAACGGCCCAGATGGTTTTCTACTCTGTTAAGGCCGGGAATAGGGGAGTTAATCCTTCATTTCTCTCCAAGGTTTTCTCTTTCCAAGGTGTTAGAGAGAGGAGGAAGAAGAAGGATTCCGGCTGCCAGCGGAGTATCAGAGCATCATTTTGAGATCTGAGAGCGGATCCGTGGAGGAAAGTTCGTTAAGAACAGTTCTGTCCGTGTAGTTTTTCCATGGCGCCAAAGCGGACTACAAGGGTAACGATTCTCTACTTGAGCATGTGAAGCAATTTCTTTCTGCATAGGGAATCCCGTCCCGCGAGTGTGCGGTGAGTGTGTGGTGTTCCTTGGGGTTGATGTGAATAGTCCCCCTTGTGTTGCATTTAGAGTCCGGAATCAAAGTACGGGCATATGCATTGTGTGTGAAGCCTACCCGGACATGTTTGTCTGGATCGGTGATGTTGCATTTGATATGTTTTGCCGGAGAAGACTCCGTGCTTTGGGTTTTTGGGTTTCTACACGGTAGATTGCAGCAGGGATCCTTGGAGGTTAGCTCCAAGGGGCACCCAAAAAATTGAGCGGAATCATTGTTCTGCTAACTTGGCGGTCTGGGAACCGGCCTTGAACGTAACTGGGTTATGTGATTGTTTGGAAAATTTTGGGATCCGAGAGAAGCTTGGCCCGCGCGTAGGACTTAAATTGACTAGGCGGCGTGAGCAACGGGTAAGTGGAATCGGACCTAGGCTATGTGGTTCGGTGCGAGAGACCCGAAAAGGGGACTGGCCATTGGTATAGTTAGGAGCCTTAGACGGTGGTCAGAAAGGCTAAATGCTCACGTGGTTGCCATCTTTGGGATGGTGGTGAGACGCTGAAATGTCAGGATTCACCGTTAATGTGCCCTAAGTGCACGGGGTGTTTGGCCGTGCGAGCCTACACCTGTGGCGTAGTATAATTGTGCTTTATTGTTTTATTGGGCTAATGATATGCAGGGAAAGAGCACCGCCGTCCCGAGTAAGGGGCGGGGTCGTTATAATTTGGTCGGCTTTGGCTGACCGTTGCTTTGTTTGCCACCGTGTGGTGGAATGTTGCTTGCAGGTGCTGCGGAGTCGAGTGCTAGATAGCGGGCTGGAACCCATGTTGTTGTGCTGGCCCTCGAAGGCCGTAAAGAATAGTTATTTTTATTTTGTCATGTGTGGCCGTCCTGAGTGCCGATGTATGTAAGACACTATTTTATTAAGTGAACATTTGTAAGACCATAAGGCCATGTACCCTTTCAATATATTTGGTTTTCATTCCAGTGGTTTGGTTGTGGACATTCATGATTAATGGATTTAAGTTTTGGGTTGTTTCAACTTTTAAAAGCTTCCGTTAGAATGCTCTGTGTAGGACGAGTAGTCTTAATTGGATAGTTTGAATATTCTTATGTAACCCTACCGACTGTCTATGGTATATGGCGTCGGATTCCAGCTGGACCTTCTGTTATATGCCATGTGACGGATGGGGGTGTTACAATTTGGTATCAGACTTCTGGTTACGGTCAAGCTTAAATGAATTCGTGGGCGAATTCTTTTAAGGGGTGGTGAGAACATGTGTGCGTCATCGTTATAACATCAAAAAGAACCCATGAATGTCCACCTAGGAATGAAAAATACACTTATTTTGTGGAATCTGAGTGCCCCAATGATTACTTTTAGCAATTTATTTGTCGTCTAATCGTGTGTCTTTGCTACTATAGGCAGATAGGAGCGGTGCTGGTCAGTCAGAGCATCCGCAATCAGCGGAAAGTAGTGCACCAAGGGACGTGCCTACAACACCTCCTTCAGTGGAAACCATCAGGATGGTGGCTGAAGCCGTATTTGCAATGATAAATGCCCAACCTGCAGGGCAAATGCATCGTGCACCTCCTGCGAATGAGCAAGAACCGGTTAGGGCGGCAGAGCCGAGAGTGGTGGAGCGCTCAACAGTTGATCTGGTAGTGCCGAGGAGAGCTACGGAGAAGCAGCTAAAGCATGTAATGGGCTTTAATCCTCCGAGGTTCGACGGGGTTTGAACGCTAGCTCAAGCTGAGGACTGACTCTCTTCGATGAAGAGGGTGTGGACAGCCATGTTGACTGAGGAGTGGTAGAAGACCACCATAGCGACTTTTCTTTTGGTGGGTGAAGCGAGGCTGTGGTGGGATGAATTGGAGTTTCATCTCTTAGTAGGACGACAGCTTGCGGATGTGCCGATGGAGGAATTCTCTAGACTATTCTTGGCCAGATACCTACCCTCTGCTCAGAAGTTGGAGATGGAGAATCAGTATCTTGGGTTGACTCAAGGATCTAGAAGCGTGGACGAGTATCTTCATGAGTTCACACGGTTGGGTCGTTATGCTGGTGCTACGTTTATGGAAGAAGAGAGGAAGACCAACATATTCTATGAGGGTCTACGTGGCGACCTATAGTTACTCCTTGCTGGGCCTAAGGTGTAGGGTTTCCTAGCCTTGGTCAATTCGTCCCGGTCTTTGGAAAAAGTTGTGAAGAAAGTTCAAGAGAAGAACGACCCAGGAGAAAAGAAGTCCGAGTTCAAAGTGCCGAGCACAAAGTCAGGATTCCGCAGATGGAACAAGAAGCGGAAGACTTCGAACTCAGCCCCTTCGGCTGATGCGTCGGAGGCAACTATAAGTCGTGTCTCAGGTGCTTGCTACAACTGCGGGAAGATGGGGCATTTTGCTCGTGAGTGTTGGAGCGGACGTTCAAAGTCCGAGAGGAAGTCTGGAGCGACTTATGAGGAGAAAGGGAAGGCAGTGGAGTCAACCGCGTCCCATCATGCTCCAGTCCAGCTTAGAGTCTACAACCTTGGTCTGCAAGAGGCCATAAAGCAAGCAGACATGGTGACAGGTATGAGTTAAATTACATTGGTTTAACTTTTATAGTTGTTACCTTCGTATTTGTTAGCTTACTTTTGTTGGTGTTAGGCTTTGTGTTGATCTTTGAGTTTCCGGTGAGAGCCCTGTTTGATACGGGAGCATCGCATTCCTTCTTGTCCGAAAAATTCATATCGCACATCGGAGTTTCTTCCTCGATGGCAAAAGACAAGTTGGATGTATTGTTGCCCAATGGGTGCTCAATGCGCGCGGATAGAGTCTGCATAGTGAAGATTCGGATTGGAGACCAGATGGTTGATTTGCGAGCGTCGCTTTTGCCGTTAGCGGAGTATGACGTAATCTTCGGTATGGATTGGCTCTCGGAGCATGGTGCATGCATTGATTGCAACCGTAAGGAAGTTAAGTTGGGTCTGAACACTGATCGGGAAACTACTTTTGCGGGCATGAAGGGGTCGGGTAAGATTTTGATGTCAGCCCTTCAGGTGTTCAAGGCAGTTCGGTCTGGGGCAGAGCTGTTTGTCTCTCTAGTGCAGACTTCGATGCCTAAGCCAAGTCTTGGCAGTATCCCAGTTGTGTCCGAGTATCCTGATGTGTTTCCAGATGATCTCCCTGGAGCACCTCCTCAGCGGGAGATTGATTTTACCATTGAGCTGGTACCGGGTGCCAAACCGATGTCACGCTCTCCGTATCGGATAGCGCCAAGAGAGATGGCAGAATTGAAAGTGCAACTGCAGGAGTTGTTGGAGCAAGGGTATGTGTGTCCAAGTTCATCGCATTGGAGCGCACCAGTTCTTTTCGTCAAGAAGAAAGATGGGAGCTTGCGACTTTGTATTGACTATCGGGAGTTGAACAAGCTTACAGAGAAGAATAAGTATCTGATCCCAAGGATCGACGATCTATTTGATCTGCTGGTTGGGTCAGCGGTATATTCGAACCTAGATCTGAAGTCCGGTTCTTATCAGTTGAGGATAAGGGAGAGCGACATCCCAAAGACAACGTTCAGCACGCGGTTTGGGCATTACGAGTTCACGGTCATGCCGTTTGGGTTGACGAATGCGCCATCTGTATTTATGGATCTGATGAACAGGACGTTCAGAGAGTACCTGGATCGCTTCGTGATAGTATTTATCGATGATATCTTGGTATACTCGCGATGTGAGGAGGACCATTACAAGCATCTACCCATGGTGTTGGAGACGTTGAGGAAAAGTCAGTTGTATGCCAAGTTCTCCAAGTGTGAATTCTGGTTATCCTCGATAGCGTTCCTTGGTCATGTTGTTAGTGGAGAAGGGATAGCGGTGGATCCGGCGAAGATAGTGGCAATATGGGAGTGGCCTACTTTAACTACGGTGGCGGAAGTCCGGAGCTTTCTGGGGCTTGCCGGCTACTATAGGCGCTTCGTAGATAACGTTTCGCGGATAGCACTTCCACTCACGATGTTGACAAGGAAGGATCAAAAGTTTATGTGGTCTCCGTAGTGCGAACAGGCTTTTGAAGAGTTGAAGAGGCGGTTGACCACGACGCCTATTTTATGTTCGCCAAGTGGAACTGAAGGGTTCGAGATCTATAGTGATGCTTCGGTCAGTGGTTTGGGATGTGTTCTGCTACAGCATGAGAGTGTGATAGCCTATGGTTCACGACAACTGAAGGTTCATTAGAGGAATTATCCGGTTCATGACTTAGAGTTAGCGGCCGTGATATTTGCTCTAAAGCTTTGGAGGCACTACCTGTACTGTGTGAAGGTCGATATTTACACCGATCATAAGAGCTTGAAGTACCTGTTGGACCAAAAGGATCTGAACATGAGGCAGCGGAGGTGGATGGAGTTCTTAGGGGACTATACCTTCAAGATACATTATGTGCCTAGGAAGGGAAATGTAGTGGCGGATGTGTTGAGTCGCAGGACTTCAGCGCAGGCCAACTGGTTATCGGTACATGATGAAAGATTGGTCCATGAGTTGGATGCTTTGGAGATATCTTGCGTCGACAAGCAGTCTAGTGCTGAGGTGAAACTATTTTGGACAGAGGTGCAATGTGACCTAGCTGATAGAGTTCGGCGGGCTTTGGTTAAGTATAATAGCATGAAGCAGATCTTGGATGAATCATTGGATGAGTCAAATTCCCAGTTTGCTGTTGAGGATGGTTTGCTAAGGAAGGACGGTAGTCTATGCGTTCCTAGTGCGGATAATCTTCGGGAGGAGTTGATGTATGAGGCTCATCATACCAAGTACTCAATCCACCCGGGAGGCACAAAGATGTATAGAGACATGAAGAAATTATTTTGGTGGCCAGGATTGAAGAAGGATGTAGCACTTTATGTGGCCAAGTGCCGTACTTGTGCATTGGTGAAGGCGGAATGTCAGAAGCCCGGAGGTTTCTTGAAGCCCCTACCTATCCCAGAATGGAAATTCGATGACATATCTATGGATTTTGTGCATGGTTTGTCGAAGTCACAGCAGGGAAATGACTCCATTTGGGTGGTCGTAGATAGGTTGACAAAGGTGTCGCACTTTATCAAGGTCAGGAAGGAAGATCAGGTGGAAAAGTTAGTCAAACTCTATGTGGAGAATATTGTATGATTGCATGGTGTGCCCCGCAGTATTGTTAGTGATCGAGATGGACGCTTCACGTCGAATACTGGAGGTTGGTGCATAGTCTGTTGGGTACTAAGCTAAAGTTCAGTACAGCCTTTCATCCGCAGACGAATGGCCAAACCGAGAGAGTCAACCGGACGATGGAGGACATGCTTCGCATGTGCGTCCTAGATTTTGGAAAGCAGTGGGAATATCACCTGTACATGGTGGAGTTTGCGTATAAAAACAGCTTTCCGGCAAGTATTGGAATGGTGCCTTTCGAGGCCTTGTACGGGAGAAAGTGTCGCACGCCGTTGTCTTGGTTGGAGACAGGCGAGTCGAAGCTTTACAAACGTCAAGCAGTGGAAGATGCCACCTCAGTGATACATACAATTCAAGAACGGTTGAAGATCGCTCAGGTTAGATAGTTAAAGTACTATAACACCAAACATAGGAATGTGGAGTTCAATGTTAGTGACTGGGTGTACTTAAAAATTAAGCCGTTCAAGGGTGTCTCGCGGGTTCGATGCTTGAAGAAGTTGAGTCTGAGGCACCATGGACTATTTGAAATCCTGGAGCATGTGGGTGAGGCGGCGTATAGATTGAGGCTGTCGGCGGAATTGAGTGGGCTACATGACGTGTTCCACGTGTCGGTGTTGCGTAAGGCGGTGCAAGAGCCTTCGCAGATCATTGCAGACAATCAAGTACCGGTTGATTATGAGTTGACAGCAAGGGTCAAGCCAGTAAGTGTTGAAGACATTGCAGTCAAATGACTCCGCAACAAGGAGGTCCGAATGGTTAAAGTCCGTTGGGATAACTGCGGACGGGAGGAGCTTTCTTGGGAGCGAGAGCAAGCTAAGTTGGAGGAGTATCCCGAGTTATTCCACTCAGGTATTATTTAGATTTGTGTACCTTTACTTAATTTCTGGACGAAATTCCTTAAGTGGGGGAGATTTGTAATGCCCTGAAAGTTGTATTTGAGTTGGTCGCGTAAAAAGAGATTTTTGGTTCCGGTTTAGGGGTACATGGCCTAGGACACGGGCGTGTCCAAGGCCGTGTCTAGCTGGAGTTTTCGTCATTTTCATCCCGAAAAGGACACGGCCAGGAACACGGCTGCATGACACGGGCGTATCATTTGACACGGGCGTGTGCCTACCCATGTCAGTACCCGTGTTCAGTTGGGTCGTGTCGGTTGGCGTGGCGGTTATGCGTGACACGCCCCCGGTCACGGGCTTGTAGAGAGACCCGACACGGGCATTTCAGGTGGGACACGGGCGTGTCTGAGCCCGTGTGAGTCTCTGCGTTCGACGATCGTGCCTGGATCGAGGCACATGGCCTGGGACACGGCCGTGTGTCAAGCCGTGTTCAGCCCAGGTTTGGAGATTTTTGAGCGGATTTGAGTCGTTCGTTTTCTTTAAATAAGATCCAATGGCCCAGATGGTTTCCTGCTCTGTTAAGGCCGTGAATAGGGGAGTTAATCCTTCATTTCTCTCCAAGGCTTTCTCTTTCCAAGGTGTTAGAGAGAGGAGGAAGAAGAAGGAGGATTCTGGCCGCCAGCGGAGCATCGGAGCACCGTTTTGAGATCTAAGAGCGGATCCGTGGAGGAAAGTTCATTATGAAGTGTTCTGTCCGTATAGTTTTTCCATGGCGCCAAAGAGGACTATAAGGGTAACGATTCTCTACTTGAGCATGTGAAGCTCTTTATTTCTGCATAGGGAATCCCGCTCCCGCGAGTGTGCGGTGAGTGCGTGGTGTTCCTTGGAGTTGATGTGAATAGTCCCCCTTGTGTTGCATTTAGAGTCCGGAATCGAAGTACGGGCATAGGCATTGTGTGTGAAGCCTACTCGGACATGTTGGTCTGGATCGGTGATGTTGCATTTGATATGTGAAAGATATGGTACCTAAACACCTAGAGGGGGGGTGAATAGGTGACCTAATCCTTTTTAAACTTTAATGGCAGCAATCAGTTATATCACAGAATACTAAGTATTTTATCACAGCAAACACACAGCATACACAGCAACAATCACAGCGCAGCACAGCATACACAGTGGTTTATAGTGGTTCCCCAAGATATGGGTACATCCACTTTCCCCCTTCGCCTATCTAGCAGTGTACTAGATTCGGCCAAACTCCTCCACTATCTCAGAACCCAAATTGGTTCTTACACCTCAGGCCAAAGGCCCTACAACTCAGCTTTATCCCAAAGCCTACACTCAGCCACAAAGGCCTACACTCAGCTAATCAAGGCCTACACTCAGCCAACCAAGGCCTACACTCAGAGATCTCAATCTCCTACACTCAGGCTCTCAAGCCCTACCCTCAGCCTTTATAATTATAGGCTTACAATACACTCAGATCCAAAGGATCCTACAAGATAAAAATGTATTACAAATATTAACTCAATAACTCAGAAATAAAAGAGGGGAGTTGAGAGTTTCTTGATGAGTTCTTGGAAGAACTCAGCTGGATTCAATCTGACTTAGCTTTCTTCAAAGCTTCTTGAGTAGAACTGAATAAGACTGAATCCTCCTGCAGTTGTTCCTTGACCTCTGCCACTTAAGATCCAGAATGAATCTGAATCCTTCTTCTCAGCCTAGTTCCAGAGGCTGATTTCTTGGATGGAGCCCTCTCTCTCCAACTTCTTAGATCTGCACTTGGACTACAAGATCTTCTTGTCTTGATACTTTGTGTACCACTTTAATAACTTGTTCAACAATAATCTGAACCAGTTGATCATCCTTTTCTGTAGACAGCATAGGCCTATTTATAGGCCTTCTTCATGGTAACCGGCTGGTCCGGTTCATAACTGTCTTCTGACATCTCTGACAGGTGCTGTAGACCGGCTGGAACGGCAGCTGTCAAGTCATCCAGTCATTTCTTGAAAATCTCTAACTGTCTGAAAGTGTCGAGACTTTCTGTCTTTAAGTGTCGACACTTATAGTCCAAGTGTCGACACATACTGTGTAAGTGTCGACACAAGTCTACAAGGTGTCGACACAACTTCTTGTATGTCTCGACACAGATTCTTCTTCAGGTGTCGACACTGAAATTGAGTGTCGACACAAGTACTTGATCTTCTATCTTTAGCTGTATTCTTTTAAGTGTCGACACATCTCTTTTGTGTCGACACATCTTCTTGTGTTGAATCTGTTAAGTGTCGACACTGCTTCTTGGTGTCGACACATAGTCTTCTATGTTGATACTTGCTGAGTGTCGACACAGCTCCTTGTGTCGACACACCTTCTTCTTGTTGAGACTTCAGCTGAGTGTCGACACATTCCCTTAGTGTTGACACTTGTACTTAGAATATTTTGGAGATAATTCTGTTCTTTGCTAAGTGTCGACACAGCTCCTTGTGTCGACACTTTCTTCAAGTGTTGAGTCTTCAGCTGTGTGTCGACACATTGTTCTGGGTGTCGACACATACTTCAAATGTTGACTCTTCTGTTGAGTGTCGACACATTGTGCTGGGTGTAGACACTTACTTCAAGTGCTGACTCTTCTGCTTAGTGTCGACACATTGTGTTGAGTGTCGACACTTGTACTTAGTCTCTGCAGACTTTTGCTGAGTGTCGACACTGCTCCAAGTGTCGACACTTTCTGGTGTAGACTCAGCTTCACTGGGTGTCGACACAGCTCCTTGTGTCGACACTTTCTGTCTGCACTTTTCTTCACTGAGTGTCGACACAGCTCCAAGTGTCGACACTTTCTGTCTGGTGTCGACTCTGCATCACAGGTGTCGACACAATGACTCCAAGTGTCGACACTGCTTGTCTGGGTGTCGACACAAGTCTTCTTAAGTGTCGACACTTTCCCTCTGGGTGTCGACACATGGACTTAGAAACTTTTTGCTTCTGTCCTGCAAATACTTAACCTGCACAAGTAAACTCAACATACATCAAATACATTATGATGTATATCATTGAGTTGGGTGAGGCTTCTTCAAATCAGGTACATTTGACCAATGTACCCAACAATCTCCCCCTATTTGGAGAAGTCATAACCCTTAGTCAATGATATACACCATTTATAATTAAAAATTACAAAGTGATGTAAGACAGGATAAAGTACAGCAGTGTTAACATAACATGTATAAATCACACATGTATACACATACACCATTTCAGAACAAATAAGAAATAGACATATACACATTCACAGAACAAACATGAAATATATTGATCATATATTGTTCTATACATTTTCAATAGTTTACAAAAATGTTTTACATTCAAAAGATTACAAAATAATCTTCAAGTAAATTCTTAATCTATTTCTGGTCAGGTTCCTTGATAACTATCCCCTTGCCAGCTTGAACTTGAGCTTTGACAGGGACATCAACAGTTTCAGCATCAGCAGGCTTCTTGCCTTTTAGATCTTTCTTTTTGAGTTCTTCTGCCTTGATCTTCTGCCTCTCAAAATAGTGATATGGTTTAGGAAAGTACTTGCTAGGCTCCACTGCAGTAGGAGGTAGCTTTCCCATCTTTGCCTTCCTTCTGAATTGAATAATGGCTTCTTGTCTGATCTCATGTTTCCTCCATTCAGCTTCAGAAAACCATTTGTTCCTGTCATGAGTATTGTCCTTGGCAGCTTTCCAGGCAGTTAAAATTATATTCCTAGAGGTAGGGCTCCACTGTTCAAAGTCTGGCCTTTGTTCTGCTTGTTCCCTAAACCTCTTTTTGGACAACCTTGTCTCTTCTTCTTTCTGTAATGCCTCTTGCATGGCTTCAGATATAGGTTGAACCACTTTATCCAGAATAACATTAGACTTCCCTTCAGTTGGGTTATACATCTGATGAACATCAGCTTGCACCATGTCAAAATCTGGTGGAGGATAGATCACTTGAGCTACCTCTGGTTGCTCACCTCCAAGATATGTAGTTTGAATTCCAGATTCTGCAACATTGTCATCATCACAGAGTGGAGGATAGCCCAGTGTAGCTCTGATGGAATTAGATATCCACTTTGCATGGTCAGAGCTAGCTTTGACTAAAACTCTCTCCCCCTTTATGACTTCTCTAGCCATATGGTCTCTGACATCATCCTTTTGAAATCTGATTTGACTATCCAAGTATCTGATTCCATCTTTAAAGTATGGTTTGAGCTTTTGCAGTTGTTCAGATATGGATTTCTGGGAGGCTTGGATTGTAGTCTTTACAGCAGTAATTTCTTCTTGAAAGGCTTTGTCAAATTCAGCTTTAACAGCAGTAGAAGTAGAAGGTTCAGCAGCCTTGTTCTTCAATTCAGTGACTATAGCATTATGTGAAGCAGTCAAGTTGTCATTCATTCTTAACTGATTTTCAAGAACATATCCTTGCTTCAATGCTATATCATCTACCTATGCCTTAATCTTTTCCTGGTGGGTTGCCAAGAACACCACTGCATTGCCACCTTTGTGGAAGCAGTCTGTCATCTCCTTCTTGTACAGCAGATGTGTCCTCTCTAACAACATCTGGAACTGGACTATTCAGCTGAGTATGCTGATTAACATCAGACAGATCAGCATCTTCTATAATAAAATCTAAGGTGTTGAGTTCAGTGAGTACCTCTTGTATGATGGTGGTGGCTTGCTCACTTTCCAGTGTAGATGTACAAAGATAGAACCCTATTTATACCTTTCTGATTTTGAAGATGAACAGGCGGGACAGCTAACTTAAAATGTGTCGACACTGGCAATAAGTGTCGACACTGACTTATAATGTCTCGACACATATGTGTCGACACAAGTTTAGTCAACAGATTTTATGTGTCGACACTTTGTTATGTGTCGACAAAACATAACTCGACACATTGTCGAGACTTTACTTAGAAAATTCTGAGTAAAACTTAAGTGTCGACACCACATTGGATGTGTCGACACCTACTTGACATGTGTCGACACTAATATTCTGAAGTGTCGACACCACATTCCTAGATGTGTCGACACCTTTTACCTGAAGTGTCGACACCACTATTCTGTGTCGACATAGACTTGTCTATGTGTCGACACCTTTTTACTTAGTCATTCTCAATTCTGTAAACTTACTCTAAGTTTATCATTCCTAGTTCAATTTTGAATCTATTGAACTTAGCTTCTTCTAGTGGCTTAGTAAACATATCAGCTACTTGATTATCAGTTTTAACATATTCTAATAAAATATCTTCTCTTTCTACATGCTCCCTAAGAAAATGATATTTAATTTCAATATGTTTTGTTCTACTATGAGATACATGGTTATTAGCTATTGAAATAGCACTTGTAGAATCACAGAAAAGTGGAGTTCTACTTACCTGAAATCCATAGTCCTCTAGCTGATGTTGAATCCACAGAAGTTGAGCACAGCAACTTCCTGCAGCCACATACTCTGACTCTGCTGTGGAGATAGCCACACTGGTTTGCTTTTTGCTACTCCATGAAATTAGTCTCCCACCTAGGAATTGACAGGTTCCAGTAGTGCTCTTTCTATCTTCTTTGCATCCTGCAAAGTCTGCATCTGAATAACCTGTTAGATCAAAATCTCCATTCCTAGGGTACCAGAGGCCTAGATAGGGAGTGCCCTTTAGATATCTCAATATTCTTTTGACTGCTGTCAAATGAGACTCTTTAGGGCAGGCTTGATACCTTGCACAAACACATGTAACATACATGATGTCTGGTCTACTAGCAGTCAGGTATAAAAGGGAGCCAACTATCCCTCTATACAAGGTTTCATCTACAGGTTTCCCTGCATCATCTTTGCTAAGAGACATACTTGACCCCATAGGAGTCTTCATGGTGCTGGATGAATCCATACCATACTTCCTTATGAGTTCTAGGGTGAACTTGGACTGACAAATGGATAAACCACTTTCAGTCTGTTTAACTTGGAGACCCAAGAAAAACTTCAGCTCTCCCATACTACTCATCTCAAACTGACCTTGCATCAGTTTTGCAAACTTTTTGCAAAGACTGCTTTCAGTAGACCCAAATATAATGTCATCTACATATATTTGGACAAGTATAACTTTGCCTCTAGATTCCCTAAGGAATAGAGTCTTATCTATTTTCCCCCTTGAGAACTTGTTCTCAATGAGGAAACTAGATAGGGTTTCATACCAAGCCCTAGGAGCTTGCTTTAACCTATATAAAGCTTTCCTAAGTCTATAGACATGATGAGGTAGAGTTGGATCAACAAAACCTGCAGGCTGTTCCACATAGACTTCTTCCTTAAGATTACCATTTAGGAATGCTGACTTGACATCCATTTGGTAAACCTTGAATCCTTGATAGGTTGCATAGGCCAAGAACATCCTTATGGCTTCCAGTCTGGCTACTGGAGCAAAGGTTTGATCAAAGTCAATACCTTCTTCTTGCCTATATCCTTTAGCAACCAGTCTTGCTTTATTCTTAATGATGACCCCTTGTTCATCCATCTTATTCCTGTAGATCCACTTAGTTCCTATTACATTGTGGTCTTTAGGTTTAGGAACAAGTTCCCAAACCTTGCACCTTTTGAACTGATTAAGCTCTTCTTGCATTGCTTCAGTCCATTGTGGATCCAGTATTGCTTCTTCAAATTTCTTAGGTTCAACTTGAGACAGGAAACTGGAGTAGATTGCTGCATTCATGTATCTGCTCCTGGTTTGTACTCCTTGTCTTGGATCTCCAATAATCTGCTCTACTGGATGATCTCTTAGATGCCTGTTGGCTGGAGGCATCCTAACTTCTGGTTGAACCTCTTCAGCATCTCCATCATGCTGTACTCCTTGAACTTCATCAGCAATTGGTACATGTAGTTCTCCCCCTGGACAACAGCTACTCTCCTCTCCTTGCTGTCTTGCAGCAGGTACTTCTTCTATAGTAAGCTTGTCCATTTTCTTTGTTAAACCTGTGGGGCTGCATACAGAACTAGACAACTCATTGTTAATAAGTTTAGTCTCATCAAAAACTACATGCACATATTCTTCTACAACTTGTGTAGTCAAGTTGTAGACTCTATAAGCCTTACTATTATTGATGTACCCAACAAAAATTCCCTCTTGGGACTTGGCAGCAAACTTAGTTAAGTAAGACTTCCCATTGTTAAGTATGAAGCATTTGCAACCAAAGATCCTGAAGTAGGATAGGTTTGGTTTCCTGCCTTTCACAACTTCATAGGGGGTCTTGTTTAGCCCTTTAGCGATGGTAGCCCTATTTATAACATGGCATGCAGTGTTAACTGCTTCAGCCCAGAAATACTCTGGCAGTGATGTATCACTTAATAGGGTCCTACCAGCCTCTATCAAGGTCCTATTTTTCCTCTCAGCAATGCCATTTTGCTGAGATGTTCTAGGTGAAGAGAATTCTTGAAATATCCCAAAGTCTTCACATAGTTTTGTCATGCTTTCAGACTGAAACTCAGTACCATGGTCACTTCTAATCTTGACCACTGTACTATTTAGTTCATTCTGAATTTGCTTGACAAAGCTATAGAAGACACTAGGTGTTTCAGATTTCTGTCTTAAAAAGAACACCCAGGAAAACCTTGAGTAGTCATCTACAACTACAAGGGTATAGACCTTCCTACCTAAGCTGTGAACTGGCATTGGACCAAAAAGATCGATATGCAAGAGGTATAAACACCTCACAACATCTTTGTTTTCTATGCTTCTAAAGGTGGATTTAGTCTGCTTGCCCTTTTGACAAGCTGAGCAAATACCATCTTTAACACACTTAACTTGAGGACCATTCCTCACTAACTCTTTGCTAAAGAGTTTGCCAATAGTCTTGTAGTTAAGATGGGCTAGCCTCTTGTGCCATTTGACACAATGAGAGACTGTCTCATCAGCTACAAGACAAACTGGAGAACCATTGTTCTCAATCATAATGTCTAGGCAGTAGACATTCCTTTTCCTATAACCTGTCAAAATGATCTCTTGATCACTTGACCTCTTGATATGACAACCATTTTTAACAAATGAGATGTCATACCCTACATCACTTAATTGACTTATACTTATTAGGTTGTGTTTCAACCCTTTAACATAAGCCACTTGAGTAATGGTAACTAAGTTACTAGAAATGTTACCAAACCCTTTGATGATTCCTTTTTCAGAACCACCAAAAGTAACCTTTGGACCATCTTTTATTGGAATGTAGTCCCTTAGTAGTCCCCTTGTTCCAGTCATATGTCTGGAACATCCACTGTCCAAGTACCATGTTGGGGTATGGCCACTTGGACTCACCTGCAAAACAGATTAATGAACCTTAGAACCCAAAGAATTCTTGGGTCCTTGGTACTTGTTAGTTTGCAATCTGACAAATCTACCTACTGGCTTTCCACCAGGTAGCTTGGTACTCACTTTGGCACTAGCATTGTGCCAACAGTCCACTGCAAAATGGCCAACTTTGCCACAGCACCAACATTCAAACTTATTGTACCTTTGCTTAGGTACTGCCTTGGCTGTCTTATCTACAGCAGGCTTGTTGAATGTTGGGGCTTTTCCCTTGGACTTAGACTTAGACTGCTCAGTCCCTGCAAGTCTAATAAAGCCCAGTCCAGCCTTGCCTTTATGATGAACAAATTCATCAATTAAAGGTAACACTGACTTAGGTTTAGAAAACCTAGCAACAAGCTCTCTCTCTTTCTGAAGATTGATCTCCAGACACTTAATTTGATCATTTTTAAATGATATAGTACCCATTTGAATCACTGTTATGTGCTTCAACCTGGCTATCTCATTCAGTTTTTGATCAAAAGACTTCTCAAAATCTGTTGCTACATCTTTAAGAATAGCAATTTCCTTTGCCTGACTTTTGGCTAGGGTCTTGCTTTTCTTGTAAGCCTGCAACAACACCTTATATTCATCTATAAGCTGATGAATATCATCCTCAGACTCAGATACATTCTCATCACTTGATGAAGAAGAATCTGAATCTGAACTAGAACAAGAAACTGAACTTGAACTTGAACCTTGTACATTACTGGGTCCTGGCTGCTCCAGGATTTTGGCACTCTCTGTCAAAGCCATTAGCCCTTGGCAATGACTGTCTTCTTGTTCATAAATTGACTCCATGATCTACATGAATTCTTCTTCTTCTTCTTCAGCAAACAGCCCTATGTAGGCCTCAGCATCAGACTCAGTTTCTGAAGAAGAAATATCTGATAGAGTCTTCTCTTTCTTGGCTACAAAAGACTTTTCTTTCTTGCCTTTGAAATGAGTCTTTTTCCTGTCACCAGATTCTTTCCTCTTTTCAGGACAGTCTGCAATAACATGGCTCTGTCTATTGCAGCAATAGCACACTATCTTGGAACTAGTTGCCTTGCTAGATTTTGTCCTTTTCTTGTCATTGTTTGAAGACCTCTTTTTCTGATAAGAATCTTCCTTTCCTTGTGATGTAGAAGGCCATGACCTCCACTGTTTCTTTTTCAAAAACTTCTGAATGTGTCTAGTGAAAGCAGCAAGTCTTCATCACTTTCGCTACTCTCAGCCTTTGTGCTGACTGACTCATCTGATTCTGATTCAACTACCTCTGGAGGTGGAGTTGATGACTTATTCCTGCACTTTCTGGGAACTTCTGTCTTGAAAGCAACAGTTCTTTCCTTGTGCTCAGTCCTTGTTGATTTCTCCTCCTCCTTCCTCACTGTCAATTGCATTTCATATGACAACAACTTGCCAAACAGTGTAGGAGGAGGAATTTCTCCCAACTTAGCCATTTCTCTAATGGCACAGATCTTTGTGTCCCAATCTTTGGTTAGGGACCTTAAGAATTTATCATTTAGTTCATAGTTACTGAACTCTCTTCCATAAGACATGAGTTCATTCACTATTCTGTAGAACTTCTTGTAGCACTCAGTTATGTTATCACCCTTTCCTTGTCTAAAACTCTCATACTCCTGATTTAGCAAGGATTTTCTATCTTGTCTAACTTCTTTAGATCCTTCCATATACACTATAAGAGTGTCCCACATCTCTTTGGCTGTCTTGCAGTGTATAAGATTCTGAAAAGTTACATCATCAATGACACTCACTATAATGTTTTGTGCCCTCTTGTCCATGGTAGCTAGGACAATCTCATCCTTATTCATCTCAGAGAAATCCTTTGGAGTTCTCTGATTTGCATCTAGAACTGAAATCTTCATGGGCACATAAGGCCCTTCTTTTACTGTGATGTAGATTCGAGGGTCAGAGGCCTCCATAAACAGCCTTACCCTTTTCTTCCAGATCCCAAAGATCTCTTTCCTGCATATGGGTAATTTCATGGAACCCAATTCCTTGTGATTCTCAGAGGAACCCATGTGTCTTGATTTTCTTGAATTTCTTGAATCTGTGTTTTGCCTTACACTGAATCTGCCAAACAGGATCTCCTCAGACTGTTAGTCCTTTTTGAGCAACCTCCCTCTGATACCACTTGAAAGATATGGTACCTAAACACCTAGAGGGGGGGGGGTGAATAGGTGACCTAATCCTTTTTAAACTTTAATGGCAGCAATCAGTTATATCACAGAATACTAACTATTTTATCACAGCAAACACACAGCATACACAGCAACAATCACAGCACAGCACAGCATACACAGTGGTTTATAGTGGTTCCCCAAGATATGGGTACATCCACTTTCCCCCTTCGCCTATCTAGCAGTGTACTAGATTCGGCCAAACTCCTCCACTGTCTCAGAACCCAAATTGGTTCTTACACCTCAGGCCCAAGGCCCTACAACTCAGTTTTATCCAAAAGCCTACACTCAGCCACAAACGCCTACACTCAGCCAATCAAGGCCTACACTCAGCCAACCAAGGCCTACACTCAGAGATCTCAATCTCCTACACTCAGGCTCTCAAGCCCTACCCTCAGCCTTTATAATTATAGGCTTACAATACACTCAGATCCAAAGGATCCTATAAGATAAAAATGTATTACAAATATTAACTCAACAACTCAGAAATAAAAGAGCGGAGTTGAGAGTTTCTTGATGAGTTCTTGGAAGAACTCAGCTGGATTCAATCTAACTTAGCTTTCTTCAAAGCTTCTTGAGTAGAACTGAATAAGACTGAATCCTCCTGCAGTTGTTCCTTGACCTCTGCCACTTAAGATCTGTTGGGTACATTGGTCAAATGTACCAGATTTGAAGAAGCCTCACCCAACTCAATGATATACATCATAATGTATTTGATGTATGTTGAGTTTACTTGTGCAGGTTAAGTAATCACTGGACTGAAGCAAAAAGTTTCTAAGTCCATGTGTCGACACCTAGATGGAAAGTGTCGACACTCAAGAAAGCTTGTGTCGACACCCAAACAAGCAGTGTCGACACTTGGAGTCATTGTGTCGACACCTGGGATGCAGAGTCGACACCAGACAGAAAGTGTCGACACTTGGAGCTGTGTCGACACTCAGTGAAGAAAAGTGCAGACAGAAAGTGTCGACACAAGGAGCTGTGTCGACACCCAGTGAAGCTGAGTCTACACCAGAAAGTGTCGACACTTGGAGCTGTGTCGACACTCAGCAAAAGTCTGCAGAGACTAAGTATAAGTGTCGACACTCAACACAATGTGTCGACACTAAGCAGAAGAGTCAGCATTTGAAGTAAGTGTTGACACTCAACATAATGTGTCGACACAAAGCAGAAGAGTCAGCACTTGGAGTATGTGTCGACACCCAGCACAATGTGTCGACACACAAAGCAGAAGAGTCAACACATTAAGTAAGTGTCGACACCCAGCACAATGTGTCGACATTCAGCTAAAGACTCTACACTTGAAGAAAGTGTCGACACAAGGAGCTGTGTCGACACTTAGCAAAGATCAGAAAGATCAACAAAATTATTCTAAGTACAAGTGTCGACACTAAGGGAATGTGTCGACACTCAGCTGAAGTCTCAACAAGAAGAAGGTGTTTCGACACAAGAAGCTGTGTCGACACTCAGCAAGAATCAACATAGAAGACTATGTGTCGACACCAAGAAGTAGTGTCGACACTTGACAAATTCAACACAAGAAGTTGTGTCGACACAAAGGTGATGTGTCGACACTTAGAGGAATTCAGCTAAAGATAGAAGATCAAGTACTTGTGTCGACACTCAATTTCAGTGTCGACACATGAAGAAGAATCTGTGTCGAGACATACAAGAAGATGTGTCGACACATTGTAGACTTGTGTCGACACTTACATAGCATGTGTCGACACTTGGACTATAAGTGTCGACACTTAAAGACAGAAAGTCTCGACACTATCAGACAGTTAGAGATTTTCAAGAAATGACTGGATGACTTGACAGTTGCCGTTCCAGCCGGTCTACAGCACCTGTCAGAGATATCAGAAGTCAGTTATGGACCGGACCAGCCGGTTACCATGAAGAAGGCCTATAAATAGGCACCTACAGTTTACAGAAACTGTTGTTCAGTTTGTTGTTCAAGTGGATCACATTGGTGAAGAACAAGTCTTCAGTGGTACACAGAGTATCAAATCAAGAAGATCGTGCAGTCCAAGTGCAGATCTAAGAAGTTGGAGAGAGAGGGCTCCATCCAAGAAATCAGCCTCTGGAACTAGGCTGAGAAGAAGGATTCAGATACATTCTAGATCTTAAGTGGCAGAGTTCAAGGAACAACTGCAGGAGGATTCAGTCTTATTCAGTTCTACTCAAGAAGCTTTGAAGAAAGCTAAGTCAGATTGAATCCAGCTGAGTTCTTCCAAAAACTCATAAAGAAACTCTCAACTCTCCTCTTTTATTTCTGAGTTGTAGTGTCAATATTTGTAAAACATTTTTATCTTGTAGGATCCATTAGATCTGAGTGAATTGTAAGCCTATAATTATAAAGGCTGAGGGTAGGGCTTGAGAGCCTGAGTGTAGGAGATTGAGATCTCTGAGTGTAGGCCTTGGTGGCTGACTGTAGGCCTTGGTTAGCTGAGTGTAGGCCTTGGTTGGCTGAGTGTAGGCCTTGATTGGCTGAGTGTAGGCTTTGGGATAAAGCTGAGTTGTAAGGCTTAGGGCCTGAGGTGTAGGAACCAATTTGGGTTCTGAGACAGTGGAGGAGTTTGGCCGAATCTAGTACACTGCTAGATAGGCAAAGGGGGAAAGTGGATGTACCCATATCTTGGGGAACCACTATAAACCACTGTGTCTGCTGTGCTGAGAATGATATTTGCTGTGTATGCTTAGTTATTGCTGTGATAAAACAGTTAGTATTCTGTGATAAAACTGTTGGCTGCCATTAAAGTTTAAAAAGGATTAGGTCACCTATTCACCCCCCCCCCCCTCTAGGTGATTCGGTACCATATCTTTCAAGTGGTATCAGAGGGAGGTTCCTCAAAACAAGGACTAACAGTCTGAGGAGATCCTGTTTGGCAGATTCAGTGTAAGGCAACACATATTCAAGAAATTCAAGAAAATCAAGAAACATGGGTTCTTCTGAGAATCACAAGGAATTGGGTTCCATGAAATTACCTATATGCAGAAAAGAGATCTTTGGGATCTGGAAGGAAAGGGTAAGGCTGTTTATGGAGGCCTCAGACCCTAGAATCTACATCACAGTAAAGGAAGGGCCTTATGTGCCCATGAAGATTTCAGTTCTAGATGCAAATCAGAGAACCCCAAAGGATTTCTCTGAGATGACTAAGGATGAGATTGTCCTAGCTACAATGGACAAGAGGGCACAGAACATAATAGTGAGTGCCATTAATGATGCAACTTTTCAGAATCTTATACATTGTAAGACAGCCAAGGATATGTGGGACACTCTTATAGTGTATATGAAAGGATCTGAAGAAGTTAGACAAGATAGGAAATTCTTGCTAAATCAGGAGTATGAGAGTTTTAGACAAGGTAAAGGTGATAGCATAACTGAGTGCTACAAAAAGTTCTACAGAATAGTTAATGAACTCATGTCTTATGGAAGAGAGTTCAGTAACTATGAACTAAATGACAAGTTCTTAAGGTCCCTAACCAAAGATTGGGACACCAAGATCTGTGTCATAAGAGAAATGGCCAAGTTGGGGGAAATTCCTCCTCCTACACTGTTTGGCAAGTTATTGTCATATGAGATGCAGTTAACAGTGAGAAAAGAGGAGGAGAAATCAACAAGGACTGAGCACAAAGAAAGAACTGTTGCTTTCAAGACAGAAGTTCCCAGAAAGTGCAGGAATAAGTCTTCAACTCCACCTCCAGAGGTAGTTGAATCAGAATCTGATGAGTCTATCAGCACAAAGACTGAGAGCAGTGAAAGTGATGAAGACTTTGCTGCCTTCACTAGACACTTTCAGAAGTTTTTGAAAAAGAAACAGTGGAGGTCAAGACCTTCTTCTTCAAAGGGAAAGGAAGTCTTTCATCAGGAGAAAAAGCCTTCAAAGAAAGACAGGAAGAGGACAAAGTCAAGCAAGGCAACTGGATCTAAGATAGTGTGATATTGCTGCAATAGACAGGGCCATGTTATTGCAGATTGTCCAGAGAAGAGAAAGGATTCTGGTGACAGGAAAAAGACTCACTTCAAAGGGAAGAAAGAGAAGTCTTTTGTAGCCAAGAAAAAGAAGACTCTATCAGATATTTCTTCTTCAGAATCTGAGTCTGATGCTGAAGCCTACATAGGGCTGTTTGCTGAAGAAGAAGAGGAAGAATTCATGCAGATTTTGGAGTCTATCTATGAACAAGAAGACAGTCAATGCCAAGGGCTAATGGCTTTGACAGAGAGTGCCAAAATCCTGGAGCAGCCAGGACCCAGTCAGGTACAAAGTTCAAGTTCAGTTTCTTGTTCTAGTTCAGATTCAGATTCTTCCTCATCAAGTGATGAGAATGTATCTGAGTCTGAGGATGATATTCATCAGCTTATAGATGAATATAAGGTGCTGTTGCAGGCTTACAAGAAAAGCAAATCCCTTGCCAAAAGTCAGGCAAAGGAAATTGCTGATCTTAAAGCTGCTGCAACAGATTTTGAGAAGTCTTTTGATCAAAAACTGAATGAAATAGCCAGGCTGAAACACATCACAGTGATTCAAATGGGTACTATATCATTTAAAAATGATCAAATCAAGAGTCTGGAGAGCAATCTTCAGAAAGAGAGAGAGCTTGTTGCTAGGTTTTCTAAACCTAAGTCAGTGCTACCTTTAATTGATGAATTTGTTCATCATAAAGGTAAGGCTGGACTGGGCTTTATTAGACCTGCAGGGACTGAGCAGTCCAAGTCTAAGTCCAAGGGCAAAGCCCCAACATTCAACATGCCTGCTGTAGACAAAACAGCCAAGGCAGTACCTAAGCAAAGGTACAACAAGTTTGAATGTTGGTGTTGTGGCAAAGTTGGCCATTTTGCAGTGGACTGTTGGCACAATGTCAGTGCCAAAGTGAGTAGCAAGCCACCTGGTGGAAAGCCAGTAGGTAGTTTTGTCAGATTGCAGACTAACATGCACCAAGGACCCAAGACTTCTTTGGGTTCTAAGGTTCATTAATCTGTTTTGCAGGTGAGTCCAAGTGGCCATACCCCAACATGGTACTTGGACAGTGGATGTTCCAGACATATGACTGGAACTAGAAGATTACTAAAGGACTACATTCCAGTAAAAGATGGTCCAAATGTTACCTTTGGTGGTTCTGAAAAAGGAATCATCAAAGGGTTTGGTAACATTTCTACAAACTTAGTTACCATTACTCAAGTGGCTTATGTTAAAGGGTTGAAACACAACCTAATAAGTATAAGTCAACTAAGTGATGTTGGGTATGACATCTCATTTGTTAAAAATGGTTGTCATATCAAGAGGTCAAGTGATCAAGAGATCATTTTGACAGGTTATAGGAAAAGAAATGTCTACTGCCTAGACATTATGATTGAGAACAATGGTTCTCCAGTTTGTCTTGTAGCTGATGAGACAGTCACTCATTGTGTCAAATGGCACAAGAGGCTAGCCCATCTTAACTACAAGACTATTGGCAAACTCTTTAGCAAAGAGTTAGTGAGGAATGATCCTCAAGTTAAGTGTGTTAAAGATGGTATTTGCTCAGCTTGTCAAAAGGGCAAGCAGAATAAATCCACCTTTAGAAGCATAGAAAACAAAGATGCTGTGAGGTGTTTGTACCTCTTGCATTTGGATCTCTTTGGTCCAATGCCAGTTCACAGCTTAGGTAGGGAGGTCTATACCCTTGTAGTTGTAGATGACTACTCAAGGTTTTCCTGGGTGTTCTTCTTGAGACAGACATCTGAAACACCTAGTGTCTTCTACAGCTTTGTCAAGCAAATTCAGAATGAACTAAATAGTACTGTGGTCAAAATTAGAAGTGACCATGGTACTGAGTTTCAGTCTGAAAGCATGACAAAACTATGTGAAGACTTTGGGATATTTCAAGAATTCTCTTCACCTAGAACACCTCAGCAAAATGGCATTGCTGAGAGGAAGAATAGGACCTTGATAGAGGCTGGTAGAACCCTACTAAGTGATACATCACTGCCTGAGTATTTCTGGGCTGAAGCAGTTAACACTGCATGCCATGTTATAAATAGGGCTACCATCACTAAAGGGCTAAACAAGACCCCCTATGAAGTTGTGAAAGGCAGGAAACCAAACCTATCCTATTTCAGGATCTTTGGTTGCAAATGCTTCATACTTAACAATGGGAAGTCTTACTTAACTAAGTTTGCTGCCAAGTCCCAAGAGGGAATTTTTATTGGGTACAGCAATAATAGTAAGGCATATAGAGTCTACAACTTGTCTACACAAGTTGTAGAAGAATCTGTGCATGTAGTTTTTGATGAGACTAAGCTTATTAACAATGAGTTGTCTAGTTCTGTATGCAGCCCCACAGGTTTAACAAAGAAAATGGACAAGCTTACTCTAGAAGAAGTACCTGCTACAAGACAGCAAGGAGAGGAGAGTAGCTGTTGTCCAGGGGGAGAACTACATGTGCCAATTGCTGAAGAAATACAAGGAGTACAGCAAGATGCAGATGCTGAAGTGGTTCAACCAGAAGTTAGGATGCCTCCAGTCCACAGGCATCTTAGAGATCATCCAGTAGAGCTGATTATTAGAGATCCAAGACAAGGAGTTCAAACCAGGAGTAGTAACATGAATGCAGCAATCTACTCCAGCTTTTTGTCACAAGTTGAACCTAAGAAATTTGAAGAAGCAATACAAGATCCACAATGGACTGAAGCAATGCAAGAAGAGCTTAATCAGTTCAAGAGGTGCAAGGTTTGGGAACTTGTTCCTAAACCTAAAGACCACAATGTAATAGGAGTTAAGTGGATCTACAGGAATAAGATGGATGAACAAGGGGTCATCATTAAGAATAAAGCTAGACTGGTTGCTAAAGGATATAGGCAAGAAGAAGGTATTGACTTTGATCAAACCTTTACTCCAGTAGCCAGACTGGAAGCCATAAGGATGTTCTTGGCCTATGCAACCTATCAAGGATTCAAGGTTTACCAAATGGATGTCAAGTCAGCATTCCTAAATGGTAATCTTAAGGAAGAAGTCTATGTGGAACAGCCTGCAGGTTTTGTTGATTCAACTCTACCTCAATATGTCTATAGACTTAGGAAAGCTTTATATGGGTTAAAGCAAGCCCCTAGGGCTTGGTATGAAACCCTATCTAGTTTTCTCATTGAGAACAAGTTCTCAAGGGGGAAAATAGATAAGACTCTATTCCTTAGGGAATCTAGAGGCAAAGTCATACTTGTCCAAATATATGTAGATGACATTATATTTGGGTCTACTGAAAGCAGCCTTTGCAAAAAGTTTGCAAAATTTATGCAAGGTCAGTTTGAGATGAGTAGTATGGGAGAGCTGAAGTTTTTCTTGGGTCTCCAAGTTAAACAGACTGAAAGTGGTTTGTCCATTTGTCAGTCCAAGTTCACCCTACAACTCATAAGGAAGTATGGTATGGATTCATCCAGCACCATGAAGACTCCTATGGGGTCAAGTATGTCTCTTAGCAAGGATGATGCAGGGAAACCTGTAGATGAGACCTTGTATAGAGGGATAGTTGGCTCCCTATTATACTTGACTGCTAGTAGACCAGACATCATGTATGCTACATGTGTTTGTGCCAGGTATCAAGCCTGCCCTAAAGAGTCTCATTTGACTGCAATCAAGAGAATATTGAGATATCTAAAGGGCACTCCCTATCTAGGCCTCTGGTACCCTAGGAATGGAGATTTTGATCTAACAGGTTATTCAGATGCAGACTTTGCAGGATGCAAAGAGGATAGAAAGAGCACTACTGGAACCTGTCAATTCGTAGGTGGGAGACTAATTTCATGGAGTAGCAAGAAGCAAACCAGTGTGGCTATCTCCACAGTTGAGTCAGAGTATGTGGCTGCAGGAAGTTGCTGTGCTCAACTTCTGTGGATACAACATCAGCTAGAGGACTATGGATTTCAGGTAAGTAGAACTCCACTTTTCTGTGATTCTACAAGTGCTATTTCAATAGCTAATAACCCTGTATCTCATAGTAGGACAAAACATATTGAAATTAAATATCATTTTCTTAGTGAGCATGTAGAAAGAGAAGATATTTTGTTAGAATATGTTAAAACAGATGAACAAGTAGCTGATATGTTTACTAAGCCACTAGAAGAAACTAAGTTCAATAGATTCAAAATTGAACTAGGAATGATAAACTTAGAGTAAGTTTACAGACTTGAAAATGGCTAAGTAAAAAGGTATCGACACATAGACAAGTCTATGTCGACACAGAATAGTGGTGTCGACACTTCAGGAAAAATGTGTCGACACATCTAGGAAGTTGGTGTCGACACTTCAGAATGTTAGTGTCGACACATGTCAAGTAGGTGTCGACACATCCAACATGGTGTCGACACTTATGTTTTACTCAGTATTTACTAAGTAAAGTCTCGACAATGTGTCGAGATATGTTGTGTCGACCCATAACCAAGTGTCGACACATAAAATCTGTTGACTAAACTTGTGTCGACACATATGTGTCGAGACATTATAAGTCAGTGTCGACACTTATTGCCAGTATCGACACATTTTAAGTTAGCTGTCCCGCCTGTTCATCTTCAAAATAAGAAAGGTATAAATAGAGTTATGTCTTTGTTTGTCGACACGCTTTCAAAGTTTCGAGACCAAAACTACTGTGTCGACACCTCTCTTTTCTAAAGACAAATTCTACAAACCCTAATGGCACCTAAGCTTGAGGAGAACATTAACGAAGGCTATGAGCTTGTGCGCGGCGCGTTCGACGATGCAGATGCGGAAATCAAGGCGGTAGTAACCCTAGTCGCCGATTCTGGATTGGAATACTTAGTTTCAGAACCAACTAAGATATGGAAGAAGGAGGTGCTTGAATTTCTGAATGGAGCTGCAGTAGATGAATCTGGATACAAAATCAAATCCAGAGTTCATGGAGAAAAGGTCAAGGTTTCACCTAAAAATCTAAGGAAGGTGCTCCAGCTTCCAAGAACTCAAGATGAAGAAGAGGTGACTGCTTCAAAGACCAGGGAAGCTCTTACCTGGTGTGGACTTGATCCAAAGATGAAGATAGGATCTGTTTTCAACAGAAAAGGCATGAATAATCAAGGGAAGTTCATGTCTGAGATCGTGGGAAAAGTCTTGCTCAGCAAACCTGGAGGGCATGACAGAGTGTCTGCCTATATGTTTGGAATCATGACAAGGATCATATTCACTCTGAAAAAGACTGGTCAATAGTGGTTTTTGACAAGATCAAGGAGAGCTTGAAGAAGCCCAATCTGGGCAGAATCATCAGTCTCTACCTAGCTGGTACCATACCAGAGGTAATGAATACTGCTGCAGGCAGCAAGATAAATCACATGAGGAAGATGGATCTAAGGATCTTTTCAAGATGGGACAGGGTGTTGTCCAAGGAAATGCCAACACCTGAGAAAACAGTTACTGAGAAAGTCACTCCTCCTAAGAAGAAAAGGAAGATAGCTCCTGTGGCACAAGAGTCCTCCAACAGTTCTGGGAGTGAAGAACAGTTTGTTTTCACTCCTGATGATCATGAGGAAGTGCCAGCAGTGAAGTCTCCTGCTCCTCCAGCTGATGCTGAGATCCAGGGGGAGCTGCCTCCAGCTAGCCCCATCCACAGGGATCAAAGCTAGGGGGAGCCTCCAGTTGTAGAAGAACCATCTACACTGGACAGTGAGCAAGCCACAACCATCATTCAAGAGGTACTCACTGTCCTAAAAACTTTAGAATATCTTATAGAAGATGCTGATTTGTCTGATGTTCCTCAGCAAACACAGCTACCTAGTCAAGTTCCAGATGTTGTTAGAGAGGACACATCTGCTGTACAAGAAGAGATTCCTGCTCCAGTAGTTGAAGAGCAAAGAATGTCTCCAGCTTCTTCACCCCCTGAATACACCATGGAAGATTTATTTCTAAATCTAGATCAAGCTGATTTTGACATGGACAAGGATGCTGATACAAGAGAGAATGCTGCTGCTGAGGGGGAGCAAATGCAAGTTCTGGAGGAGCCTATAAGGCAAGAAACTGAGAAGGCACAAGATGTGCAAGCTGACAAGCCTCAAAGCCCTAAGGAGAGGGTTAATATTGCCAGCACTTCTGCCTCTAAAGATGAGGAGAGTGCTAGGGCCAAGAAGAAGAAACTCTATGTCTTCAAGAGGAGAAGCCAGAGTTATAAGAAGGCTTTGCAATCCATTGCCCCACAGCCTATAGTTCAACAAGCTCCAACTGCTGATTATAGTGCTTTAATGGTTGCCCTACAGATAAAATTGGATGAGCAAAGGCAGGCAATAGAGAAGTATGTAGATGAAGGGCAGAAATCACTTCAATTTGATCTGGCCCAGGAAATAAAGTCTATAAGGTTTGAAATGAACCTTAACAAAAAGGAAATGACTGATTGCTTCCACAAAGGTGGAAATGCAGTGGTGTTTTTGGCAACACACCAGGAACAGATAAAGGCACAGGTGGATGATATAGCATTGAAACAAGGATATGTTCTTGAGAATCAATTAAGAATGAATGATAATTTGACTGAATCCCACAATGCTATAGTCACTGAATTAAAGAATAAGGCTGATGAACCTTCTACCTCTACTACTGCTGCTAAAACTGATTTTGATAAAGTATTCCAAGAGGAAATTACTGCTGTAAAGACTGCTATCCAAGCCTCCCAGCAGGTCATATCTGAACAACTTCAAAAGCTAAAACCTTACTTTAAAGATGGAATCAGGTACTTGGATAGTCAGATCAGATTTCAAAAGGATGATGTCAGAGATCACATGGCTAGAGAAGTCATAAAGGGAGAGAGAGTGTTAGTCAAGGCAAGTTCTGAGCATGCAAAATGGATATCAAATTCAATCAGGGCTACACTTGGATACCCTCCTCTGTGTGATGACCAAGATGTTGCTGAATCAGGCATTAACCCTGCTTATTTTGGAGGTGAGCCACCAGAAGTAGCTCAGGTCATTTATCCACCTCCCGACTTTGAAATGATTCAAGCAGATGTGAGCACCATGTATAGCCCACTTGAGGGCAAGGACAATGTCCATATTGAAAAGGTTGTTCAACCTATATCTGAAGCCATGCAAGAGGCTCTACAGAAAGAGGAAGAGACAAGGTTGTCCAAAAAGAGGTTTAGGGAACAAGCAGAACAAAGGCCAGACTTTGAACAGTGGAGCCCTACCTCTAGGAATATAATTTTAACTGCCTGGAAAGCTGCCAAGGACAATGCTCATGAAAGGAACAAGTGGTTCTCTGAAGCAGAATTGAGAAAACATGAAATAAGACAAGAGGCCATTGTTCAATATAGAAGAAAGGCAAAGATGGGAAAGCTACCTCCTACTGCAGTGGAGCCTAGCAAGTACTTTCCTAAGCCATATCACTATTTTGAGAGACAGAAGATCAAAGCTGAAGAGCTTAAGAAGAAGGACTTGAAAGGAAAGAAGCATGCTGATGCTGAAACTGTTGAAGCCCCTGTCAAAGCTCAAGTCCAAGCTGGCAAAGGCATAGTAATTAAGGAGCCAGAGCAGAAATAGATTAAGAGTTTTCTTGAAGTTTATGTTGTAATCTTTTGGATGTAACACATTTAGTAAACTTCTGAAAATGTATAAGACAGATATTAGAACAATATATGATTCATATATTTCTTGTTTGTTCTGTGAATGTGTCTATTTCTTATTTGTTCTGTGCTGATGAATGTGTATACATGTGTGATATAATACATATTATGTTTACCCTGCTGAATATAACCTGCTTTACATCATTTTGTAATTTTTTAATTATGAATGGTGTATATCATTGACTAAGGGTTATGACTTCTCCAAATAGGGGGAGATTGTTGGGTACATTGGTCAAATGTACCTGATTTGAAGAAGCCTCACCCAACTCAATGATATACATCATAATGTATTTGATGTATGTTGAGTTTACTTGTGCAGGTTAAGTAATCACTGGACTGAAGCAAAAAGTTTCTAAGTCCATGTGTCGACACCCAGAGGGAAAGTGTCGACACTCAAGAAAGCTTGTGTCGACACCCAGACAAGCAGTGTCGACACTTGGAGTCATTGTGTCGACACCTGGGATGTAGAGTCGACACCAGACAGAAAGTGTCGACACTTGGAGCTGTGTCGACACTCAGTGAAGAAAAGTGCAGACAGAAAGTGTCGACACAAGGAGCTGTGTCGACACCCAGTGAAGCTGAGTCTACACCAGAAAGTGTCGACACTTGGAGCTGTGTCGACACTCAGCAAAAGTCTGCAGAGACTAAGTATAAGTGTCGACACTCAACACAATGTGTTGACACTAAGCAGAAGAGTCAGCATTTGAAGTAAGTGTCGACACTCAACACAATGTGTCGACACAAAGCAAAAGAGTCAGCACTTGGAGTATGTGTCGACACCCAGCATAATGTGTCGACACACAAAGCAGAAGAGTCAACATATTAAGTAAGTGTCGACACCCAGCACAATGTGTCGACATTCAGCTAAAGACTCTACACTTGAAGAAAGTGTCGACACAAGGAGCTGTGTCGACACTTAGCAAAGATCAGAAAGATCAACAAAATTATTCTAAGTACAAGTGTCGACACTAAGGGAATGTGTCGACACTCAGCTGAAGTCTCAACAAGAAGAAGGTGTGTCGACACAAGAAGCTGTGTCGACACTCAGCAAGAATCAACATAGAAGACTATGTGTCGACACCAAGAAGTAGTGTCGACACTTGACAAATTCAACACAAGAAGTTGTGTCGACACAAAGGTGATGTGTCGACACTTAGAGGAATTCAGCTAAAGATAGAAGATCAAGTACTTGTGTCGACAATCAATTTCAGTGTCGACACATGAAGAAGAATCTGTGTCGAGACATACAAGAAGATGTGTCGACACCTTGTAGACTTGTGTCGACACTTACATTGCATGTGTCGACACTTGGACTATAAGTGTCGACACTTAAAGACAGAAAGTCTCGACACTATCAGACAGTTAGAGATTTTCAAGAAATGACTGGATGACTTGACAGCTGCCATTCCAGCCGGTCTACAGCACCTGTCAGAGATATCAGAAGTCAGTTATGGACCGGAACAGCCGGTTACCATGAAGAAGGCCTATAAATAGGCACCTACAGTTTACAGAAACTGTTGTTCAGTTTGTTGTTCAAGTGGATCACATTGGTGAAGAACAAGTTATCAGAGTGGTACACAGAGTATCAAATCAAGAATATCGTGCAGTCCAAGTGCAGATCTAAGAAGTTGGAGAGAGAGGGCTCCATCCAAGAAATCAGCCTCTAGAACTAGGCTGAGAAGAAGGATTCAGATACATTCTGGATCTTAAGTGACAGAGTTCAAGGAACAACTGCAGGAGGATTCAGTCTTATTCAGTTCTACTCAAGAAGCTTTGAAGAAAGCTAAGTCAGATTGAATCCAGCTGAGTTCTTCCAAGAACTCATAAAGAAACTCTCAACTCTCCTCTTTTATTTCTGAGTTGTAGAGTCAATATTTGTAAAACATTTTTATCTTGTAGGATCCATTGGATCTGAGTGTATTGTAAGCCTATAATTATAAAGGCTGAGGGTAGGGCTTGAGAGCCTGAGTGTAGGAGATTGAGATCTCTGAGTGTAGGCCTTGGTGGCTGAGTGTAGGCCTTGGTTGGCTGAGTGTAGGCCTTGGTTGGCTGAGTGTAGGCCTTGATTGGCTGAGTGTAGGCTTTGGGATAAAGCTGAGTTGTAAGGCTTAGGGCCTGAGGTGTAGGAACCAATTTGGGTTCTGAGACAGTGGAGGAGTTTGGCCGAATCTAGTACACTGCTAGATAGGCGAAGGGGGAAAGTGGATGTACCCATATCTTGGGGAACCACTATAAACCACTGTGTCTGCTGTGCTGAGAATGATATTTGCTGTGTATGCTTAGTTATTGCTGTGATAAAACAGTTAGTATTCTGTGATAAAACTGTTGGCTGCCATTAAAGTTTTAAAAGGATTAGGTCACCTATTCACCCCCCCCCCCTCTCTAGGTGATTAGGTACCATATCTTTCAAGATCCAGAATGAATCTGAATCCTTCTTCTCAGCCTAGTTCCAGAGGCTGATTTCTTGGATGGAGCCCTCTCTCTCCAACTTCTTAGATCTGCACTTGGACTGCAAGATCTTCTTGTCTTGATACTTTGTGTACCACTTTAATAACTTGTTCAACAATAATCTGAACCATTTGATCATCCTTTTCTGTAGACAGCATAGGCCTATTTATAGGCCTTCTTCATGGTAACCGGCTGGTCCGGTTCATAACTATCTTCTGACATCTCTGACAGGTGCTGTAGACCGGCTGGAACGGCAGCTGTCAAGTCATCCAGTCATTTCTTGAAAATCTCTAACTGTCTGAAAGTGTCGAGACTTTCTGTCTTTAAGTGTCGACACTTATAGTCCAAGTGTCGACACATGCTGTGTAAGTGTCGACACAAGTCTACAAGGTGTCGACACAACTTCTTGTATGTCTCGACACAGATTCTTCTTCAGGTGTCGACACTGAAATTGAGTGTCGACACAAGTACTTGATCTTTTATCTTTAGCTGTATTCTTCTAAGTGTCGACACATCTCCTTTGTGTCGACACATCTTCTTGTGTTGAATCTGTTAAGTGTCGACACTGCTTCTTGGTGTCGACACATAGACTTCTATGTTGATACTTGCTGAGTGTCGACACAGCTCCTTGTGTCGACACACCTTCTTCTTGTTGAGACTTCAGCTGAGTGTCGACACATTCCCTTAGTGTCGACACTTGTACTTAGAATATTTTGGAGATAATTCTGTTCTTTGCTAAGTGTCGACACAGCTCCTTGTGTCGACACTTTCTTCAAGTGTTGAGTCTTCAGCTATGTGTCGACACATTGTTCTGCGTGTCGACACATACTTCAAATGCTGACTCTTCTGTTGAGTGTCGACACATTGTGCTGGGTGTCGACACTTACTTCAAGTGCTGACTCTTCTGCTTAGTGTCGACACATTGTGTTGAGTGTCGACACTTGTACTTAGTCTCTGCAGACTTTTGCTGAGTGTCGACACTGCTCCAAGTGTCGACACTTTCTGGTGTAGACTCAGCTTCACTGGGTGTCGACACAGCTCCTTGTGTCGACACTTTCTGTCTGCACTTTTCTTCACTGAGTGTCGACACAGCTCCAAGTGTCGACACTTTCTGTCTTGTGTCGACTCTGCATCCCAGGTGTCGACACAATGACTCCAAGTGTCGACACTGCTTGTCTGGGTGTCGACACAAGTCTTCTTAAGTGTCGACACTTTCCCTCTGGGTGTCGACACATGGACTTAGAAACTTTTTGCTTCAGTCCTGCAAATACTTAACCTGCACAAGTAAACTCAACATACATCAAATACATTATGATGTATATCATTGAGTTGGGTGAGGCTTCTTCAAATCAGGTACATTTGACCAATGTACCCAACAATATGTTTTACTGGAGAAGACTCCGTGATTTGGGTTTTCGAGTTTCTACGCGTTAGATTGCAGCAGGGATTCTTGGAGGTTAGCTCCAAGGCGCACCCGGAAAACTGAGCAGAATCATTGTTCTGTTAACTTGGCGGTCTGGGAACCGGCCTTGAACATAACTAGGTTATGTGATTGTTTGGAAAATTTTGGGATCCGAGAGCAGCTTGGCCCGCGCGTCGGACTTAAATTGACTAGGCGGCGTGAGCAACGGGCAAGTGGAATCGGACCTAGGCTATGTGGTTCGGTGCGAGAGACCCGAAAAGGGGACTGGCCGTTGGCATAGTTGGGAGCCTTAGACGGTGGTCAGAAAGGCTAAATGCTCACGTGGTTGCCATCTTTGGGATGGTGGTGAAGACGCTGAAATGTCAGGATTCACCGTTAATATGCCCTGAGTGTACGGGGTGTTTGGCCGTGCGAGCCTACACCTGTGGTGTATTATAATTGTGCTTTATTGTTTTATCGGGCTAATGATATGCAGGGAAAGATCACCGCCGTCCCGAGTAAGGGGCGGGGTCGTTATAATTTGGTCGGCTTTGGCTGACCGTTGCTTTGTTTGCCACCGTGCGGTGGAATGTTGCTTGCAGGTGCTGCGGAAGCCGAGTGCTAGATAGCGGTCTAGAGCCCATGTTGCTGTGCTGGCCCTCGAAGGCCGTAAAGAATAGTTGTTTTTATTTTGTCATGTGTGGCCGGCCTGCGTGCCGATGTATGTAAGACACTATTTTGTTAAGTGAACATTTGTAAGGCCATAAGGCCATATACCCTTTCAGTGTATTTGGTTTTCATTCCAGTGGTGTGGTTGTGGACATTCATGATTAATGGATTTAAGTTTTGGGTTCTTTCAGCTTTTAAAAGCTTCCGCTAGAATGCTCTCTGTAGGACGAGTAGTCTTAATTGGATAGTTTGAATATTCTTATGTAACCCTACCGACTGTCTGTGGTATATGGCGTCGGGTTCCAGCTGGACCTTCTGTTATATGCCATGCGACGGATGGGGGTGTTACAGTAGCAAGCCGGGTTTATCTCGCGCTCCCTAGACATTACTACCAATTGACCTCTCAACACAACCAGGAGCTTACGCAAAGCATCCATACATCCATAATCAACATCCATACATCCATACATCCATACAACAAAGCCAGTACTCAACAATCTTATACACCATTAAATCCACGGAGACTTCTCCAGTTTATCCATAATCATCACCAATCCAGACTACCTGTCCAGATGGGCTTCACACAGCATGCCTATGCCGTACTCCACACTTCCGGCTCTAGATGCAGACTCAACCAAGGAATCTCTTACGACATCCTCCTCTTAGTGGAGGATTCCATGCATATGCATAAAGAAAGGACTTCGATGTCCAAGAAGGAGATCGTTACCCTTGAAGATCGCTTTGGAGCCATGAACTAGCCGGATGGAAATCACCGCCTCGGCTTTGCCTTCATGAATCCAAACTCGGATCTTCAATCCGCACTCCACAGCTCCTCCAGCAGCTGGTTTCCTCTTTCCTCCTTTCCTTCCCATGCCCTCTCTCTCTCTCTCTTTGAGAATGAGAATGAGAAGAAGAAGAAGAATGGCTTAAATACTTCTTCCTGCTTCCTTCTCGGCCTTATCTCAGCAGGGAAGAGCCTGGGCCCTTGGATCCAAGCTAAGGGAAACGAACGGCTCTGATTTGCCCAAAAATAGGCTGAACACGGCCTGACACGCCCTGTGACACGCCCGTGTCACATGCCGTGTCCCTTAAGCGGCAGACAACCGACTCAAAACCAGACAGTACACGGCCATGTGACACGCCCATGTAACACCCTACACGCCCGTGTCACACCCTACACGCCTGTGTCAAGCCAGGCATGCCCGTTTCTAATAGCCATGTACTTCACACAGCACAACTTCATCTCACCCGAGCGGGACACGGCCATTGGACACGCATGTGTCCCAGGCTGTGTACCCCGGGACACACCCGTGTCCTCAAGCACACGCATCCCTCACTGAAACCTGCAAAGGACACGCCCTGTGACACGCCCGTGTCATAGGCCGTGTACTCTGCACGCGACAATCGTCGACCGAATTTCGTCGACCACACAGCCGACTGCTTAACCCGAGCATGACACGCCCTGGGACACGCTTGTGTCCCAGGCCGTGTCACCCAACCCTGAACCCAAAGTGGGCTTTGGGGGTGTTACAAATGCTCCCACCAAGGTTTTGTGAGCTCGACGCCATCTCAAGAATGGAGCGCTTCCATTGAGGCCCCGAGTGCTTAACCATTTTTCATCTTTTTTTGTACTTGTAATGGAGTAGCGGCCTGTCGTCCTCCGAGATCAAACCAATTTTTGTAACACTCCAAGAAGCTAGTGGACTTTGGCTCGACACAGTTCCAACCGCGTGGTTTTTCACCCTTTTTGGAGTTTCCACGTCAAAAACATCTCTTAACTATTGCTGCAATTTTCTTTCACTGATTGCGCGCCCAACTCGACTCTGAGCAAAGGCGGTCCTCCGATTCTCTAGACAAGGAAAAAGGCCTAGTAACCCGCAACAAATCTCCTTTGGATGGTGGTTACTGTTATTTACCCAAATAGTAATATTACTCATTGGTCAATTAGTTAAATACATTTGTAGCCTCTGATTTAATATATGTCTATTAAACCACATTTTATTGGGAATCTATTCTTTCAATAATGTTACATACAGTTCATTAGTGGGTGAATGTTGCCACCCCCACCGAGCATCGCCGCTCCCGTCGAGTGTCGCCGCACATACTAAGTGAGGCCCACCTTCTTCCTCGTGTCATCTCCCCCACTGAGTGCTCCCCCTGAGTGTCGTCGCCACTGCCGAGTGTTGCCGCCCCTAGTCGCATTTACTACCCTATGTATGTCGCCTCTTCCACCACATGTCGCAGCCCCTGCTGCATGTCACCGCCATATGTCGCCGCCCATGCCGAATATTACTGCTTCTGCATAATATTATCGCCCACGCACGGGGTCTCCTGTGTACGACTGCTAATATATATAGTTGAATTAGGAGAATAAGTGGAGTTTGACGGTCTGACTTGGTAGGCCTAACAGACTGCAGTGTCCACCGCGGCCTAGCGGACAGGTTTGACGAACTTCCTTTCGGAAGGTATCAATTATTTCTTGCGGTCTGGCTCAGCTAGAATCCTTGGTAAACCAGGATATTAGGGTTGGCTAATCACGGGAGTGGAAGACTCATATAGAGTTCATTGAGTCCGACATAATTGATGTTCCGAATTATTCTGAAGCTCGCCTGTGTCCGATGGGTCTCTGTGCATGCGGTCTGGATGTTAAACCGTGGTGGTTGGCACAGTTGCATGGACTGGATTTCCTGTAGGCCACACTGTCTCATGGAGTAGTCCGCAAGATTGACGATTGGTGTTGTTCGGCCTAGGCGCGGTCTTGTTCAGGTAGTGCGAGTTGATTGGAGACCGCAGAGCTTTTTATGAATTGGTCTTGTATGACTAAGTTCAAGTTGTTGTCTAGCTCGCCGAGGTTGCCTATGATGCGGATTGGTTCTTAAGCTCGCCGAGCTCGACAAGTTGGTAAAATGGTCGTTGTTGTGGGGCCAATGCTTTGCGCGGATTGAAGCTATGTCCGCAAGCTTTACGATCTGATTGTTCTCGCAGACTAGATTATTGTCTACGCTTCTTGCAGTTTTCCTTTCTTAGCGGCGGACTGGTTTTGTATTCGCACCTATACAGATACGTGATGTTAGCCTATAGGGTTGATAGACAGTTGTCCTATCGCTTTGGGTGGCTTTCTAACCACTGTGATTAAGGGACTTATTCTGTGCAGGCTGTGCAACTAACATCAAGAGGCTGGGAGACTAGTAGAAGCTTGGTGTTGAACAGTTCGCGGATAGTAGTCAGCGGTTATCAGCATGACGTGGTTTCTGAGACTTGATCTCTTCGTCCGAGTTGCGGATAAGCAGAGCTGTTCGACCGCTCTACCAACGGGTTCTGTTCAAGTTCATTCAACATTTCAATAACATCAGTCTGCGCGGTTAGTCTCGGATAGGCGGCTTCAGCGGTCTCGATGGATTTGGCTAGTGGACTGGCGACTTGTTTGGTTACAGCTATCTATTTGCACGGTTAACTTCTTGTGACAGTTTTTTGTTTCCCTTGGTTACATTGTAAATCATGTCTTGCAATGTATATCTCGCTCTGTAAAGAAGTTAATTTTCAATTGGAAAATAATGTGCTGCTGTTGCTACTGATTTTTACTTGTCTTCGGTTATGATTGTGTGTTTGTGCAACATCTTTCGGCTTCCACCCAATTTTGAGAAATTTTAACTTGGTATCAGTGGGGTATTGAGGAGTAGCAGTTCACCAATTTAAGGTTGCGTTTCTTTCATGAAGATCAAGTGAATCTGTTGTTGCAATGGAAGCTGGTTTTGCAAGAGGGATTGGAATTGAACTCCTCACATAGACCAACTTCAAAAGATGGAGTATGTGCAAGGTGAGTTATCTTTTTAGAGAGTATCTCTGGGAAGTTGTCGGTGGTGACAACCGACAAGAAGTAGTCGCTGCTGGTGGAAATGCTAAAGCGGTGAAAGCTTGGAAGCTAACTGATGCAAAGGCTGCATTCACTTTGAAGCGTGCAATTTCACCGAAGCTGTTTGACCACATCATTGAATGACAGTCAGCAGCTGAAATCTGGATGGCCTATGGAACAAGAAGATCGTAGCTCTACTTCAATTCTTGTAAAATAAGTTGGTGAAAGCCACTTAAGGTGATATATTAGTTTCTTCATTCTTCTTGAAGATGAAGAACATCTGCTCTTTGATTACTGCGTTGGACCCAAAAAAGTTGATCTCAGAGTTGAAGCTGAAGAGACACATTATCTGTGGCTTACAGAAAGATTGTGTTGCCTTTGTGACTTCTGTGCAAGGCTGGGCTAATCATCCATCACTGCTTGAGCTGGAGAATCTGTTGGTTTCACAAGAATGCTTGGAAAAGTTGATGGTTGTAGTCTCGATCTCTGGGGGAGATGACGAGGCTCTCTTCTCTAGCAAGAAGAAGAAGTGAGACAAGAAGAAGAAGACACCTATTAGCGATGGTCCGTCTTCTTCATCACAACAGGAAAGGAGCTAGTCTCCTAAGCTTGATGACGGGAAGAAGCGGGGCGGACCTCGGTGTTATAGGTGCAACAAACTTGGTCACATCCACAGGGATTGCAGGATAAATCTTCAGCTGGGGCATGATATATGGAAGGAGGAGATTGAGTCTAAGACTGAGGAAGGCGGATGGGGGAGTGCTTTCATGACGGGCACTTGTGTCCGAGCACTCTCCTCCATCAACTATCAGGAGGATTGGATCGTGGACTCGGGCTGTGGTCATCACCTTACTGGGGATGAGTCCAAATTCTCTTCTCTATCGGGATACAAAGGTAATGATGTCATTATTACTATCAATGATACTGTATATGCGGTAGAGAAGGAGGGATCAGTTTCTTTAGGCAGTGATCGGGGGCCACTCACTTTAAGGAGTGTGTATCACATGCCCGGGATGAAGAAAAATCCCTTCTCGGTGACCAACGCCGTTGATGCTGGATATCACGTTCTATTTGGCCCAACAGAAGTGAAGTTTCTCAGGAACATGTCAGCTATGAAAGCTAAAGTTACTCATGTTGGTAGGAGAGTTAAGGACTTGTTCATGTTGGCAACAAGTTCCTATGTTGACAAGATGAGGACTAACGATAGCGCTGCTAGTTAACATGAGAGACTTGGGCATGTTGGGATGGACAAGCTGAAGGCTATGACAGTGAAAGGCTTGGATCATGGTCTGCCTAGTCTTTCATCTTTTGATCACGGTCACGTCTGTGCGGGATGTCAGTATGGTAAGGCACATCGTCTTCCATTTGACATATCACCGACTAGGTGTAGAACACAACTTAAATGCATCCATGGTGATATAATGGGACCTACCATCACTCCTAGTATCGAAAGTAGTAGGTATTTGCTTGTTCTTGCTGATGAATTTTCCAAGTGTACTTCTTGAAAGAGAAGTCAGAAGCGTTCAGGATGTTTGTGCAGTTCAAAGAGCTCATGGAGGGTCGGCTTGGTCTACGGATTAAGAAGTTGAGAACTGATAATGGCGGTGAGTTCATTTCACATGAGTTCTTTAACTTCTACAGAAAGTTCAGCATTCAGAGTGAGCTTACTTGTGATCACACTCCAGAATATAACGGAATAGGGGAATGTAAGATCTGTCATCTGATGGAAACCTGCAAGTGCTGACTTCATGCCAAATGCATTCCTAGAGCCATTTGGGTGGAGGGAATGGCTTGTGCGGTGTATGTCATCAACATGATGCATCTCTGTCCAATCAACATTGAAAGAATTAGTGTCTAACCACCTAGAGGGGGGGTGAATAGGTGTAATTCCTTTTTCTTGAAAGGCAGCAAATCTGTTCAGTTAAATATTCAATAACAGCTAGATCTACAGCTAACACAGCATAACATTCATAGAATCATACAATCATAGAGTGCACACAGGTTTTATAGTGGTTCCCCAAGGTCTGGGTACATCCACTTTCCCCCTTCGCCTATCTAGCAGTGTGCTAGATTCAACCTAACTTCTTCTCTTCACCTCAGATCCGCAGATCTTACAGCTCAGAACCCAATCAAGGTTCCTACAACTCAGAGTGAGTCCACACTCCTACAGCTCAGGCACACAGCCCTACCTCAGCATTCAATAAGGCCTACAACTCAGAGATAACAATCTCCTACAGCTCAGGCACACAGCCCTACCTCAGCCTTCAACAAGGCCTACCACTCAGAGATCTAAATCTCCTACAACTCAGCCTTTATAAAAAAGGCTTACAACTCAGATCTAGAATAGATCCTACAAAAACTAGATTTAAGTTTGTAATTAACCACCACCCAGATAGAGAGAGAAGGGATGGATGGTTTCTTGATCAGTTCTTGGAAGAAACTGATGGCAGAGAACAACCACTCTTAGCTTTCTTCAAAGCTTCTTAAATCTGTACTCAGTAGGGTTGAACTCCTTTGAAGTTGATCTTCAATCAGCTCCTTTCTTGAAATTCAGATCTCAATCTGAATCCTTCTTAGCAGTTTGGTTTAGGATCTGCACATGAGGGACTTGATGATGAAAGCCCCTTTCTTCTTTGGAGCTCTCTCTCTCCAACTTCTTCTTAGATCTTCTCACGAAAATCTTCTTAATTATGTATATGTTTCTGTTGTGTCTTCTTCAATTCAAAAATCATCTTCTGTTGAAGGAGAATGCCTTTATATAGACTTTCTCCATGGTAACCGGCTGATTCGGTTTCTAACAAACTTCTGACAGCTCTGACAGTTGTAGTAGACCGGTTAGAAATGGCAGCTGTCAAGTCATCCAGTCACTTCTTGAAATACTGTCTCTGTCTGAAAGTGTCGAGACTGAACTTCATCATGTGTCGACATAAGTAGACTAAGTGTCGACACAAGTGGACCAAGTGTCGACATAAGCCTTGGTGGTGTCGACACATCTCCTTTGTTGTAGATACTGCTTCTCGACACAGCTTCTGTAGAATGTGTCGACACTGATTCTGTGTGTCGACACAATCACTTCTTCTTTTTAACTTAGTTTAAACTCTGCTATGTGTCGACACACGTTCTGTGTGTCGACACAGTTGATATCGACTAAGATACTCTGTGTGTCGACACTGCCTCTTGGCGTCGATATAGTTGATGTCGACTAAGCTTCTCTGTGTGTCGACACTGCCTCTTGGTGTCGACACAGTTGATGTCGACAATGCTTTCTCTGTGTGTCGACAATGCCTTCTCTATATGTCGACAATGCCTCTGTGTGTCGACACAGTTGCTTCTGGTGTCTACACAGCCTTTCCAGATATCAACACAATTAACTCCAAGTGTCGACACAGCTTTTCTCCAATGTCGACACAAGCCTTCATAAGTGTCGACACAGCTTCTCCTGGTGTCGACATATGGACTTACAAATTTTCCTGCATTCGTGCATTTACTTAACCTACACATTTAAACTCAAAACAACATCAAATACACCTTGATGCATATCATTGAGTAGGGTGAGGCTTCTTCAAATTTGGTACACATTTTCCAATATACCCAACAATCTCCCCCTATTTGGAGAAGTCATAACCCTTAGTCAATGATATACACCATTCATAACAAATACACATTATGATGTATAAAAATATTATATGACAGGGTAACTTCTAAAATAAAACATATATAACAAATCATCACAGAATAATAATGAAACCAGAATGAGCATTAATTAATGTTTTGTTTCAACTTCCAAAAGTTTCATATCAAACGTTTACATAGAATTTAATACTAAAGATTACAAAGTTGTAAACTCAAGTAAAACTAATCTAAAGCTGATCTGGCTCCTTGATAACTATGCCTTTGCCTGATTGGACCTTGGCTTGTATTGGAGCATCTGTATCATCAGCTGACTTCTTGCCCTTTATATCTTTCTTCTTTTGCTCTTCAGCCCTTATTCTTTGCCTTTCAAAGTAGTGAAAGGTCTTTGGGAAATATTTGCTAGGCTCCTGAGCATTTGGAGGTAGCTTCCCAGCTTTAGCATTTCTTCTATATTGAACAATGGCTTCTTGCCTGGCTTCATGCTTTTGCCATTCTTGCTCAGACTACCATTTGCCCCTATCATGGGACTTATCCTTTACAACTTTCCAAGTAGTCAGTATAATGTTCCTGGATGTTGGACTCCACTGCTCAAAATCAGGCTTCAACTCAGCCTGTTCTCTGAATCTTTTCTTAGACAATAGAGCTTCTTGCTCTTTGTTCAAAACTGCCTCTGGCACTGGCATGTCTACTTTCTCAAGGATAATATTTTGAGCACCTTCTGGAGGACTGTACATAGGCTGTACTTCTTGGTGAATCATCTCAAAATCTGCTGGAGGATAGATGACTTGAGCAACTTCAGGTTGGTCACCTCCAAAATAAGCAGAGTGTATACCTGACTCAGCCACATTATCATCATCACAGAGGGGTGGATATCCAAGTGCGGCTCTGATGCTATTAGATATCCATTTAGCATGATCTGAGCCAGCTTTGACTAATACTCTCTCCCCCTTTATGACTTCTCTTTCAATATGATCTCTAAGGTCATCTTTTTGAAATCTGATTTGTTCATCAAGAAAATTGACACCATCTTTATAAAAAGACTTTAACTTCTGTAGCTGTGCAGAAATAGTCTTTTGAGATTGCTCAATAGCAGTTTTTACAGCAATGAGGCCTTCTTGTAATTGCTTGTCAAAATCTGCCTTGGCTTTAGTCCTTGCCTCAGTCTAGGCTGTAGCAATATTCTTCATTTCTGTAACAATCACATTATGTGATGCAGTCAGATTATCATTCATTCTAATCTGATTCTCGAGAACATAGCCTTGTTTAATAGCCATATCACTAACTTGAGTCTTGATTTTCTCTTGATGTGTAGCTAGGAAAACCACAACATTGTCTCCTTTGTGAAAACAATCAGTCATTTCTTTCTTATGCTGATTTACTTCAAATCTTATTGATTTAATATCTGTAGCCAAGGAGAGTTGTAAATCTTTGTGAGTTTCATCCATATATTTCTCCATGGCAATCCTTTGTTCATCCAATTTTACTTGCAAAGATATCAACAAAGAACTGTAATCAGTTACTGGGACAGGTTGAGGAGCAGTTTGTAAAGCCCTCTTATAGTTTTGGCTTCTTCTTTTGAATACCATTAGTTTTCTCTTCTTTGCTTGTATTGCTGCTTCATCTTCAGAAGCTGAGGTACTAGCAATATCAACCCTTTCCTTAGAACTAGGAGGCAGTTCCTTTTCTGTCCTATGTTGCTCCCCCTGAGTCCCTTGCTTCTCCTCAGTTCTTGTGTTCTCCCCCTGAGACCTTAATTGCTCCCCCTCAAGGTTAGCTTGCTCCTCCTCAAGATTAACTTGCTCCCCCTCAAAATCTGCTTTCTCCCCCTCAAATTCAGTTTGTACTATATCTGGAAACAACTCTTCAAGGGTGAATTCTTGTTGAGTAGGGACTGGGATTCTCTTATCTCAGGAGCATTAGCAGCAACAGATGTATCCTCCATGATAACATCTTGTGCTTGACTGTGTAGTTGTGTTGGCTCAAGAATAGTCTGTGTAGCCATTTCACTTTCCAGGTGGGTTGGTTCTTCCTCAAGTTGAGGCTCCCCCTACACTTGAGCACCATCTGCAGGGTCTTGTGCAGGAATATCTTGTGCTGGAGATTTTTCAGGAACCTCTTGCCTCTCCTCATCAGGCATATCCTTAGTTAGGACCCTATCCCATCTTGAGATAATCCTTATGTCCATTCTCCTCATGTGATTGATCTTTGAACCAGCAGTTTGTTCCATGACTTTAGGAATTGTTCTAGCCAAATACAGACTCATAATCCTTCCTCGATTTGACTTCTTAATACTTTCCTTAATCTTTTCAAAAATTACTGTTGACCAATCAGTGTTTAGGTTGTAGATGATTCTGGTCATAAGGCTGAACATATAGGCAGAAATCCTATCATGCCCCCTGGCTTGCAGAGTATGACCTTGCCAACAACTTCTGATAGGAATTTACCTTGCTGATTCATCCTTTTTCTGTTCATTGAGGATCCAATTTTCATGATGGGATCCAATCCACACCATTGAAGTGCTTCCCTTATCTTGGATGAGGTAACTTCTACTTCTTCTTGAGTTCTTGGTAGATGAAGAGTTTTCCTCAAGCTCTTCAGGGTTAGTTTTACTTTAACACCCTGAACTATAGATTTGATCTTAAGACCAGTTGAGTCTATAGTAGCTGCGCCATAGAATTCTAGTATTTCCTTCTTCCAAATCTTTGTTGGTTCAGAGACCCGAAATTCCAACCCATTTTCGACAATTAGAGTTACTACTGCTTTAATGTCGGGTTCTGCATGGTCAAAGGCGTTGCATACCAACTCATAACCTTCATTGACATTGTCTTCAAGCTTTGGCGCCATTAGGGTTGAGAGAAATCTTGAATTTAGAAGAGAGAATTTGTTGACACAAGGTTTTGGTCTCGAAACTATGATGAGTGTGTTGACAGACTATGTTGTTGACCTATTTATACCTTTCTAAATAAGGAAGGTCAAAAGGCTCGTAAAAATCCTCTAAATGTGTCGACACTGTTGAAATGTGTCGACACAGACTTCTAATGTCTCGACATAAGTGTTGACTTATATGTGTCGACACTTATTCCATTTGCGCTCGATGATCAGTCGATTCTCCACTCGACGAAATTTGTGTTGATCCTAAGTGTCGACACCACCTCTGGATGTGTCGACACCACTTCTGAATGTGTCGACACTATTTCTCTGAAGTGTCGACACCAATTTTATAGATGTGTCGACATCATTTCCCTGGAATGTCGACACCACTTCTATGTGTCGACACAAACAACTCCTTGTGTCGACACAATTTTACTTAGCCAATTTTGTTAAACTAATCTATGTTCAACATTCCTAATTCAATTTTAAACTTATTGAATTTAGTTTCATCTAGAGGCTTAGTAAATATATCTGCAATTTGATAATCTGTTTTGACAAATTCTAGTGAGATGTCCTCTTTCTCTACATGTTTTCTAAGAAAATGGTATCTAATTTCTATATGCTTAGTCCTACTATGTGAAACAGGATTATTAGCAATAGAAATAGCACTTGTAGAATCACAAAGCAAAGGTGTTCTACTTACCTGAATACCATAGTCTTCTAGCTGGTGCTGAATCCACAACAGCTGTGCACAGAAACTTCCTGCTGCCACATATTCAGACTCAGTTGTGGAAATTGCCACACTAGTCTTCTTCTTACAGCTCCAAGACACCAATCTTCCTCCTAGAAATTGACAGGTGCCTGTAGTGCTTTTTCTATCTTCTATGCAACCTGCAAAGTCTGCATCTGAATAGTCTGTCAGTAGAAAATCTCCATTCCTAGGGTACCAAAGGCCTAGATTAGGTGTGCCCTTAAGATATCTCAAAATCCTTTTGACAGCAGTAAGATGAGATACTTTAGGGCAGGATTGGTACCTAGCACAGACACATGTAGCATACATGATATCTGGTCTACTAGCAGTCAGATATAGGAGGGAGCCAACTATCCCTCTATACAAAGTTTTATCTACAGGTTTCCCTGCATCATCTTTGCTTAGATATGCATGTAAATCGGCAAGCGCACCGGTCGCACAAGTAATAATGTTTGGGAATAAATCTCCGAGTGTCGGTCTCTTGAGGAATGCAATTAGCGTAGAGCGGCAACAGTTCAGAAAATATTGTTATGAGGGTTATACTTAGAAAAAGAGCAAAAGGGGGACTTGAGAGATTGTGGTTGTTTGATATTATAAACTAGGAAAAGCTATACGGGTTGAAGGCACCGCCTCGCATGGTGAAGTGGGTGTTTCGGCCGCGATGCTGAACTTCGGTTGGGTGAGCGGACGAAAAGCTAATGGATGGAAGTGTTCTTGTGTAGGATGCAATCGGGTATGACACGAGTATGGAGTGGATGTGGAGTGAGCGAGGCGCATTCACAAACACTACTCAAAAGCATAAGAAAAATACTAACATCCCATTAGATATAAAATCAAACTTGATGTTCATTACAATGTTAAACCATTCCATACTACAGAGGAAGGGGAAGAGGAGTAAACCAAAAGAGAGTGAAGATCCACTGCAGGTCGTGGCCGGAGTAGCGAGTTGTCAATCCGCTTCCGGGCTCAGTCCAAGGAGGCTTCCGGTACCAACGAGCTGTCACCTCGAAGGCCTTGAAGTCCGTTCTCTAGGTTATCTTCTTCACCAACTCTGGTAGAAAGCTTGGAGTTGAAGTTGTTAATGGCCGAGGGCTTCGCCGGAGAGCTTGAAAAGCTTCGGAGTAGCTAGCTATGTACTCCCGACGAAGGTGGAGGTGCTGGAGCAGCTGGAGAAGTAAAATGGTGATTCCCGCGCACTCCCGGATTGCAGCAAATGATAGGCGTTGACCTAAATCGCGGAGTGGGGCCTTAAATATGGAGGCAGCAAAAGCAGTGCGCACGATCAATGGCGCACGACCAGTGGTCGTGCGCACTGTTAGTCTATGATCGTGCGCCATTTCCAAATAAACCTGCAACTTGGATAAGCAGCATCAGCATAAATGTGCACGATTAGTGGCGCACGACCAGTGGTCGTGCGCACTAAATCCACTGATCGTGCGATTGGCAGGGACAGATTTACAAAAAGCAAGGGGTAAATACGCATGAGCAGTGGCGCACGACTAGTGGTCTTGCGTACTACGGCCAGTGCTCGTGCGATTACCCTGACAGGATTAGTAAAATGAGAATGTAATGCGCACGATCGGTGGCGCACGACCAGTGGTTGTGCGCAATAAGTCCAGTGGTCGTGCGCAGTATTCCTGCATCGTCGGGGTCTCCCGAGCGGTTTCGGAGCACGCAAACGAACCCTGCACTAGCAGAAGAGGCAGATAGGCCACCAAACGCGCACACCACATTCCCGAGACAGGGCTAGAGAATAACAAAAACACAGAATCACAAAAAGCACACAGAAATGGGTCTATAGTGCACTTAATCATGAAATAGGCATGTAAGCAAATATTAGCAAAAATGGCTCTCAAGTGTAGTGCTAAGACGATAAAACTGGCCCAGATGAGTCCAAAAATCAGTGTAAAATGTGGACTCATCACACCCCTAGACTTAACCATTTGCACATCCCGAGCAAATCATCACTCTGTGGACTAGAAAATAGCTAACTGGCTTCGAAATTTCAAAAAGAAGCAAGACGAGAAATCAAATACATCAGAGGCATAGAAGATATAATAGAAAAACTTTTTAATTATACGACGTAGTTTAAAGTATTCGACAGACGTAAATAAATATTGTAATTGCTCAAAATTAGAATGCTGGAGAATCTTGCGATCATGTGTAGGAAGAAAGTAGGCAGGCCACTAAGGTGAGCATTGCCAAAGTTCGGGACTCAGGATCACCTCCAAAGGAATCCACCAATGTCAGGGACCATACGCTTGCACATTCACACTCTGTCCACGGTGCGGGTTAGACTCAAGCGTGAATCAGTAGGACTTGTAGGAGAAAATGGGGCTTAGGCGAAGTCTTGCTAGTCAATGATAAACATGAAGGCTACACGCAACCAAAGCGAGCGAATAAAAACTGAAACCAATACAGCCACTTAGAAATGAATGGGCAACACACCCCCAGACTGAGCTTGAAAACCGGGCATGTACACGGCCTAACCCGACCAAAATCAAAAAATAGGATGGGGATAGAATTCTCAAAGCAATGCTTTCAGATGTTTTTCTCTCTTTTTTTTTCTTTTTCGCTTAGCTGCTTTTTTATTTCTTTTCTGTGCTTGCAATCCCCAAATGTAGCAATCAACACGTGAAAGAATTCAACACCACCTTAAACGATGTCCACATATCACAACCTTGGCAAAATAGTAAATACAAACAAGCTCAAGCATTTGATTGCGATGGTGGGTTTAGCTTCAGGCCTTGGTGAATGTGAGTGGAGCTGGATAAAAAAAGGGGTAGGCACAAATTTGGCATGCAACTGTTAACGGGTAGGAAAGGCTAAACAAGGCTCAAACTAGATAAAATGAGGGCCTACGTCATGCTCACGCTTGACTAACCGTGCACCAATGCTTCGAGAGTAGCTTAGGGAAAGTTCTTAGCCACCGAGAAAGATGATCCTTCCTCCCGACTCAAGCAATACGAGTCTAGTGGCGGCTACACACATTCCTACATTATCGTTCGATTACTCTAGATTCAGATTTTGAGTAGTACAAACAAAATTTACGTCTGCAGAAAAATATAAATCTACGAGCATAAAGAAAAATTAATTCTATCCTAGTTCTACACAAACCATGAGTACTCGATTAGGAGCACTGCATGAGTTTCGAACTACTCAATCCTGAAATCCTAAGCCAGCACCACTATTTGAAAGCTTACACAAAAACAATACATTTCACTCGGGTTGTGCGCATGGATAAGAACGCACTCGTGTGTGTGATTCAGTGTGTGCAACAGAGATCAAGAAATAATAAAAAAAGAAACTGGTATGCAACAGAATATATGGTGTAGTGACCACATGCATGCTCTCCCCACCAGACTTAAAGTCGATAACTAGTAAAAATAAGCATTCAAAGTATGATAAATAGCTAGGGTAGGAAGTACCTATGCTCAAAATTGAGCATACCAGTCGTGCAATGAGATGTCCAAGTGCGGCCAAGTTATCGCGCCTCAAAAATTCCTGCACCTGCGAGTGAAATATGCACGCCAAACAAAATATGGACACAGAAATATATGAGTATATAAAAAGAACTCAAAACACAGCATATGACCAAACGGTCCAACTTGGGTTGTCTCCTGAAAGCCCTTTTGTTTACCGTCCTTAAGGTGGACCAAATACATGTATTAGCAGTTCAAATAGAGAGTTCTTGGCAGTAGAAAAAGGAAACAAAATTAAAACTAGAGCAACCAGTGTTCAAAAAGTAGCGAGAAAGAGGAGGTAAAGTGGAATGATGGTGGTGCAATCAGCTATAAGCAGATTTATTGTAATTCTCTCCGGTGGGATGCGAGAGGACAACAGATTGTCTTTTTGCATCGGGGGTAGGCATTGTCCCTTGACTTCGATTGCACTCTTTCTTGCACCGGAAGGCAGCGTAGCACGCTTCGCGTAAACGCTTTGCCTCTTTTAGTTTCTCCACCGTGGGAGACTTCCAATGGAGGTAGGCTGTTAAGTTTCCCGGTGTCGTGGTTTGTGGCGTCCTGTCCGGCACCGTGATGGCAACCGGATCTGCCCAAGCTACAGAGCACTTAATAGAGTTATACAAATTAGTGTCTAGTGATTTCTCCCGAATAAAACTTGGGTCGCCATGCTCAACTACATAGTTGGCTGGAAGTAGAAAGGCAGCCGTGGCTTTGGTACACTTGATCTATTCTTTGACCAGTAGCTCTTAATTCTCATCTACCTCCTGAGAAGGTCCTGTCTTTGGCTTCTCTTCCAGATGTGCTTCCAATGTTGGGAGACCTGAATCTATCTTGGTATCTATGACACTCGGCGAATTGTTATTTTGGATGGGATAGGAATGTATGGAGGTGTTATCGAGGGGGAAATCTTCGATTGGCCAAGTGACACGGCCTTTGGAAAAGTCGAGGGATGCGCCACTGGCTGTCAGGAATGGGACTCCTAATATAGGAATAGAGTTATTTTCCCTTGGTCCCAAAACTTGGAAGTCAGTGGTGATACTTTTGTCATTAACCTCGATTTCAACTTCCTGAACACCTCCCTCAGTATCAACCAAATTGCCATTCGCTAAGATAAGCGATTTCCGATTTTCAATGTCGACTTGTAGGTGCATCTTCGCAACATCATGCAAAGTTAGGATGTTGTTGGACGCCCCGGAATCGCATAATGCTGGGGTTTCGATGTTATTTATTTTACAATTGATGACGAGTTCGTTGCGGTTTCCCAAATTTTCCTCCCCGAGGCGTTTACCTTGTTCATGGGGGTTCTTTTCGGTGTTACTAGGTAAGGTTCCTTGGGTGCGCTCGGAAACCACTTGGGCCAATTAGCCCAATTATGCCTCAGTTTGCGCATCGAAGCGGCCTGATTTGTCATGTTGGTTTGGGAAATTTCAACGAATTTCTCGAACATCTCTTCCAAAGATCTGTGTTTTACGACGGGGGGCCCTTGGGAATAATTCGGTTGAGGCGGCCTCGGTTGGCTTCCAGAGGCATATACATCATTTTGATGCTGCCCCGGTTGCCATCTTTGGCCAGATGCATTAGGATTCCACGAAAAGTTGGGGTGGTTTCTCACCCCCGGGTTGTATGTATTCCCGTAAGGCACTCCCCTGTTTTGATTGGCTACAAAATTAACTGACTCATTCATAAATGAAGATTCATCTGGTACCTCAACTCCTAAGCATTCGAAGCTGTGGTGGTCGGTGCTTCCGCACCCTTGGCATGAGATTGCCATCACTGGGGCGGCGGGAGCAGGATTGGGGATATCCACAGAAAATACTCCACTTGTGCTTTGTGGGATGTTTCTTCCAGCGGTCCAGTAAGTGCTGTGGGTGGCAGTGTCTTGTAAGACTCTCAGAGCATCATCTGGAGCAAGATTCATGATTGTTCCTCCAGAGGCGGCATCAATCATGGCTCGGTGGTGGGGATCAATAGCGAAGTAGAAACATTCGACGAGGTTCCACGTTTGGAATCCATGATTAGGGAACTTCCTCAGCAGCTCGTTGAAACGCTCCCAAACTTCGGCTAAACTTTCTTGATCGGCTTGCCGGAAGTAGGCTATTGCGCGCCTCATGCTCACGATCCAATCCACCAGATGGAACTTAGCTAGGAATTTTGTGGTCAAAGCCTCCCAGGTGGTGGCTGTTCCAGGTGGGAGGGAGTGAAGCCATGTCTTGGCTTTGTCCCTTAATGAAAAAGGGAAGAGGCGGAGCTTGACTGTTTCGTCTGGGATTCCAGCGTAGCGGAACGTGGCGCAGATTTCGGAGAATTCTGTAAGGTGAAGATGGGCATCTTCAGTGGCCATTCCGGAGAACTGTGGGTTGGTAACAGCAGGTCCGAAACCGGGGTATATGCTCCCGACAGTATGTGTAGTATAATCCTTCATGGTGCGGACCTGGGGAGGGTTCACTTCATTTTCGTCGCCATTTCTGTCGCCATGAGGTATCCCTCCAACTCGGTTGTCTGCATCAATATTCAGCTGGTCTCCCATTGGGGCTAAAGTGATGGCTGCGGCGCGTCATCACGCTAGGATAGTACATTTGATCTCCGGGTCGTAGGAGAAAAAATCTCTTGTAGCTCGGCCCTGCATTCACTGTGGAAAACACTACACAATAGAAGGAAACAACAGTCAAAAAACTCTAACTCTTATAACAATATTTTCAGTCATCCTGAGTCGATCTACAGTTGCATTTCCCGGCAACGGCGCCAAAAACTTGACGCGTGTAAATCGGCAAGCGCACCGGTCGCACAAGTAATAAAGTTTGGGAATAAATCCCCGAGTGTCGGTCTCTTGAGGAATGCAATTAGCGTAGAGCGGCAACAGTTCATAAAATATTGTTATGAGGGTTATACTTAGAAAAAGAGTGTTGGGTATTGTATCCACGATTACCTAGATTTGAGGAAGCCCCCTGTCAAGCTAAGATGAATTCACAATGTATTTGATGAAACATTTTAAGTTGTACTTGCAGTACCTCCACGCTAAGTGCACACCAATGTCAGGGTGCAGTAGGTCAATATACACGGGTCTGCACGACGTAATCCCTCGTTGAGCAGATCAGTGTGTTGGCCTATGTGTACTCTCTCCATTGGAGTGCACTTACTTTCAAGTACAGGGTCGCTCATATGCAAGAGAAGACAAGGAGCACAGAGGATCAAGGAGCAACTCCTGGGGTGGAAGACGAAAAATCTTCCAAGGCAAATTCGACGAGAATCACCAAGTGATTCTCGCCGATTCGGCGAGAATCACTAGTGATTCTCGCCGAATCGACGAGAATCATTAGTGATTCTCGCCGACTCCTTCTGGCCATCTCAAAATGGTGCCAAGTAAGATTCGGCGAGAATCACTTGTAATTCCCGCCGAACCAGTGGCCAAGCAGCCCATGTCCAAGCAGCCCATGTACACAGTAAAATTCGTTGAGAATCAGTAAGTGATTCGACGAGAATCACAAACGATTCTCGACGAATCGTCGAGAATCACTTGGTGATTCTCGCCGATTCGTCGAGAATCGTCTGCGATTCTCGCCGATTTTGACTTGGCGTTTTCTCAGAATGCTGCTGGACCGGATTCTGCTTCTGGACTTGTTTGAACCGGATTTTGGGGATTTCTTTTGTGGGTCCCACAACGGTCAAATTTGTTGTATCTACAGGGTATAAATACATGGGTATTTTGAACAGTAAATCCACGGATAAGAGAGAAAGAAAACCGAGCCGCGACGTAACCCTAAATTCGCGAAATCGCTCCGCTCCGCCGCCGCCGCTCGCGTCAAGTGGTCTCCGCTGCTGATCGCTCTTCTTCCCGATCTCCGGTGACAGAAGCTTAGCAAAGCTTGAGTCTCACGCGTCTATCCGGAGATCTCTTGTCTCTCGATTTGTTGACCGGGAAAAACTCCCCCGTCCGAATCGATCGAGACGACTGATCCTAGAGTGACCGTTGGTAGACCTAGCTTGCTTCGCTACGAAGTTTGGATCTCCAAGTTCAGCAGCTGCTCTTCATCGTAGCCGCCGATCCCGAAGCTAGCCGCCGCTCGTGTGCCGCCGCCGGTTCCGGGGAAATCCTCTCCAAGAGAGACCAAGGTCGTAGACTCTTCATCGACTTCAAGAACACGTCGTCGAACAAAGAGGAACACCGTAGTCTCCAAGAGAAGTTTGTATCACGTGTACATTCTACATTTATTTTATTGTAAAGGAACTTTTGTTCCGTGTTGTAAGGGTTGGGTGCAACCCGTTTTGTGGGAGTGTTGACTCTCACGTGAGGAAGGGCTCCTTCCGTTAGTGAAGGGATTGGATTTCAATCCCGTTGGAGAAGTGACCGAGTCGTCCCTTGTTGGGGAGATAGGTCGAAGGGGGAAAGTGGATGTACCCAAGTCGGGGAACCACTATAAATTTGCTGTGTATTCTGTGTGTTGTGCTTGTTGTTTTTATTGTGCAGGTACATCCGTAAATTCCGCAAAAGAACCACACGTCACCTATTCCCCCCCCCCCCATAGGTGCACATAGCTGACACTAGGTGGACTTTCAAGTGGTATCAGAGCCAGGTTACTCTTCAAAAAGGTTAATACCTTGAGTAGAATCCTGCCACCAGTGTCAGAAGCATGGATCTGGATTATGACGTATTGCCACTCAAACTCCCTGCATGCACAAAGGATTATTATCCCATCTGGAGGATGAGAGTGTTATTTCACCTGGATGTCATCGATCCACGAGCATCCCTCATCCTGGAAGAGGGTCCGTTTATCCCCATGAAGACCTCCGACTCTGGGATCCAAGTGCCCATGTGCATTGCTGAGATGTCAGAAATGGAACTCTCACTTTTTCAGCTGGACCAGAGGATTCGACAAATTATCATGGATGTCTGGTCTGGAGCCTCTCGCTCTAGATTGGAAAAATGTAAAACGGCTAAATCTCTATGGATGATGATCTCAGAGCTGATGGGGGGGTCAGAGAAAGCTGAAATATGCTGCCAATCAGAGGATGAAGCGTATGTGGGGGTCCTCACTTCTGAAGATGAAGGCAAGGATCCCTCGGACTGCATTAGAGCTCCCGTGTCCGTGTCAGAGACTGACGAGACCAGTGAGGAAAGCAGCTTTGACGAGGATTAAATAATGGTCACTGATTCTAATGACAATAACTCAGATGAGCAGGTAACATCTTCACCCTGCCCCATATCTTTTGAACTTTCTGAAGACAGAAACTGCTCTCCCCCAGAAAATACTGATTCCCTGAAGAGAGCCCTTCAGGAGAGCAATCTACTTGCTGAGGAGCAAGCTCGAGAGATTGCTCGACTGAAGATCTTGTTGGTTCTCCAATTGGCGTCCAACAAGGTCAAGGACTCTAAGATCTCAGCTCTAGAGAATAGTCTAGATAATGAGAAACGTATAGTATCAAACTTTTCCAAAGTTGATGCTATAAAGAGAAAGCAAGAAACCGGGTGGATTTCCCGGATTATCCAGGCATGGAGAAATGGGGAAACGGTATTCCGACCCCCCACTCCAAGCAGGAAGGCAACTCATCATGCCTTCCGGTATGACCACAGGAATAGTCGTGATCACTGCAAGGATGATCTGTCCCCATGTGGAGACACCCAGCGTGCAAGGGCCGGCATGGCCACCCACGAGAGAATACCTAAGGCTCATTCTGAGCCCTTTGTATTCACAGCCACTGCCACAACAAAGTGTGGATCTGCATGTCCCAGCTCACAAGAGACCTCTCACCATTCGAGGACACGGGATAGGGAGGATAGAAGTCATGATGTCAGGCTTCATGGGGCCTCAGCAAGGGAGATGCCTGAAAGAATGGCACCACCTTCTCGGCCTCATAACGCTCACATCATGCACTCGTTCCACCCTTCCTCGTGTCACGATGGAAGAGGAATTTGTGTGACAAGAACATGCCCTATCCTGTTTAGACCTAAGACCGTGACATCATCAGTCACTAGATCAGGTCGAAAAAGGCGATACAACATTCACCCTTGTTGGTGCTGCGACAAAGTGGGGCACTTTGCCATTGACTGTTGGCACAACCCCTCTGTGCCCACAGCAAGGGCTTATCTACATTCTAGGGACAGAGGTAGTCTTCCAGATAGGTTTTCTGAAGGAAGGCAGTTGCGTGCTTATGCTAATAGAAACCTAGGACCCAATATGATTTGGGTTCCTAAGGTAAAGTAATTCTGTTTTGCAGGGAAGTCTAGGTCCCCTTAAATACGATGGGATCTGGACAGTAGGTGGCTCAAGGCTAACTTGGAACAAGCGTCTGCAATAACAGATGTGCTACCTGTTGAGCATACTCACTTTAAGCTACTAATGTGTTCTACCTGTGGGACTAAGACGATGACTCTCCAAATCCCAGGTAATTTTGATCAGTTCAAGGACTTGTGTCATGATGCATCCTCATTCAAAGTAAATATATATATATATTTCTATCCTTGTGTATACGTATACTTATGCTTATCACGAGGCATGCAAACCATTACACATCAATAAAAGGTTAACAAAGATATGTCATTGCGAATTTCGACACATCACAATTGACATCAAGAAGTGTCTGGAGAAGTCTCGCTCAAATCCGAATAGATTGTCGTTATAATAAACATGAATTTATTAATCTTGTATTAACTTGACATTCGAAGAATTTGAAAATGGTGCAATGCTTCCCAAAGTAGTCAAGAAAAACATCAATATATACTCCGAATCCCGCCGACCCATTTTATATCTCGCCGAATTAGACAAACGGTATTAGAAACCAAATTAGACAAATCCCGCCGAATCCCGCCGAAGGAGCTCGCCGACCGCTCGGCTTCCTTAAGTATCCCGCGGCATCAGAAATCTTCTTCTCCCCGAATCCCGACGACTTATATAAATCCCGCCGAAAGACTATCTCCGCCTGTTCGCCTTCCTCACGACTCGCGCAAGAGAACACCCGACGACCCTCGCGCAAGAGAACTCCCGACGACTCGCGCAAGTGCACTTCCGCGGATTCGCTGAAACCCGCAGCCCTCCGACGATCTCGTCGACGCCAAGAGAGTTCTCGTCGAATCGCTGCTGTGTGACCATCTTCTCCCCGTGAGATTCTAGCAAGGCCGAACCCCACAAGGTTCTCGCGAAGTGTCCCTGTGACCGCAAGGTTCTAGCAAGGCCGAACCCCACAGGATACTCTTCCCTCCACCGAAGATCTTCCCGAAGCTCATCAACTCACTTCCGTGTAAGCCCTTAGGTAACCTCCTCCTCAATGGCTCCAAGGCCGAACCCCATGTGATACTTTCTTTTTGAATGTTCACTAATGCTTAGAGTCGGGCTTCTCTCTAGATCTTCAATGGCTCCAAGGACGACTGCAGGCTTGATTTCTGGTTGCGAGCTGGTTCGCACTGGATTTTCTCATGCCTCGGACGAGTTCCGAAATATCATTCTAATGCTAGAAGAGGCTGGGTTAACCTTCGTCTTGGAGCACCCTTGCAAAGTCCTGGATAAAGAAGTGCTGGAGTTCTTCTCTACCGCAAGACTCCGAGATAGAGACTCCATCATCAAAAGCAAGGTGGCTGGGACAAAAGTAAAGATGTCTGCCAGTAAGCTAACTCGCTACCTGCAGCTTTCAAGTTCAGAGCAGGAGGACTATCTGGAGGAAGAGGACAAAGCCAGAACTCTCCTGTTCTGCGGTCTTCCAAGAGGCACTCGATCAGTAAAGAGGAAAGAGATGAATGAAGAAGGGAAGCTCTTATCTGACGTTATAGGAAAAGTGCTCATCTGCAAGCCGGGGTCCCATGATCATATCTCCGGAGATAGGTTTAAAATTCTCATAGCTGTGGTCTGCCGAAAGAGGTTCAACTGGGGGGAGTTGCTGTTTCAAAAGATCAAGGACACTTTGGGCACTCCAAGTTTCGGCCGCATCATCAGTCTATATCTCAACCAGCTCAACGGAGACAAGTTCGACATGAGCAAAGGAGTTCCTCTCCACTACTTGAAAAAGATGGATGCTACTGTGTTTGATCGATGGGAGCGGCGCATCGGGCAGCCTGCTGTGGAAGAGCATGAGGAAGTATCTCCCGCAGCCTCCCCCGGTGAAATTCCTGACACTGTGACTGCAGGAATCGAGGGGGAGACTCTACCCACTCATATGGATATAATATCTGAAATCGCCCAGGTGGCCAAGGATGCGGTGGCCGAAATTCATGAAGTAAGTGAACCTGAGTTGGAGAATGAGGAGGTCCTGAACAGAAACACTCAAGGAACTGAAGCTGAAGCACTGGACACTGCTGATCAAGAAGTGGAAGAAGCTGCTGATATGGATGAATTTTTGGATGAGGACGGAGAGGACGATGAGAATGAGGACCATGAAGTGTTGGAGACTCCGGATCCCGTTGAACCTTCATCTGATAAGTCGGCACCAGTGGAGGGGGAGCTTGATAAACCTCAAGAGGCCGCCAACATTCCTTCTATAGAGGCTGTGATTGTATCCAGCTCTACCGATGCGTCTGCTGCAGAGCACGAGCAAGGGCAAGAAGTACCTCAGACCTTACCGTTGCGAGATGAGCTGGCCACTCACACCATCAATGTCATTCAAGGAATAGTGAACGAGCTTAAAGATTCTTTTGATACAGCTCAGAAAACACTGCTGAAAAAGATCAAGACTTCTGAAGATCTCATGCTTAGAAATATGGTAGAGATCAACCACAAACTGGATGTGATGGAGAAGAAATTCGAAGAAAAGTGTAACGCGGCCGGCGAAGCTGTCACACTGTTAATGGCCGGCTTGAAAAAGAATACTGATACTCTGGCTGTTGTCAATCAGAACGCACATGTTGTAGCCAACAATATTCAGAAATTTGATGGTAATATGGTCACTTTAAATGCAAATCAGCAGGCCCTAATCACTGAATTCAGCAAGACAACTAAGCATATTGATGACTCTCTGCACTCATATGCCAATTGCATAGCTGACGAAGCCAAAAAGGGGGAGAAGGAGTATATCGCTAAGCTGGCCGAGCTCCAAGAAAGCATGGATGCAAACTTTGCACAATCTAGCAAATACGTCTATGAGAGTTGCTGGTGGATGCTACAACAGGCACTGGGCACGTTAGGCATCGTCCTACCTGACCAACCTGCCGGTATTCAGGTTCCTGAGACTTCTAAGGCTGCTGAGGAAGTAAATATTGCTGAGGATGTAAGTACAAGTGCTGCAGAAATTTTCACTGATAAAGCTGATGCTAGGGCCATCTCCAAATCTAAGCTGAGGAGTATGTTTGACCAGGAGGCTTTAGCTAAAGCCAGGGGAAAGAGGAAAGTTCAGGAAGGGACATCCAAGGAGACACAGGCTGCAAAGAGAATTCGAATGAATGAGGAGGATGTACGAAATGAAAGGTGGAGTCCAGTCTCAAGGAATATAATCTTAGACACCTTCTGGCTACAATAAAGAGGAGAGATCAATCGAAACGAGGTATATAGCCAATATGAGTGGGAGACGCACAAAACGTTTGAAGCAAAACGCAACATTTTCTTCAGAAACAACAAGGATCCAGACAAAGTTGCTCCTCCTAGGTACTACCCGAAGCCCAAGGAATACATGGAAAGGCAAAGCAAAAAGTACTTGGCTCAAACTCTGAAGGGTGACGTAGCTAAGGACAAATAGTCATTATTTTATAGCTGGTCACTGTGTCTTAAGAACGTTTAATGATTATTACTGTCATATGAACAATTCTGAATTATATGTGAATATATTTCTCTTGGTATATATATATATTCTTGAATGTGTGAATGACTCAAGTCCTGTTCTGATTGCATATATTCCCTTGTGTTGCATATTTAATTTTTAAATGCTATAATTATTATTTGATAGGTGTTATTCATCTTAGCTAGTAGGGTTTTGGCTTCGTCAAATAGGGGGAGATTGTTGGGTATTGTATCCACGATTACCTAGATTTGAGGAAGCCCCCTGTCAAGCTAAGATGAATTCACAATGTATTTGATGAAACATTTTAAGTTGTACTTGCAGTACCTCCACGCTAAGTGCACACCAATGTCAGGGTACAGTAGGTCAATATACACGGGTCTGCACGACGTAATCCCTCGTTGAGCAGATCAGTGTGTTGGCCTATGTGTACTCTCTCCATTGGAGTGCACTTACTTTCAAGTACAGGGTCGCTCATATGCAAGAGAAGACAAGGAGCACAGAGGATCAAGGAGCAACTCCTGGGGTGGAAGACGAAAAATCTTCCAAGGCAAATTCGACGAGAATCACCAAGTGATTCTCGCCGAATCGACGAGAATCATTAGTGATTCTCGCCGACTCATTCTGGCCATCTCAAAATGGTGCCAAGTAAGATTCGGCGAGAATCACTTGTAATTCCCGCCGAACCAGTGGCCAAGCAGCCCAAGTCCAAGCAGCCCATGTACACAGTAAAATTCGTTGAGAATCAGTAAGTGATTCGACGAGAATCACAAACGATTCTCGACGAATCGTCGAGAATCACTTGGTGATTCTCGCCGATTCGTCGAGAATCGTCTGCGATTCTCGCCGATTTTGACTTGGCGTTTTCTCAGAATGCTGCTGGACCGGATTCTGCTTCTGCACTTGTTTGAACCGGATTTTGGGGATTTCTTTTGTGGGTCCCACAACGGTCAAATTTGCTGTATCTACAGGGTATAAATACATGGGTATTTTGAACAGTAAATCCACGGATAAGAGAGAAAGAAAACCGAGCCGCGACATAACCCTAAATTCGCGAAATCGCTCCGCTCCGCCGCCGCCGCTCGCGTCAAGTGGTCGCCGCTGCTGATCGCTGTTCTTCCCGATCTCCAGTGACAGAAGCTTAACAAAGCTTGAGTCTCACGCGTCTATCCGGAGATCTCTTGTCTCTCGATTTGTTGACCGGGAAAAACTCCCCCGTCTGAATCGATCGAGACGACTGATCCTAGAGTGACCGTTGGTAGACCTAGCTTGCTTCGCTACGAAGTTTGGATCTCCAAGTTCAGCAGCTGCTCTTCATCGTAGCCGCCGATCCCGAAGCTAGCCGCCGCTCGTGTGCCGCCGCCGGTTCCGGGGAAATCCTCTCCAAGAGAGACCAAGGTCGTAGACTCTTCATCGACTTCAAGAACACGTCGTCGAACAAAGAGGAACACCGTAGTCTCCAAGAGAAGTTTGTATCACGTGTACATTCTACATTTATTTTATTGTAAAGGAACTTTTGTTCCGTGTTGTAAGGGTTGGGTGCAACCCGTTTTGTGGGAGTGTTGACTCTCACGTGAGGAAGGGCTCCTTCCGTTAGTGAAGGGATTGGATTTCAATCCCGTTGGAGAAGTGACCGAGTCGTCCCTTGTTGGGGAGATAGGTCGAAGGGGGAAAGTGGATGCACCCAAGTCGGGGAATCACTATAAATTTGTTGTGTATTCTGTATGCTGTGCTTGTTGTTTTTATTGTGCAGGTACATCCGTAAATTCCGCAAAAGAACCACACGTCACCTATTCCCCCCCCATAGGTGCACATAGCTGACACTAGGTGGACTTTCAAAGAGCAAAAAGGGGACTTGAGAGATTGTGTTGTTTGATATAATAAACTAGGAAAAGCTATGCGGGTCGAAGACACCGCCTCGCAAGGTGAAGTGGGTGTTTCGGCCGCGATGTCGAACTTCGGTTAAGCGAGTGGACGGAAAGCTAATGGATGGAAGTGTTCTTGTGTGGGGTGCAATCGGGTATGACACAGGTATGGAGTGGATGTGGAGTGAGCGAGGCGCATTCACAGACACTACTCACAAGCATAAGAAAAATACTAACATCACATTAGATATAAAATCAAACTTGATTTTCATTACAATGTTAAACCATTCCATACTAAAGAGGAAGGGGAAGAGGAGTAAACCAAAAGAGAGTGAAGATCCACCGTAGGTCGTGGCCGGAGTAGCGAGTTGTCAATCCGCTTCCGGGCTCAGTCCAAGGAGGATTCCGGTACCAACGAGCTGTCACCGCGAAGGCCTTGAAGTCTGTTCTCTAGGTTATCTTCTTCACCAACTCCGGTGGAAAGCTTGGAGTTGAAGTTGTTAATGGTCGAGGGCTTTGCCGTAGAGCTTGAAAAGCTTCATAGTAGCTAGCTATGGACTCCCGACGAAGGTGGAGGTGCTGGAGCAGCTGGAGAAGTAAAATGGTGATTCTCGCGCACTCCCCGATCGCAGCAAATGACAGGCGTTGACCTAAATCGCGGAGCGGGGCCTTAAATATGGAGGCAGCAAAAGCAGTGCGCATGATCAGTGGCGCACGACCAGTGGTCGTGCGCACTGTTGGTCGATGATCGTGTGACATTTCCAAATAGACCTGCAACCTGGATAAGCAGCATCAGAATAAACGCGCACGATCAGTGACGCACGACCAGTGGTCGTGCGCACTAAATCCACTGATCGTGCGATTGGCAGGGACAGATTTACAAAAAGCAAGGGGTAAACGCGCATGAGCAGTGGCGCACGACCAGTGGTCGTGCGCACAATGGCCAGTGCTCGTGCGATTACCCGGGCAGGAATAGGAAAATGAGAATGTAATGCGCATGATCGGTGGAGCACGACCAGTGGTCGTGCGCAATAAGTCCAGTGGTCGTGCGCAGTATTCCTGCATCGTCGGGGTCTCCCGAGCGATTCCGGAGCACGCACATGAACCCTGCACTAATAGAAGCGGCAGATAGGCCACCAAACGCGCACACCACATTCCCGAGACAGGGCTAGAGAATAACAAAAATATAGAAACATAAAAAAGCACACAGAAATGGGCCTATAGTGCACTTAATCGTTAAATAGGCATGTAAGCAAATATAAGCAAAAATGGCTCTCAAGTGTAGTGCTAAGACGATAAAACTGGCGCAGATGAGTCCAAAACTTAGTGTAAAATGTGGACTCATCAGAGATACACTTGTCCCCATTGGAGTTCTCATGATAGTGGATGATTCCATACCATACTTCTTAATTAACTCCTGGGTGAACTTAGACTGAGATATGGACAAGCCATCTTCAGTCTGTCTTACTTGGAGACCCAAGAAGAACATAAGTTCTCACATACTGCTCATTTCAAATTTCCCTTGCATAAGTTTTGCAAACTTTCTACAAAGGTTACTTTCAGTAGAACCAAATTTTATGTCATCAACATATATTTGGACTAGGATTATCTTTCCTTTGAATTCCCTAAGGAATAGAGTATTATCTATTTTCCCCCTTGAGAATTTGTTCTCAATGAGGAAAGTAGACAGGGTTTCATACCAGGCCATTGGGGCTTGCTTTAACCCATATAAAGCTTTCCTAAGTCTATAAACATAATCAGGTTTGAGAGAATCAACAAAACCTGAGGGCTGCTCTACATAGACTTCTTCTTTTAGATTTCGATTTAGGAATGTTGATTTTACATCCATTTGGAATACCTTGAAGCCTTGATATGCTGCATAAGCAAGGAACATCCTAATTTCTTCCAGTCTTGCTACTGGGGCAAAGGTTTGATCAAAGTCAATACCCTCTTCCTGCATGTATCCTTTTGCAACAAGTCTTGCTTTGTTCTTCACAATGATCCCACTCTCATCCAGTTTGTTCCTAAAGATCCACTTTGTTCCAATGATGTTGTGGTCTTTTGGTTTAGGAACTAACTTACAGACCTTGCACCTTCTGAACTGATTCAGCTCCTCTTGCATGCCATCAATCCAATGTGGGTCTAGAACAGCTTCTTCAAATTTCTTGGGTTCCACTTGAGATAAGAAGCTAGAGCAAAGAACTGTGTTCAGATTCCTGCTCCTTGTTTGTACTCCTTGTCTTGGATCACCAATTATCTAATTTGCTGGATGATCCTTTAAGTGTCTAATAGCTGGAGGTAGTCTATCTTCAGGTTGAACACCTCCAGTATCTTCATTATGCTGCACCTCTTGGTTTTCATCAGCATTTGGAGAGTCTTGTACTCCCCCTGGACAGCAGCCACCATTTTCCACTTCCTGATTTGCAGTTGAATCTTCTGTAATGGTAAGCTTGTCCATTCTCTCATTTATACCTGTAGAACTGCAAGACCTACTTGGCAACTCACTGTTAATAAGTCTTGTTTCATCAAAGACAACATGTACAGACTCTTCTACAACTTGAGTAATCAAGTTATAGACCCTATAAGCCTTACTATTGTTGTTGTACCTAACAAATATGAAAGTGCAGTTAGATCTGATATACTCGAGAGGGGGGGGTGAATAGAGTATATGGTGATTTTAAAACTTTTACAACTGCTGTTGTATCTTAGGTGTATGTGTGTGCAGCAAATACAATAAATCAGAAAGCAGTAAAGGACTAATCACACCACAATCACAGAGCAAGGCCAGAAAACAAAAAGGAAAAGAAAGCAACCAGACGACACAAGAATTTTATAGTGGTTCCCCAAATCTGGGTAGTCCACTCTTCTACCACCCTGGTAGGAATCCACTGCAGGAAGGGGTTGATCAGGTGTCCTGGCACCAATGGGGTTTTGATCAGGTTCCCAAAAACCAAACCCTCAAGTCTTTTGGTGGGAGACTTGCAACCAGAATAATTTTGAAGGGAATTAAAACCCTGTACAAAGGTGGAGTGAGAGGGTGATGAGGTCTTCTCTTTCTCAAATCAAATGAGAAGACTTGTGGATGTTGTTTAGCAGCTTTGCTCCCCCTGAGATGTAGAATGGTTTAGGAAGAAAACTGGAGCACTGCTTCAGGGTGATAGGTCTTCAAAGACCTAGAATTCCAGGTCCAGAGAAATTCTTCAGGAACTTCTTGCAACTGATATGAATGTATTGTTTTGAAGTTCTCCTGAGTAAAAGTAGATGAAGAAGACTCTTGAAATTGATGTAATGTTCTTCTTCTTCTTCTAGATCAATTTCTCTCTGGGCCAAGAATGAAATCCTTTTCTTGTGTTGTCTGAATCACTGTCTATGCTGTTCTAGTTGTTCTGGTGTTGTGTATTGTTCAATTTCTGGTTTCTGTATATCTCTATCTGTCATGGAGAGCATTCCAATTTTTTGAATGTCGAGCAGTAATGACAGACGGCCTGGAAAGGAAGCAGCAATTAATTATTTCCCCAACTGTTTCCGTGGGAAAACGGCATGAAATAATCCAGAATTAACTACGCATCCTAACGGTAGTATTCTGTGAAGAACTGCCATTAATTGTCCAGGAATCAGCGCCATGAAATGAGACGGGAACGGAAGAAGACCTAGTCTGGAATCGTCGACCAAAGAACAGAATTCGTCGAACAGAATCTTGAATTCGTCGAGATGCGCTGAGTTCGTCGAGCTGAGCTGAGTTCGTCGAGTTGCGCTGAGTTCGTCGAGCTGAGCTGAGTTCGTCGAGCTGACAGTCTTCATTCGTTGAATAGACAATCTTCAATATCAGACAAACATCATTCGTCGAGCAGAGAACCAAATTCGTCGAGCTGAGAAAAGTTCGTCGACCTGAGAAGAATTCTGGACTTGGACGAAATGCTCTGCATCCGCTGAAAAACTGTGTCGACACAAAACCTCTGGTGTCGACACAAGCTTGTGTCGACTGAAATCCTAGGTGTCGACACAAATCGCCTTGTGTCGACACAAGCCCTAAGTGTCGACACAGATTCTCTGAGCACAAAAAATCATCGAGTACAGATTTAGCATTCGTCGACCTGATAAGCTGTGAACTTGAGGTCCAAGTTCGTCGAGCTCAGAAAATAATTCATCGACCGAAGCATGAAGCTGGACTTAGAGAAATTTTGAAGTAGTCCTGAGAATGCTTGAAGAGGATCTGGTATTCGTCGAGCTCAGTACTGCGAATTGTCTCACGATCGTTGAGCGCACAACTTCCTTCGTTGAGCTGAGTTCGACGAACGTCGAACTCATTTCACTTAGTCTGAAAAACTGATAGATCTGGAGTTCCTGATGGTCTTGAAGAAGGCTGGTCCATCTGAAGTTGAGATAGAGGACTGTCCTAGAATCTAAGACACAAACTTGACCCAGACTATACATGATGGGTCACATCCTAAGTCAGTGAACCTAGCCCAAATCAACTAGGGATCCAACAATCTCCCCCTATTTGGGTGAGGTCACTAACAGAAACCCCAAGCAAAGAACAACCAGAAAAACAAAGCAAAAATAAAGAGATATATCTGGCAGAGAATTTACAACACATGCAACAGATATATATATACATACTGGCTTTGTTTTAATGCAAAAGTATAGACTGAAACAGAAGCAGAAATGAAAAGAAAACACAAAATTACTTCTCTGATTTCTTATGTTTTGGCTTGACTTCTGGTGCTTTTTCTCCTGGCTTCTTGAAAATGATTTCCCTATTGGGATCTGAAGCTTGAGCCTTGGTCATAGTCATGTCAGCTGCCCCTATAATGTTCAGTGAAGTGGCTCTGGGGACAACTGCTTCTGGGTGAAGATTCATGTATTCATCAACATTTAGTAGCTTGTTTGCTTTCCCAAATCTTTTCAGTTCATCTCTTCTGTACTGAGACATAGTGGTTAAGCCTGTTGTGTCCTTGCCTTCAGCTTTAGCTTTGTTGATAAGAGATAAGCCAATGATTTCTTGGAATCTTGCCATTCTGGCTGTATTGGCTGTTTCTGGATCTTCAGGAGGAGAATAGGGCCTTTCATCTTCCTGTTTCTTAGATTCCTGGGGATGCTGCTGTTATTGTTGATGGTGTTGACTGCTTGAGGATGGTGTCCTTGGCTGACTACTACCAGAGGATCTCCCTGTTTGTCTCTGATAGGTTTGAATAGGAGTAGATCTTTGGGAGCTTGAGCCAGAGGCACCTGCAGCTGGAGGAGGAGGAGGAGGGGGATCCTTTCTGTACCTATGAACTGGGGGAGGAGAGTATCTCCTACTCCTCTTCCTCTCTTTTTGCTGGTTCTTAGATAACCACATCCATGCAGGCATCCCTTTGTAAGGAGCAACATTATGCAGAATATAATATGGAGTGTCTGCAGTGGGATTAGGCTTGGGAGCAGGAGGAGGAGGGGCCTTCCTTTTCTTAGAGAGCAACTTATTTCTCTTCTTAGCAGCCTCCTCATCTGATTCATCATCATCATCATCATCATCATCATCAGAATTTGAACTCTGAGGGTTATCATACAAAGCATTCAGCTTCCTCAGAGTGGCATCAGGAATGGTAAGAGGTTTGTCTTGAGAGGGAATAGAAGGTTCAGAGGGTGAAGGTACAACAGCAGTAGAGACAGAACTTGAAGTTGCTGCCTTGTTCTCTTCCTCAATGTCTGCCAGAATGAGCTCATCCAGATCAGGCATGGGAGAATCATCCATGACAAAATCTGGGACAGGGCAGATTTCTGGGATAGACACAGGAGTTGGAACAGCAGAGGGAGCAGCAAAGGATGCACAAAGTTGCCTGGCAACTGCTGGACTTGCTGGAGAAGTATACTGGACAATAGCCAAATATGGCTTAGCAAAATCTACTGAAGGAAGCTTCAAATATACAGGATCAAAAATCTGAAGAATCTCAGATAAATTGACTGTGGGATTTATAAGGAAATCACCAGCAGTTGTTATTGAATCTACTGACTCATCAAAGCTACTGTCAGTCTCCATGAATTGAAGAAAATCTATTGTTGTATCTGTAACTGTATCTGTATTATCAAGCACTGAAATAACTGTATCTGTAGTGTCAAAAACTGTATCTGCAGTATCTGTATATGTATCAACTATATCCACTTCTATAGCTGCTGCACCAGCTTCATCATGGAGCATCTCCCCCTGCCTGGGTTCAGGAGAACCTGGAGCCAGGCCCCTGATTGAAGAGGGGGCAGCAGAGAGAGCTGAGATTTTGGCAGATAAAGAATCAATTGAATTCACCAGAGGTGTAATGGCCTCTGTGATGAGTGATGTAATAAGAGGAGTCAGTAGAGAGATGATGGTGGGGATGGTGGAAGAATCCATAGGTGGAGAAAGAATAGTAGAGGAGGAAGGAAGAATATGTGGAGGGGATAGGGGAGGTAGAACAGGTTGTGGTTCAGAGGGTATGGTGTAGGAGAGAATAGAGGAAAGGTGTGGTGGAAGAGGGGATTGAGGAGGAGAGGGAATATGTGTTTCAGTGGGGGAAAGTGGAGGTGTAGGCATATGGGTAAGATCAGGTGGTGGAGATTGATGTTGTGGAGGAGTCAGTTGAGGTGCAGGAGGAGTAGGAAGAGATTTGGTAGGGGGAATGACCTCTTCAGATTCAGGGTGGGGAGTGACCTTGACGGTCCTGGTGCTCTCAGAAGCATTGATGGAGGAGGAGGAACCCTTGGAGGGTTTGGAGATTGTCCTCTCCCATCTGCCAAACAAGGCGTAGGTGAGGCGCTTGCTGGCGTTGATGAATGTGGTCGGGGAGACCAGACATTCACTGGCCTTTTCCTGGAGGAAAATCCCCAGAATCCTGCCGTAGCAGACTTCCTTCTTGCTAATCCTTTTCTTGATAACGTCAAAGAAAACCATGCCCCAATCAACCTGACGCTTGTTGAGCACTGCGCACATGATCAGGAATTGATGGCGAGTGATGTAGTCATGCGCCGAGTGCTTGCCCATTAGAATTTTCCCGACAATGTCAGCCAAAAACTGATAAGCGGCCGACAATTGTTTCTTCAGAAGCTTATTAGGGTTGTTGCCAGAGAAACCCATGACTTTCAGCATATCAGCATATTCCTCAGCGTCCATTTCCAAGTTGTCTTCTACATTTATCAGACCAAATATTTCAGAGATTACTGCTGGGGTCAGAGAAACGGCAGTGTTTCCAATAGTTCCTGTCAGATTTCCATCTTCAGAAATTGTAGCAGTGTATACCCATTCTCTTATCTCTGTTGAGTGTAGCTTGATGTTGCGTGTCATGAAGTCCTTGAGATGCAGATCTTCCAGTAATTCAAGGATATATAGAAAAATGGGATCGGAGTGCTGGAAGGACTCAAAGTCCATTGAGAATGCTGCGTCAAACTTCATCGCTGCAAGTGCTCCTGGAGGAATTGCCATTGATGACCTGCAAAGAAAATTGCAGAGAAAACGGCGATCAAGAGCAAAGGAACTGAAAGCGCGGGACGGAGGTCGAAGAAAACCTAGATATAAGATTTTCAGAATATGAATCGACAAGCTCCGTTCCACGAAAAAGAGACAAATCTTCGAACAGAGATCGACGAAATAAAGTATAGGAGAGTAGTTCGTCGAACCCATTCAGAAGAATTGAAAACAGTTCGTCGAACCCAGTTCGATGAAATGGTTTCTGAAACAAGGTTCGTCGATCTCCAGTCGACGAAAATTGTTTCCACACAGAGAATTCGTCGATCTCCGTTCGACGAGAATCTCTCAAACTTTCCCTAATTCGTCGAACTCCGTTCGACGAACTCTGGAAAATTCGTCGAATGCAGACAGAAATTAATTTAACTCTTCTCCATCAATCATTCCCAGTTGATTTATAAAGAACAGATGGGTTTTCTCATCCAAGGGCTTGGTGAAGATATCTGCTCTCTGTAGATCAGTAGGAATGTGGATCAAGTTAATTTTCTTTTTGTCCACATTATCTCTAATGAAATGATGTCTTATTTCAATATGTTTAGTCCTAGAATGATGAACTGGATTCTGTGCTATAGCAATAGCACTAGTATTATCACAAAATAAGGTTGAATTATTTAAGTTGATACCATAATCTAGGAGTTAGTTTTGTATCCATAGCATCTGTGAGCAGCAGCTGCCAGCAGCCATGTACTCTGCCTCAGCAGTTGATGTAGACACAGATGTCTGCTTTTTGCAAAACAAAGAGACAAGTCTCATACCCAGGAACTGGCAAGTTCCAGAGGTACTTTTCCTGTCCACCCTACATCCAGCATAGTCAGCATCTGAGTATCCAGTTAACTCAAATTCTGACTCTGCAGGATACCAGAGTCCTAAACTAGGACAACTCTTTATATATCTCAAAATCCTTTTTAGAAAAATAAGATGAGAGTCTTTATGATTCACTTGGAATCTAGCACAGAGACATGGGGCAAACATTATGTCAGGCCTGCTAGCTGTTAAGTATAATAGGGATCCAACAATTGCCCTATAATGTTTCTGATCTACAGGTTTCCCTGCTGCATCAGAATCCACAACAGTATTTGTAGCCATAGGTGTTTTCATTCCTGAAGCATCACCCATCCCAAACTTTTTAATAAGCTCTTTGGCATACTTAGATTGGGAGAGGAAGATACCATCAGGGAGCTGCTTCACTTGGAGACCAAGGAAGTAGGAAAGCTCACCCATGCTACTCATCTCAAATTTGGAATGCATGAGGTCAGCAAACCTCTGGCACAATTTGGGATCAGTAGACCCAAAAATAAAGTCATCCACATATATTTGTACCAATAAGATTTGGTCCTTATGATGTCTAGTGAAAAGGGTTTTATCTATGGTTCCTCTTGTAAATTTATGCTCTAAAAGAAAGCTGGCTAGGGTCTCATACCAAGCTCTTGGAGCTTGCTTTAAACCATAGAGAGCTTTATGCAACTTGTAAACATAAGAGGGTTGAGTTAGAGAGATAAAACCTGGAGGTTGTTCTACATAAACCTCTTCTTGAAGTACACCATTCAGAAAGGCACTCTTGACATCCATCTGGAATACCCTGAACTTTTTGTATGCTGCATAGGCTAGAAATATTCTAATGGCCTCCAATCTTGCAACAGGGGCAAAGGTTTGGTCATAGTATATTCCTTCTTCCTGCCTATATCCTTGGGCAACCAGTCTAGCCTTGTTCCTTACTATGTTCCCTTCTGCATCTAATTTGTTCCTGTAGACCCATTTGGTTTCAATAACTGGGTAGTTATGGGGTCTTGGAACCAAATCCCAAACTCTACATCTCTCAAACTGATTTAGTTCCTCTTGCATTGTAAGAATCCAGTGGGGATCTTGCTCAGCTTCAAGGATGGTGAGAGGTTCAATTTGAGAGAGAAAACAGGCATGCATTAAGTCTTGATTGAGCTGATGTCTTGTCTGTACACCAACTGAAATGTCCCGAATCACTTGAGATCTGGGGTGATCTCTAAGTGTGACAAGATCAGTTTGTGGAGTTGGTTGAGCAACAGCTTCTGCAAATAATTCCTCTTGAGGAATGGTGTTGGCCGTTGATGGAAGTTCAATTACTTCCTCTTGAATTTCTTCCTCACTGTCTTCAGCAGCCTGTGGAGTGGGATGAGTTGGAACCTCTTGGGTAAGGTTTAGTCCATCCATAGACTCACACATTGGTGAAACCTGCAAAGGACTATTGGTAGAAATGTCTTTCTCCTTATAAGACATGTTAGCTTCATCAAAAGACACATGGACAGATTCTTCAATTTTAAGGGATGATTTATTGAAAACCCTATAGGCCTTGCTTACTTGGGAATATCCTAGAAAAATCCCTTCTTCAGCCTTAGCCTCAAATTTTCTGATGTATCTTTTGTTATTAGTGTGGATGTAACATATGCAACCAAAAACTTTAAAGTAAGTGATTTTAGGTTTCTTTTCTTTAAGTAATTCATAGGGGGTCTTGTGATTTAGTTTATGTATAAGACATCTGTTCAGGACATAGTTAGCTGTGTTTACAGCTTCTGCCCAAAAGGATAGAGGCATGTAGGAATCTGCTAACAATGTACCTGCAGCTTCAATGACTGTCCTATTTTTCCTTTCAGCAACCCCATTTTGTTGGGGAGTTCTAGGAGCTGAGAAGCACTGCCTGATACCTTCCTTCTCACAGAACTCATGCATAAGAAGAGACTCAAACTCTGTGTCATGATCACTTCTGATCAATGCAACATGAGTAGAGAACTCAATCTGTATGGTCCTGAGAAAGTTTGTAAGAACTTTGAATGTATCTGACTTAGCTCTCAGGAAGGCTACCCAACTGAATCTGGAGAAATCATCAACAATAACTAAGGTGTAAGACTTCCCTCCTAGGCTTTGTACTGCAATGGGTCCAAAAAGATCCACATGAAGCAGATACAATATCCTAGGTGAATCACTTTTATTAATGGATTTGAAGCTAGTTTTAGTTTGCTTGCCTAGTTGACAAGCCCTGCATAGGCTTTCCTTCTTGTAGGGACCAGAAGGTAAACCTCTAACAAGGTTGTCTTTAGATAACCTAGATATGTTCTTAAGGTTTACATGTCCTAGCCTTTTGTGTCATAACTCATTTTGGTTACTAGAGATATTGAGTAAACAAATATCAGATGTGGCAGAAATGAAATCTACTAAATATATGTTTCCTTGTCTAAGTCCAATTAAAACAGTTTGGTTTTTATCATTTATAATAGAACAAGAGGTAGAGTTGAAATGTACCTGATAACCTTCATCACATAATTGACTTATGGATATAAGGTTATGTTTAAGTCCTCTTACATATGTCACCTTTTTGAAGGTCACTGCTCCAATGCTTACTCTTCCATATCCTTCTGACTGACCACTCTTTGAGTCTCCAAATATCACCTTTGGTCCTAGCTTGGATTTATAGTTGGTGAGATTTGCTTTGCTGCCAGTCATGTGCTTGGAGCAGCCACTGTCCAGGTACCATGTCTGACTTAGCCTTGGACAGTTCTTCACCTGTACCTGCATCAGAAAATAAAGCTCAGTTGTTCTTGACCCAGGTTACCTTGGGTCCTTGGTTTGGTTGAAAAGAAAAACTAGAAATGACTGATAATGCAGGTTGAGACTTATACCCTAGTGGGTGATATCTCCTAGGTGGAATTATCCAATCAGCTACTGGATTAAATGCCTTGTTAGCTGTTTTAACATTTCTATAGGAGAAATTATTTATGTTTGGTCGTTCTGGGATCGACGAATTATTGTAAGTTCGTCGACCAGAGTTCGACGAATGGGGATGAGATCGTCGACCTCTACTCAGAGAATGACCATGGTCATTTTCTGCGTCCCACGTTCGTCGACCTCTGCTCGACGAACCACACACAGTTCGTCGATCGCAGTAAGACGAATAATTATTTCTGAGGTTTGCGTTCAACGTTCGTCGATCGGGGTTCGACGATCTTGCAGGATTTCGTCGATCTAAGTTCGACGAATTTTGCTGAACTTGGTTTTTGACAGCTTTCTTCTGTTTTCTGTTGCTATTGTCTAAGGGATTTGACTTGTTTTCTGATCTGGGTTTTTCAGTTAGTTTCTCTTTTCCTTTAGCAGTGATAAACTTTATGGGAGTGGAAAGTATATTCTTCTTTATTATGGGGGGTAAACCTGATGAAGCACCCAAGCCCAGCCTGCCATTTAATCTGGCATTTGTTGTGCTTGTAATATCCATCAGCTTAAGGCTTCTCCCATTGAGAGATTGCTCAAGTTGTTTTGCCTCACATAATTCAGATTTTAATTTGATTATCTGTTCATTAGCTAGAGTCAATTGGTCAGTTAGTTTTCTGTTTTCTGTGCTGACAGATTCTAGATTTTCTAGTCTAGTTCTCAGGGTTTTTATCCCTTTCTCTGAGTTTATTAAATCCATGCACATAGTTTTAAATTCTACTTTAAACAAATCAGAATTGAAATCGAAACTAGAGATCACCTGATCAGCCTCTGAGTCTGATGCATCTTCATCTTTAGAATCCTCTTCTGATCCACAGTTGCTTCTGGAGGCATCTATTGCCATTAGGCACACCTCCTTGGATCTGGCTTCTTCCTCTTCTTCACTGGAGCTAGAGGAGGATGTTTCTTCTTCTGTGTCACTCCAGGACTCAGCAACAAATCCTTTGTCCTTCCTTTTATACTTGTTGGAGGAGGGTCTGCTGCTTTGTTTTATTCTGGAATCTTTGTCCCTGCCTATTGGGTATTGTATCCACAATTACCTGGATTTGAGGAAGCCACCTGTCAAGCTAAGATGAATTCACAATGTATTTGATGAAACATCTTAAGTTGTACTTGCAGCTCCTCCACGCTAAGTGCACACCAATGTCAGGGTGCAGTAGGTCAATATACACGGGTCTGCAAGACGTAATCCCTCGTTGAGCAGATCAGTGTGTTGGCCTACGTGTACTCTCTCTATTGGAGTGCACTTACTTTCAAGTACAGGGCCGTTCATATGCAAGAGAAGACAAGGAGCATGGATGGGTCAAGGAGCAGCTCCAGGGTGGAAGACGAAAATTCGTCCAAGGAAAATTCGACGAGAATCACCAAGTGATTCTCGCCGATTCGACGAGAATCACTAGTGATTCTCGCCGAATCGACGAGAATCATTAGTGATTCTCGCCGACTCCTTCTGGCTACCTCAAAACGGTGCCAAGTAAGATTCGGCGAGAATCACTAGTGATTCTCGCCGAACCAGTGGTTAAGCAGATCATGGATACCAAGTGAAAATCGCTGAGAATCAATAAGTGATTCGTCGAGAATCACTAGCGATTCTCGACGAATTGTCGAGAATCACTTGGTGATTCTCGCCGATTCGTCGAGAATCACCTGCGATTCTCGCCGATTTTCACTTAGCGATTTCTCGTGATGCTCCTGAACCGGATTCTGCAGCTGTCAATTTTCTGGACCGGGATTTAGGGATTTCTATTGTGGGTCCCACAAACGGTCATATTGGAGTTAGCTACGGTGTATAAATACATGGGTATTTTGAACAGTAAAAGAGCACAATCAGAAGCCGAGCCGCGACGTAACCCTAAAATCGTGATTCCACTCCGCCGCCTCCGTCGCGCTCGGGCAAGTTGGTCGCCGTCAACAATCGGGAATCCTTCGTGATCTCCGGCGACAGAAGCTTAGCAAAGCTTGAGTCTCACGTGTCTATCCAGAGATCTCTTATCTCTCGATTTGTTGACCGGGAAAAACTCCCCCGTCTGAATCGATCGAGACGACCGATCCTCGTGTGACCGTTGGAAGACCAAGCTAGCTTCGCTACGAAGTTTGGATCTCCATGTTCAGCAGCCGCTCATCATCATAGCCGCCGATCCCGAAGCTAGCCGCCGCTCGTGTTGCCGCCGCCGGTTCCGGGGAGATCCTCTCCAAGAGAGACCAAGGTTGTAGACTCTTCGTTGACTTCACGAACACGTCGTCGAACGAAGAGGAACACCGTAGTCTCCGAAAGAAGTTTGTATCTCGTATACATTCTATATTTACTTTTGTTGTAAAGGAACCTTTGTTCCGTGTGGTAAGGGTTGGGTGCAACCCGTTTTGTGGGAGTGTTGACTCTCACGTGTGGAAGGGCTCCTTCCGTTAGTGCAGGGATTGGATTTCAATCCTGTTGGAGAAGAGACCGAGTCGTCCCTTGTTGGGAGATAGGTCGAAGGGGGAAAGTGGATGTACCCAAGTCGGGGAACCACTATAAATTGCCTGTGTTTTCTGTGTGCTGTGCTGTTTATTTTTATTGTGCAGGTACAGTCGTAAATTCCGCAAAAGCGCTACACGTCACCTATTCCCCCCCCCCCATAGGTGCACTTTGCCGACACTAGGTGGACTTTCAAGTGGTATCAAAGCGAGGTTGCTCTTCAAAAAGGTTAACACCTTGAGTAGAATCCTGCCACAAGTGTCAGAAGCATGGATCTGGATTATGAGATACCGCCACTCAAACTCCCCGCATGCACAAAGGATTATTATCCCATCTGGAGAATGAGAGTGTCATTTCACCTTGATGCTATCGATCCTCGAGCATCCTTCATCCTGGAAGAGGGTCCGTTTATTCCAATGAAGACCTCCGACTCTGGGATCCAAGTGCCCATGGGCATTGCTGAGATGTCAGAGACGGAACTATCACTATTTCACTTGGACGAGAGGATTCGTCAAATTATCATGGATATCTGGTCTGGAGCCTCTCGCTCTAGATTGGAAAAATGTAGAACGGCTAAATCTCTGTGGATGATGATCTCTGAGCTGATGGGGGGGTCAGAGAAATCTGGAATATGCTGTCAATCAGAGGATGAAGCGTATGTGGGGGTCCTCACTTCTGAAGATGAAGGCAAGGATCCCTCGGACTGCATCAGAGCTCCAGTGTCCGTGTCAGAGACTGAAGAGGACAGTGAGGAAAGCAACTCTGACGAGGATGAAATAATGGTCACTGATTCTAATGACAATGACACAGCTGAGCAGGTAACTTCTTCATCCTGCCCCGTATCTCTTGAAATTTTTGAAGACAGGAACTGCCCTCCTTCAGAAAATGCTGATTCCCTGAAGAGAGCCCTTCAGTCAAGCAATCTACTTGCTGAGGAGCAAGCTCAAGAGATTGCTCGACTGAAGGTCTTGTTGGTTCTCCAATTGGCGTCCAACAAGGCCAAGGACTCTAAGATCTCAGCTCTAGAGAGTAGTCTGGAGAATGAGAAAAGAATAGTATCAAACTTCTCCAAGGTTGATGCCATTAAGAGAAAGCAAGAAAACGGGTGGATCTCCTGGATTATCAATTCGTGGAGAAATGGGGAAACGGTATTCCGACCCCCCACTCCAAGCAGGAAGGCAACTCATCATGCCTTCAGGTATGACCACAGGCATAGTCGTGGTCACTGCAAGGGTGATCTGCCCCCATGTGGAGACACCCGGAGTGCAAGGGCCGGGGTGGCCACCCACGAGAGAATACCTAAGGCTCATTCTGAGCCCTTTGTATTCACTGCCACTGCCTCAACAAAGTGTGGATCTGCATATCCCAGCTCACAGAAGACTTCTCACCACTCGAGGACACGGGATGGAGAGGATAGAAGTCATGATGTCAGGTTTCATGGGGCCTCTGTAAGGGAGATGCCTGAAAGAATGGCACCACCTTCCCGGCCTCATAACGCTCACAACATGCATTCTTTCCACCCTTCCACGTGTCACGATGGAAGAGGAATTTTTGTGACAAGATCATGCCCTATCCCGTTTAGACCTAGGACCGTGACTACATCAGTCACTAGATCAGGTCGGAAACGGCGATACAACATTCACCCATGTTGGTGCTGCGGCAAAGTGGGGCACTTTGCCATCGACTGTTGGCACAACCCCTCTGTGCCCACGGCAAGGGCTTATCCACATTCTCGGGACAGAGGTAGTCTTCCAGACAGGTTTTCTGAAGGAAGGCAGTTGCGTGCTTATGCTAACAGGAACCTAGGACCCAATATGATTTGGGTTCCTAAGGTAAAGTAATTCTTTCTTGTAGGGTAGTCTAGGTTCCCTTGAAAATGATGGGAACTAGATAGTAGGTGGCTCAAGACTAAATTGGAACAAGCGTCTGCAATAACAAATGTGATATTTACTTGAGCATACTCACATTGAGCTCCTAATATGTTCTACCTGAGGGACTAAAACTATGACTCTCAAAATCCCAGGTACTCATGATCAGTTCCAAGACTTGAGTCATTTTCAATTGACAATTGCATATATATATATATATATATATATATATATATATATATATATATATATATATATATATATATATATATATATCCTTATATTCAGATACATCTTTGTATATTAGTGTATCTATGCACATCTAAGGATAGGTTAACTCGATGCATGCAAACCTTTACACATCAATAAAGGGTTAACGAAGATATGTCATCGTGAATCTCGACAACTCACAATTGACATCAAGAAGTTTTTGGAAAAGCCTCGTTCAAATCCAAATAGATTGACTTTAAACTATACATGTATTTATCATCTTTATATTGACTTGACATCAGAAAATTTCAAAAATATTGCAAGCTTCTCAACGTGAAAATCCCTAAAATGTTGCAATGCTTCCTAACGTGAAAATTCCCAGTAGAGAAGCCTTTCAATTTCGGATTAGACAAATCCCGCCAACCCATTATATACTCAGAATCTTGGTATCATTTTTATACTTCGTAAAGAAAACCGCCGAAAACCCTTCACCTTCCTCAAGTATCCCGCCGAAGGAGCAAGCGATACTAGTCCCGTCGACTCTATCAGAAACCGAATTAGACAAATCTCCCCGAATCTCGCCGAATTAGACAAATCCCGCCGACCCTTCGCCTTCTTCACGCATCCCGCCTCACGTCGCAGCAGATTTCCCGCAAGAGTTCTTCCGCCGACTCGCCGAAACCCGCAGACTTGCCGAAACCCGCAAGAGCTCTCCTGCCGACTCGAACTCACCGGAAGCTCGTCGCTACACATCCTGCTCTCCATCTTCTTCCCGTAAGTTCTCGCAAGGTTCTCGTCGAATCGCAAAGTGCCTCTGTGACCGCAAGGTTCTCGCAAGGTCCAATCGAGAAGGTTCTCGCCAGGTTCTAGCAAGGCCGAACCCCACAGGAAACTCTTCCATCCTCCGAAGGTCTTCCCGAAGCTCACCAACTCACTTCCGTATAAGCCCTTAGGTAACCTCTTCCTCACCCGTACTTGGACGCTCTCACTAGTGACGCTTTCTTTTTGTATGTTCATTAACGCTTAGAGTAGGGATTCTCTCTCTAGATCTGCAATGGCTCCAAGGACAACTGCTGGGTTGGTCTCTGGCTGCGAGCTTGTTCGAACTGGGTTTTCTCATGCCTCGGACGAATTCCGCAACATCATTCTGATGCTGGAAGAGGCTGGGCTAACATTCATCTTGGAGCACCCTTGCAAAATCCTGGACAAAGAGGTGCTGGAATTCTTCGCTACCGCAAGACTCCGAAATGGCGACTCCGTAATCAAAAGCAAGGTGGCTGGGGCAAAGGTCAAGATGTCTGCCAGCAAGCTGACTCTCTACCTGCAGCTTTCTAGCTCGGAGCATGAGGACTACCTGGAGGACGAGGACAAAACCCGAACTCTCTTATTCTGCGGTCTCCCACGGGGAACTCGGTCAATAAAGAGAAAAGAGATGAATGAAGAAGGGAAGCTCCTGTCCGACATTATTGGAAAGGTGCTCATCTGCAAGCCAGGCTCTCATGACCATATCTCAGGGGATATGTTCAAGATCCTGATAGCCGTCGTCTGCCGCAAGAGGTTTAACTGGGGGGAGTTGCTGTTCGAGAAGATCAAGGACACCTTGGGCTCTCCAAGTTTTGGCCGCATCTTAAGTCTATATCTAAACCAGCTAAATGGAGACAAATTCGACATGAGTAAGGGTGTCCCTCTCCACTACTTGAAGAAGATGGACACAAGTGTGTTTGATCAATGGGAGAGGCGTATTGGGCAGACTGCAGTGGAAGAGCAACAGGGAGTATCTCCAGCAGTAACCCCCGGTGAAATTCCTGATACCCTGACTGCAGGAATCGAGGGGGAGCCTCTACCCTCGCATACTGATGTAGTATCTGAAATCGCCCAGGTGGCCAGGGCTGTTGTGGCCGAAATTCAAGAAGAAAGTGATGTTGTACTGGAAACTGCTGACCAAGAATTGGAAGAGGCTGCTGCTATAGATGATTTCTTGGATGATGACGAAGAGGATGAAGGACATGCGGGACATGAGGTATTTGAGGCTCCGGATCCTGTTGAACCTCCATCTGACAAGCCTGCACCAGTGGAGGGGGAGTTAGATAGATCTACAGTGGCCGCCAGCATTCCTCCTTTAGAGACTGTGATTGTATCCAGCTCTACAGATGCGTCTGCTGAAGAGCAAGGCCAAGAAGTGCCTCCGACTATTCCATTACGAGATGAGCTAGCCACTCACACTGTCAATATCATTCAGGGCATTGTGAATGAACTCAAAGACTCCTTTGCTAATGCTCAGAATAAACTGCTGAAAAGGATTAAGACTTCTGAAAATCTGATGCTCAAGAATATGGTGGAAATCAACCATAAACTGGACGTGATGGAGAAGAAATTTGAAGAAAAGTATACCGCGGCCGGCGAAGCTGTCACACTCCTTATGGCCGGATTGAAAAAGAACACTGATACTCTTGCTGTCGTAAATCAGAATGCACATGTTGTCGCCAGCAACATTCAAAAGTTTGACGGTAATATGGTCACTCTTAACGCCAATCAGCAGGCCTTGGTCTCTGAATTCTCCAAGACCACCAAGCATATTGATGACTCCCTGCACTCATATGCAAACTGCATCGCTGTCGAAGCCAAAAAGGGGGAGAAAGAGTATATAGCTAAGTTGGCCGAGCTTCAAGAAAGCATGAGCACACAGTTCGCACAATCAAGCAAATATGTCAATGAGACCTGCTGGTGGATGCTCCAACAGGCGTTAGGAACGTTAGACGTCGTTCTGCCTGACAATCCTGCAGGTATTCATGTTCCTGAGACATCTACGGCCGCTGAGGGAGTATGTGCTGCTGAGGACTTAAGTACAAGTGCTGCAGATGTTCCCACAAATGACGCTGATGCTAGGGCTCTCTCCAAAGCTAAACTGAGGAGCATGTTTGACCAAGAGGCCTTAGCAAAAGCCAGGGGAAAGAGAAAAGTTCAGGAAGGGACCTCCAAGGAGACTCTAGCTGAGAAGAGAATCAGAATGAGTGAGGAGGATGTACGAAACGAAAGGTGGAGTCCAGTTTCAAGGAACATCATCTTAGACACCTTCTGGCTGCAAGAAAGAGGAGAGATCAATCGAAACGAAGTATATAGCCAGTATGAGTGGGAAACGCACAAAACGTTTGAAGCGAAACGCAACATCTTTTTCAGAAACAACAAGGATGCAGATAAAGTTCCTCCTCCTAGGTATTACCCGAAGCCCAAAGAATACATGGAGAGGAAAAGCAAGAAGTACTTGGCTCAAAATCCTAAGAGTGACTTAGCTAAGGAAAAATAGTCAATAGCTTATAGCTTGTCACTTTGTCTTAAGAACACTTAATGATTACTGTTATCATATGAACAATTCTGAGATTATATGTGTATATATATTGGTATATGTATATTTGAATTTGTGAATGACTCAAGTCCTGATCTGGTTGCATATATTCTCTTGTGCTGCATGTTTAATTTCTGAATGCTATGTTTATTATTTGATAGGTGTTATTCATCTTAGCTAGTAGGGTTTTGGCTTCGTCAAATAGGGGGAGATTGTTGGGTATTATATCCACAATTACCTGGATTTGAGGAAGCCACCTGTCAAGCTAAGATGAATTCACAATGTATTTGATGAAACATCTTAAGTTGTACTTGCAGCTCCTCCACGCTAAGTGCACACCAATGTCAGGGTGCAGTAGGTCAATATACACGGGTCTGCAAGACGTAATCCCTCGTTAAGCAGATCAGTGTGTTGGCCTACGTGTACTCTCTCTATTGGAGTGCACTTACTTTCAAGTACAGGGCCGTTCATATGCAAGAGAAGACAAGGAGCATGGATGGGTCAAGGAGCAGCTCCAGGGTGGAAGACGAAAATTCGTCCAAGGAAAATTCGACGAGAATCACCAAGTGATTCTCGCCGATTCGACGAGAATCACTAGTGATTCTCGCCGAATCGACGAGAATCACTAGTGATTCTCGCCGACTCCTTCTGGCTACCTCAAAACGGTGCCAAGTAAGATTCGACGAGAATCACTAGTGATTCTCGCCGAACCAGTGGTTAAGCAGATCATGGATACCAAGTGAAAATCGCTGAGAATCAATAAGTGATTCGTCGAGAATCACTAGACTTGGTGATTCTCGCCGATTCGTCGAGAATCACCTGCGATTCTCGCCGATTTTCACTTAGCGATTTCTCGTGATGCTCCTGAACCGGATTCTGCAGCTGTCAATTTTCTGGACCGGTATTTAGGGATTTCTATTGTGGGTCCCACAAACGGTCATATTGGAGTTAGCTACGGTGTATAAATACATGGGTATTTTGAACAGTAAAAGAGCACAATCAGAAGTCGAGCCGCGACGTAACCCTAAAATCGCGATTCCACTCCGCCGCCTCCGTCGCGCTCGGGCAAGTTGGTCGCCGTCAACAATCGGGAATCCTTCGTGATCTCCGGCGACAGAAGCTTAGCAAAGCTTGAGTCTCACGTGTCTATCCAGAGATCTCTTGTCTCTCGATTTGTTGACCGGGAAAAACTCCCCCGTCTGAATCGATCGAGACGACCGATCCTCGTGTGACCGTTGGAAGACCAAGCTAGCTTCGCTACGAAGTTTGGATCTCCATGTTCAGCAGCCGCTCATCATCATAGCCGCCGATCCCGAAGCTAGCCGCCGCTCGTGTTGCCGCCGCCGGTTCCGGGGAGATCCTCTTCAAGAGAGACCAAGGTTGTAGACTCTTCGTTGACTTCACGAACACGTCGTCGAACGAAGAGGAACACCGTAGTCTCCGAAAGAAGTTTGTATCTCGTATACATTCTATATTTACTTTTGTTGTAAAGGAACCTTTGTTCCGTATGGTAAGGGTTGGGTGCAACACGTTTTGTGGGAGTGTTGACTCTCACGTGTGGAAGGGCTCCTTCCGTTAGTGCAGGGATTGGATTTCAATCCTGTTGGAGAAGAGACCGAGTCATCCCTTGTTGGGAGATAGGTCGAAGGGGGAAAGTGGATGTACCCAAGTCGGGGAACCACTATAAATTGCCTGTGTTTTCTGTGTGCTGTGCTGTTTATTTTTATTGTGCAGGTACAGTCGTAAATTCCGCAAAAGCGCTACACGTCACCTATTCCCCCCCCCCCCCATAGGTGCACTTTGCCGACACTAGGTGGACTTTCACTGCCCTTGTCCTTTTTCTGATTTTCTGGGCATTCTGAAATATAGTGCCCTGGCTTTCTACAACCAAAATACACAACCTCCTTAGTTGGTGTCTTGTCATATTTGGGTTTATCATCCTGCTTGGATGATTTTCTTCTAAAATCCTTTCTTGCCATTTTGTAGAATCTTTTGGCAAAGAGGCTCATTAACTCTTCATTGGAGGTAGATGTTTCATTGTCTTCAGAAGCTTTGAGGGCCAAGCTATGCTCCTTCCTAACTGGTGTAGTTGCCTTCTGTTCTGCTGCCTCTCTTGATTTGACAAGCTACTTATATGACTTCAGCTTGCCTAGCAGAGATTCTGTTGAGATCTCATTGAGGCTTCTGGCTTCTTTGATTGGCCAGATTCTGGAGTCCCATGAACTGGGGAAGCACATCAGTATCTTATCATTCACCTCAGTTAAGGTGATGTCCTTGTCAAGGGTCTTGAGTTCACTAATAATTGAACTTAATCTATTGTACATCTCAGCCACTGTTTCTGTCTCATCCTTTTTGAAATTCTCATAGAGAGAAATAAGACTGGATCTCCTATCCTTTCATTCATCAGCTGAGCCTGCTACCATTTGATTGAGAGAGTCCCAAATGGCCTTGGCTGAGGTGCACTCAGCCACCTTCTGAAATATGTCATCTGACATTGTTTGGGCCAGAATATTCATAGCCTTTGCATCAGCCATCTTGACTTTCTTATAGGCTTCAGTGTTGTCTGGAGGTGGTATTGCACTCAGATTAGTTAATGTGCTGGCAAAAGTTGTAGGAGCTGGAGGAACACCTGTTGAGATGACAGAGAAAATATCCTCATCAATGGAGTTCATATATAATCTGATTCTTGCCTTCCAGATGGCAAACTTGTTAAGATTGCACACTGGAGGTCTGAAGCTTGTATAATCCTTGTTTTGGGCCATGTCTGTGAGAACACAATCTAGTAACGGAATAAAAGCAAAGAGATCTAACTAAGGGATCTTTGGGTTCAGGTGTTAGCCTGTACAACCAATCAGGTAGGGTATGTTTAACCAACCTCGCTCTGATACCAATTGAAAGTGCAGTTAGATCTGATATACTCTAGAGGGGGGGTGAATAGAGTATATGGTGATTTTAAAACTTTTACAACTGCTGTTGTATTTTAGGTGTATGTGTGTGCAGCAAATACAATAAATCAGAAAGCAGTAAAGGACTAATCACAGCACAATCACAGAGCAAGGCCAGAAAACAAAAAGGAAAAGAAAGCAACCAGACGACACAAGAATTTTATAGTGGTTCCCCAAATCTGGGTAGTCCACTCTTCTACCACCCTGGTAGAAATCCACTGCAGGAAGGGGTTGATCAGGTGTCCTGGCACCAATGGGGTTTTGATCAGGTTCCCAAAAACCAAACCCTCAAGTCTTTTGGTGGGAGATTTGCAACCAGAATAATTTTGAAGGGAATTAAAACCCTGTACAGAGGTGGAGTGAGAGGGTGATGAGGTCTTCTCTTTCTCAAATCAAATTAGAAGACTTGTGGATGTTGTTTAGCAGCTTCGCTCCCCCTGAGATGTAGAATGGTTTAGGAAGAAAACTGGAGCACTGCTTCAGGGTGATAGGTCTTCAAAGACCTAGAATTCCAGGTCCAGAGAAATTCTTCAGGAACTTCTTGCAACTGATATGAATGTATTGTTTTGAAGTTCTCCTGAGTAAAAGCAGATGAAGAAGACTCTTGATATTGATGTAATGTTCTTCTTCTTCTTCTAGATCAATTTCTCTCTGGGCCAAGAATGAAATCCTTTTTTGTGTTGTCTGAATCACTGTCTATGTTGTTCTAGTTGTTCTAGTGTTGTGTATTGTTCAATTTCTGGTTTCTGTATATCTCTATCTGTCATGGAGAGCATTCCAATATTTTGAATGTCGAGCAGTAATGACAGACGGCCTGGAAAGGAAGCAGCAATTAATTATTTCCCCAACTGTTTCCATGGGAAAACGGCATGAAATAATCCAGAATTAACTACGCATCCTAACGGTAGTATTCTGTGAAGAACTGCCATTAATTGTCCAGGAATCAGCGCCATGAAATGATACGGGAACGGAAGAAGACCTAGTCTGGAATCGTCAACCAAAGAACAAAATTCGTCGAACAGAATCTTGAATTCGTCGAGCTGCGCTGAGTTCGTCGAGCTGAGCTGAGTTCGTCGAGCTGCACTGAGTTCGTCGAGCTGAGCTGAGTTCGTCGAGCTGACAGTCTTCATTCATTGAATAGACAATCTTCAATATCAGACAAACATCATTCGTCGAGCAGAGAACCAAATTCGTCGAGCTGAGAAAAGTTCGTCGACCTGAGAAGAATTCTGGACTTGGACGAAATGCTCTGCATCCGCTGAAAAACTGTGTCGACACAAAACCTCTGGTGTCGACACAAGCTTGTGTCGACTGAAATCCTGGGTGTTGACACAAATCGCCTGGTGTCGACACAAGCCCTAAGTGTCGACACAGATTCTCTGAGCACAAAAAATCGTCGAGTACAGATTTAGCATTCGTCAACCTGATAAGCTGTGAACTTGAGGTCCAAGTTCATCGAGCTCAGAAAATAATTCGTCGACCGAAGCATGAAGCTAGACTTAGAGAAATTTTGAAGTAGTCCTGAGAATGCTTGAAGAGGATCTGGTATTCGTCGAGCTCAGTACTGCGAATTGTCTCACGATCGTCGAGCGCACAACTTCCTTCGTCGAGCTGAGTTCGACGAACGTCGAACTCATTTCACTTAGTCTGAAAAACTGATAGATCTGGAGTTCCTGATGGTCTTGAAGAAGGCTGGTCCATCTGAAGTTGAGATAGAGGACTGTCCTAGACTCTAAGACACAAACTTGACCCAGACTATACATGATGGGTCACATCCTAGGTCAGTGAACCTAGCCCAAATCAACTAGGGATCCAACAAAATATCCCATCTTGGGATTTGTCAGCAAACTTAGTTAGATAAGACTTGCCATTGTAAATGACATAACACTTGCAACCAAAGATCCTAAAATAAGATAAGTTTGGTTTTCTGCCCTTCATAATCTCATAGGGAGTCTTTTTGTGGCTTTTGGTGATAGAAACCCTATTAATCACATGACATGCAATGCTTACTGCCTCAGCTCGGAAATATTCTGGGAGAGAAGTGTCACTCAATAGAGTTCTACCAGCCTCAATCAGTGTTCTATTCTTCCTTTCAGCAATACCATTTTGCTGTGGTGTTCTAGGTGAGGAGAATTCTTGAAAAAACCCAAATTCTTCACACAGTCTTGTCATACTCTCAGATTGAAATTCAGTGCCATGGTCACTTCTGATTTTGACCACTGTACTGTCCAGCTCATTCTGAATTTATTTGACAAAACTATATAAAACACTTGGGGTTTCAGATTTTTGTCTCAGAACGAACACCCATGAATATCTAGAATAGTCATCTACCACCACAAAAGTATAGACCTTCCTACCTAGACTATGAACTGACATAGGACCAAATAGATTCATATGCAAGAGGTATAGACACCTCACTGAATCCTTGTTTTCAAGGCTATGAAAGGAGGATTTGGTTTGCTTGCCTTTTTGACAAGCTGAGCATATCCCATCCTTTATACACTTAACTTGAGGACCATTCCTCACCAACTCTTTGCTAAAGAGTTGGCCAATAGTCTTGTAGTTAAGATGGGCCAGCCTCTTGTGCCATTTAACACAATGAGAGGCTCTCTCATCAGCTACAAGACAAATAGGAGAAACATTGTTCTCACACTCAAAGTTAAGACAGTACACATTTCTTTTTCTATATCCTGTCAATATGACCTTTTGATCACTTGACCTTTTGATATGACATTCAATCTTAATAAATGAAATGTCATATCCTAAATCACTCAGCTGACTTATGCTTATAAGGTTATTTTTCAAACCCTTCACATAGGCCACTTGAGTGATATCAATCTGGTTATTAGAAATGTTACCAAATCCTGTGATGATTCCTTTTTTAGAACCACCAAATGTTACTTTTGGCCCATTCATGATAGGTGAGTAGTCCTTCAGCAACCCCCTTGTTCCAATCATGTGCCTGGAACATCCACTGTCCAAGTACCATATAGGGGCATGGCAACTTGGACTCACCTGCAATAAAGAATTACTTAACCTTAGAACCCAAATGAGTTTTGGGTCCTTGGTTCATGTTAGCCTGAAATTTAACAAATCTGCCTGCAGCTTTTCTAACAGGCAAACTGCTATTCTACTTGACACTGGAATTGTGCCAACAGTCTAAGGCAAAGTGGCCTATCTTGCCACAGCACCAGCACTCAAACTTATTATACCTTTGTTTTAGTACAACTTTAGCTGAATTAATAGCAGCAGATCTATTATTCTGTGCTGGGGCTTTACCTTTCTTTTTGGACTTAGCAGCCCAAGCTGTTCTCTTAAAGCCTATTCTTGCCTTACACTTTTGTGACACAAACTCATCTATTAAGGGTAATACAGAGTTTGGCTTAGAAAAACTAGCCACAATCTCCTTTTCTTTCTGAAGTCTATTCTCCAGATTTTTTATTTGATCATTCTTGAATGTGATTGTTCCCATTTGAATAACAGTTATGTTTTTCAATCTGGCAATCTCATTCAACTTTTGATCCAGCAACTTCTCTGAATCAGATGCAGCCAACTTAAGATCTGTAATTTCCTTAGCCAGAGTTTTGGCCAGGTTTCTGCTTTTCTTTAGTGCCTGCAACAAGTCCCCATATTCATCTATCAGCTGATGAATATCACCTTCAGACTCAGACCCATCCACATCACTTGATGCAGAAGTTGCTGACTCTGACCCAGTACTACAATCTGAATTTCTAGAAAAACATTGTACCTTACTAGGACCAGGCTGATCTTGGCACTTGTCTTCTTCTGACACAGCCATCAGTCTCTTGCACTGATGGTCTTCTTGTTCATAGATAGAGTTCAGCACTTGCAGAAACTCATCTTCTTCATCTGCTGCATATAGACCAATGTATGCCTCAGCTTCAGATTCTGACTCTGAAGATGATTGGTCTGTCAAGCTTTTCTCCTTCTTAGTAACAAAGGATTTCTCCTTTTTGCTCTGGTGTTGAATCTTCTTTTTATCAGCAGACTCTTTTCTTTTGTCTGGACACTCAGCCACAACATGTCTAGGCCTATTACAGCAGTAGCAAACTATCTTTGATGTTGTAGATTTGCTTGGCTTAGACCTGCTCCTGTCCTTCCTGGATGACTTCCTCTTTTGATAATAGTCATCCTTAGGCTGAGATGAGGAGGTCTTACACTTCCACTGCTTCTTCTTCAGGAATCTCTGAAACTGCCTTGTGAAGGCAGCAAAGTCTTTATCTGAGTCACTACTGTCTGAACTTTGGTTGTCTGAATTATCTGAAGCAATTTCAGTAACTATCTTAGGAGGTGATGGAGACATCCTCCTATTCTTCCTAGTGGCTTCAACCTTGAAGGCCACAGTCTTTTCTCTATGCTCCCCTTTTGCACTTTTCTCTTCCTCTTTCCTAGCCATCAACTACATCTCATATGACAGCAATTTTCCAAACAAAGTTGGAGGAGAGATATCTGCAAGTTTGGCCACTTCCCTAATGGCACAAATCTTAGTGTCCCAATCCTTTATCAAGGATCTTAGGAATTTATCATTCAGTTCATATGTACTGAAGATTCTTCCATAGGACATTAGCTTATTTACTATTCTATAGAACTTTTTATAACACTCAGTTATACTATCAGACTTTCCTTGTCTGAAACTCTCATATTCCTAGTTCAGCATAGACTTTTTATCTTGTCTGACTTCTTCAGAACCCTGCATGTAGACTATCAAAGTATCCCACATTTCCTTGGAGGTCTTGCAGTGAATCAAATTTTTAAAGGTTGAATCATCTATGGCACTTACTATAATATTCTGGGCTCTTTTATCCATAGTTGCCAGGATGATCTCATCCTTAGTCATCTCTAAAAAATCCTTGGGAATTCATTAGTTTGCATCTAGAACTGACAACTTCATTGGAATATAAGGACCTTCCTTTACTGTAATGTAGATCCTTGAATCAAAAGCCTCCATAAACTGCCTGACCCTTTCTTTCCATATTCCAAATATCTCCTTCATGCATATGGGTAATTTCATAGAACCCAGTTCCTTATAATTTTCTCCTGAACCCATTTTCTTGATCTTGAATCTGCCTTATGGATCTAACTCAGACTGTTAAGTCCTTCTTTGAGTAACCTCCCTCTGATACCACTTGAAATAATTAGTGCCTAACCACCTAGAGGGGGGTGAATAGGTGTAATTCCTTTTTCTTGAAAGGCAGCAAATCTGTTCAGTTAAATAATCAATAACAGCTAGATCTACAGCTAACACAGTACAGCATTCACAGAATCATACAATCACAGAGTGAACATAGGTTTTATAGTGGTTCCCCAAGGTCTGGGTACATCCACTTTCCCTCTTCGCCTATCTAGCAGTGTGCTAGATTCGGCCTAACTTCTTCTCTTCACCTCAGATCCGCAGATCTTACAGCTCAGAACCCAATCAAGGTTCCTATAACTCATAGTGAGTCCACACTCCTATAGCTCAGGCACACAGCCCTACCTCAGCCTTCAACAAGGCCTACAACTCAGAGATAACAATCTCCTACAGCTCAGGCACACAGCCCTACCTCAGCCTTCAACAAGACCTACCACTCAGAGATCAAATCTCCTACAACTCAGCCTTTATAAAAATAGGCTTACAACTCAGATCTAGAATAGATCCTGCAAAAAATAGATTTAAGTTTGTAATTAACCACCACCCAGATAGAGAGAGAAGGGATGGATGGTTTCTTCATCAGTTCTTGGAAGAAACTGATGGCAGAGAACAACCACTCTTAGCTTTCTTCAAAGCTTCTTGAATCTGAACTCAGTAGGGTTGAACTCCTTTGAAGTTGATCTTCAATCAGCTCCTTTCTTGAAATTCAGATCTCAATCTGAATCCTTCTTAGAAGATTGGTTCAGGATCTGCACATGAGGGACTTGATGATGAAAGCCCCTTTCTTCTTTGGAGCTCTCTTTCTCCAACTTCTTCTTAGATCTTCTCACGAAAATCATCTTAATTCTGTATATGTTTCTTTTGTGTCTTCTTCAGTTCAAAAATCATCTTCTGTTGAAGGAGAATGCCTTTATATAGACTTTCTCCATGGTAACCGACTGATCCGGTTTCTAACAAACTTCTGATAGCTCTGACAGTTGTAGTATACCGGTTAGAAATGGCAGCTGTCAAGTCATCCAATCACTTCTTGAAATATTGTCTCTATCTGAAAGTGTCGGGACTGAACTTCATCATGTGTTGACACAAGTAGACTAAGTGTCGACACAAGCCTTGGTGGTGTCGACACATCTCCTTTGTTGTAGATACTGCTTCTTGACACAGCTTCTGTAGAATGTGTTGACACTAATTCTGTGTGTCGACACAATCACTTCTTCTTTTTAACTTAGTTGAAACTCTGCTGTGTGTAGACACAAGTTCTGTGTGTCGACACAGTTGATATCGACTAAGCTACTCGATGTGTCGACACTGCCTCTTGGTGTCTACATAGTTGATGTCGACTAAGCTTCTCTGTATGTCGACACTGCCTCTTGGTGTCGACACAGTTGATTTCAACAATGCTTTCTCTGTGTGTCGACAATGCCTTCTCTGTGTGTCGACAATGCCTCTGTGTGTCGACACAGTTGCTTCTGGTGTCGACACAGCCTTTCCAGATGTCGACACAATTAACTCCAAGTGTCGACACAGCTTTTCTCCAGTGTCGACACAAGCCTTTATAAGTGTCGACACAGCTTCTCCTGGTGTCGACATATGGACTTAGAAATTTTCCTGCATTCCTGCATTTACTTAACCTGCATATATAAACTCAAAACAACATCAAATACACCTTGATGCATATCATTGAGTAGGGTGAGGCTTCTTCAAATCTGGTACACATTTTCCAATGTACCCAACAAACATAAAATCTCATCATTTGTTAATGTTAAAAGAGAAGCCTTGTTTCGAACATATTTGGGTGTTCGAATCTACCTGCTTCGTGCATGTTTTAGATGCTCTCAGAACGAAGCTAGATGAGAAATCACGGAAGCTAGTCTTCGTCGGATATGATGAGCGGAAGAAGGGCTGGAAGTGAATAGATCCTGCAACAAAGAAATTTGTCGTCTCAAGAGATGTTGTCTTTGACAAACTTATGTCGTATCAGGGTAGCTCATCTATAGAGCTATAAGAGAGCAGTTCAGATGGGGGTCAAGGAGAAGCTGCTCGGGATCTTTCGGTGGAGTTGCTTGTGTCACCAGGTGCTTCGGTGGTATCTAACTCTAGGGCAGAGGCTTCTAGATCTAGAAGCAAGGGGAGCGATGCTCCTGGTATACCCAGGATCAGATTTGGATCTGAATAAGCAGCGGGAGTGGTGGATCAGGGGCAAGCCCTACTGAGGTCTAAGTGGACAATTGTTCCACTAGCTTGGTATAGGGACGGGAACATGGTGAGTTTTGTCGCATGTTTCTTTGAAGGTCCCTTGGATGAACGGGAGCCAACGAGCTTTGAGAATGCCACTGACATAAAGGAGAGGGAAGTTGTCATGTATGAGGAGATGACCGCCCTCAAAAAGTGCGAGACTTGGGATCTTGTACCCAAGAGCGATGACATAACTCCTGTTACATGCAAGTGAGTTTACAAACTCAAGAAAAATACCGACGGTAGCATCGAGCGGTACAAGGCTCACCTTATAGCTTGGTGGTTCTCACAACAGTATGGGGAGGACTATGATGAGATGTTCAGTCTAGTGGCTAAGATGACTTCATTTCAGGTGTTGATTTCCCTTGCGGCTTGTCAAGGATGAAATATTTGACCACTAGATGTAAAGAATGCTTTCATTTACGACGAGATTGACAAGGATATCTTCATGGTGCAACCACCTATTTATGTCTCCGAAGATCATCCTGGACACGTCTACAAGCAGAAAAAATCCGTATATGGTCTAAAGCAGTTGCCTCTGGCGTTGTTCAGGAAGATCGCATAATATCTCCAATTTTGTGGTTACTTTGCTTCGGAATCGAATTCAAGTCTTTTTGTTGAGAAATGTGGGAGCTTCAGGTACTCGTTTTGTTGTATTCTAACGACATGATCGTCACAGGGAACTCAGAGGAGGAAGTAGTTAGGCCTAGGGTTGAGCGAGCTATTCGGTTCTAGATGAAGGATCTGGGTGAGCTCCACCATTTCCTTGGATTCGAGGTGGAGAGGCAGAAGAACGATGTGCTCATTTCCCAGAGGGGCTATGCGGAAATAATTATCAAGTGATTTGACATGCGGGAAGGGAAGAGTAGTTCTACTCCTCTAGAGGTCGGTCTGAAACATCAGCGGGATGAGGAAAGGGTTCTTTCAAACCCTTTAGTATTCCAGGATTTCGTGGGGAGTCTTATATATCTGATAATTACTAGGCTAGATGTTACTTATACAGTAGGCAGGGTTAGTCAGTATATAGCGGAGCCATTGAAACCTCATTTGGTGGAACCTAAAGAAATTCTTAAGTATGTAAAGTCTACCTCAGATATGAGTTTATTTTATAAGAGGGACACGAGATTCAGTCTACATGGGTATACAAATGATGATTATGTAGGAGATACAGTTGATTGGAGGTCAACGCCTGCTTACTTCTTCTTCACAAGATCGACAGTTATTTCTTGGTGTAGTAAAAGCAGGATTCGGTGTCCGTCTCCACTAGAGAAGCGAAATACAAGGCTTCGACCTTGGCTGCTCAGGAAGCCATTTGGCTTAGGATATTAGTGGATGACATCCATATGGAGGTGCGAAGTCCTACTCTGCTTTACGGTGATAGTGAGAGTGCTCTTAAACTTGTCAACAATCCAGTTTATCATGTGTGGACAAAGCACAACGAGATCGAGCATCACTTCGTTCGGCAGAAGGTGCTGGAGGGGTCTCTGACTGTTGAGCATGTGCATAGTGAGGAGAATGTCACAGACATCATCACGAAGCCACTATTGAAGGGATTGTTTATTCGGTTATGAGGATTGCTCGGGATGGTTTCCACTTCCCACTTCAAGGGGGAGTGTTGAAATTGTTGAAGTGGGAGAATAAGTGGAGTTGGGCGGTCTAACTGGGCAGACCGCATAGACTGCAGTTTTTGCCGCGGCCCGGCAGATAGGTTTGGCAAACTACCTTTTGGCAGGTGTCGGTTATTTCTTGAGGTATGGCTCAGCAAACATCCTTGGTAAACCAAGCGATTAGGGTTAGCTAACCGCGGGAGTGGCGGACTCATATTGAGTTCTCCGAGTCTGGCATAGTTGTTGTTGTGGACTTTTCTAGAGCTCGCCGGTGTCCGACAGGTCTATGTCTGGATGTTAGACCGTGGAGGTTGGCACAGCTGCGTGGATTGGTTTGCCTGGAGTCTGCACTGTCTGATGGAGTAGTCTGTAAGATTGGCGTACTGGTGTTGTTCGGTAGAGGCGCGGTTTTGTTCTGGTGGTGAGGGTTGATTTGAGACCACGAAGCTTGTTGTGACTTGGTCTTGTGTGAATAACTCCAATTTATTGCCTAGCTAGCTGAGGTCGCCTATGGTGCGGACTGGTTCTTAAGCTCGCCGAGCTCAGCAAGTTTGCAACATGGTCGTTGAAAGTCTTTGAATAAAAGGATAACTAATCACCTAGAAGGGGGTGAATAGGTTATTAAGGTCTTTTTGATTCTTTTTAGATTCTTTAAGCCTTTAACTGATTATGTTGTGTGTTATGATATGACTGTTGATGATTTCAAGAATATCACCCAGATGACATAGTAGCTTTATAGTGGTTCCCCAGTATATGGGTACATCCACTGTTCCTCCCGCCTTTCTAACAGAATGTTAGACAAGACACTTCTCCAATAACTCGGTTCCTCAGAGATTACAACACGATCCCACCGGATCACAACCTCCACTGAGACCTTCAACACAGGCACTCGGCCTAACCACACAGTAATCACCTGATCACCTACTACAGGCACAAATGCCCTGCAACATAGGCTAAAACCACAGCCCTACCACACACAGATCCAAAACTGGATCCTGCCACTCAGATCTATAACAGATCCTACACTAAGCCTTTATAACTTAGGCTTTTATTAGAAACCAGGTTGGGGGTCCCACACGGGTAAAGGCCCGGCCCTGGTCGACTACAGTCTAACACATCCCCAACCAAATCTCCATGAAAGGCTCTAAATTCACACACGGGAATATTGCACGGCAGGTTGTTGAGAGCTGGTCTCGATCCCAGCACCTCCTTTATCAAACCCTTATTCAGGGACCAGATACTCAACTATGTTGCAGCACAGTTGGGTATCTGGTCCCTGAATAAGGGTTTGATAAAGGATGTGCTGGGGTCGAGACCAGCTCTTGACAACCTACTGTGCAATATTCCCGTGTGTGAATTCGGAGCCTTGCATGGAGATTTGGTTGGGGATGTGTTAGACTGCAGTCGGCTAGGGCCGAGCCTTTACCCGTGTGGGCCCCCCAGCCTGGTTTCTAATAAAAGATGGCCATATTTTGTTAGAAACCAGGCCGGGGTAGACAACAACACTCGCCAGTCCATGGCCGACTGCAGTCAAATGGAAAACAAGCATCCCCAACCAAATCTCTCGGGGTCCCACATATTGGGTAAAGACCGAGTAGGTTGTTGAGGCCCGGGTCTTGATCCCGGGACCTCCTTTATAAGAGGTGCCTTAGCCAACATCTCATACCCAACTGCACTATAGTGGGTATGAGGTCCCGGGATCATGCCCCGGGCCTCAACAACCTACCCGGCCTTTACCCGATATGTGGGACCCCGAGAGATTTGGTTGGGGATGCTTGTTTTGCATTCGACTGCAATCGGCCATGGCCATCTCATGAAAGAACCTACCAACCAAACAGTTCATTTCAAAACCCAAGTTTTGAGATGAAGGGTGGCGGCGTACATGAACATGGAGGGGAGAAAGTTGAATGCGATGTGTGATTAATCCCAACCACAAGACCGCGGGGATATTCCTCCCTAGGGGGCCCATCGGGGTCAACACCCAGACCTGGAACGCAGTGGGAAAGCCATGACACGGTCCCACATACACGTATCCTGCTGGCAAATCAATCTCAATACACCCCCGCAGCAGGACAACCTGGCTCTGATACCATGAAAGAACTGAAAGTGTTCAGTTGTCTACCTAAATCACCTAGAGGGGGGTGAATAGGTGAGTTGTGCGTTTTTTGCGGAATAAAAAATTAGCGATCAATGCGCAGAAAATAATCAAGCAATCACAGAGGACACAGAGATTTATAGTGGTTTCCCAACCATGGATGCATCCACTTTCCACTCACCGATCTAGCAAGCACTAGACTCGGCTACTCCACTATCACAGATTGAAACCAATCCTACGCCTCAGAACAAAGTTCCTACAACTCGATCCACAATACAGATCTACACTCGGAAGATGAAAACTTCCTACAACTCGGAGAACAAAGCTCCTACACACTCGGAGAGTAATCTCCTATAACAATAAATTGAGAATATGAAATACAAACAATAATATTTCTCAGATCTGAAAATTTCGGCCAAGGTCTTCCTCTTGAACTTTGCGGCTTTATCAGAAATTATTGAAGAAGATACTCGGCAAGATCCGGATCTGAAACTTCTTGACTCACACGATCCGAGAGAATATGAAGAAGTTGAAGAACAATCTCGATCTGTAAGTCGACTGATTTGAATCGTCTTGAACGAAAGCCCTAGGCAATTTGCACGATGAGGATCGGCGGCGGCTTCCGTTTAGGAAAGAGAAAAGTGGATTCAGAGTACTTAGAATTGTTCTTTTCAGCGCTTCTTCTTGTTAGGGTTAGTCGAAATGACAAGACCTTATATAAGATCTCCCTAATGGTCATAATTAACATTAATGACGTCCACGTGGACCAATCACGTCAAGTCATTTGAAAATCCCGTCAGTTTAGGACTTAGTGAATTTTTTTGAAAAATTGTCTGCATTACTCGAGTGAAATAAGAGTTACCCGAGTACTACTTCAGGTTCTCGAGAAGAAAATAACAGAGTGCTCGAGAAGAAGATATTCAGAAAATCCAGAACAAAATTCATCATCACTCGAGTGGAATAAGAATTACTCGAGTGCTAGAAAGGTCACTCGAGAGGTGGAGATGAACTACTCGAGAAAAAGACTTGGAGAAAATTCTGGAAGATAAAAACTGATTACTCGAGTACTGGATCTAGACAACTCGAGAAGTAAGCAGATTTCTTGAGTACATAAACAATACTACTCGAGTGAGGTAAATAGAACTCGAGAATTTTGCTTCTGTCACTCGAGACAAAGAGCTTATCTACTCGAGTGGTTAACTTGACTACTCGAGTATAAGACTTAGAAAAATTCTGAGATAGAGAATCTGTTAACTCGAGAATAAGAAGGGGTCTACTCGAGTAATGAAACTGGCCACTCGAGAACTATGTTCAGACTTCTCGTGAACCATTCCCTTACTCGAAAGTCAGACTTAACTTACTCGAGTACTATCAGAAAATCTACTTGAGTACTTAAGTTCTTCTTGAGTAAAATACTTAGAATAAAATTATTTCCTGAAAATTTTCCTTTTTTCTATGGAATCAGAACCATGTCTTTCTCCAACAATCCTAGTGCTTGAAAAATGAAGTGCATCCCAATAGAGAGGATACACATTAGTCAACACCATGATTCACACAATGAGGGATTACATTATATGGTCTTGTGTTTGATGACCCATTGTAGACTGACATTGGTATACACTTGGCAATTAAGTCCTGTAAACACATAACTCAAACAATACATCAAATACAAGTTAATTCATCTTAGTTCAAGGGCGACTTCACCAAATCTAGGTTATTGTGGATACAATACCCAACAATCTCCCCCTATTTGTAGAAGTCAGAACCTTCTACACTAAGGTGAATTACATAAACAAATAAAGAGCTAGATATACAAGAGAGAAAACAAAGTAACATGCACAAGGATTATGAGCAAAGAGTAGATTAATAAAATTAAGGATGTATATAAATAGAATTGTCCAAAAAGTCATTTCTACACAATTCTCATCCACACTCTTATAACTTTCTTCAATCTTAAGCTTGATGTTGTTGTTGTTGTTGTTGTCTATCCTTCTTTTCTTGTTGCCTCCTTTGATAGCTGTATAGCTTTGGGTAGTACTTGGGAGGTTTTGGAGGTGCAGTAGGATTGTTCCTTCCATGCTCTCTATCATAGAGTCTTCTCTTGGTCATAGATTTCTCATACAAGTCCAATTCTTGGGAGCTGTAATGATCATGTGTATTCTCATTGAAGTCCAAGACAAACTTGAGAGTATCAAGAGTAAGTGACTTTGATGTAGGAGTCCAAATCTCTGCATATTTAGGAGCTTTCCTTTTCTCTGCCTTTGGAACTGGAATGGATCTTCTGGCAGAAGCTCCATCACCATACTTCCTTTTCTTTGGGATATGAATCTCAAGAGGAGCTTGAAAGAATATATCTGATGGATCTGATTCCCAAACCCGAGAATAAGATTCTTGAGGAGGGGCTTCAGAGCCTTCAGGTCTTGGAGAGAAAGTAGGCTGAGGAACTAGAGCTGGAGATAGAGGAGCTAGGGGATTCACATGATGAGGAATAATGTTTGGATCTGGTTGAAAATCAGGGAATATCTGGTTGTGCATCCACACAGCTGTATCATAGGTATGGAATTTTACACTGTGGATCTGATTCTGCCCATCATCATGAATTTCCTTTAGCTTTGCTTCCCAGAGAGTTTGCTTGGCAGCATCTGAGGTTTCTAAATATCCTTTGACTAATGTCTCCCCCTTTCTGACTTCTACAGTGAGTTCATCTATGGCAGTTTCTTTGAAAGTGCCTACTTCATCACAGATTTTGAACATGTTCTCTTGGGCTAGCTTTTCTAACTGAATCTGATTATTAGCAAGAGTAATAGATTGCTCCATCACTTTGCCAACACTAGTAATGGTGTGATCCAAAGCTTTGCCACCTATCTTGAATAACTGTCTTAACTCATCAGTATTGTGTTGAATTTTAGCAAATCCTCTGCTCATCTCTTTTTCAAGAGCAGAAACTTTATCTTGAACAACTTTGAGAGAGTCATCAAAAAACTTTCTCTAGTCGAGCAGCATCTGTTCTATCTTACTTATAAGATCATTTGCAGCATGATTTGGAGTTGCAGTAGGAGGAGGAGTTGCAGTCTGAGGAGCTGGAGGAGGAGGAACAGTCCATGGAATAACTTCTTCAATAATGACCGAGCTCTTAGCTCTGGTTGTGTGAATCAGAGCATCTCCTTTGTCACGACCCGCATTTTCACCGCAAAGAGACAGCTTATCAGAGTAAGGGAAAATGCGCGTCATGATGCCACGTCAGCAGGGGATAACTGCGGACGCTCAGGCAGACACCAAACTAATCATGAAGAAAGGTTCTTTTTAAGTTATTTTAAGGAAAATCAGTTAAGTGCAGTAGTTAGCCGTATCCCTCGGATTAGTGGCTCATCTAGTCCACGAATCAAAATATATTATACGTTGCGGAAAAATACTTGATTAGATTAACTCAAACATCCTACATGAGCAAAACGTCCCTAAAGGACAACTCATGCTATGCAAGACTCTAAATTTATTATAGTAGGAAAGATAGCTTTTACGGTCACTAAAAATAACAGGTTAGAGTTTCAAATTATGCATTACATGAAGTAATAGTAGTAGATTTTATAGTTGAAAATACCTAACATGCATTCCTAGCATAAATCCTCCCAGAGAACAAGTAATCCACATCCACATCTAAAGAAATGAGCAGCTAGCAAGTATCAAACAGCTAACAATTCAGTGGGCGCCAACAAACTGACACAAACCCACGAATAAAAGTATGTCTGAACTAGTAAAACTAAACAAACAATAAACTACCTCGCTAAGACGAGGCAACAACCATGGCCAACACTGCCGCCCAGAAAACTCCAAAACCAGCACTGCTAACTACTACTGCTCTGAACCTGAGTCATTCCAAAGACAGAACACCTCAGCAAGAAGGTACAAATGGTGGCACGAAAAATAATAAGTCGAAATAAACAAAGGTCAACAGGGGTACCATCCCAAGACCAAAAATACTGAAGTAAAGTACAAAAGAAAACAGGGCATCAACAGGAAAAGAACTCCTACGTGATTTGTCACGTTCCACAAGGGTACACCAGACGCACGAGGCTATAAGGTGACTACATGAATAATTCACAAGAAAGAAAATACAAACCTTTATTAGGCACCTGTGGTAGACTCTACCCAAAAACACGGGCGAAGTGGTCACTCTTGGACACACCACCCAAAGACACGGGAGAGGTGGTCACTCTTGGACACACCACCCAAAAACAAAACGGATATATAATCCATCTACCTGCGAGGGAGTCTCATACTCTCCACTATACACCACAGACATCCAAAAACCAGGTAGACTTCCACAAGGCACTAATGAAGGTAACAGACACTGTGGAGGTGGAATCGCCCACTAACTCCCCTAATCAAGAAACCCAAAGAAAACATAACACAAATATCTCGGGATTTGGCTCGACAGATTCTACTTGACATTACTAGATTCGAGACGCAGTTGATCAACCCTTAAGGACGATTTACAATCTTAGATAAACTCTAATACGTTCGATAACGATAAATAGGCCAATTAACGCCAACACTAAAAACATTCTATCAAACCAATATGGAGTTACCAGATTCAGTTAGCGAAACAAGATTTAGAAATTTTCAAGTGATCGAAAAATTAGACAGCTATAATTTGGAAAGAAGATCAGGGAACAAAACTCATTCGTTACCATCAAATCGGACAAGGAGAAACGAGGGGAAACCACCACTTGCCTTGATTTTACCGGAAAAGTCCACCGAATCACTCCACGTCGTAGATCGGGGCAAAAGGATGCGGGAGGAGTTGAAATCTTGACAAAAATGACCAAATAGAGTTTAGGGCCGAAAAACGCTAACGAGAAATCTCAAGAAACGGGGAAGAAATTACCACGAGGGCGTAGCTCTCGGCGAGAGCTTTCCGGATCTATATTCGGATGAAGATTGCGAGCACCGGGGCACCGTCGGCGGCCACCGGAAGGTTCACAAAAAATTTTCTCTCTCACGATCATGGCGCTCTGGTTCGGGAGGAAAAGAATCGGAGAAGATGATGGAATTCTCTCTGATATAAATATGTATATAAATATATACACATATATATGTATAAAAAGATATATAAATATATATATATATAAAAGTAGCCAACATGAAAGTTGTAGATCTCGTGGAGACGCACAAATTTCATGTTAACCATTTTTCCATACGACATTGTTTTGATGCCTAAAAAGGCTCCCGAACATAAACTGCAACGGATTACACGAGAACAAGCTTACGGGTACTCGAGAGGTAGAAAACGGCTACTCGAGTGGGCAAAAAAAATAGTCACTCGAGTAAATATAAAAAGTACTCGAGTAAAATAAAAGTACTCGAGTATAACAAAAAAAGTACTCGTGTATGAGAGAAGGACTACTCGAGTAGTAAAATAATCACTCGAGTAGGTGAGAAGATCACTCGTGTACCTGAAGAAGAAGTACTCGAGTAAAAGGAAATTCTCTCGAGTAACTGAAGAAGGGGGGTACACGAGTACACAGAAGGCACACTCGAGAGGTTTAGAAGAGTACGCGAGTTGAATTACTGCAGATGAGAAAAAATTTGCATAAAGAACAATTTCTTTACAAATATATCCTGGAAATTAAACTATATAAATGAATAGTGTTTTTCATTTTTGAATAGTACTTTAATATTAAAATATTCATGTTTATATATTTTTGAATAAGGAAACTACGAGATCAAAACGGAGGCCCGAACGCGCGCCGAATCAAGCGAAATTCGCACCGTAGGCGAACACTGACGCTACGAACACAACAACGAAGTCAAAAACAGAATCTGACGAGCCATTCCCGAGATATTAATCTTCGAAGTATACGGCGAACATAAACAAATCCAAAACTTCAATCGCGCGCCGAGACTCCAAAAATGCTCGGATTGCGACGAAACTTGACGAGCAAGTCCAAAATTACTTAACTTAAATTCCAACTGCAAAATTTTCCCATTACAACAAGAATTTGGCCTACTCGACCGCACGGACGCGAAAATGCCTTAACGGCATTGCGCCGTCAACTCGACGTTAAAAGTAACGTCACGACGTCATTAATCTGACGTTGCCCAAACAAATAAATTCATCGAAAAATCGGAGGTGTTACAGTCACTCTACTTAAAAAGAAGTTTCGTCCCGAAACTTATCACAACTCCAAAACCAAACCAAAATCGATAAAACCATGCATAACTGAAAACATAACAACATACCTGAAACTAAGAGAAGAGGTGCGGATGAGATTCCCTCATCGCCGATTCCAACTCCCACGTCGCGCTCTCGACGTCTTGATTTCTCCAAAGAATCTTGACCATAGGGATGGTCTTTCTCCGCAACACACGCTCTTGAGAATCCAGAACACGAATAGGTTCTTCCACATATGTAAGATTGGGCTGAATCTGGGGTATCGAGTCGAGGACTTGACGATCACTAAGAACACACTTCCGCAACTGGCTCACATGGAACACATCATAGACACCAGGGAAGGTCGCAGGCAAATCCATCCTATAAGCTGACACTCCGATGCGCTCAAGAATCTGGAAAGGTCCCACATACCGTGGTCTAACTTGTGGTTCCTTCCAAATATTTTAACACCAGACATCGGAGAAACCTTCAGAAAAACCAAGTCTCCAACCGCAAACTCCAGATCGACCCTTCGTAGATTTGAATACTTCTCATAGCGCTCTTGATCCACACGAAGATTTTCCCGAATGTGAGTCACGGCACAATTCATCTATTCAAGGGCTTCCGGACCTAACAACGGTCTCTCACCAACTTCAACCCAAAATAATGGAGTTCTACAACGCCTCCCATACAAGGCCTCAAACGGAGCCATCTGCAGACTCTCTTGATAACTATTATTGTAAGCAAACTCCATGAGTCTGAGACGCTCATCACAAGCACCACCATGATCCAAAATATAACACCTGATCATATCCTCTACGATCTGATTTACCCTCTTCGTCTGACCATTAGTCTGCAGATGATAGGCGGTGGAATACCTTAAATTAGTACCCAACCCCTCCTGTAAACTCTTCCAAAAGCGAGACGTAAATCTAGAGTCTCAATCTGATATAATGTTAACAGGAACTCCATGCAACCTGATGACCTCTTCAAGATATAACTCAGCTATCTTCTTCATCGAGTACCCAACCTTAAATGGAACAAAGTGAGCAGAGTTTTCCAATCTGTCGACTATAACCCAAACAGAGTCGTGCCCACGAGGAGATTTTGGCAGACCGGTGATGAAATCCATTGAAATACTCTCCCATTTCCAACTTGGAATATCAAGCAGTGTCAATTTACCATCAGGCCTTCTATGATCAGCCTTAACACGCTGACATGTATAACATTCCGATACAAACTTTGCGATATCATTCTTCATCCCTGACCACCACACAATTTGCTTTAGATCTTTATACATCTTATTGGAACTAGGGTGGTAGGCTACACTGGAACCATGAGCTTCAGCACAGATCTTAGCTCGAATGTCGCCAAAGGCGGGCACGCAAAATCTACCCTGATACTTCAAGGTGTCCAACTCGTCCACGGAGAAATCAGGTAGCTCTCCCTTCACAGTTCTATTCTGGAGGTGCAACAAATCAGGATCATCCTTCTGATGTGCTCGAGTAAGGGAAATCCAAGAGGGTTCCTCTACTTCTAGACTAGCAGACACAGTACTACTCCCAACCTCAATATCCATCAACAAAAATTCTTCTACCAAGGACTGTACCGATAGATTAAAAATCTTAGCGGTCTTTCTACTCAAAGCATCGGCTACTACATTAGCCTTTCCTAGATGATAAAAAATTTCCACTTCATAATCCGCCACATATTATAACCACCGACGCTAGCGTAGATTTATTTCCTTCTGAGTGAATACGTACTTCAAACTCTTATGATCCGTATAGATCTTGCACAACGCGCCGTACAATAAGTGTCTCCAAATCTTCAGCGCATAAATTACGGCAGCAAACTTCAAATCATGCGTAGGATAGTTTCTCCTGTGGATCTTTAGTTGCCTCGATCCATACGCGATCACCTTACCATCTTGCATTAGAACACAACCAAGTCTGATGTGTGACGCATCAACATACACAGCATACTCAACTCCTTCACTAGGTAAGGTTAAAATCGGAGCAGTACATAATCTCTTCTTCAGCTCTTGGAAAGCCTCTTCACACTTATCACTCCAAATGAAAGCAGTATTCTTCTGAGTAAGTCTAGTTAGAGGTGCAGACAACACCGAAAATCCTTCCACGAATCTTCTATAATAGTCAGCTAGGCCTAAGAAACTCCTAATCTTCATAGGTGTATAAGGTCTCTCCCATTCCATCACAGCAGAAATCTTGGTCGGATCTACAGAAATACCATCCTTGCTTACCACATGACCCAGAAAGGATACATGAGGTAACCAGAACTCACACTTACTCAACTTCGCATATAACTTATGCTTCCTCTGGGTCGACAAAACCAAATGCAAATGCTGAGTATGCTCCTCAACATTATGGGAATACACCAATACATCATCGATAAACACAATAATGAATCGGTCCAAGAAATCCTTAAACACCCAATTCATCAAATCCATGAAAGCAGAGGATGCATTGGTCAAACCAAAAGACATCACCAAAAACTCATAATGTCCATGCCGTGAACGGAAAGCGGTTCGGGGAATATCTGCCTCACGAATCCTCAAGTGGTGATAGCCTGAGCGAAGATCGATCTTTGAAAATACCGAGCTACCACGCAATTGGTCGAACAAATCATCAATCCTTGGCAGGGGATATCTATTCTTAATGGTTACGTTATTCAATTCTCTATAATTGATGCAAAGTCTCATCGATCCATCTTTCTTCTTTACGAACAAAACTGGAGCACCCCATGGAGACGTACTTGGCCTAATAAAACCACAACTGAGCAACTCATCGAGCTGAGTACGCAAATCATCGAGCTCACGCGGAGCCATACGATACGGTGCTTTAGCAATAGGATGAGTACCTGGCTCGAGGCCTATCACAAACTCTATCTCCCTTTCAGGAGGAAGTCCTGGAAGACTATCAGGAAAGACATCTGGAAACTCTCGCACCACCGAGACATCCTCAAGACGTGGTGTAACAAAAGCTGTCTCCAGAGCAGAAATAGAAACCAAAAACGTCTCGCAACCAGACTCTATAGCACGACAAGCACATACCGCAGAAATGACAGGGGAAACTCTGTCCTGAAATCCATAGACGCACATAGGTTGTCCGTCATCCATTCTGAAATCCAATCGCTTAGCCTTGCACTGGATGACTGCATCATACTTGTACAGCCAGTCCATGCCCAGAATCACGTCAAAATCAGACAAATCCAAAATCATCAGATCCGCAAAGGCCAGAAAATTGCCAAGATAAATAGGGCATCTCAGAACTCCTTAGTTAGATATCACAGAATCACCGGAAGGGAGCTTGACATTGAAGGAGCCTCTCAAGTGGTCCACACTCAGGCGATGTTTATCAACAAATCTCTGGGCCCCAAAGGAATGGGTGGTACCCGAATCGAAAAGAACGCGGGCACACCTATTTTGCACCTTAAACTCCCCTAAAACTGTAACATACATAACTAAACGAACGATAACTAGGGCAACAACGATAACTAACAAGGATAAATTAAAATGAGGCTAACCTAATATCACTTGCATAGAGGTTTGGGATTCCTCGCTGGTCATCACATTCAGCTTTCCTTTTCCTTTATCCAGGTTTGGTTGCGGTGGTAGAGCTCGAAGTGGGGCAGGCTGCAGCGGGGGCTGAGCCTAGTGTCCCTTCTGCCCACGCTGGAAGCAAATACTTTCTTTCATCCAGCAGCGAGTCACGTCATTACCCTTCCTTGTACAGAACGAGCACACAAGCTCTCCCTTGGGTGCACCATGGATGGCATGCACCTGCTGCTGCTTCAGGGTGGCAGTCCTCTTGAAGCACCTTTCGTAGGGGTGGCCAGGACGACCACAGAAGCTACATACTTCCTTACTTTTCTTCTTCGAAGAAGGGCCAGATGCCCTGGAGCTACCATCCTCAACGCCTTTTCTTTTCTCCTTCCTTGCCGCAGCACCGCAGTTCTTGGCATTTTCAATCGCCTCCACTTTTAAAGCGGCTTCCACTGCTTCAGCATAACTTTCAGCTTGGTAAGCGCATGCCAACTGCTGGACATCGCTTCTTAATCCTCCCAAGAAATGTTTCACTCTACCCTCCTCAGAAGCTACCAAGTCAGGAGCAAACCTGCTCAGTTTGCTAAACTCAATCTTGTACTCTCTCACGGTGAGCTGTCTCTGCTTTAGATGCAGGAAGTTATTCATCAGATGGTCCTGCTCGACCGAGGGTAGAAACTTCTTCAGCAGCATCTTCTTAAAAGATTCCCAAGAACATCCTTCCTTCAGACTCTCCCTTTCCCGAATCCACCAGCTCTTTGCCAGGCCCTTTAACTGATAGGCTGCAATCATCACCTTTTGTGCCTCTAGAATACTGGAATACGAAAACATCTCCTCGATGGAGATGATCCAATCATCTATAATCAGAAAGTCAGCACTCCCGTCGAAGATGGGAGGACCCAACCGCTGGAAGTGCGATATGAAATTCATTTCTGGTGGTATCGCCATCGGGGGCACTAGAGGAGCAGGGGTATCGGGCACGGCTTGGCCCGAGGCGGGCTCTTGCGCTGAAGGTTGCTGCGCGGGAGCGGCAGACAACAAAGACTCAATTTGCGATTGCATCACAACCAATTGTCTCGACAGAGCCTCATTGCTCTGACGCAGACTCTCGATAATCACATCACTTTGCGCACCTGATGACTCACCCTCCGACTGGGGAGTCGACCTCGTCGCAGGACGCTTTGGCGGCATTTCTAAAAAGCAAACGAACAACTCATCAAAATCCTAGCTTACAACAAAGCCACACGACTAGTTCAGACCATACAAAAAAAATACTTGCTTACGCTGCAACTTGCTCTGGGATTTTATAATGATGTTATGTCCTACTTAGGATGATATCCTCTCATCCTATTGACTCTCGTGTCTATGACATGAATGCATGTATTTATATTCATTTTCTAATTTAAAATCATGTAAGTACATATGTCATCCCGCAAATCTTTAGCTTGGCACGTTGTGCTTATGCAATGTTATGCTCTGCATGATTGTGCTATGCATTCTAAAAAGGCCCTAATGCATGTTATGAGCGGCATACGCATGAAAATGTTATGCATCCCATGCTACATGACATTCTCATGCAACGAAAAAGAAATGTGTTAGTCGCATTCATGTGGTGAGGTTATGCATCCCATACTACATAACCCTCACATGTTGCCCCTATGGTGGATCCATGTACAGACACATATAATGCATCCCATACTACATAATATGCCCTGTATACTTCATGTTATGCTATGAGTGCAATGTTCGTGCTTCAGCCAAGACGTGCTGATGACATATCAGTGTGTGTATGATACGATGCTCAACACCTAATACCTACAATGAAAGGTTGCCAGACAAATTGTCAAGCAACCTCCCTCTGATACCAACTATCAAAACCCGCATTTTCACCACAAAGAAACAGCTTATCAGAGTAATGGAAAATGCGCGTCATGATGTCACGTTAGCAGGGGATAACTGTGGACGCACAGGTAGACACCAAACTAATCATAGAGAAAGGTTCTTTTTAAGTTATTTTAAGGAAAATCAGTTAAGTGCAGTAGTTAGCAGTATCCCTTGGCTTAGTGGCTCATCTAGTCCACAAAACAAAATATATTATACGCTGCGGAAAAATACTTGATTAGATTAACTCAAACATCCTACATGAGCAAAACGTCCCAAAAGGCCAACTCATGCTATGCAAGACTCTAAATTTATTATAGTAGGAAAGATAGCTTTTACGGTCGCTAAAAATAACAGGTTAGAGTTTCAAATTATGCAATTCATTAAGTAATAGTAGTAGATTTTATAGTTGAAAATACCTAACATGCATTCCTATCATAAATCCTCCCAGAGAACAAGTAATCCACATCCACATTTAAAGAAATGAGCAGCTAGCAAGTATCAAACAACTAACAATTCAGTGGGCGCCAACAAACTGACACGAAACCACAAACAAAAGTATGTTTGAACTAGTAAAACTAAACAAACAACAAACTACCTCACTAAGACGAGACAACAAACACGGCCAACACTGCCGCCCAGAAAACTCCAAAACCAGCACTGCTAAATGCTACTGCTCTGAACCTGAGGCATTCCAAAGACAGAACACCTCAGCAAGAAGGTACGAATGGTGGCAGGAAAAATAATAAGCCGAAATAAACAAAGGTCAACAGGGGTACCAACCCAAGACCAAAAATACTGAAGTAACGTACAAAAGAAAACAGGGTATCAACAGGAAAAGAACTCTTACGTGATTTGTCACGTTCCACAAGTGTACACCAGACGCACGAGGCTATAAGGTGACTACATGAATAATTCATAAGAAAGAAAATACAAACCTTTATTAGGCACCTGTGGTCGACTCTACCCAAAAACACGGGTGAAGTGGTCACTCTTGGACACACCCCCCAAAAATACGGGCGAGGTGGTCACACTTGGACACACCACTCAAAAACAAAACGAATATATAATCTGTCTAACTGCGAGGGAGTCTCATACTCTCCACCATACACCGCAGACATCCAAAAACCAGGTAGACTTCAACAGGGCACTAATGAAGGTAACAAACACTGCGGAGGTGGAATCGTCCACTAACTCCTGTAATTAAGAAACCCAAAGAAACCATAACACAAATATCTCGGGATTTGGCTCGACAGATTCTACTTGACGTTACTAGATTCGAGACGCGGTTGATCAACCCTTACGGACGATTTACAATCTTAGATAAACTCTAATACGTTCGATAACGATAAATAAGCCAATTAACGCCAACACTAAAAACATTCTATCAAACCAATATGGAGTTACCAGATTCAGTTAGCGAAACAAGATTTAGAAATTTTCAAGTGATCGAAAAATTAGACATAGCTATAATTTGGAAAGAAGATCTAGGAACAAAACTCATTCGTTACCATCAAATTGGACAAGGAGAAACAAAGGGAAACCAACACTTACATTGGTTTTACCGGAAAAATCCACCGAATCACTCCACGTCGTAGATCAGGGCAAAAGGATGCGGGAGGAGTTGAAATCTAGACAAAACGACCAAAATAGAGTTTAGGGCCGAAAAACCCTAACGAGAAATCTCAAGAAACAGGGAAGAAATTACCACTAGGGCGTAGCTCTCGGCGAGAGCTTTTCGGATCTATATTCGGATAAAGATTTCAAGCACCGGAGCACCGTCGACGGCCACCGGAAGGTTTACGAAAAATTTTCTCTCTCACGATCACGCCGCTCTGGTTCGGGAGGAAAAGAATCGGAGAAGATGACGGAATTCTCTCTGATATAAATATGTATATAAATATATACATATATATATAGATATATAAAGATATATAAAGATATATAAATATATATATATTTATAAAAAGTTCTGTCCAAAAACGGAGCATTTACGCTCGGGTGCGCGGAAGACGAAAATAAAGGTTTAGGATGGCTTCAAATCGAAAAGTTGCCAACATGAAAGTTGTAGATCTCGTCGAGACGCACAAAGTTTATGTTAACCATTTTTCCATACGACATGGTTTTGATGCATAAAAAGGCTCTCGAACATAAACTACAACGGACTACACGAGAACAAGCTTGCGGGTACTCGAGAGGTAGAAAACGACTACTCGAGTAGGCAAAAAAATAGTCACTTGAGTAAATATAATAAGTACTCGAGTTAAACAAAAGTACTCGAGTATAACAAAAAAAGTACTCGTGTATGAGAGAAGGACTACTCGAGTAGGAAAATAATCACTCGAGTAGGTGAGAAGATCACTCGTGTACCTGAACAAGAAGTACTCGAGTAAAAGGAAATTCTCTCGAGTAACTGAAGAAGGGGGGACACGAGTACACAGAAGGCATACTCGAGAGGTTTAGAAGAGTACTCGAGTGAAATTACTGCAGATGAGAAAAAATTTGCATAAAGAACAATTTCTTTACAAATATATCCTGGAAATTAAACTATATAAATGAATAGTGTTTTTCATTTTTGAACAGTACTTTAATATTAAAATATTCATGTTTATATATTTTTGAATAAGAAAACTACAAGATCATAACGGAGGCCCGAACAAGCGCGCCAAATCAAACGAAATTCGCACCGTAGGCGAACACTGACGCTACGAACACAACGACGAAGTCAAAAACAGAATCCGACGAGCCATTCCCGAGATATTAATCTTCGAAGTATACAAAGAACATAAACAAATCCAAAACTTCAATCGCGCGCCGAGACTCCAAAAATAATCGGATTGTGACGAAACTTGACGAGCAAGTCCAAAATTACTTTACTTAAATTCCAAGTGCAAAATTTTCCCATTACAACAAGAATTCGGCCTACTCGACCGCACGGACGCGAAAATGTTTTAACGGCATTGCGCCGTCAACTCGACGTTAAAAGTAACCCCACGACGTCATAAATCTGACGTTGCACAAACAAATAAAATCATCGAAAAATCGGGGGCGTTACATCCTTCTTCATCAATGAAGGTGGGAATCGGGAAATCCAAGCTTTTCAGAGGAGCTTCAACTAGTTCTGGGGTTTTCTCTTTCTCATCAGAAATCAGTATTATCTCAGCTTGTTCTTTCTCAGCTGCAGGACATTGGTGAACAGGGGATCTTGGAGATGGAGTAGGAGTAGGTGATGGTACTGGTGTTGGTTCCTTTGATGGTTCTGTAGATTGTTCTTTTTGAATGGGAGGAAGAGGCTCTTCAGTACTTAATTCTTCAATCATCTGATTGATGGCTTCTTATGTAGAGAGAATGGTGTCTTGTACCAGAGCAACTAAATGCGTTTCTTCTCGAATGGTTGGAGGGAGAGAAGCAACTGCAGGTGGGGTAGGTATCCTGTCTTCTTGTATCGAAGGAGTAGGCTACCCCTCAGCAGCTACACCAGATGTGCTGGCAATATGAGGTGGAGAGGGAGATGGGGTTCTGTCCTCTGCAGCTGGATGTTCATGAGCTCTAGCAGAGTGGGCAGGATTCAACAACTTTAATTCCCATCTCTGAATGGAAGAGATGGATACTTTCTTCATGTGGTGAAGGGTTGTCCCTTTGGAGAAATCAACAACTTCACGATTGATCTCATGCAGCATCAAAGAGATGATCATGGCATAGTTAGGAGCCTTGATGCTCTCCCTTATCTTATCAAGAATCAACATACCAAACTGAAATCTCTTTCTGCAGATGATGGCTGTCATAATATCAAACATATTAAGTGAGATGTCTCTTATAGAACTAGTCTTGCATAGGAGAATCTTCCCAATGATGTCCCCAGGGAATTTGCTTTTTGGGTTGAGGTCTGATCGATGAATGGTAAGAACTTCTGGTGATAGTCCACAGAACATACAGGCTCTGTCAGAGTCTTCATGACTTAGATGTTCTTCTTCATCAACTACAAGTAGCCGAAGAAGATTGGAGACAGAGGTTTTGGTAAGTTTTATCTTGATTCCCTTGACTGTAGACTTGAGGACCTTGCCATTTCTCCGTACTTTGATGTTTTGAAAGAATTCTTCAACATCTGGAAATAGGATCTTACAGGGCTGCTGTAGAATGAATGTCAAGCCGGCGGTGTCGAGCAGAATGAGAAGATTTCTAAAATCGTCGGAGAGTTCGGCAATCTCGGCGGTGACAAGTTCAGAACCAATCCCAATCTTTGAATGCGGTGTCATTGTCCAGAGAGTTAAGAGAAATTTACTGCGGGGAAAAAGACGGCGCGAGCTCTGCGACAGTCGGCGGAAGGCGAAAGGACTTTCTCTTTTCTCGAGTGAGAGTGATTTGAATTCGTATAGAAAATGAAATCCGGATTTTTCTATTTATATAACCCTAATTATCGATGATTAAGGAAGAAATTAATCTAACATACCTTTGAAAGTGGCGGTATGAGCTTCGGGTTGCGAATAAAGAACTTTGAATAGAAGTTGAGAAAATGTCTTCCTGATACTCCAGTGGACCGACAGTACTCGAGTGAGATAATGAAGGTACTCGAGTGATATCTTCATACTTCTCGAGTGGGAACTCAGTACTCGAGTAGTGTTACTCGAGTGACTTGCGGAGTACTCGAGTAGTTGAAAGAAGTACTCGAGTGACTTTCTTCTTACTCAAGTCATTAAGTCAGAATTTTGAGAAAGTTCAACTTTTGATGTATTCCTTGATCTCTGAGCTATGTTGTGAGTCCACCTTCTATAATCTTCTTTGTTGAGCATTCCGAGTTCTGTTTTGAAGAACGTGAACTTGGTCTCGTCCAGCGGCTTTATGAATATGTCTACAATCTGCCTGTCAGTTAGGACATATTGTAGATCTATGTCCCCATGCTCCACATGCTCCCGGATGAAGTGGTAACATAACTCTATGTGCTTTGTCAGGCTGTGAGAGACTAGGTTGTTGGCTATTGTAATTGCATTGGAGGAGTCACAAAACAAAGGGATGTTTTGGACATTGAGAATGTAATCTTCCAGCTAATTCTTTATCCATAGCAACTGTGCACAATAACTGCCTGCAGAGATATATTCTGACTCGGCTGTTGAAATTGCAACACAGTTCTGCTTCTTACTACTCCAGGAAATGAGTCTTCTTCCAAGGAATTGGCAAGTCTTGAAAGTACTCTTTCTGTCATCTTTGCTACCTGTAAAATCTGCATCTGAGAAACCAATTACCTCGCTATCATTACTTCTTGGGTACCATAAGCCAAGATTTGGTGTACCTTTAAGGTATCTCAAAATCCGCTTTGCAGCAGTATAGTGAGAGTCCTTAGAGTTCACTTGAAATCTAGCATATACACATGTTGAGAACATTATGTCAGGTCTACTGGCAGTAAGGTAGAGCAAAGATCCAATTATGCTTCAGTACTTGGTTTCATCAAAAGGTTTCTCTTTCTCATCCTTGTCCATAGAAATAGCTGAACTCATTGGAGTCCTCATAGAGATTGCGTTCTTCATTCCGCATTTCTTAATTATCTCCTTGGTGAACTTTGTCTGCGAGATAAAAATTCCATCTTCAGACTGTTTCACCTGAAGCCCTAAGAAATACTTCAGCTCACTCATACTGCTCATTTCAAACTTCCGTCACATAAGTTTTGAAAATTTCTTGTAGAGGTTGTTGTCAGTAGAGCCAAAGATAATGTCGTCGACATAGATTTGCACTAACAAAATCTTGTCTTTTATTTCCCTAAGAAATAATGTCTTATCTATCTTTCCCCTTGTGAACTTGTTCTCAAGAAGAAAGGTAGATAGCGTCTCATACCAAGCTCGAGGAGCTTCTTTCAAACCATGTAAAACTTTAGATAATAGATAAACATAATCAGGAAAGTTAGATTCAACGAAACCTGGAGGTTGTTCCACATACACCTCTTACTTTATGTCACCATTAAGGAAGGCAGACTTCACGTCCATCTGATAGACACTGAAGCCCATAAGAGCAACATATGCTAGGAACAACCCGATTGCCTCCGGTCTTGCCACTGGAGCATACGTCTGGTCAAAGTCGATTCCTTCTTCTTGATGATATCCTTTGGCGACGATTCTGGCATTGTTCTTTATGATTGTTCCATCCTCGTCCATCTTGTTCCTGTAGACCCACTTTGTCCCGATGAAATTCTTACCTTTGGGTCTTGGAACAAGTTTCTGGACTTCACAATGCTTGAACTGATTTAGTTCTTCTTCCATTGCCATTACCCATGATGCGTCTGAGTTTGCTTCCTCAAACTTCTTTGGTTCAACCTGTGAGAGAAAACTTAAATATAAATTCTCGTTAGCTGTACCTCTACGAGTTCTGACACCATCCTGGGGATCTCCTATAATTTGGTACATTGGGTGATCCTTCAGTTGTCTGAGCTCTAAGGTCCTTTCATCTGGAGCTTCTTCTTCCATAGGAGTGACTTCATCAACTTGGATAATTTCTTCATCTTGATCATCAACCTTTCCAATCGGGGTTGGAGTGGTGATCTTGATGAACTTTTCACCTTTTTTCTTCAATCGGCTCATCCAAGTTTAATTCTTTCATCTTTGAACCTGCATCTTCAATGAACACACTAGAAGAGTTGCTTTACAGCAAGCTCGTCTCATCTTTGAACCTGCATCTTCACTGAATTTGGTAGTGTGATACTTCCCATTATTAAGGACAAAGAACTTACAGCTAAAGATTCTAAAATATGCAATAGTCGGTTTCCTGCCCTTTAGAAGTTCGTAAGGTGTCTTATTATGGTTCTTGTTTATGAGTGCTCGATTTTGCACATGGCATGCAGTGTTGACGGCTTCAGCACAGAAGTATTCCGGAAGTGAGGCATCACTCAACATGGTCCTACATGCCTCTATGAGTGTTCTCTTCAGCCTTCAGAGACTTTATCTCTTTGGCTTGAGTTTTCACGACTTCTCGAAATTTGTCGTAAGCCTTGATCAAGTCCTTATACAGGCCCATGAGTTCAGACTCATCGTCAGAAGAGCTGTCCTCATGATCATGTTCAGAAACATCAAATTCAGAAAGAGGAGTGTGAGAATTTACCTTCCCAGTGAACTGGGGTTCTTGTTCATCATCAGTCTGAGCCATTAGCCCGACGTATGCTTCCTCTTCTTCACTCGACTCAGATGAGTCAGTGTCGCTAAGAGTCTTGCCCTTCTTGGCTATTAGGCTCTTTTCTGTTCTCGTTTTATTGTAAGAAGATTTCTTTTCTTCTCTTCTTCCACCCTCCTTATTCTTGTGGGGGAAGTCAACAATAATGTGACCTGGCTTATTGCAGCAATAACAAATGATGTCAATAGAAATATTTTTGTTCTGTTTAGTAGTATACCTGTTGTAACGCCCCGAAACTTAAAAGAGCGACGGGTGGCGTTTTGAGCCAAATTTGGAACTTGGCAGGAGTCACACGGCCTAGGACACGGGCATATCCCAGGGGCGTGTCATGCTTGGGTCGACGATCTGGCCGAGAGGTCGACGAATTTGGAGTCGACGATCATCGAGCACCGAACATGGCCTGAGACACGGGCGTGTCCCAGGTCGTGTCCTTCATGGGATGAAGTCGGGCCGTGGCGGGGTGATACACGAGGTCAGCACACGGGCCGTGTCGGGTAGACACGAGCGTGTCATAATGCGACACAGGCGTGTCGAGTACCCGTGTCCCTTTTGGACATTTTTGGTCCTGTGTCGGTGGAGTAACACGTCACACTACACGACCGTGCACTATATGACACGGACTTGTCAAGTTTGACATGGGTGTGTCAGGTGCCCGTGTCCTTTTCGGGACACGTCGTTTTCAACGGCGAATGGGGAACACGGCCATAGACATGGGCGTGTCACAAGCCGTATTCGGCCCAGGTCTTGGATTTCAAGTCCAAATCGTGGTCGTATGTTTCCTTATTTTGGGATCTAACGGCTGAGGGTTGTTCCTGCTTGGTTATACCCAGGAATAGGGTTTTAAAGCCCTCATTTCTCTTACTCAATCTCTTTTTAAAGTTTTAGAGAGAGGGGAGAGCAAGGAAGAAGAAGGAGGCTAGATCCGGTCACCGACAGAGCTTCGGAGCTCCAAATCGCAAGGCGACTTCTGATCTACAGAGGCGAGGACAACGCGGTGCTTTTCATCTGCATAGATTTCCATGGCACCATGGAAAAATGCTAGGGTAACGATTCTCATCCTAGGACATGTGAAGTCCTCTTTTCCTTTGCATAGGAAGCCCGCTCTCGCGAGTTTGCGGTGAGTTTGAGGCGTTCCTTCGGGTAGACATGAATAGTCCCCGTTATGTACATATAAAGTTCGTAATCGAGAACGGACATAAGCATGATGTGTGAAGCCTACCCGGACAAGTTGGTCTGGATCGGTGATGTTGCATTGCATGAATGGCCGGAGAAGACTCCGCGCGAATGGTTGTTTTCGGGTTTTCTATGCGGTAGATTGCAACAGGGAGCCTTGTGGACTAACTCCAAGGTGCACCCGGAAAACTGTGCAGATGCATGATTCTGCCAACATGGTGGCCTGAGAGCCAACTTGAACATAACCGGGTTATATGAAGTGTGTGATGGAAACGGGACTCGGGGAGGTTTGACCCGCACATATGGCTTAAATTAAGTTGCGATTTGAGCAATAGGTCAGGCGGAACCGTACCCACTCTATGTCGTTCGGTGGGAGCTGTTGGCATAGATGGAGGGTCTTCGGTAGTCTATGGCTTAAATTGACGTGACCCATGCCGAGAAGACAAAAATGCTCGCAAGATTGGCCGTCCAAGTGGCGGTGGTGAGAACAAGATGTCTATGGCTTAAATTGACGTGGCGTTGATCGGTTCACCGAGAATGTGCCCTGAGAGCACGGGGTGTGTGGCCGTGCGTACCCACGCCTGTGATGATGTGTTTACACTATACAGCTTGGTTATGTAACACCCCCTATCCGTCACATAGCATATAGTAGTAGGTCCGGCCGGGGCCCGACGCCGTATACTACAGACAGACCGGGTGGTTACTTATGGAAACCATCCAACCAATCTCAACGTCCTACACAGAGCATTCTAGCGGAAGCATTTTAAACAAGTTGCAATAGAGAACCCAACAATAAAGCATGAACGTCCACTAATACAGATTAGGAATGTTATACAAAATACCCAAAATAAGCCTTAAGGCCTTACAAAATGTTTCACTTCAGATTACATGTTTTACAAACCACGGCACGCAGGCCGGTCACACATGAATAAAGCAGTAAACACTTCCAAATAGGCCTTCAAGGGCCGGCTTCGCATTCGGGCTTTAGCCCGCTAATGACCGCTTGGTCCAGATGCACCTGCAAGCAACAAACCACCGCACGATGGCAAAACAAGGCAACGGTCAGCAATGCTGACCAAATTATAACGATCCTGCCCCCAACTCGGGGCGGCGATGCTCCTTCCCTGCAATACTTTAGCATAAGCGAGCAATATAATAACTCAATGCATCACAGGCGTTGGCATGCACGGTCACACGCCCCGTGCTCTCAGGGCACATTCTCGGTGAACCGGTCGATGTCACGTCAATTAAAGCCATAGACATTCCGGACTCACCACCGTCATTTTGGACGGCCAAACCTATGAGCAATTTGTCTTCCTGGCCTGGGTCACGACAATTTAAGCCATTGACCGCCGAAGACCCTACTCTATGCCAACGGTAAGTGCCACGTGCCTTTAGGTCTCTTTAACCGAACGACATAGAACGGGTACGGTTCCATCTAACCCGTGCTCACATCGCAACGACAATTTAAGCCATTTGCGCGGGTCAAACTTCCACCGAGTCCCATTTCCATCACAATTCACATAACCCGGTTATGTTCAAGTTGGCTCTCAAGCCACCAAGTTGGCAAGATCTCGAATCCGCCCAGTTTTCCGGGTGCACCTTTGGGTTAGTCCCCAAGGCTCCCTACTGCAATCTACCGCGTAGAAAACCCAAAAAACAATCAATAGCACGGAGTCTTCTCCGGCATTTATGCAATGCAACATCACTGATCCAGACCAACATGTCCGGGTAGGCTTCACACGTCATGCCTATGTCCGTTCTCGCTTACAGACTCTAAACAACGGGGTCTTCACATATCTACCCGAAGGAACGCCTCCAACTCTCCGCAAACTCGCGAGAGCGGGCTTCCTATGCAAAGAAAGAGAGCTACTCATGCTCAAGATGAGGATCGTTACCCTAGCGTTCCTCTTTGGCGCCATCGAAAAGTAATCGAATGAAAAGGACCGCACTAGCTTTGCCTCCGTGGATCCGGAGTCGGCTCGCGATTCGGAGCTCCGAAGCTCCTCCAATTGCGGGATCTAGCTCCTTCTTCCTCACTTGGCTCTCCTCTCTCTCTAAGGTTTTAGAAAGATAACACTTAAGAAAAAGTTAGGGTTTCTAAGTCCAATCCCGGGTATATCCCTTCAGGAACAACCCCCAGCCGTTGGATCTCAAAATAAGGAAACGAACGGCTTTGATTCGGGACTGAAATGCCCAATCTGGACCTAACACGGCCTGGCACACGCCCGTGTACAGGGCCGTGTGCCTCATTCGCCGTCAAAATCGAATCACCTGGAACCTCACACGGGTATCGAACACGCCCGTGTTCGAGCTGACACGCCCGTGTTCCACCTGACACGGCCGTGTGGCCGGCCGTGTACCCCATCATTTTTCCCCAAAATCAACCCGAGCACTGCACGGGTTCTAGGACACGCCCGTGTCCTTTCCCGTGTCACCTCAACACGCCTGGACCCCAGGCCGTGTACACGGTCTCGACACTCGACACTTCGTCGAGCGAAGATCGTCGACCTGATGACACGGCCTTCGACACGCCCGTGTCCTAGGTCGTGTGCCTGTCTCGACACATTGTCGACACCAAAGTGTCGACTTCCCGGGACGAGTGTCGACACGGGTCAACACGCCCTGCGACACGCCCGTGTCGCAGGCCGTGTGTCATGTCTCGACACTTCGTCGAACGCAGAGTGTCGACTTCGCGGCTAAGTGCCGACACGGGTCGACACGCCCTGCGACACGCCCGTGTCGCAGGCCGTGTGCCCAGTCTCGACACAATGTCGAGACCAAAGTGTCGACTTCCCGCCTTAGTGTCGACACAGGCTTGACACGCCCTGGGACACGCCCGTGTCCCAGGCCGTGTGCCTGCTGCCAGAACCCAATCTGGCCCAAAACGTCCCCCTTTACTCCTTTGAGTTTCGGGGCGTTACAACTCTCCCCCTCTTAAAAGAATTTCGTCCACGAAATTACATAAAGAAAAGACATGTACAAAACCAAAATTTGTACCTGAGCGGAACAACTCCGGATGCTCGTCAAGCATAGTCTGCTCTCGCTCCCAAGAGAGCTCCTCACGACCGCAATTGTCCCACCGGACCTTGACCATCCTGATCTCTTTATTGCGTAGCCGCTTGACCTCCGAGTCCTCAATCCGCACGGGCTTGACCTTTGTCGTTAGCCCACTATCCACCGGCACTTGATCGACCGCGATCATTTGCGTAGGCTCTCGTACCGCCTTCCGAAGCACCGAAATGTGGAATACATCATGTAAACCACTAAGCTCCACTGAGAGCTTCAACCGATAGGCCGCTTCAACAACTCGCTCCAGAACCTCAAACGGTCCAAGGTACCTCGGGCTTAGCTTTTTCAATCGCCGCACCCGCGAGACACCCTTGAACGACTTGATCTTTAGGTACACATAATCACCCACAGCGAACTCCACGTTCCTGTGCTTGGCATTATAGTATTTTGCTTGGCGGTCCTGAGCGATAAGCAACCTCTCCCGAATGGTTCTCACCAAAGACGTAGCATCCTCCACTTCTGATCGCTTATACAACTTTGACTCACCCGTTTCTAACCAAGACAACGGCGTGCGACATTTTCTACCATATAGGGCCTCGAAAGGCGCCATCTGAATACTCGCTTGGTAGCTGTTGTTGTATGCGAACTCCACCAAATAAAGATGGTCTTCCCATTGCTTTTCAAAATCCAAAACACACATGCGAAGCATGTCTTCCATGGTTCTATTGACCCTCTCGGTCTGCCCATCCATTTGCGGATGGAAGGCTGTGCTGAATTTCAGCTTTGTTCCCAACATTTGCTGTACTAGCCTCCAATCATTGGACGTGAACCGCCCATCTCGGTCACTCACGATGTTGCGGGGCACACCATGAAGCCGTACTATGTTATCCACATAAAGCTTTGCCAGCTTCTCCACCGGATCATCCTTCCTATGCGGAATAAAATGCGACACCTTCGTTAATCGATCAACAACCACCCAAATGGCGTCGTTCCCCTTTTGCGACCTTGGCAAACCGTGCACAAAGTCCATAGAGATGTCGTCAAATTTCCACTCTGGAATAGGCAAGGACTTAAGAAATCCTCCCAGCTTTTGGCACTCCTCCTTTACCAAGGCGCAGGTTTGGCACTTCGCTACGTATAGCGCCACATCCTTCTTCAAACCCGGCCACCAAAACAGTTTCTTCATATCACGGTACATCTTCGTGCTCCCCGGGTGAATCGAGTACTTGGTATGGTGCGCCTCGTACAACAACTCCACCCGTAAATTGCACACACTTGGGACGCACAAACGACCGTCTCTCCAAAGTAATCTGTCCTCCACGACGAATTGGGAATTTGACCCATCCAGAGCCTCTACCATGAACTGCTTCATATGAGCATCCATATCCAAAGCCTGCCGAATACGATCAGCCAGGCCATATTGGACTTCAGTCCAATTCAGAACTGCTTCAGCACTTGATTGTCTATCCACGCAAACAATCTCCAACGCCTCCAACTCTCGCAACAACCGCTCATCATGCACCGATAGCCAATTGGCTTGAGCTGGGGCTCGGCGACTCAACGCGTCCGCAACCGCATTCCCTTTGCCAGGCACGTAGTGGATCTTGAATGTATAGTCCCCCAGGAACTCCATCCATCTACGCTGCCGCATATTCAGATCCTTCTGATCAATAAGATACTTCAGGCTCTTGTGATCGGTGTAGATATCAATCTTCACACCGTACAAGTAGTGTCTCCACAGCTTCAAGGCAAAAATCACGGCCGCTAACTCCAAGTCATGGACCGGATAGTTCCTCTCATGCACTTTTAGCTGTCTCGAGCCATAAGCTATTACACTTCCGTGTTGCAGTACCACGCAACCCAAACCGCTGCCCGAAGCATCGCTATAAATCTCATAGCCTTCGGTTCCACATGGCGAACTCAGCACAGGCGTCGTGGTCAATCGACACTTCAACTCCTCAAAAGCTCGCGCGCACTCCGGCGTCCAAACGAACTTATGCTCCTTCCTCGTCAAAGTAGTGAGAGGTAACGCTATCCGCGAGAAGTTCTCTACGAAGCGCCTATAATAACCGGCAAGCCCCAAAAAACTCCGGACTTCCGCTACCGTAGCAAGCTCAGGCCACTCCCGTATCGCAACAATCTTCGCCGGATCCACAGCAATACCCTCTCCACTCACTATATGCCCGAGGAACGCCACTGAGGATAGCCAAAACTCGCACTTCGAGAACTTGGCATACAACTGATTTCTCCTTAGCGTCTCCAACACCAAATGAAGATGCTTAAAGTGATCTTCCTCACTTTGCGAGTACACCAAAATATCGTCGATGAAGACGATCACGAAATGGTCCAAGTACTCCCTGAAAGTCCTGTTCATCAAATCCATGAACACTGACGGCGCATTTGTCAGCCCAAACGGCATGACCGTAAACTCATAATGCCCGTATCTCGTACTAAACGCTGTCTTCGGGATATCACTCTCCCTTATTCGCAGCTGATAGTACCCAGCCTTGAGATCCAACTTCGAGTACACCGTCGACCCGACTAACTGATCAAAGAGATCATCAATCCGAGGGATCGGGTACTTGTTCTTCTCCGTCAGCTTGTTGAGCTCCCGATAATCAATACATAGCCTCAAGCTTCCGTCCTTCTTCTTAACAAAGAGGACCGGTGCGCTCCAAGGCGAAGAACTCGGGCGCACATACCCTTTCTCCAACAACTCTTGCATTTGAACTTTCAGCTCTGCCATTTCCTTAGGCGCTAGCCGATACGGAGATCGTGACACAGGCTTTGCACCTGGCACTAGCTCGATCGTAAAATCTATCTCCCGCTGAGGTGGGGCTCCAGGAAGATCTGCGGGGAACACATCAGGGTATTCCGATACCACTGAAATACAATCCAACGCGGGCTTCGGCTTTGCAACCTCCACTAGTGTAAAGAACAGTTCTGCACCGGCACGAACCGCCTTCACCACCTGAAGAGCAGACATCAACGTCTTGCTCGACCCCTTTAAGCCCGTAAAAGTCATCTCACGACTTGCTCCCAGCTTAACTTCCTTGCTACCGCAATCTATATGGGCCTGCTGCTCCGAGAGCCAGTCCATGCCAAATATGACGTCAAACTCCACCAACGGAAGTAAAGACGCCTGCAGATCGAACTCCTGATTCCCAATACGAATCTTAACATCGCAGATCCTATCCGCTCGCATCGAACACCCATTAGGCAACAACACATCCAACTTATCCTTCGCCATCGAAGAAGGGACTCCGATGCGTGATATAAATCCTTCGGACAAGAAGGAGTGTGAAGCTCCCGTATCAAAGAGTGCTCGTGCCGGATTTTCGCAAATCAATACAAATCCTAAACAAGCAGTGGTAAGGTAACATGTGCATAACAAGTATTTAAAGAAATTGACTTGCTATAAATTAAACTGTACCTGTCACCACATCGGCCTGTTTGATGGCCTCCTGTTGGACAAGATTGTAGACCCTTGGTTGGGCCGGAGCATAATGGGATGCGTTCGACTCCACCGCCTTTCCCTTCTCTTCAAAAGTAGCTCCCGGCCTTCTCTCGGACTTAGGACGTCCGCTCCAACAGTCACGGGCAAAGTGCCCCGTCTTTCCACAAGTAAAACATGCGCCCGGGGTCCGACTCGTAGTCGCCCCAGAAGCACCAGAAGGAGCTGGACCCGAAGTCCTATGCTTCTTGAAAGCCCTCCGATAGCCGGACTTTGAAGTAGTCGGCACTTTAAATTCAGATTTTCTATCACCCAAGCCTTTCTTTGCTTGCACATTCTTCATGTCCTTCTCCAAGGACCGGGCCGTGTTGACCAAGGTTAAGAAACCCTGCGTCATTGGCCCCGAGAGTAGTAATCTCGACTCATCTCTCAACCCTTCATAGAAGCGATTAGTCTTGCGCTCCTCATCCACGATGGTGGAGCTAGCATAACGACTCAGACGAGTAAACTCGTGGAGATATTCATCCACGCTCCTCTCACCCTGTACCAACTTCAAGAACTCATTTTCCAACGCTATCTTCTGCGTCGAAGGCAGGTATCTAGCCAAGAATAATCTCGAGAACTCTTCCATCGATACATCACCAAGTTGCCTACCTCTCAGTAAGTGCAGCTCCAATCCTTCCCACCACATCCTCGCTTCACCGTCCAAAAGGAACGTAGCGATGGTGGTCATTTGCCACTCCTCCGTCTCCATTGCTATCATGACTCTCTTCACCCTGGAGAGCCAGTCTTCAGCCTGAGATGGGGTTCCCAACCCCGAGAATAACGGAGGGTTAAAGCTCATTATATGCTTAAGCTGCCTCTCAGTTGCCCTCCTTGGCACTACCGGTTCCAAAACCACTTGCTCCACTCTCCTCGGCTCAGCCTCTTGAAGAGGTTCTTGCTCCATCATAGGAGCGGGCTGCTGCATTTGCCTTGCAGGCTGCGCATTTATCACGGCCAACACCGCTTCAACCACCAATCGTATATTTTCAGCCGATAGAGGTGTTGCTGGAGCAACTTCCGGTGCACTACTAGCCTCAGAAACTCGACGTTCTGACGGCCCAACACCACTTCTGGTCACCTATAGTGGTACAAAACACCGTTAAGCGACCGAATAAAATTGCAAACAGCAATTATAGGAACACACAGGTTCCTCAAACACGAGTATTTTCATTCCTAAGTGGACATTCATGGGTCCTTTTACCATTATAACGATGACGCACACAATGTGCTCACCACCCCTTAAAAAGAATTCGCCCACGAATTCACTTTAAGCCCGACCAAAACCAGTAGTCTGATACCAAATTGTAACACCCCCTATCCGTCGCATAGCATATAGCAGTAGGTCCGGCCGGGGCCCGACGCCGTATACTACAGACAGACTGGGTGGTTACTTATGGAAACAATCCAACCAATCTCAACGTCCTACACAGAGCATTCTAGCGGAAGCATTTTAAACAAGTTGCAATAGAGAACCCAATAATAGAGCATGAATGTCCACTAATACAGATTAGGAATGTTATAGAAAATACCCAAAATAAGCCTTAAGGCCTTACAAAATGTTTCACTTCAGATTACATGTTTTACAAACCACGGCACGCAGGCCGGTCACACATAAATAAAGCAATAAACACTTCCAAATAGGCCTTCAAGGGCAGGCTTCGCATTCGGGCTTTAGCCCGCTAATGACCGCTTGGTCCAGCTGCACCTGCAAGCAACAAACCACCGCACGGTGGCAAAACAAGGCAACGGTCAGCAATGCTGACCAAATTATAACGATCCTGCCCCCAACTCAGGGCGGCGATGCTCCTTCCCTGCAATACTTTAGCATAAGCGAGCAATATAATAACTCAATGCATCACAGGAGTTGGCAGGCACGGCCACACGCCCCGTGCTCTCAGGGCACATTCTTGGTGAACCGGTCGATGTCACGTCAATTAAATCCATAGACATTCCGGACTCACCACCGCCATTTTGGACGGCCAAACCTATGAGCAATTTGTCTTCCTGGCCTGGGTCACGACAATTTAAGCCATTGACCGCCGAAGACCCTACTCTATGCCAACGGTAAGTGCCACATGCCTTTAGGTCTCTTTAACCGAACGACATAGAACGGGTACGGTTCCATCTAACCCGTGCACACATCGCAACGACAATTTAAGCCATTTGCGCGGGTCAAACTTCCACCGAGTCCCATTTCCATCACAATTCACATAACCCGGTTATGTTCAAGTTGGCTCTCAAGCCACAAAGTTGGCAAGATCTCGAATCCGCTCAGTTTTTCGGGTGCACCTTTGGGTTAGTCCCCAAGGCTCCCTGCTGCAATCTATCGCGTAGAAAACCCGAAAAACAATCAATAGCACGGAGTCTTCTCCGGCATTTATGCAATGCAACATCACCGATCCAGACCAACATGTCCGGGTAGGCTTCACACATCATGCCTATGTCCGTTCTCGCTTACGGACTCTAAACAACGGGGACTTCACATATCTACCCGAAGGAACGCCTCCAACTCTCCGCAAACTCGCGAGAGCGGGCTTCCTATGCAAAGAAAGAGAGCTACTCATGCTCAAGATGAGGATCGTTACCCTAGCGTTCCTCTTTGGCGCCATTGAAAAGTAATCGGATGAAAAGCACCGCACTAGCTTTGCCTCCGTGGATCCGGAGTCGGCTCGCAATTCGGAGCTCCGAAGCTCCTCCAATGGCGGGATCTAGCTCCTTCTTCCTCCCTTGGCTCTCCTCTCTCTCTAAGGTTTTAGAAAGATAACACTTAAGAAAAAGTGAGGGTTTCTAAGTCCAATCCCGGGTATATCCCTTCAGGAACAACCCCCAGTCGTTGGATCTCAAAATAAGGAAACGAACGGCTTTGATTCGGGACTAAAATGCCCAATCTGGACCGAACACGGCCTGGCACACGCCCGTGTCCAGGGCCGTGTGCCTCATTCGCCGTCAAAATCGAATCACCTGGAACCTCACACGGGTATCGAACACGCCCGTGTTCGAGCTGACACGCCCGTGTTCCACCAGACACGGCCGTGTGGCCGGCCGTGTACCCCATCATTTTTCCCCAAAATCAACCCGAGCACTGCACGGGTTCTAGGACACGCCCGTGTCCTTACCCGTGTCACCTCAACACGCCTGGACCCCAGGCCGTGTACACGGTCTCGACACTCGACACTTTGTCGAGCGAAGATCGTCGACCTGATGACACGGCCTTGGACACGCCCGTGTCCTAGGCCGTGTGCCTTGTCTCGACACATTGTCGACACCAAAGTGTCGACTTCCCGGGACGAGTGTCGACACGGGTCGACACGCCCTGCGACACGCCTGTGTCGCAGGCCGTGTGCCATGTCTCGACACTTCGTCGAACGCAGAGTGTCGACTTCGCGGCTAAGTGTCGACACGGGTCGACACGCCCTGCGACACGCCCGTGTCGCAGGCCGTGTGCCCAGTCTCGACACAATGTCGAGACCAAAGTGTCGACTTCCCGTCTCAGTGTCGACACAGGCTTGACACGCCCTGAGACACGCCCGTGTCACAGGCCGTGTGCCTGCTGCCAGAACCCAAACTGGCCCAAAACGTCCCCCTTTACTCCTTTGAGTTTCGGGGCGTTACAGGTTATGCTAACAAAGTGCAGGGAAAGGAGCCTCGCTGCCCCGGGTTTGGGGGCGGGATCGTTATAATTTGGTCAGCATAGCTGACCGTTGCTTTTGTTTGCCACCATTGCGATGGATTATTGCTTGCAGGTGCTACGGAGCCGAGCTGTAAATAGCGGGCAAAAGTCCAAGTTACTGAGTCAGCCCTTCGAAGGCCTAATTTTGAGTGTTTCCTTTTATTATTCATGTGTGGCCGACCAACGTGCCGAGGTTTGGAAAACACTGTAATTTGAGTAAACAATTGTAAGGCCTTAAGGCCATTATACTTGTGTATTATACGTTCATTCCTATTGGGTTTTGTAGTGGACATTCATGCCTATGGCTGGGTTTTTTGTTTTGCAACCTTTAAATTACTTCCCCTAGAATGTACTCTATGTAGGACGTTGATTCTTAATTATATGGTTTCCATTGAGTAACCTCCCGGTCTGTCTGTGGTATATAGCGTCGGGCCCCGGGCGGACCTACTGCTATATACTATGCGACGGATAGGGGGTGTTACAATTTGGTATCAGAATACTGGTTTCGGTGAACTTAAATGAATTTGTGGACGAATTCTTTTAAGGGGTGGTGAGCATATGTGCGTGCGTCATCGTTATAACATAAAGAACCTATGAATGTCCACTTAGGAATGAAAATACATGTGTTTGAGGAACCTGCATGTTCCTATAATTGCTATTTGCAATTTTGTTTGGTCTCTTAACGGTGTTTTGTACAACTATAGGTGACCAGAAGTGATGCGGGGCCGTCAGAACGCCCGGTTTCTGAGGCTAGTAGTGCACCAAATGATGCTCCTGCAACACCTCCCTCGGCTGAAACCATACGATTGGTTGCCGAAGCAGTGTTTGCCATGATCAATGCGCAACCTGCAAGGTAAATATAGCAGCCCACTCCTACGATGGAGCAGGTACCGCTTCAAACGGATGAGCCTAAAAGAGCGGAGCAAGTAGTGGTGGAACCTTTGGTGCCTAGGAGAGCAACTGAAAGGCAGCTCAAACATGTTATGAGCTTTAATCCTCCGGTGTTCTCAGGGTTGGGAACCCCATCACAAGCTGAAGATTTGCTCTCCCAAGTGAAGGGAGTCTTGACAGCGACGGAAACAGAGGAGTGGAACATGACCACTATAGCTACATTACTGTTGGACGGGGATGCGAGGCTGTGGTGGGAAGGTCTAGAGCTGCATCACTTGAGAGGAAGACAAATCATGGACGTCTCGATGGAAGAGTTTTCGAGAATGTTCTTGGCAAGGTACCTCCCTTCGGCTCAGAGGATAGCATTGGAGAATGAGTTCCAGAGGTTGGTGCAAGGAGAGAGTAGCGTGGATGAGTATCTCCATTAGTTTACTCGATTGGGTCGGTACGCTAGCTCCAAAATCGCGGATGAGGAGCGCAAGACGAACCGATTCTATGAAGGTTTGAGAGATGACTTAAGGCTACTGCTCTCTGGGCCTATGACGCATGGCTTCCTGACCCTGGTCAATACGGCCCTGTCTTTGGAGAAGGACTTGAAGAATGTGCAAGCAAAGAAAAGCTCTGTTGATAAGAAGATGAAGTTTAAAGTGCCGACTACTTCGAAGTCTGGCTATCGTAAGTTCTACAAGAAGGCTAGGACCTCGGCTCCACCCCCCTCTTCTGGTGCTTCTAGGGCGACTACGGGTCGAACCCCGAGTGCATGCTTTACTTGTGGAAAGCCGGTACATTTTGCCCGAGACTGCTGGAGCTGACGTTCCAAGTCCGAGAGGAAGACGGGATCAACATATGAGGAAAAGGGCAAGACGGTGGATTCAATCGCATCCCATTATGTTCTGGCTCAACCTAGAGTCTACAATCTTGGCCAGCAGGAGGCCATTAAGCAAGCAGATGTGGTGACAGGTACGGTTTAAATTTATAGCAAGTTAACTTTTAAATACTTGTTATGCGCGTGTTACCTTACCACTGCTTGTATAGGATTTGTTTTGATTTGTGAGAATCTGGTGAGAGCACTCTTTGATACGGGAGCTTCACACTCCTTTGTGTCCGAAGGATTCATATCGCGCATCGGAGTACCTTCTTCGATGGTGAAGGACAAACTGGATGTGTTGTTGTTGAATGGGTGTTTGATGCGCGCGGATAGAATCTGTGACGTAAAGATTCGTATTGGGAGTCAAGAGTTCGATTTGCAAGCGTCATTACTACCGCTGGTGGAGTTCGACGTGATATTTGGCATGGACTGGCTCTCGGAGCAGAAAGCTTTTATTGATTGCAGTCGCAAGGAGGTTAAGTTGGGGGCAGGTCGTGAGACGACCTTTACGGGCTTGAAAGGGTCGAACAAGACTTTGATGTCTGCTCTTCAGGTGGTGAAGGCGGTTCGTGCTGGAGCAGAGCTGTTCCTCATGCTAGTGGAGGTTGCAAATCCTAATCCTACGTTGGACAATATTTCAGTGGTATCCGAGTACCCTGATGTGTTCCTTGGAGATCTTCACTCTCGAGCTAGTGTCAGGTGCAAAACCTGTGTCACATTCTCCATACCGGCTAGCGCCTAAGGAAATGGTGGAGCTGAAGGTTCAACTTCAAGAGTTATTGGAGCAGGGGTATGTGCGTCCAAGTTTGTCGCCTTGGAGCGCACCGGTCCTTTTTGTTAAGAAGAAGGATGTAAGCTTGAGACTTTGTATTGATTACCGAGAACTGAACAAGCTAACGGAGAAGAACAAGTACCTGATCCCAAGGATTGATGATCTATTTGATCAGTTAGTCGGGTCAACGGTGTACTCGAAATTACACCTCTAGTCCGGTTATTATCAGCTGAGGAGAAGGGAGAGTGATATCCCTAAGACAGCTTTTAGTACGTGATACGGGCATTACGAGTTTACGGTCATGCCGTTTGGGCTGACAAATACGTCGTTGGTGTTCATGGATTTGATGAACAGGACTTTCAGGGAGTACCTAGACCACTTTGTGATCGTCTTCATCGATGACATTTTGGTGTACTCGCAGAGTGAGGAGGATCACTTTAAGCATCTGCATTTGGTGCTGGAGACGCTGAGGAGGAATCAATTGTACGCCAAGTTCTCCAAATGCGAGTTTTGGTTGTCCTCGATAGCGTTCCTTGGTCACATAGTCAGTGGAGAGGGAATTGCGGTGGATCCGGCGAAGATTGTTGTCATACGAGAGTGGCATGTGCTATCTATGGTGCGGAAGTTCGGAGTTTTATGGGGCTTGCCGGCTATTACAGGCGCTTTGTGGAGAACTTCTCGTGCATAGCGTTACCCCTCACGACTCTGACGAGGAGAGAGCAGAAGTTTGTGTGGACGCCGGAGTGCGAACAAGCTTTCGAGGAGCTGAAGAGTCGGTTGACCACGGCGCCTGTGCTGAGTTCGCCGAATGGGATCAAAGGTTTTGAGATCTACAGCGATACTTTGGGTAGTGGACTGGGTTGTGTCCTACTGTAGCATGGAAGTGTAATAGCGTATGGCTCGTGACAACTGAAAGTGCATGAGAGAAATTATCCGGTCCATGACTTGGAGTTAGCGGCCGTGATTTTTGCCTTGAAGTTGTGGAGACACTACTTGTATGGGGTGAAGGTCGATATCTATACCGACCACAAGAGCCTGAAATATTTTTTGGATCAGAAGGATCCGAACATGCGATAGAGGAGATGGATGGAGTTCCTGGGGGACTACACGTTCAAGATTCACTATGTGCCTGGAAAAGGCAATGCGGTTGCGGACGCGTTGAGCCGCAGGGCCCCAGCTCAAGCCAATTGGTTGTCGGTCCATGACGAGCGGTTGGTTCGGGAGTTGTAGGCATTGGAGATCTCTTGCATAGACAAACAGTCAAGTGCTAAAGCGTTATTGAACTGGACGGAAGTTCAGTGTGACCTGACTGATCGAATTCGGCAGGCTTTGGATTTGGATGGCCGCATGAAGCAACTCATGATAGAGGCTTTGGATGGGTCAAATTCCCAATTTGTTGTTGAGGATGGATTGCTTTGGACAGACGGTCGTCTGTACATCCCAAGCGTGGGCAATTTGCGGGTGGAATTGTTGTACGAGGCGCATCATACCAAGTACTCGATTCACCCGGGGAGCACGAAGATGTACCACGATGTGAAGAAACTATTCTAGTGGCAAATACTTAAGAAGGGTGTGGCATTGTACGTGGCGAAGTGTCAAACATGCGCCTTAGTGAAGGCGGAGTGCCAAAAGCCGGGAGGATTCTTGAAGTCCTTGCCTTTTCCGGAGTGGAAATTCGACGACATTACTATGAACTTTGTGCACGGGTTGCCAAGGTCGCAGAGGGAAACGACGCCATCTAGGTGATCGTGGATCGTTTGACGAAGGTGTCGCACTTCATTCCGCATAGGAAAGACGATTCTGTGGAGAAACTGGCGAAGTTATATGTGGATAACATAGTACGACTTCACGGTGTGCCCTGCAACATCGTGAATGACCGAGATGGGCGGTTTGTAACGCCCCAAAAGTTATATTTGAGTTGGTCGCATAAAAATGGATTTTTGGTGCCGGTATAGGGGTACACGGCCTAGGACACGGGCGTGTCCAAGGCCGTGTCTGGCTGGTGTTTTGGCCGTTTTCATCCCGAGAAGGACATGGCCAGGAACATGGCTACATGACACGGGCATGTCATTTGACACGGGTATGTGCCTACCCGTGTCAGTACCCGTGTTCAGTTGGGTCGTGTTGGTTGGCTTGGCGGTTATGCGTGGCACGCCCCCGGTCATGGGCGTGTCGAGAGACCCGATACGGGCGTGTCAGGTGGGACACGGGCGTGTCTGAGCCCGTGTGAGTCTCTGCATTCGACGATCGTGCTTGGATCGAGGCACACGGCCTGGGACACGGCCGTGTGCCAAGCCGTGTTCGGCCCAGGTTTGGGGATTTTTGAGCGGATCTGAGTCGTTCGTTTTCTTTAAATAAGATCCAACGGCCCAGATGGTTTCCTGCTCTGTTAAGGCCGGGAATAGGGGAGTTAATCCTTCATTTCTCTCCAAGGCTTTCTCTTTCCAAGGTGTTAGAGAGAGGAGGAAGAAGAAGGAGGATTATGGCCGCTAGCGGAGCATCGGAGCACCGTTTTGAGATCTGAGAGCGGATCCGTGGAGGAAAGTTCGTTGCGAAGAGTTCTGTCCATGTAGTTTTTCCATGGCACCAAAGCGGACTACAAGGGTAACGATTCTCTACTTGAGCATGTGAAGCTCTTTCTTTCTGCATAGGGAATCCCGCTCCCGCGAGTGTGCGGTGAGTGCGTGGTGTTCCTTGGGGTTGATGTGAATAGTCCCCCTTGTGTTGCATTTAGAGTCTGGAATCGAAGTACGGGCATAAGCATTGTGTGTGAAGCCTACCCGGACATGTTGGTCTGGATCGGTGATGTTGCATTTGATATGTTTTGTCGGAGAAGACTCCGTGTTTGGGTTTTCGGGTTTCTACGCGGTAGATTACAGCAGGGATCCTTGGAGGTTAGCTCCAAGGCACACCCGGAAAACTGAGCGGAATCGTTGTTCTGCTAACTTGGCGGTCTGGGAACCGGCCTTGAACATAACTGGGTTATGTGATTATTTGGAAAATTTTGGGATCCGAGAGAAGCTTGGCCCACGCGTAGGACTTAAATTTACTAAGCGGCGTGAGCAACGGGCAAGTGGAATCGGACCTAGGCTATGTGGTTTGGTGTGAGAGACCCGAAGAGGGTACTGGCCGTTGGCATAGTTGGGAGCCTTAAACGGTGGTCAGAAAGGCTAAATGCTCACGTGGTTGCCATCTTTGGGATGGTGGTGAAGACGCTGAAATGTCAGGATTCACCGTTAATGTGCCCTGAGTGCACGGGGTGTTTGGCCGTGCGAGCCTACACCTATGGAGTAGTATAATTGCGCTTTATTGTTTTATTTGGCTAATGATATGCAGGGAAAGAGCACCGTCGTCTCGATTAAGGGGCGGGGTCGTTATAATTTGGTCGTCTTTGGCAGACCGTTGCTTTGTTTGCCACCATGCGGTGGAATGTTGCTTGCAGGTGCTGCGGAGCCGAGTGTTAGATAGCGGGCTGGAGCCCATGTTGCTGTGCTGGCCCTTGAAGGCCGTAAAGAATAGTTGTTTTTATTTTGTCATGTGTGGCCGGCCTGCGTGCCGATGTATGTAAGACACTATTTTGTTAAGTGAACATTTGTAAGGCCATAAGGCCATGTACCCTTCTAGTGTATTTGGTTTTCATTCCAGTGGTGTGGTTGTGGACATTCATGATTAATGGATTTAAGTTTTGGGTTCTTTCAACTTTTAAAAGCTTCCGCTAGAATGCTCTGTGTAGGACGAGTAGTCTTAATTGGATAGTTTGAATATTCTTATGTAACCCTACCGACTGTCTGTGGTATATGGCGTCGGGTTCCAGCTGGACCTTCTGTTATATGCTATGCGACGGATGGGGGTGTTACAATTTGGTATCAGACTTCTGGTTACGGTCAGGCTTAAATGAATTCGTGGGCGAATTCTTTTAAGGGGTGGTGAGCACATGTGTGTGCCATCGTTATAACATCAAAAATAACCCATGAATGTCCACTTAGGAATGAAAAATACACTTATTTTGTGGAATCTGAGTGTTCCAATGATTGCTTTTAGCAATTTATTTATTGTCTAATCGTGTGCCTTTGCTACTATAGGCAGCTAGGAGCGGTGCTGGTCAGTCAGAGCGTCCACAATCAGCGGAAAGTAGTGCACCAAGGGACGTGCCTACAACACCTCCTTCAGCGGAAACCATCAGGATGGTGGCTGAAGCCGTATTTGCAATGATAAATGCCCAACCTGCATGGCAAATGCATCGCGTACCTCCTGCGAATGAGCAAGAACCGGTTAGGGCGGCGGAGCCGAGAGTGGTGGAGCGCGCAGCAGTTGATCTGGTAGAGCCGAGGAGAGCTACGGAGAAGCAGCTAAAGCATGCAATGAGCTTTAATCCTCCGAGGTTCGACGGGGTTGGAACGCCAGCTCAAGCTGAGGACTGGCTCTCTTCGATAAAGAGGGTGTTGACAGCCACGTTGAGTGAGGAGTGGCAGAAGACCACCATAGCGACTTTTCTTTTGTTGGGTGAAGCGAGGCTGTGGTGGGATGAATTGGAGTTTCATCTCTTACTAGGAAGGCAACTTGCGGATGTGCCGATGGAGGAATTCTCTAGACTATTCTTGGCCAGATACCTACCCTCTGCTCAGAAGTTGGAGATGGAGAATCAGTATCTTGGGTTGACTCAGGGATCCAGAAGCATGGACGAGTATCTTCATGAGTTCACATAGTTGGGTCGTTATGCTGGTACTACATTTATGGAAGAAGAGAGGAAGACCAACCGATTCTATGAGGTTCTACGTGGCGACCTACAGTTACTCCTTGCTGGGCCTAAGGCGCAAGGTTTCCTAGCCTTGGTCAATTCGGCCCGGTCTTTGGAAAAAGTTGTGAAGAAAGTTCAAGAGAAGAAGGACCCATGAGAAAAGAAGTCCGAGTTCAAAGTGCCGAGCACAAAGTCAGGATTCCGCAAATGGAACAAGAAGCGGAAGACTTCGAACTCAGCCCCTTCGGCTGATGCGTCGGGGGCAACTACAAGTCGTGTACCAGGTGCTTGCTACAACTGCGAGAAGACGGGGCATTTTGCTCGTGAGTGTTGGAGCGGACGTTCATAGTCCTAGAGGAAGTCTGGAGCGACTTATGAGGAGAAAGGGAAGGCGTTTGAGTCAACTGCGTCCCATGATGCTCCAGCCCAGACTAGAGTCTACAACCTTGGTCTGCAAGAGGCCATAAAGTAAGCGGACGTGGTGACAGGTACGAGTTAAATTACAGTGGTTTAACTTTTATAGTTGTTACCTTCGTATTTGTTAGCTTACTTTTGTTGGTGCTAGGCTTTGTGTTGATCTTTGAGTTTCTGGCGAGAGCCCTGTTTGATACGGGAGCATCGTATTCCTTCTTGTCCGAAAAATTCATATCATGCATTGGGGTTCCGTCCTCGATGGCAAAAGACAAGTTGGATGTGTTGTTGCCCAATGGGTTCTCAATGCGCGCGGATAGAGTCTGCGTAGTGAAGATTCAGATTGGAGACCAGGAGTTTGATTTGCGAGCATTGATTCTACCGTTAGTAGAGTTTGACGTAATCTTCGGTATGGATTGGCTCTCGGAGTAGGGTGCATGCATTGATTGCAACCGTAAGGAAATTAGGTTGGGTCTGAACACTGATCGGGAAACTACTTTTGCGGGCATGAAGGGGTCGGGTAAGATTTTGATGTTAGCCCTTCAGGTGTTCAAGGCAGTTCGGTCTGGGGCAGAGCTGTTTGTCTCTCTAGTGCAGACTTCGATGCCTAAGCCAAGTCTTGGCAGTATCCCAGTTGTGTTTGAGTATCCTGATGTGTTCCCAGATGATCTCCCTGGAGCCCCTCCTCAGCGGGAGATTGATTTTACCATTGAACTGGTACCGAGTGTCAAACCGGTGTCACGCTCTCCGTATCGAATAACGCCGCGAGATATGGCAGAATTGAAAGTGCAACTGCAGGAGTTGTTGGAGCAAGGGTATGTGCGTCCAAGTTCATCGCCTTGGAGCACACCGGTTCTTTTCGTTAAGAAGAAAGATGGGAGCTTGCAACTTTGTATTGACTATCGGGAGTTGAACAAGCTTACGGAGAAGAATAAGTATCTGATCCCAAGGATCGATGATCTGTTTGATCAGCTGGTTGGGTCAGCGGTATATTTGAAGCTAGATCTGAAGTACACTTATTATCAGTTGAGGATAAGGGAGAGCGACATCCCAAAGACAGCGTTCAGCACGCGGTTTGGGCATTACGAGTTCACGGTCATGCCGTTTGGGTTGACGAATGCGCCATCCGTATTTATGGATCTGATGAATAGGACGTTCAGAGAGTACCTGGATCGCTTCGTGATAGTATTTATCGACGATATCTTGGTATACTCGCGATGTGAGGAGGACCATTAAAAGCATCTACACATGGTGTTGGAGACGTTGAGGAAAAGTCAGTTGTATGCCAAGTTCTCCAAGTGTGAATTCTGGTTATCCTCGATAGCGTTCCTTGGTCATGTTGTGTTGGGTATTGTATCCACAATTACCTGGATTTGAGGAAGCCACCTGTCAAGCTAAGATGAATTCACAAAGTATTTGATGAAACCTCTTAAGTTGTGCTTGCAGTTATTCCACGCTAAGTGCACACCAATGTTAGGGTGCAGTAGGTCAATATACACGGGTCTGTACGACGTAATCCCTCGTTGAGCAGATCAGTGTGTTGGCCTACGTGTACTCTCTCTATTGGAGTGCACTTACTTTCAAGTACAGGGCTGTAACTATGCAAGAGCAGACAAGGAGCAAGGATGGATCAAGGAGCAACTCTTGGGTGGATAGACGAAAAATCGTCTAAGTATAAATCGACGAGAATCACCAAGTGATTCTCGCCGATTCGGCGTGAATCACTAGTGATTCTCGCCGAATCGTCGAGAATCATTAGTGATTCTCGCCGACTCTATCCGGCTACCCCAAAACGGTACCAAGTAAGATTCGGCGAGAATCACTAGAGATTCTCGCCGAACCCATCGTTGAGCAGATCATGGCCAAGTAATATTCGTCGAGAATCAACAAGTGATTCGGCGAGAATCACTAGTGATTCTCGACGAATCGTCGAGAATCACTAACTGATTCTCGCCGATTCGTCGAGAATCACCTTCGATTCTCGCCGATTTTGACTTGGCAATTTTTCTGGAAACAGCTGGACCGGATTCTGCCGCTGGCACTGTGTTGAACCGGAACTAGGGTTTCCTTCAGGTGGGACCCACAACAGTCATTTAGGAGTATACTTGTGTATAAATACACGCGTATTTTTGAACAGTAAGACACAGAGAAAAAGACGAAACACGGGTCGCGACGTAACCTAGATCGCGAGTTCTGCTCCGCCGCCGCCGTCGCCGCTTGAGAGAGTTAATCGCCGGTCTTGATCGTGGTTTCTTCCAGATCTCCGGTCGATAGAAGCTTAGCCAAGCTTAGCGTCTCACGTGTCTAACCGGAGATCTCTTGTCTCTTGATTTGTTGATCGGGAAAACCTTCCCCGTCCGAATCGATCGAGACGACTGATCCTAGTGTGACCGTTGGTAGACCTAGCTAGCTTCGCTACGAAGTTTGGATCTCCAAAGTACAGCAGCCGCACATCGTCGTCGCCGCCGATCCCGTGAACCTAGCCGCCGCCCATCTTGCCGCCGCCGGTTCCGGGGAGATCCTCTCCAAGAGAGATCTAGGGTTGTGGACTCTTCGTGGACTTCAAGAACACGTCGTATACGAAGAGGGACACCTTAGTCTCCAAACTTAGTTTGTATTTCTTGTACATTCTAGTTTTATTTCTGTTGTAAAGGAACGTTGGTTCCTAGTTGTAAGGGTTGGGTGCAACCCGTGTTGTGGGAGTGTTGACTCCTACGTGTGGAAGGGTTCCTTCCGATAGTGCAAGGATTGGATTTCAATCCTGTTGGTGAAGAGACCGAGTCATCCCTTGTTGGGAGATAGGTCGAAGGGCGAAAGTGGATGTACCCAAATCGGGGAACCACTATAAATAGCTTGTGTATTCTGTGTGCTATGCTGTTTATTTTTATTGTGCGGGTACAATTTTAAATTCCGCAAAAACGCTGCACGTCACCTATTCCCCCCCCCCCCCCCTAGGTGAAGATAGTTGACACTAGGTGGACTTTCAATGGTATCAAAGCGAGGTTACTCATCAAAAAGGTTTACACCTTGAGTAGAATCCTGCCACCAGTGTCAGAAGCATGGAGCTGGATCATGAGATATCGCCACTAAGACTCCCCACATGCACAAAGGAGTTTTATCCCGTCTGGAGGATGAGAGTGTCGTATCACTTGGATGCTATCGATCCTCGAGCATCTTTCATCATGGAAGAGGGTCCTTTTATTCCTATGAAGACCTCCGACTCTGGAAAGAATATCCAAGTGCCCAAGTGCATTGCTGAGATGTCGGAGACGGAACTGTCATTATTTAATTTGGACAAGAGGATTCGTCAAATTATCATGGATATCTGGTCTGGAGCTTCTCGCTCTAGATTGGAAAAATGTGGGTCGGCTAAATCTATGTGGGTCATGATCTCAGAGCTGATGGGGGGGTCTGAGAAAGCTGGAATCTGCTGTCAACCAGAGGATGAAGCCTATGTGGGGGTCCTCACCTCTGAAGATGAAGGCAAGGATCTATCGGACAGCATCAGAGCTCCAGTGTCCGTGTCAGAGACTGAAGAGGCCAGTGAGGAAAGCAGCTCTGATGAGGATGACACAACGGTCACTGGCTCTAATGACAATAACACTGAAGAGCAGGTAACTTCTTCATCCTGCCCCGTCTCTCTTGAAGTTTATGAAGACAGGAACTGCTTTCCTTCAGAAAATTCTGATTCTCTGAAGAGAGCCCTTTAGAAGAGCAACCTACTTGTTGAAGAACAAGCTCAGGAGATTGCTCGGCTGAAGATCTTGTTGGTTCTCCAATTGGCATCCAACAAGGTCAAGGACTCTAAAATCTCTGATCTAGAGAGAAGTCTAGAGAATGAGAAAAGAATAGTATCAAACTTTTCCAAGGTTGATGCTATAAAGAGAAAGCAAGAAAATGGGTGGATCTCCCGAATTATCAATTCGTGAAGAAATGGGGAAACGGTATTCCGACCCCCCACTCCAAGCAGGAAGGCAACTCATCATGCCTTCAGGTATGATCACAGGAATAATCGTGGTCACTGCAAGGGTGATCTGTCCTCATGTGGAGACACCCGTAGTGCAAGGGCTGTCGTGGCCACCCATGAGAGAATACCTAAGGCTCATTCTGAGCCCTTTGTATTCACTGCCACTGCCTCAACTCGGTGTAAGTTTTCATGGGGCCTCAGAAAGGGGGATGCCTGAAAGGAAGGCACCACCTCCCCAGCCTCATGACGCTCTCAACATGCATTCCTTCCACCCTTCCACGTATCACGGTGGAAGAGGAAATTTTGTGAGGAGATCATGCCCTATCCCGTTTAGACCTAGGACCGTGACTACCTCAGTCACTAGATCAGGTCAGAAACGGCGATACAACATTCACCCGTGTTGGTGCTGTGGCAAAGTGGGACACTTTGCCATAGACTGTTGGCACAACCCCTCTGTGTCAAGGGCAAGGGCCTTTCCACATTTTCTGGGCAGAGGTAGTCTTCCTGACAGGTTTTCTGAAGGAAGGCTGTCGAGTGCTTATGCTAACAGGAACCTAGGACCCAATATGTATTGGGTTCCTAAGGTAAAGTAACTCTTTCTTGCAGGGTAGTCTAGGTTCCCGTAAATATGATGGGAACTAGACAGTAGATGGCTCAAGAATAAATTGGAACAAGCGTCTGGAATACCAGATGTGATATCTACATGGGCATACTCACATTGAGCTCCTAATATGTTTTACCTGAGGGACTAAATGATAACTCTCATAATCCCAGGTACTTTTGATCAGTTCTAGGACTTGAGTCATATTGTATCCACTTTTACATATATATATATATATATATATATATATATATATATATATATATATATATATATTTATATATATATATATTATACTTATACTTACACTTATATGTGTGTACATCTAAGGATATGTTAACACGGTAAACATAAACCATAGATACAACAATGAAGACTTATCGGAAATTCCACTGGTAGACTCGAGATCTAACATCTACAGGCGTAAATTAGTTCACTGAAAACTAGCGAAGATTGCCATCAATAAATGTATGGAAAAGCCGGTTCAAACCCTAATAGCTTGGCTTTAAGGAGTATTTATATATTTAGAAGATTTTCAAATCGATTTAGACAAACTCGAAACCAGCTTAACCCGAAGCCTTCCGCCGAACACACGGAAACCGTTAGAATCCCCTTAACTCGTCGATCCTTCATACATGGGCATACTTACGATCCTTTATATATTTAGAATTCCCGCCGACCCTTCACATTCCGTAGGAATCCCGCCGAAGGATCTTCTCCGCAGGAAAACTCGCCGAATCCCGCAAGATTCTCGCCGATTCACCGAAGGTTTCCCGCAAGCTTCTCACCGAAGGTCTTCCGCCGATTCTTCCCCTTCCGTCGACATCCCGCAAGATTCACCGATCGCAACTCACGAAGAACTCCGTCAATCTCAGCGTGCAAAAATCCTGTCGATCTCGTCGATCCCGTCGCGTGCACCTACCAGGTGTCCATCGTCTTCATCGAACTAACTCACCGTCTACGCTTTTAGGTAACCACATCCTCACCCTTACTTGGACTTGATCACTAGTGTCGCTTCCCTTGTGCCTTTTGATTAAGCGTAGAGTAGGAATTCTCTCCCTAGGTTTGCAATGGCTCCTAGGACAACCGTTGGGCTGGTCACTGGATGCGAGCTGGTTCGAACAGGGTTCGCTTATGCCTCAGATGAATTCAGAAACATCATCCTTATGCTTGAAGAGGCTGGACTCTCATTCGTACTAGAACACCCCTGTAAAATCCTGGACAAGGAGGTGCTGGAGTTCTTTGCAACCGCAAAACTCCGGAATGACGACTCTCTTATCAAAAGCAAGGTTGCCGGGGCAAAGATCAAGATGTCTGCCAGCAAGCTGACCCACTACTTGCAGCTCACTAGCTCGGAGCACGAGGATTATCTTGAGGAAGAAGACAAACCAGGAATCTATTATTCTGTGGTCTCGCTCGAGGAACTCGGTCGATAAAGCGAAAGGATATGAATGAAGAAGGGAAACTTCTGTCAGACATCGTTTGGAAGGTACTCATATGCAAGCCGGGCTCTCATGACCACATCTCTGCGGACATGTTCAAGATCTAGGTGGCAATTGTCTGCATGAAAAGATTCAACTGGGGGCATTGCTTTTTGAGAGGATAAAGGACACCCTGAGATCACCTAGCTTTGGCTGAATCATCAGTTTGTATCTCAATCAGCTGAATGGAGATAAATATGACATGAGTAAAGGTGTTCCTATACATTACGTAAAGAAAATGGACTCGAGTGTTTTTGACAGATGGGAGAGGCGCATTGGGCAGGCTGCCGTGGTAGAACAACAGGACGCATCTCCAGCCGAGGACGGCACTGTGGCTGATTCCGTAGTAATCCCCAGTGAAATTCCTGACGCTTTGACTGCAGGAATTGAGGGGGAGCCTCTACCCACTGATGCTAATATCGTATCTGACATCTCCCAGATAGCCAGAGATGCAGTGGCGGATATACAAGAAGAAAGTGATACTGTAGAGGAGACTGCTGACGAAGGGTTGGTAGGTGATGCTGATGAGAATGATCAAATGGATGATGAAGGTGAGGAAGAAGGCAATGGGGGACAGGAAGCATTGGAGACTCAGGATATCACTGAAGTTCCATCTGACAAGCACGCTCCTGAGTTCGTCCCTGAGAACATTGGTGCAACAATGGAGGGGGAGTCTGAGAAATCTACAGAGGCCGCAAGCATTCCCCCCTTAGAGACTGTGCTCGTGTCCAGCTCTACAGGTGCATCAGCTGAACCGCAAGGCCAAGGAGTGCCTTAGAATCTTCCACTACGAGATGATCTAGCCACTCACACCGTGAATGTCATTCAAGGCATAGTGGATGAGCTTAAGGCATCTTTTGAGAAAGCTCAAAATAAAATGTTGAAAAGGATTAAGAAATCTGAAAATCTCATGCTCAAGAACATGGTGGAGATCAATCATAAACTGGACGTGATGGAAAAGAAGTTTGAATATAAGTATACAGCGGCCGGCCAAGCTGTCACTCTTCTTATGGACGGATTGAAAAAGAACACCGATACTCTCGCCGTAGTGAATCAGAATGCTCATGTCGTAGCAAATAACATTCAAAAGTTTGATGGCAATATGGTAACTCTTAACACCAATCAACAAACCTTGGTTACTGAATTCTCCCAGACTACAAAGCATATTGATGAGTCACTGCATTCTTATGCAAACTCCATTGCATTCGAAGCCAAAAAGGGGGAGAAAGAATATATAGCTAAGATGGCTGAGCTTCGGGAAGTCATGATCAACAACTTTGAGCAGTCAAACAAATATGTTTATGGCAGTTGCTGGTGGATGCTCCAACAAGCGTTAGGCGTTAATATCCCTGAAAATCCCCAGGGTGCTCCTGCTCCTGAAGATTATACTGTGGTTGATGAGGGCGCCAGTGTTGAAGAAGTTCCTGTAAGTGAAGCTGATGTTCATAGGGCTGCTAGGGCCTCCTCCAAGGCAAAACTGATGGCAATGTTTGATCAAGGAGCCCTAGCAAAAGCCAGGGACAAGAGGAAATCGCAAGAAGGGACATCAAATGAAACACAAGCTGAAAAGAGAATCAGACTGAAGGAGGAGGAAGTAAGAAACGAAAAGTGGAGTCCAGTATCCAAGAGTATCATATTGGACACATTCTGGCTACAGGAAAAAGGGGAAATCAATCGAAACGATGTATACAGCCAGTATGAGTGGGAGATGCATAAGACGTATGAAGCCAAACGGAACATCTTTTTCAGGACCAATATTGCGGCAGATAAAGCTCCTCCACCCAGATATTATCCGAAGCCCAAAGAGTATATGGAGAGGCAAAGAAAGAAGTATTTGGCTCAAAAACTCAAGGATGACTTAGCCAAAGAAAAATAGTCAAATATTTATAGCCTGTCATTCTCTCTTAAGAACAATTAACGTTTATTGTTATTATATGAACAATCTTGAGATTATATATATATATATGTGTGTGTATTTGAATTTATGAATGACACAAGTCTTGATCTGTTTGCCTATATTCTCTTGTGCTGCATATTTAAATTCTGAATGATGTTTATATTATCTGGTTGGTGTTATTCATCTTAGGTAGTAGGGTTTTGGCTTCGTCAAATAGGGGAAGATTGTTGGGTATTGTATCCACAATTACCTGGATTTGAGGAAGCCACCTGTCAAGCTAAGATGAATTCACAATGTATTTGATGAAACCTCTTAAGTTGTGCTTGCAGTTATTCCACGCTAAGTGCACACCAATGTCAGGGTGCAGTAGGTCAATATACACGGGTCTGTACGACGTAATCCCTCGTTGAGCATATCAGTGTGTTGGCCTACGTGTACTCTCTCTATTGGAGTGCACTTACTTTCAAGTACAGGGCTGTAACTATGCAAGAGCAGACAAGGAGCAATGATGGATCAAGGAGCAGCTCTTGGGTGGATAGACGAAAAATCGTCTAAGTATAAATCGACGAGAATCACCAAGTGATTCTCGTCGATTCGGCGAGAATCACTAGTGATTCTCGCCGAATCGTCGAGAATCATTAGTGATTCTCGCCGACTCTATCCGGCTACCCCAAAACGGTACCAAGTAAGATTCGGCGAGAATCACTAGTGATTCTCGCCGAACCCATCGTTGAGCAGATCATGGCCAAGTAATATTCGTCGAGAATCAACAAGTGATTCGGCGAGAATCACTAGTGATTCTCGACGAATCGTCGAGAATCACTAACTGATTCCCGTCGATTCGTCGAGAATCACCTTCGATTCTCGCCGATTTTGACTTGGCAATTTTTCTGGAAACAGCTGGACCGGATTCTGCCGTTGGCACTGTGTTGAACCGGAACTAGGGTTTCCTTCAGGTGGGACCCACAACGGTCATTTAGGAGTATACTTGTGTATAAATACACGTGTATTTTTGAACAGTAAGACACAGAGAAAAAGACGAAACATGGGCCGCGGCGTAACCTAGATCGCGAGTTCCGCTCCGCCGCCGCCGTCGCCGCTTGAGAGAGTTAATCGCCGGTCTTGATCGTGGTTTCTTCCAGATCTCCGGTCGATAGAAGCTTAGCCAAGCTTAGCGTCTCACGTGTCTAACCGGAGATCTCTTGTCTCTTGATTTGTTGATCGGGAAAACCTTCCCCGTCCGAATTGATCGAGACGACTGATCCTAGTGTGACCGTTGGTATACCTAGCTAGCTTCGCTACGAAGTTTGGATCTCCAAAGTACAGCAGCCGCACATCGTCGTCGCCGCCGATCCCGTGAACCTAGCCGCCGCCCATCTTGCCGCCGCCGGTTCCGGGGAGATCCTCTCCAAGAGAGATCTAGGGTTGTGGACTCTTCGTGGACTTCAAGAACACGTCGTCTACGAAGAGGGACACCTTAGTCTCCAAACGTAGTTTGTATTTCTTGTACATTCTAGTTTTATTTCTATTGTAAAGGAACGTTGGTTCCTAGTTGTAAGGGTTGGGTGCAACCCGTGTTGTGGGAGTGTTGACTCCTACGTGTGGAAGGGTTCCTTCCGATAGTGCAAGGATTGGATTTCAATCCTGTTGGTGAAGAGACCGAGTCGTCCCTTGTTGGGAGATAGGTCGAAGGGGGAAAGTAGATGTACCCAAATCGGGGAACCACTATAAATAGCTTGTGTATTCTGTGTGCTATGCTGTTTATTTTTATTGTGCAGGTACAATTTTAAATTCCGCAAAAACGCTGCACGTCACCTATTCCCCCCCCCCCCATATGTGAAGATAGTTGACACAAGGTGGACTTTCATGTTGTTAGTGGAGAAGGGATAGCGGTGGATCCGAAGAAGATAGTGTCAATACGGGAGTGGCCTACTTTGACTACGGTGGCGGAAGTCCGGAGCTTTCTGGGGCTTGCCGGCTACTATAGGCGCTTCGTAGAGAACTTTTCGCGGATAGCACTTCCACTCACAATGTTGACAAGGAAGGATCAAAAGTTTGTGTGGTCTCCGGAGTGCGAACAGGCTTTTGAAGAGTTGAAGAGGCGGTTGACTACGGCGCCTATTTTATGTTCGCCAAATGGAACCGAAAGGTTCGAGATCTATAATGATGCTTCGGGCAGTGGTTTGGGCTGTGTTCTGCTACAACATGGGAGAGTGATAGCCTATGGTTCACGACAATTGAAGGCTCACGAGAGAAATTATCCGGTCCACGACTTAGAGTTAGCGGTCGTGATATTCGCTCTAAAGCTGTGGAGGCACTACTTGTACGGTGTAAAGGTCGATATTTACACCGATCATAAGAGCTTGAAGTACCTATTGGACCAAAAGGATCTGAACATGGGGCAGCGGAGGTGGATGGAGTTCTTAGGGGACTACACCTTCAAGATACATTATGTGCCTGGGAAGGGAAATGCAGTGGCGGATGCGTTCAGTCGCAGGACTCCGGCGCAGGACAACTGGTTATCGGTACATGATGAGAGATTGGTCCATGAGTTGGAGGCTTTAGAGATATCTTGCGTCGACAAGCAATCTAGTGCTGAGGCGAAACTGTTTTGGACAGAGGTGCAGTGTAACCTAGCTGATAGAGTTCGGTGGGCTTTGGTTCAAGATAACAACATGAAGCAGATCTTGGATGAATCATTGGATGGGTCAAATTCCCAGTTTGCTGTTGAGGATGGTTTGCTAAGGAAGGACGGTCGCCTATGCGTTCCTAGTGCGGATAATCTTCGGGAGGAGTTGATGTATGAGGCTCATCATACCAAGTACTCAATCCACCCGGGAAGCACGAAGATGTATAGAGACATGAAGAAATTATTTTGGTGGCCAGGATTGAAGAAGGATGTAGCACTTTATGTGTCCAAGTGCCGTACTTGTGCATTGGTGAAGGCGGAATGCCAGAAGCCCGGAGGTTTCTTTAAGCCCCTACATATCCCAGAATGGAAATTCAATGACATATCTATGGATTTTGTGCATGGTTTGCCGAAGTCATAGAATGGAAACGACGCCATTTGGGTGGTCGTAGATCGGTTAACAAAGGTGTCGCACTTTAACCCGGTCAGGAAGGAAGATTCGGTGGAAACGTTAGTCAAACTCTATGTGGAGAATATTGTACGATTGCATGGTGTGCCCCGCAGTATTGTTAGTGATCGAGATGGACGCTTCACGTCGAATGACTGGAGGTTGGTGCATAGTTTGTTGGGTACTAAGCTAAAGTTCAGTACAGCCTTTCATCTGCAGACGGATGGCCAAACCAAGAGAGTCAACCGGACGATGGAGGACATGCTTCACATGTGCGTCCTAGATTTTGGAAAGTAGTGGGAAGATCACCTGTACACGGTGGAGTCTGCGTATAACAATAGCTTTCAGGCAAGTATTGGAATGGCGCCTTTCGAGGCCTTGTACGGGAGAAAGTATCGCACGCCGTTGTCTTGGAGACGGGCGAGTCGAAGCTTTACAAACGTCAAGCAGTGGAAGATGCCACCTCAGTGATACGGACAATTCAAGAACGGTTGAAGATCGCTCAGGATAGACAGTCAAAGTACTATAACGCCAAACATAGGAATGTGGTGTTCAATGTTGGCGACTGGGTGTACTTAAAAATTAAGCCGTTCAAGGGTGTCTCGCGGGTTCGACGCTTGAAGAAGTTGAGTCCGAGGTACCTTGGATCATTTGAAATCCTGGAGCGTGTTGGCAAGGCGGCGTATAGATTGAGGCTGTCGGCGGAATTGAGTGGGCTACATGACGTGTTCCACGTGTCGGTGTTGCGTAAGGCGGTGCAAGAGCCTTCGCAGATCATTGCGGACAATCAAGCACCGGTTGATTATGAGTTGACAACAAGGGTCAAGCCAGTAAGTGTTGAAGACGTTGTGGTCAAACGACTCCGCAACAAGGAGGTCTGAATGGTTAAAGTCTGTTGGGATAACTACGGACGGGATGAGCTTTCTTGGGAGCGAGAGAAAGCTATGATGGAGTGCAAGAGCCTACCCGTGTCAGTACCCGTGTTTAGTTGGGTCGTGTCGGTTGGCGTGGCGGTTATGCGTGACACGCCCCCGGTCACGGGCGTGTCGAGAGACCCTACACGGGCGTGTCAGGTGGGACACGGGCGTTTCTGAGCGCGTGTGAGTCTCTGCTTTCGACGGTCATGCCTGGATCGAGGCACACGGCCTGGGACACGGCCGTGTGCCAAGCTGTGTTCGGCCCAGGTTTGGGGATTTTTGAGCGGATCTGGGCGGTTCGTTTTCTTTAAATAAGATCCAACGGCCCAGATGGTTTCCTACTCTGTTAAGGCCGGGAATAGGGGAGTTAATCCTTCATTTCTCTCCAAGGCTTTCTCTTTCCAAGGTGTTAGAGAGAGGAGGAATAAGAAGGAGGATTTCGGCCGCCAGCGGAGCATCGGAGCACCGTTTTGAGATCTGAGAGCGGATCCGTGGAGGAAAGTTCGTTACGAAGAGTTCTCTCCATGTAGTTTTTCATGGAGCCAAAGCGGACTACAAGGGTAACGATTCTCTACTTGAGCATGTGAAGCTCTTTCTTTCTGCATAGGGAATCCCGCTCCCGCGAGTGTGCGGTGAGTGTGTGGTATTCCATGGGGTTGATGTGAATAGTCCCCCTTGTGTTGTATTTAGAGTCCGGAATCAAAATACAGTCATAGGCATTGTGTGTGAAGCCTACGGGGACATGTTGGTCTGGATCGGTGATGTTGCATTTGATATGTTTTGCCGGAGAAGACTCCGTGTTTTGGGTTTTCGGGTTTCTATGCGGTAGATTGCAGAAGGGATCCTCGGAGGTTAGCTCCAAGGCGCACCCGAAAAACTGAGCGGAATCGTTGTTCTGCTAACTTGGCGGTCTGGGAACCGGCCTTGAACATAACTAGGTTATGTGATTGTTTGGAAAATTTTGGGATCCGAGAGAAGCTTGGCCCGCGCGTAGGACTTAAATTGACTAGGCGTCGTGAGCAACGGGCAAGTGGAATCGGACGTAGGCTATGTGGTTCGGTGCGAGAGACCCGAAAATGGGACTGGCCGTTGGCATAGTTGGGAGCCTTAGACGGTGGTCAGAAAGGCTAAATGCTCACGTGGTTGCCATCTTTGGGATGGTGGTGAAGACGCTGAAATGTCAGGATTCACCATTAATATGCCCTGAGTGCACGGGGTGTTTGGTCGTACGAGCCTACACCTGTGGCGTAGTATAATTGCGCTTTATTGTTTTATTGGGCTAATGATATGCAGGGAAAGAGCACTGCCATCCCGAGTAAGGGGCGGGGTCGTTATAATTTGGTCGGCTTTGGCTGACTGTTGCTTTGTTTGCCACCGTGTGGTGGAATGTTGCTTGCAGGTGCTGCGGAGCCAAGTACTAGATAGAGGGTTGGAGCCTATGTTGTTGTGCTGGCCCTCGAAGGCCGTAAAGAATAGTTTTTTTATTTTGTCATGTGTGGCCGGCCTGCGTGCCGATGTATGTAAGACACTATTTTGTTAAGTGAACATTTGTAAGGCCATAAGGCCATGTACCCTTTCAATGTATTTGGTTTTCATTCCAGTGGTGTGGTTGTGGACATTCATGATTAATGGATTTAAGTTTTGGGTTCTTTCAACTTTTAAATGCTTCCGCTAGAATGCTCTGTGTAGGACGAGTAGTCTTAATTGGATAGTTTGAATATTCTTATGTAACCCTACCGACTGTCTGTGGTATATGGCGTCGGGTTCTAGTTGTACCTTCTGTTATATACCATGCGACGGATAGGGGTGCTACACGGTTCACGTCCAGCGATTGGAGGTTGGTGCAGCAGATGTTGGGAACAAAGCTAAGTTTCAGCACAGCCTTTCATCCGCAGATGTGTGGGCAGACCAAGAGAGTCAATAGGACAATGGAAAAGATGCTTCGCATGTATGTCCTGGACTTTGGGAAGTAGTGGGAATACCACCTATACTTGGTGGAATTTGCGTACAACAATAGCTACCAGACGAGCATTCAAATGGCGCCCTTCGAGGCCCTTTATGGTATAAGATGTCGCGCGTCATTGTCTTGGTTGGAAACGGGTGAGTAAAAGTTGTACAAGCATCAAGAGGAGGAAGATGCAACGTTGTTGGTTCGAACAATTCGAGAGAGATTGCTAATCGCTCAGGACCGTCAAGCTAAGTACTATAACGCCAAGCATAGGAACGTGGAGTTCGCTGTCGGCGACTGGGTGTATTTGAAGATCAAGTCGTTCAAGGGTGTCTCCCGGGTGCGGCGTTTGAAGAAGCTAAGCCCGAGGTACCTTGGACTGTTTGAGGTTCTGGAGCGGATTGACGAAGCAGCTTATCGATTGAGGTCATCAGTGGAGCTAAGTGGTCTACACGATGTATTCCACATATCTGTGCTGCGGAAGGCTGTGCAAGAGCCTTCATAATTGATTGTGATCGACCAAGTGCCGGTCGATAATGGGTTGACGATGAAGGTCAAGCCTATATGCATTGAGGACTGGAAAGTCAAGTGGCTACGCAACAAAGAGATCAGGATGGTCAAGGTCCGTTGGGACAACTGCGGTCGGGAGGAGCTCTCGTGGGAGCGAGAGTAGACCATGCTTGAGGAGTATCTGGAGTTATTCCACTCAGGTACCGTTTAAGTTTTGTTTTTATCTTTCCTTTATGTAATTTCGGGACGAAATTCTTTTAAGAGGGAGAGAGTTGTAACGCCCCGAAACACAAAAGAGTGATGGATGGCGTTTTGAGCCAAGTTTGGAACTTGGCATGGGTCACAAGGCCTGGGACACGGGCGTGTCTCAGGGCGTGTCGTGCTCAGGTCGACGATCTGGCCGAGAGTTCTACGAATTTGGAGTCGACGATCGTCGAGCAGCGAACACGGCCTGAGACACATGCGTGTCCTAGGTCGTGTCCTTCATAGGATGAAGCCGGGCCGTGGCGACGTGATACACGGGGTCAGCACACGGGCCGTGTCGGGTAGATACAGGCGTATCAAAATGTGACACGGGCGTGTCGAATACCCGTGTCCCTTTCAGACGTTTTCAGTCTTGTGTCGATGGAGTAACACGACACACTACACGGTCGTGTACTATATGACACGGGCGTGTCAAGTTTGACAGGGGCGTGTCGGGTGCCCGTGTCCTTTTCGGGATGCGTCAGTTTCGACGGCGAATGGTGAACACGACCCTAGACAGGGGCGTGTCACAAGTCATGTTCGGCCCAGGTCTTGGATTTCAAGTCCGAATCGTGGTCGTCCGTTTCCTTATTTGGGGATCTAACGGCTGAGGGTTGTTCCTGCTTGGTTATACCCGAGAATAGGGTTTCAAAGCCCTCATTTCTCTTACTCAATCTCTCTCTAAAGTTTTAGAGAGAGGGGAGACCAAGGAAGAAGAAGGAGGCTAGATCCAGTCACCGGCGGAGCTTCGGAGCTCCAAATCGCAAGCCGACTTCGGATCTACGGAGGCGAGGACAACGCGGTGCTTTTCATCTGCATAGATTTCTATGGCACTAAGGAAAAATGCTAGGGTAACGATTCTCATCGTAGGTCATGTGAAGTCCTCTTTTCCTTTGCATCGGAAGCCCGCTCTCGCAAGTTTTCAGTGAGTTTGAGGCGTTCCTTTGGGTAGACATGAATAGTCCCCATTATGTACATGTAGAGTCCGTAATAGAGAACGGACAAAGGCATGATGTGTGAAGCCTACCCGGACAAGTTGGTCTGAATCGGTGATGTTGCATTGCATGAATGGCCGGATAAGACTCCGCGCGAAAGGTTTTTTTCAGGTTTTCTACGCGGTAGATTGCAACAGGGAGCCTTCGGGACTAACTCCAAAGTGCGCCCGGAAAACTGGGCAGATGCGTAATTCTGCCAACATGGTGGCCTGGGAGCCAACTTGAACATAACCGAGTTATGTGAAGTGTGTGATGGAAATGGGACTCGGGGAGGTTTGACCCACGCATATGGCTTAAATTGGCGTTGCAATGTGAGCAACGGGTCAGGCGGAACCGTACCCGCTCTATGTCGTTCGGTGGGAGCCGTTGGCATAGATGGAGGGTCTTCGGCGGTCTATGGCTTAAATTGAAGTGACCCATGCCGGGAAGACAAAAATGCTCGCAAGATTTGCCGTCCAAGTGGCGGTGGTGAGACCGAGATGTCTATGGCTTAAATTGACGTGACATTGACCGGTTCATCGAGAATGTGCCCTGAGAGCACGGGGTGTGTGGTCATGCGTGTTCATGCCTGTGTTGATGTGTTTACACTATATTGCTTGGTTATGCTAACAAAGTGCAGGGAAAGGAGCATCGTCACCCCGAGTTTGGGGGCGGGATCGTTATAATTTGGTCATCATAGCTGACCTTTGCTTTTGTTTGCCACCGTTGCGGTGGATTGTTGCTTGCAGGTGCTGTGGAGTCGTGCGGTAAATAGCGGGAAAAAGTCCAAGTTGCTGAGCTGACCCTTCGAAGGCCTAATTTTGAGTGTTTCCCTTTATTATTCATGTGTGACCGGCCTGCATGCCGAGGTTTGGAAAACACTGTAATTTGAGTAAAAAATTGTAAGGCCTCAAGGCTATTGTACGTTCATTCCTATTGGGTTTTGTAGTGGACATTTGTACATTCATTCCTATTGGATTTTGTAGTGGACATTCATGTCTATGGCTGGGTTCTTTGTTTTGCAACCTTTAAATTGCTTCCGCTAGAATGTACTCTGTATAGTACGTTGATTCTTAGTTGGGTGTTACACCTGTCATGGCTGCTTGTGCCTTTTCTGTGTCGATCACCATCATGACATGATATTTAATATGAGACATCCTTGCCTTTCCATTGCTTCATTTTGTTCAAAAATTTCTTGAACTGTCTTGAGAGTAGTGAGAACTCTCCTTCAAATAGTTCTGAGCCAGAAGTACTTGGCTCCGAGGTTTCTTCTTCACTTTCTTCTTGTGCTGGGGCAGGAGAGGCAGCCTTGGACTTCCTTAAGGTGTCTACCTTCAGAGCTACAGACTTCTCCTTAGATGAAGACATGTTCTTCTCTTCTTCAGCTTTTCTTGAATTAATTTGTAGTTCATATGACGTAAGCTTTCCCAAGAGATTTTATGGGTCAGTCTCAGCTAGCTTTCCAAATTCCCGAATGACATAAACCTTGTTATCTCATTCCTTAGTTAGGGATCTCAAGAACTTATCATTCAGTTCTCCCTTGGTGAAGACTCGGTCGTATACTCTTAGGTCGTTAACTATCTTGAAGAAGTTTTCAAACGTATCTGCAATTGTATCCTTGTGTGCTTGTCGAAAGGTTATATATTTTTGATTTAGAAGGGATCTTCTGTCATCCCTAACTTCTTATGTGCCTTCCATCAAAGTAACAAGGGACTGCCACATTTCCTTAGCGGACTAGCAGTGGATCAGGTTCTACAGCATTGAGTCATCAACTGCACTTGCAATAATATTTTTGGCCTTCTTGTCTAAAGAGACAAGTGTAATCTCATCTTTGTCCAGATCCATCAACTTCTCAGGAACTTTCTTTGTTGGATCTATAGTGGAGACGATCATAGGAACGTAAGGACCTTCTTCAACAATCATGAAGATCCTTGGATCCACAGCTTCCATGAAAAATCTAATCCTCTCTTTTCACATGAGAAAGTTGTTCTTTGTACACAAGGGAAGCTTAGCAATGTCTCTGGCCTTGTCAATGCTTGAATAAATCAAAAGACAACTTAGGTCAGATCTGATCAAGGTGTTAACCTTGTAATGATCAACCTCGCTCTGATACCAATTGAAAGTGTTCAGTTGTCTACCTAAATCACCTAGAGCGGGGTGAATAGGTGAGTTGTGCGTCTTTTTGTGGAATAAAAAATTAGCGATCTATGCATAGAAAATAATCAAGCAATCACAGAGGACACAGAGATTTATAGTGGTTCCCCAACCTTAGGTACATCCACTTTCCACTCACCGATCTAGCAAAGCACTAGACTTGGCTACTCCACTATCTCGGATTGAAACCAATCCTACGCCTCGGAACAAAGGTCTTACAACTCGATCCACAATACGGATCTACACTCGGAAGATGAAAACTTCTTACAACTTGGAGAACGAAGCTCCTACACTCGGAGAGTAATCTCCTACAATAATAAATTGAGAGTATGAAATACAAACAATAATATTTCCCAGATCTGAAAATTTCAGCCAAGGTCTTCCTCTTGAACTTTGCGGCTTTATTAGAAATTATTGAAGAAGATACTCGGCTAGATCCTGATTTGAAACTTCTTAACTCATACGATCCGAGAGAAGATGAAGAAGTTGAAGAACAATATTGATCTGTAAGTCGACTGATCTGAATCGTCTTGAACGAAAGCCCTAGGCGATTTGCACGATGAGGATCGACGGCGGCTTCCGTTTAGGAAAGAGAAAATGGATTCAGAGTACTTAGAATATTTCTTTTCAGCGCTTCTTATTGTTACGGTTACTCGAAATGACAAGACCTTATATAAGATCTCCCTAACAGTCATAATTAACATTAATGACGTCCACGTGGACCAATCACATCATGTCATTTGAAAATCCCGTCAGTTTAGGACTTAGCGAATTTTTCTGAAAAATTGTCTGCATTACTCGAGTGAAATAAGAGTTACTCAAGTACTACTTCAGGTTCTCGAGAAGACAATAACAGAGTACTCGAGAAGAGGATATTCAGAAAATCCATAACAAAATTCATCATCACTCGAGTGGAATAAGAATTACTCGAGTGCTAGAAAGGTCACTCAAGAGGTGGAGATGAACTACTCGAGAAAAAGACTTGGAGAAAATTCTGGAAGATAAAAACCGATTACTCGAGTAGTGGATCTAGACAACTCGAGAAGTAAGCAGATTTCTCGAGTATATAAACAATACTACTCGAGTGAGGTAAATACAACTCGAGAACTTTACTTCTGTCACTCGAGACAAAGAGCTTATCTACTCGAGTGGTTAACTTGACTACTCGAGTATAAGACTTAGAAAAATTCTAAGATAGAGAATTTGTTAACTCGAGAATAAGAAGGGGTCTACTCGAGTAATGAAACTGACCACTCGAGAACTATGTTTAGACTTCTCGTGAACCATTCCCTTACTCGAAAGTCAGCCTTAACTTACTCGAGTACTATCAGAAAATCTACTTGAGTACTTAAGTTCTTCTCAAGTAAAATACTTAGAATAAAATTGTTTCCTGAAAATTTTCCTTTATTCTATGGAATCAGCAACATGTCTTTCTCCAACAATCCTAGTGCTTGAAAAATAAAGTGTATCCCAATACAGAGGCTACACATGAGTCAACATCATGGGTCATACAATGAGGGATTACATTGTATTGTCCTGTATTTGGTGACCCATTATAGACTAACATTGGTCTACACTTGGCAATTAAGTCCTGCAAACACATAACTCAAACAATACATCAAATACAACTTAATTCATCTTAGTTCAAGGGTGACTTCACCAAATCTAGGTTATTATGGATACAATACCCAACAAGAACCCACCAACCCAACAGTTCATCTCAAACACCAGGTTTTGAGATGAAGGGTGGCGGGGTACATGAATACAGAGGGGAGAAAGCTGTAGGTGATGTGGGATTAATCCCAATCATAGGACCGCAGGGATATTCCGCCACAGGGGGCCCACCGGGGTCAACACTTAGACCTGGAATGCGGTGGGAAGCCATAACACGGTCCCACATACACGTGTCCTGCTGGCAAATCAATCTCAACATCTTTCAATACAGATCTCACCAGATCCACCACTCAGCCTTTATAATCCAGGCTTACAAAACAAATCTTGAACAGATCCTATAGAATTTGAATATAAAAGTTGTTTTGACTAAAGTGAAATTAATCACTGAGTCAATTGCCTCCCAAGCTAAGAAAATCTCATCCCTATCTTCTTCACCGCAACAAGGTTGATGTTCTTCAAGAATCTGCTGCTTGTGCTGGACGTAATCTCAGAACCTTGATTCTGATTCTGCTGATGAAGGAGAGAAAGATCAAGAAAGATGGTCTTCAATCAGCTAACCTGTTTTGGCAGAAATTGAACTACTCTGCCTCCCTTTCTGTCCTGAGAAAACCCTGGACATATTTCTTCCTCACAGATCCAGAAATTGACCTTCATATTAGGCACTGCTTGGATCTTGAAGCAACATCAGTTAGGGCTTGCCTTGACTGATTCTTCTCCTCAGAGAAATCCTTTGATTCTGCTGTTGCAGTTGTTGATTGTCGCAGCTAACTCAGAAACCCTTCAGAATCGTCGATTTGATCTTCTTGTTTCTGCAAAAATGGCGGGGGAAGAAGATGAAGTCCCGCTCCTCTTTTTCGAAATGAATTTCTTACTCAAAAAACTTGTCTCGATCCAGATCTCCTTCTCTATTTATAATCATGTCATCTAACGAGATGATAAACACATGTCATTGCTTTAACGACTGATTATATCCTTAGTTTTACAGAATGAGACTGACGACGATGTTAGTGATGAGTTGCAGCTCTTCTATGATCATTTTGGAATTTTGTTGACTTTTGTTGACTTTACTGACGTCAGTCATTCTGGACATAAAAAATTTCAGATAAGTACCCAGGCATTGAGTGCGTTGAGTGAACACGCTTTACTCAACGAATCTGGACTTAAAAAATTTCCTGCTCTGCTAGGCTTTGAGTGAGTAAGCTCCACTCAACGCTTTTTAACCTGGTCAACTTTTCAGCTTGTCCAGGCGTTGAGAGCATTGAGTGTATAAGCTTCACTCAACGTTTTTTGTCTTAGCTTGATCTTCAGCTCATTCTGCAACTATGGCGTTGAGAACGTTGAGTGTATAAGTGTAACACCCAAGTTTTCCAGACCTTGAATCTCTGGAAGCGAATGTCGAACGGATAGGTCGACGAACGGAAATTGTCTAGTCGAAAAGCCCGTTCTTCGAGTGACGAGTTAAGGTGGTTGTTCCATCGATTGACTTTGTAGCCATCCGATTTCACATCAAATCTGATCTAAAGGCCCAGGATCTTCCACCCAAAGGGCTTAAGAAGGGCTAAGCGGGATTTCTCCCTCATTTCTCCTCATTTTGGAGTTGAGTTAGGGTTTGAGAGAGAGAGTTAGGAGGAGAAGGAGAGAGCTTTTTTCAATTGACGAAGGTTTGGAGCTCCGATCGTCGTTCCAGAGCCAGATCCGTGGAGAGGACATGGGGATGCTTGTTTTCATCCGTGCAAGGCAAGGATTCCATGGCTAGGAAGAGGAGTCGCAAGGTAACGACATTTTTCCTCTCGGTTTTAGGATGTGTGCATGACATTCATTTTCTTCTTGTTTTATTTCAAGCATTTTATGCACCGAGTCTCTCAAATGAGAGTGGTTCGGGTCGCCTTGGTTCAAAAGGATCCACCGGGTGGATTAAGTCTGTCCCCGACATGATATTGCATTAGAAATCCGCTCCATTAGTGGATTAGGCATTGTAGGTGAAGCCGTGGTCGCGACCGTTAGTCCGACTCAGTGATGTTGCATATCGAGGCTTAAGGCTTTTGCTAGAAATCTGTTGCGGCAAGATGCCATTTGTGATGTATGTCCCCCTTATTTGACACAAGTATGTGTAGTCGAAATCGGACAAGGTTACCTCCCTTATTATGTTAGATAGTTTCCTTGGAGCACGAGAACATTACAGTACAAAATTTGGATTATGGTTGGAAGGCTATGGGTTGTGATGTGTGAAGGCTTGACTTCGTCTCCATGGTTGGCTGGATAGCCTGTGACATGCAAGTCATGTGTGGAGAGTGTCCCGGAGAGACAAATCCCCTTTTATGAAACTGACGAGAATGCCAAGCATAGGACAAGCCTGGGCGATGAAGCCCACGAGATGGTGGGGTCCAGCAAGAGTTCTTAGAATCAGTTTGTGTTTGTGTGGCGGAATCCTGACACGAGAAGTCAGAGCTTGCAAGCAAGCCCGGGTTTTGATACCCACTAGCGGGTGGGGCCTCGGCAAGAGTTCCGTTTGGCATCTTGTATGTTGTTAGGGGAAATTGGAAGTACCCTTGTGTTTGCGGCTTGAATGTCGATGGGGGAATTGGAATTACCTGATTGATGATGTGTTAGAAACATAAACATTAGGGTGCCTTTGGTGAAATTCAGGATTGCATTCATGATGCATTGTAAGCCCCTTTATATTATATGCTCAACTTAGAAACATGTTTGTTGTATGAGACATCCAAACATATTGTATAGCTTTACATGTTTATGTATATTGCATACGAAGTGCAGCCCTACAGGGTGATGGTGTATCTCGTGGTCGGCTATGGACGACCGTGAGGAGATATGTTGCTTACACAATTGAGGTCAGCCATTGCCGACCCACGTTACCACCAATTTTTATAGGGTAAGGATCGCAAGCGGGAGCAAACTCGCCGACCAAAAAGGCCTAAGCCTTAATAAGTGATTTCTATGCTTAGTAGATTATGTCTTTTTGAATGTTTTGCTCCATGATCTATATTTCCGGCTTACATGTCGAGGTAACCTAGGAATGCTTATGCACGTTGATGTTTGATATTGTTGTCATTCAGTTTTTGGACTTATGATGTGTAAGGCCTTAAGGCCATTTTGATACTCTTGGATTAGTGGATAACTTCCGGTTAGTTGTATGTTTCCGCTGTTATAATTTGTGTTTTGAGTTTGGGTAGTTTATATCATCTTATAATGCTTAAGCTGTGGCGTCTGTATGTTGTGGGGCCCCGACCAGACCCATATTATACTGTCATTACAGGAGGGGTGTTACAATTTGGTATCAGAGCTAGGTTAGTGTCCAAGGTAAAGATTAATGGTCAGATGTCGTAATAGGATCGCGTAGTGAAGCTATCCACTTAGGAGTATCACAGGACTATGAGTGTCCTTGTGTCTAATTTTGCTATTAGAAGTTGTTTCTTGTTTTACTTTGCTTTTGCAAAGGGTGCAAGCGATGAGGCGAGGACGTCGAGGCCACGAGAAGAGCCTTCGGCGAGTAGTGCTACTTCTCATGGTCCTTTGGGCATCGGGGAAACACCAGCAGATTTCTGTCGCATGCTCGCTGAAGCAATGGTGGCAGCCCAAGATGTCGCAGCAGTGCAAGTTGTGACCCATGTTGCACTGGTAGCAACTCCTGCTACCCCGGATGCAGCAACAGTTGTGCCGGGCGGAGGAGCCAGGAAAGCAGAGCCGTTGGCTAAAAGAGTGGTTTTCGGGCACATAAACTGACAAATGAAATATTTTCTAAGATTGCATCCCCCAAGGTTTAAGGGAGTCGTAACGCCGACCGATGCGGAGGATTGATGGGCAAGAATTCAAGAACTGCTGAGGGTGACAGAGACGCCAGAGGAGAAGCAATCTCAGTTTGCGACCTTCATGTTAGAAGGAGATGCTAAGATGTGGTGGCTGAGCCTTAGCAACCACCAGTTTCCTGGACGCACCCCGTCCATGGAAGAGTTTGGGAATGCCTTCATAAGGAAGTATATCCCATCGTCGGCAAGGTTAGCCCTTCAGAGGTAATTTCTGTACTTGGTGCAGCGGGACAAGACAGTATACGCGTATGTTCAGGAGTTTACTCGGTTGGGGTCATTATGCTGGAACGACCATGGCTGATGATGAGCTGAGGGACAACCTCTTCTACCATGGGCTGAGGGAGAATCTGAGACAACCCCTCATAGCTATGAAGAATGTTGGTTTCAATGAGCTGGTTGAGGTTGCCAGAACGGTGGAAAGTGATATGGAGTGAACCCAACATCGTAAGGGTTTTGCAGCGAAGCAGGGAGAAGGGAAGCCTTCTCAGTTGCAAGAGAAGTCTGAAGGGAACAGGTGGAAGAAGAAGCCTTATCCTTTCAAGTCTGGTGAGAGAAGCAATAATATGTCTGGAGTGTCACGCTTCAAGGGACCACCATCGTGCTTTAAGTGTGGCAAGCCAGACCACATAGCTCATTTTTGTACTGAGGGTAGTGCTGAGCAGGAGCCGAGGCAGGAGCAGTACATGCGGTCCAGCCCCAGCACCGCGGAAAAAGGAAAGATGACGGAGTCTAGCACTTCTCGTTTCCAACCCGTGCAGCCAAGGAAATACAAACTAGGGCAGCAGGAAGCGATCCGCCAACCCGATGTGGTGACAGGTATGGAAAGTTTAAGTATAGTTATTTGTTGCTTTAGACTTCCAAGATCGTTTATGTATATTGCCTACGTATTAAGCTTTGTGCTAGTTTATGGATACCCCGCTAGGGTATTGTTTGATATGGGAGCGTCGCACTCCTTTCTTGCGGAAAGCTTTATCCGGAGAATTGGAGTTGAGTCATTCTCGGCGGATGCAGAGCTGAAGGTGCGCATGCCCAATGGGTCTAACATGACTAACGGGGGCGAATGGGCACATTTGTTGGAATCTAGAAGGAGTTGGCTTCGCGTTGGAAGCAACGGTTCTACCACTGGTTGAGTTCTATGTGATACTGGGAATGGACTGGCTTGCAGAATAGCGTGCAAGTATTGACTGCCTATCTAAGGTGGTGACCCTGAGAACCAAATGACAGGCAGAAGTTAAGTTTGAGGGCCTTAGTGAGTGGCATGTTCCCTTATTTCGGCCATGCACTTGGTGCGGGCAGTTAACGAGGGAGGAGTAGCACTTATAGAGTTGTTGGAGGTTCGCCTTTCCAGGTTATCACTTGGAGAAGTGCCGGTAGTGGCAGATTTCGAGGATGTGTTTCCTGAGGAGCTTCCTGGACCACCTCCTCGACGGGAGATTAATTTCTCGATTGAGTTAGTGCAGAGGCTAGGCCGGTGTCACGTCCCCCTTTTAGGATGGAACCAAAGGAGTTGGCCGAACTCAAAGTACAGTTACAGGAACTGTTGGAGCATGGGTGTATTAGACCCAGTTCTTAGCCGTAGAGCGTGTCAGTGCTGTTTGCGAAGGGAAAGATGGTAGCATGCAGTTATGCATATACTACCGAGAGTTGAATAAATTGACTGTCAAGAATAAGTATCTGATTCCTCGGATAGATAACCTGTTCGACCAGTTGGTGGGGTCAGTGGTGTATTCTATGTTGGACTTGAAGTTAGGGTACTATTAGTTGCGGATTCGAGATAAGGACATACCCAAGACAGCTTTTGGTATGAGTTATGGTCACTTCGAGTTCTCGGTGATGTCGTTTGTGTTGACGAACACACCATCAGTATTCATGGATTTGATGAATCGAGTATTTCGGGAATACTTGGACTCTTTTGTTGTTCTCTTTATCGACAATATTTTGGTATACTCCAAATCGGAGGCGGAGCATGAGACTCATTTGAGAAGAGTCTTGTAAGTGTTGAGAGAGAACCAGCTTTATGAAAAGTTATCAAAGTGCGAGTTCTGGTTAGAGAAGGTGGCGTTTTGGGGCCATGTGATTAGTGGTGATGGGGTGGCAGTGGATCTGACGAAAGTTGAAGACATCGGGGATTGGCCGATTTTGAGAACCGTGGCGGAAGTCTGGGGTTTCCTTGAACTAGTCGGGTACTATAGAAGGTTTGTGGAAAACTTTTCACGGATAGCTCTACCTCTCACTTCTTTGACTCGTAAGGACCAGAAGTTTGTGTGGACTCAGGAGTACAATCAGGCATTTGATACCCTGAAGGGAAGGCTGATGACAACTCCAATCCTAAGTCTACCTAAAGGGACTGAAGGATTTTAGATTTTCAGTGACGCATCAGGATGCGGTTTGTGTTGCATGTTGGGTGCAACATGACAGTGTGATAGCCTTTGGGTATAGACATGTGAAGCCTCACGAGAGGAGTAACCCCGTCCATGACTTGGAATTCGCTGCGGTAATTTTTGCGTTGAAGTTGCGGCACTATGTGTATGGTGCGAAGGTGGAAATCTTTACGGACCACAAAAGCCTGAAGTATCTTCTAGATCAAAAGGACTTGAATATGTGGCAGCGCAGATGGGTAGAGTTCCTTGGAGACTACGACGTGGTGATTCAGTATACGCCAAGCAAAGCCAACATGGAAGCGGATTCCTTAAGTAGAAAATACTCTAGACAAGGGAGTTGGATTGAAGCTTATGATGAGTGGTTGATGTGGGACTATGACTCCCTTGGCATTGAGTGTGTAGTAAGAGGTGAGACTAGTATGGCTCGATTGAACTGGATTGATTTGCAAAATGACTTACCCGATCGTGTTTGGGAAGGGACTAGTTTGGATGAAGAGTTCCAGCCATTTGTGGTGGAAGCTCAAAAGGGCGAAGGTAACACGTGGGAGTTGATTAATGAGATCCTGAGGAAGGACGGAAGGATATATGTACCACAGTTCGGCAAGCTCCGTGAGGAGTTGATGTTTGAGGCTCATTTTATGACGTACTCCATTCACCCGGGCAGTACAAAGATGTACATGTATATGAAGAAATCCTTTTAGTGGCCTGGTTTGAAGCGGGACGTAGCTTTGTACGTGAGTAGGTACCAAACTTGTACCTTAGTGAAGGCCGAGTGTCAGAAGTCGGGCGGGTTCCTGAAGCCTCTTCCTATTCCCAAGTGGAAATTTGATGACATCTCCATGGACTTTGTGCATGGCTTACCTCGATCGCAGCAGGGTAACGACGTGATTTGGGTAATCGTGGATCGCTTGACCAAAGTGGCCCATTTCATCCCAAATCGGATAGAGGACAACGTGGAGAAGCTGGTAGAGTTGTATGTTCGCAACATTGTGCGACTACATGAGATTTCTAAGAGTATAGTTAGTGATCGTGATGGACGTTTCACGTCTAAGGCTGGAGGTTGGTTCAGAAGAGTTTGGGCATGAAGCTTAAGTTTAGTACGACGTTCCATCCTAAAACGGATGGACAAACAAAAAGAACGAATCATACAATGGAGGATATGCTGAGAATGTGTACCCTCGATTTTGGGAAGAAGTGAGAAGATCACCTCTTCATAGTAGAGTTCACCTATAACAACAGTTACCAGACAAGTATAAAGATGACACCATACGAAGCTTTGTATGGAAGGTGGTGTCGAACACCGATGTCTTGGAAAGAGGCGGGAGACACCAAATTTTTGGGAAAAGAAGTGGTGGCCGATGCTTGGGAATTGGTGCGAACCATTCAGGAACGCATGAAGGTTTCCCAGGACCGGAAAGCAAAGTATTTTAATGCTCATCATAAGAATGTGGAGTTTGCAGTATGCGACTGGGTTTATCTCAAGATTAGGCCATTCAAAGGCGTTTCACGGATTCGCTGACTCAAGAAGATGAGTCTGAGGTTTTTGGGACCGTTCGAGATTATAGAACGTATTGGAGAAGCAGCCTACCGATTAGGGTTGTCTGTGGAGCTGAATGAATTACATGATTGTTGGGTACATTGGAATGAATGTACCTGATTTGAAGAAGCCTCACCCCACTCAATGATATACATCAAAATGTATTTAATGTATTTTTAGTTGCCATGTGCAGGTTAAGTATTTGTAGGGAAAGCAGAAAAGATTCTAAGTCCATGTGTCGACACCCAGAATAAAAGTGTCGACACTTAAGAAGACTTGTGTCGACACCCAGAGAAGCAGTGTCGACACTTGGAGTAATTGTGTCGACACCAGGGATGCAGAGTCGAAACCAGATAGAAAGTGTCGACACATACAGTTTGTGTCGACACTCAATGAAGAGAAGTCCAGTAAAGCAGCGTCGACACTTAGAAGCAGTGTCGACACCCAGAGGAACTGTGTCTACATCAGAAAGTGTCGACACTTGGAGGCTGTGTCGACACTCAGCAAAAGTCTGCAGAGTCTAAGTATAAGTGTCGATATAATAAAGTATGTGTCGACACACAGCAAAAGACTCAGCACTTGAAGAAAGTGTCGACACAAGAAAGAATGTGTCGACACTCAGCAGAAGACTCAATACATGAAGAAAGTGTCGACACTAGGAGGCTGTGTCGACACTTAGCAAAGTTCAACAAAATTCTAAGTACAAGTGTCGACACAAGGAGATATGTCGACACTCAGCAAAAGTCTCAACATAAGTAGATGTGTCGACACTAAGAATATGTGTCGACACTCAGCAAGTATCAACACAGAAGATGTGTCGACACCAAGAAGATGTGTCGACACTGAACAAGTTTAACACATGAAGATGTGTCGACACAAAGGAGTTGAGTCGACACTTACAAGAATTCAACTAAGTAATGAAGAACAAGGAGTTGTGTCGACACACAATATCAGTGTCGACACATATAGAAGAAGCTGTGTCGAGAAGTGAATTCTACAACACAAGGAGTTGTGTCGACACCTTGAAGGCAAGTGTCGACACTTAGTCTACTTGTGTCGACACTTAGTCTATAAGTGTCGACACTTAAAGACAGACTGTCTCGACACTTTCAGACAGTTACAGATATTTCAAGAAGTGACTGGATGACTTGACAGCTGCCATTCCAGCCGGTCTACTGCAACTGTCAGAGTTGTCAGAAAGCTGTTAGAAACCGGATCAGCCGGTCACCATGAAGAAGGCCTATATATAGGCTTATACTGTCTACAGAAGAAGATGATTAACAGATCAATTGATTGAGATTTACAACAAGAGATCAACAATCAAAGAAGAAGATCTAGCTATTCATTGAAGAATCAAGTGAAGATCTAAGAAGTTGGAGAGAGAGAGCTCCATCCAAGAAGACAGCTGTTGGAACCAGGCTGTGAAGAAGGGTTCAGACCTAGTTCTGAATCTTAAGTTGCAGTGATTGAAGATCAGCTGCAGAGAATCAATCTTATTGTGTTCTACTTTCAAGAAGCTTTGAAGAAAGCCAAGTGAGGTTGATCTCAGCAGAGTTCTTCCAAGAACTCATCAAGAACCTATCAACTCTTCTCTCTTTTCTCTGAGTTGTAGGTATACTCTTTGTATTCTAAATTTCTTGTAGGATCCTTAGGGATCTGAGTTGTAAGCCTGTAATTATAAAGGCTGAGTGGTAGGGCCTGTGTGCCTGAGTGTAGGAGATCTATATCTCTGAGTGTAGGCCTGTTGTGGCTGAGTGTAGGCCTTGTGGCTGAGTGTAGGCCTTGTGGCTGAGTGTAGGTCTTTGGAGGAGACTGAGTTGTAGGGCCTTGGGCCTGAGCTGTAGGAACCTGTTTGGGGTTCTGAGTGTAAGATCTGAGGATCTGAGATAGTGGAGGAGTTTGGCCGAATCTAGTACACTACTAGATAGGCGAAGGGGGAAAGTGGATGTACCCAAATCTTCGGGAACCACTATAAATCTGTGTGTTCACTGTGTGCATGTTTGATTCTGTGATTGATGTATAATCTGCAATCTGCCTAAAAAGTTGAAAAAGAGTTAGTCACCTATTCACCCCCCCCCCCCTCTAGGTGATTAGGTACAATTTCTTTCAAGTGGTATCAGAGAGAGGTTCCTCAAAAAGTACTTAACTGTCTGAGTAGATCCTGTTGGCAGATTCAGCATAAGTAAAGTGCAGAATCAAGAAAATCAAGAAACATAGGTTCAACAGAAAATCATAAGGAACTTGGATCCATGAAGTTGCCCATTTGCAGAAAAGAGATTTTTGGCATCTGAAAAGAAAGGGTGAGACTGTTTATGGAAGCCTCAAACCCTATAATATATATCACAGTTAAAGAAGGGTCATATGTGCCTATGAAGGTTTCAGTCTTGGATGCAAATTAGAGAACACCTAAGGAATTTTCTGAAATGACAAAAGATGAGATAATTCTAGCCACAATGGACAAGAGGGCTCAGAATATCATTGTGAGTGCCATAGATGATGCTACCTTTCAGAACTTAATACACTATAAGACATCTAAGGAAATGTGGGATACCTTGATAGTGTATATGGAGGGTTCTGAAGAAGTAAGGCAGGACAGAAAGTCCTTGTTAAACCAGGAATATGAAAGTTTCAGGCAAGGCAGGTCTGATAGCATAACAGAATGCTATAAGAAATTCTATAGGATAGTTAATGAGTTAATGTCCTATGGAAGAGATTTCAGTAATTATGAGCTAAATGATAAGTTCTTGAGGTCCCTAACAAAGGATTGGGACACCAAGATCTGTGCCATTAGGGAAATGGCCAAGTTAGCAGATATCCCTCCTCCAACATTATTTGGAAAACTGCTATCCTATGAGATGCAGTTGATGGTGAGGAAAGAAGAGGAGAAGACTACAAGAAGTGAGCACAAAGAAAGGACAGTGGCATTCAAGACAGAATCCACCAGAAAATACAGAAGTAAGTCTCCATCTCCACCTCCTAAGGTTGCTGAGACTGAGTCAGATGATTCAGAAAGCAGAAAGTCTGAAAGCAGTGAGAGTGATGAGGATTTTGCAGCATTCACTAGACACTTTCAGAAGTTTCTAAAGAATAAACAGTGGAGGTCAAAGTCATCCACATCACAGGGAAAAGATGACTATTATCAGAACAAGAAGTCATCAAAGAAAGACAGGAGAAAGCCCAAGTCAAGCAAAGCAACTTTATCAAAAATTGTATGCTATTGCTGTAACATACAAGGACATGTTATTGCTGACTGTCCAGAGAAAAGGAAAGAGTCTAATGATAAGAAAAAGACTCAATTCAAGGGCAAGAAGGAAAGGTCCTTTGTTGCCAAGAAGGACAAGAGCCTGTCAGACATATCTGTTGGGTACATTGGTTAAATGTACCTGATTTGAAGAAGCTTCACCCAACTCAATGATATACATCATAATATATTTGATGTGTTTTTGAGTTACTTGTGCAGGTTAAGTATTTGCAGGACTGAAGCAAAAATTTCTAAGTCCATGTGTCGACACCCAGAGGGAAAGTGTCGACACTTAAGAAGACTTGTGTCGACACCCAGGCAAGCAGTGTCGACACTTGGAGTCATTGTGTCGACACCTGGGATGCAGAGTCGACACCAGACAGAAAGTGTCGACACAAGGAGCTGTGTCAACACTCAGTGAAGAAAAGTGCAGACAGAAAGTGTCGACACAAGGAGCTGTGTCGACACCCAGTGAAGCTGTGTCTACACCAGAAAGTGTCGACACTTGGAGCTGTGTCGACACTCAGCAAAAGTCAGCAGAGACTAAGTTAAAGTGTTGACACCAAGAACAATGTGTCGACACTTAACAGAAGAGTCAGCACTTGAAGTATGTGTCGATACCCAGCACAATGTGTCGACACACAACCAGAAGAGTCAACACATGAAGTAAGTGTCGACACTCAGCACAATGTGTCAACACTCAGCTGAAGACTCGACACTTGGCAAAGAACAGAATTATCAACAAAATCTTCTAAGTACAAGTGTCGACACTAAGGGAATGTGTCGACACTCAGCTGAAGTCTCAACAGAAGAATCAAGTGTCGACACAAGGAGCTGTGTCGACACTCAGCAAGTATCAACATAGAAGACTATGTGTCGACACCAAGAAGCAGTGTCGACACTTAACAGATTCAACACAAGAAGTTGTGTCGACACAAAGGAGATGTGTCGACACTTAGAAGAATTCAGCAAGTTACAGAAGATCAAGTACTTGTGTCGACACTCAATTTCAGTGTCGACACATGAAGAAGAATCTGTGTCGAGACATAGAAGAAGTTGTATCGACACCTTGTAGACTTGTGTCGACACTTACACAACTTGTGTCGACACTTGGTCTATAAGTGTCGACACTTAAAGACAGAAAGTCTCGACACTATCAGACAGTTAGAGATTTTCAAGAACTGACTGGATGACATGACAGCTGCCGTTCCAGCCGGTCTACAGCACCTGTCAGAGATGTCAGAAGACAGTTATGAATCGGACCAGCCGGTTACCATGAAGAAGGCCTATAAATAAGCATAGACAGTTTACAGAAACTGTTGTTCAGATTATTGAAAAACAAGTTATTAAAGTGGTACACAGAGTATCAACACAAGAAGATCTTGCAGTCCAAGTGCAGATCTAAGAAGTTGGAGAGAGAGGGCTCCATCCAAGAAATCAGCCGTTGGAACTAGGCTGAGAAGAAGGGTTCAGATTTATTCTGGATTCTAAGTGGCAGAGGTCAAGGATCAACTGCAGGAGGATTCATTCTTATTCAGTTCTACTCAAGAAGCTTTGAAGAAAGCTAAGTTAGATTGAATCCAGCTGAGTTCTTCCAAGAACTGATCAAGAAACTCTCAACTCCCCTCTCTTGTTTCTGAGTTGTTGAGTTAACATTTGTAATTCATTTTTATCTTGTAGGATCCTTTGGATCTGAGTGAATTGTAAGCCTGTAATTATAAAGGCTGAGGGTATGGCTTGAGAGCCTGAGTGTAGCAGATTGAAATCTCTGAGTGTAGGCCTTGTTGGCTGAGTGTAGGCCTTATTGGCTGAGTGTAGGCCTTGATTGGCTGAGTGTATGCTTTTGTGGCTGAGTGTAGGCTTTGGGAAAAAGCTGAGTTATAGGGCTTTGGGCCTGAGGTGTAGGAACCAATTTGGGTTCTGAGACAGTGGAGAAGTTTGGCCGAATCTAGTACACTGCTAGATAGGCGAATGGGGAAAGTGGATGTACCCAAAGCTTGGGGAACCACTATAAATCACTGTGTCTGCTGTGTTGTGTTGTGATTTGCTGTATATGTTGTTTGTTTGTTGTGATAACATAGTCAGAAATCTGTGATATTAACTGTTTGCTGCCATTAAAGTTTAAAAAGGATTAGGTCACCTATTCACCCCCCCCCCCCTCTAGGTGTTTAGGTACCATATCTTTTAAGTGGTATCAGAGCCAGGTTCCTCAAAACAAGGACTAACAGTCTGAGGAGATCCTGATTGGCAGATTCAGTCTAAGTCAAATTCAGTAATCAAGAAAATCAAGAACCATGGGTTCCTCTGAAAATCACAAGGAATTGGGTTCCATGAAATTGCCCATATGCAGAAAGGAAATCTTTGGGATTTGGAAGGAAAGGGTAAGGCTGTTTATGGAGGCCTCAGACCCTAGGATATACATCACAGTCAAGGAGGGGCCTTATGTGCCCATGAAGATATCAGTTCTAGATGCAAATCAGAGAACCCCAAAGGATTTCTCTGAGATGACTAAGGATGAGATTGTCCTAGCTACCATGGACAAGAGGGCACAAAACATCATTGTGAGTGCCATAGATGATGCCACTTTTCAGAATCTTATTCACTGTAAGACAGCCAAATAGATGTGGGATACTCTCATTGTCTATATGGAAGGTTCTGAAGAAGTTAGGCAAGATAGAAAATCCTTGCTAAATCAAGAGTATGAGAGTTTTAGACAAGGAAAGGGTGATAGCATAACTGAGTGCTATAAGAAGTTTTACAAAATTGTGAATGAACTCATGTCTTATGGAAGAGAGTTCAGCAATTATGAACTAAATGACAAGTTCCTAAGGTCCCTAACTAAAGATTGGGACACAAAGATCTGTGCCATTAGAGAAATAGCTAAGTTGGGAGAAATTCCTCCACCTACACTGTTTGGCAAGCTATTGTCATATGAAATGCAATTGACAGTGAGGAAAGAGGAGGAGAAGTCAACAAGAACTGAACACAAGGAAAGATCAGTAGCCTTCACGACAGAAGCCTCCAGAAAGTGCAGGAATAAATCACCAACTCCACCTCCAAAGATTGCTGAATCAGAGTCAGATGAAACAGTCAGCACCAAGTCAGAAAGCAGTGAAAGTGATGAAGACTTTGCTGCTTTCACTAGACACTTTCAGAAGTTTTTGAAAAAGAAACAGTGGAGATCAAGGCCTTCTACATCACAAGGAAAGGAAGACTCTTATCAGAAAAAGAGGTCTTCAAAGAATGACAAGAAAAGGACTAAGTCTAGCAAGGCAACTGGTTCCAATATAGTGTGCTATTACTGCAATAGACAAGGCCATGTAATTGCAGATTGTCCTGAAAAGAGAAAAGAGTCTAGTGACAGGAAAAAGACTTATTTCAAAGACAAGAAAGAAAAGTCTTTTGTTGCCAAGAAGGAGAAGACTCTATCAGATATCTCTTCTTCAGAATCTGAGTCTGATGTTGAAGCATACATAGGGCTGTTTGCTGAAGAAGAAGAGGAAGAATTCATGCAGATTTTAGAGTCTATTTATGAACAAGAAGACAGTCAATGCCAAGGGCTAATGGCTTTGACAGAGCATGACAAAATCCTGGAGCAGCCAGGACCCAGTAAGGTACAATGTTCAACTCTAAGTTCAGTTTCTTGTTCTAGTACAGAATCAGATTCATCTTCATCAAGTGATGGAAGTGTATCTGAGTCTGAGGATGATATTCATCAGCTTATAGATGAATATAAAGTGCTGTTGCAAGCTTACAAGAAAAGCAAGACCCTTGCCAAAAGTCAGGCATTGGAAATTGCTGATCTAAAAGCTGCTGTAACAGATTTTGAGAAGTCTTTTGATCAAAAACTGAATGAGATAGCCAGGTTGAAGCACATAATAGTGATTCAAATGGGTACTATATCATTTAAAAATGATCAAATCAAGAGTCTGGAGATCAATCTTCAGAAAGAGAGAGAGCTTGTTGCTAGGTTTTCTAAACCTAAATCAGTGCTACCTTTAATTGATGAATTTGTTCATCATAAAGGCAAGGCTGGACTGGGTTTTATTAGACCTGCAAGGACTGAGCAGTCCAAGCCCAAGTCCAAGGGCAAAGCCTCAACATTCAACAAGTCAGCTGTAGATAAGACAGCAAAGACAGTACCTAAGCAAAGGTACAACAAGTTTGAATGTTGTTGTTGTGGCAAAGTTGGCCATTTTGTAGTGGACTGTTGGCACAATGCTAGTGCCAAAGTGAGTACCAAACTACCTGTTGGAAAGCCAGTAGGTAGCTTTGTCAGATTGCAAACTAACAAGTACCAAGGACCCAAGAATTCATTGGGTTCTAAGGTTCATTAATCTGTTTTGCAGGTGAGTCCAAGTAGCCATACCCCAACATGGTACTTGGACAGTGGATGTTCCAGACATATGACTGGAACAAGGGGACTACTAAGGGACTATATTCCAATCAAAGATGGTCCAAAGGTTACCTTTGGTGGTTCTGAAAAAGGAATCATCAAAGGGTTTGGTAACATTTCTAGTAACTTAGTTACCATTACTCAAGTGGCTTATGTTAAAGGGTTGAAACACAACCTAATAAGTATAAGTCAATTGAGTGATGTAGGGTATGACATCTCATTTGTTAAAAATGGTTGTCATATCAAGAGGTCAAGTGATCAAGAGATCATTTTGGCAGGTTATAGGAAGAGGAATGTCTACTGCCTAGACATTATGGTTGAGAACTATGGTTCTCCAATGTGTCTTGTAGCTGATGAGACAGTCTCTCATTGTGTCAAATGGCACAAGAGGCTTGCCCATCTTAACTACAAGACAATTAGCAAACTCTTTAGCAAAGAGTTAGTGAGGAATGGTTCTCAAGTTAAGTGTGTTAAAGATGGTATTTGCTCAGCTTGTCAAAAGGGCAAGCAGACTAAATCCACCTTTAGAAGCATAGAAAACAAAGATGCTGTGAGGTGTTTATACCTCTTGCATTTGGATCTCTTTGGTCCAATGCTAGTTCACAGCTTAGGTAGGAAGGTCTATACCCTTGTAGTTGTAGATGACTACTCAAGGTTTTCGTGGGTGTTCTTCTTAAGACAGAAATCTGAGACACCTAGTGTCTTCCATAGCTTTGTCAAGCAAATTCAGAATGAACTAAATAGTACAGTGGTCAAGATTAGAAGTGACCATGGTACTGAGTTTCAGTCTGAAAGCATGACAAAACTTTGTGAAGACTTTGGGATATTTCAAGAATTCTCTTCACCTAGAACACCTCAGCAAAATGGCATTGCTGAGAGGAAGAATAGGACCTTGATAGAGGCTGGTAGGACCCTACTAAGTGATACATCACTGCCAGAGTATTTCTGGGCTGAAGCAGTTAACATTGCATGCCATGTTATAAATAGGGCTACCATCACTAAAGGGCTCAACAAGACCCCCTATGAAGTTGTGAAAGGCAGGAAACCAAACCTATCCTATTTCAGGATCTTTGGTTGTAAATGCTTCATACTTAACAATGGAAAGTCTTACTTGACTAAGTTTGCTGCCAAGTCCCAAGAGGGAATTTTTGTTGGGTACAGCAATAATAGTAAGGCTTATAGAGTCTACAACTTGTCTACACAAGTTGTAGAAGAATCTGTGCATGTAGTTTTTGATGAGACTAAACTTATTAACAATGAGTTGTCTAGTACTGTATGCAGCCCCACAGGTTTAACAAAGAGAATGGACAAGCTTACTATAGAAGAAGTACCTGCTGTAAGACAGCAAGTAGAGGACAGTAGCTGTTGTCCAGGGGGAGAACTACATGTGCCAATTGCTGAAGAAGTACAAGGAGTACAGCATGATGGAGATGCTGAAGAGGTTCAACCAGAAGTTAGGATGCCTCCAGCCAATAGGCATCTTAGAGATCATCCAGTTGAGCAGATTATTGGAGATCCAAGACAAGGAGTACAAACCAGGAGCAGATACATGAATGCAGCAGTCTACTCCAGTTTTCTGTCTCAAGTTGAACCTAAGAAGTTTCAAGAAGCCATACAAGATCCACAATGGACTGAAGCAATGCAAGAAGAGCTTAATCAGTTCAAGAGGTGCAAGGTCTGGGAACTTGTTCCTAAGCCTAAAGACCACAATATAATCGGAGTTAAGTGGATCTACAGCAATAAGATGGATGAACAAGGGGTCATCATTAAGAATAAAGCAAGACTGGTTGCTAAAGGATATAGGCAAGAAGAAGGTATTGATTTTGATCAAACCTTTGCTCCAGTAGCCAGACTGGAAGCCATAAGGATGTTCTTAGCCTATGCAACCTATCAAGGATTCAAGGTTTACCAAATGGATGTCAAGTCAGCATTCCTAAATGGTAATCTTAAGGAAGAAGTCTATGTGGAACAGCCTGCAGGTTTTGTTGATCCAACTCTACCTCATCATGTCTATAGACTTAGGAAAGCTTTATATGGGTTAAAGCAAGCCCCTAGGGCTTGGTATGAAACCCTATCTAGTTTCCTCATTGAGAACAAGTTCTCAAGGGGGAAAATAGATAAGACTCTATTCCTTAGGGAATCTAGAGGCAAAGTTATACTTGTCCAAATATATGTAGATGACATTATATTTGGGTCTACTGAAAGCAGCCTTTGCAAAAAGTTTGCAAAACTTATGCAAGATCAGTTTGAGATGAGTAGTATGGGAGAGCTGAAGTTTTTCTTGGGTCTCCAAGTTAAACAGACTGAAAGTGGTTTATCCATATGTCAGTCCAAGTTCACCCTAGAACTCATAAGGAAGTATGGTATGGATTCATCCAGTACCATGAAGACTCCTATGGGGTCAAGTATGTCTCTTAGCAAGGATGATGCAGGGAAACCTGTAGATGAAACCTTGTATAGAGGGATAGTTGGCTCCCTATTATACTTGACTGCTAGTAGACCAGACATCATGTATGCTACATGTGTTTGTGCAAGGTATCAAGTCTGCCCTAAAGAGTCTCATTTGACTGCAGTCAAGAGAATATTGAGATATCTAAAGGGCACTCCCTATCTAGGCCTCTGGTACCCTAGGAATGGAGATTTTGATCTAACAGGTTATTCAGATGCAGACTTTGCAGGATGCAAAGAAGATAGAAAAAGCACTACTGGAACCTGTCAATTCCTAGGTGGGAGATTAATTTCATGGAGTAGCAAAAAGCAAACCAGTGTGGCTATCTCCACAGCAGAGTCAGAGTATGTGGCTGCAGGAAGTTGCTGTGCTCAACTTCTGTGGATACAACTCAGCTAGAGGACTATGGATTTCAGGTAAGTAGAACTCCACTTTTCTGTGATTCTACTAGTGCTATTTCAATAGCTAATAACCCTGTATCCCATAGTAGAACAAAATATATTGAAATTAAATATCATTTTCTTAGGGAGCATGTAGAAAGAGAAGATATTTTATTAGAATATGTTAAAACTGATAATCAAGTAGCTGATATGTTTACTAAGCCCCTAGAAGAAGCTAAGTTCAATAGATTCAAAATTGAACTAGGTATGATAAACTTAGAGTAAGTTTACAGAATTGAAAATGCCTAAGTAAAAAGGTGTCGACACATAGACAAGTCTATGTCGACACAGAATAGTGGTGTCGACACTTCAGGAAAAAGGTGTCGACACATCTAGGAAGTTGGTGTCGACACTTCAGAATGTTAGTGTCGACACATGCCAAGTAGGTGTCGACACATCCAAAGTGGTGTCGACACTTAGTATTTACTCAGAATTTTCTAAGTAAAGTCTCGACAATGTGTCGAGATATGTTGTGTCGACACATAACCAAGTGTCGACACATAAAATCTGTTGACTAAACTTGTGTCGACACATATGTGTCGAGACATTATAAGTCAGTGTCGACACTTATTGCCAGTATCGACACATTTTAAGTTAGCTGTCCCGCCTGTTCATCTTCAAAATCAGAAAGGTATAAATAGGGTTTTGTCTTTGTTTGTCGACACGCTTTCAAAGTTTCGAGACCAAAACTACTGTGTCGACACCTCTCTTCTCTCAAGACAAATTCTACAAACCCTAATGGCACCTAAGCTTGAGGAGAACGTTAACGAAGGATACGAGCTAGTGCGCGGCGCGTTCGACGATGCAGATCAAGAAATCAAGGCGGTCGTAACCCTAGTTGCAGATTCTGGGTTAGAATATTTGGTTTCAGAACCAACTAAGATATGGAAGAAGGAGGTTCTTGCATTCCTCAATGGAGCCAAGATCGATGACTCTGGATACAAAATCAAATCCAGAGTTCATGGAGAAATGGTTAAGGTAACCCCAAAAAGTCTGAGGAAGATTCTTCTATTGCCAAGAACTCAAGATGAAGAAGAAATTACTGCATCCAAGACCAGGGAAGCTCTAACCTGGTGTGGTCTTGATCCTAAAATGAAGATAGGTTCTGTTTTCAACAGAAAAGGCATGAATAATCAAGGAAAATTCATGTCTGAGATTGTTGGTAAGGTCTTACTCAGCAAGCCTGGAGGGCATGACAGAGTGTCTGCCTATATGTTTGGAATCATGACAAGAATAATCTTCACTTTGAAAACAGACTGGTCTATAGTGGTTTATGTGAAGATTAAGGAGAGCTTGAAGAAGCCCAACCTGGGCAGAATCATTAGTCTATACCTAGCTGGTGTAATACCAGAGGTAATGAGTATTGCTGCAGGCAGCAAGATAAACCATATGAGGAAGATGGATCTAAGGATCTTTTCAAGATGGGACAGGGTGTTGTCCAAGGAAATGCCAACCCCAGAGAAGACAGTTGCTGAGAAAGACACTCCTCCTAAGAAGAAAAGGAAGACAGTTCCAGTGGCACAAGAGTCTACTAGTAGTTCTGATAGTGAAGAACAAGTTGTTTTCACTCCAGATGAACATGAGGAAGAGCCTGCAGTAAGGACTCCTGCTCCTCTAGCTGGTGCTGAGATCCAGGGGGAGCTGCCTCAAGCTAGCCCCATCCACAAGGATCAAAGCCAAGGGGAGCCTCCAGTTGTAGAAGAACCCTCTACACTGGAAAGTGAGCAAGCTACCACCATCATACAAGAGGTACTCACTGACCTAAATACTTTAGAATATCTTATAGAAGATGCTGATTTGTCTAATGTTCCTCAGCAAACTCAGCTGCATAGTCAAGTTCCAGATGCTGTTAGAGAAGACACATCTGCTGTACAAGTAGTGATTCCTGATCCAGTGGTTGAAAAGCAAAGCCTGTCTCCAGCTCCTTCACCACCAGAATACACAATGGAAGACTTGTTCCTAAATCTGGATCAAGCAGATTTTGATAAATAATCTGATTATGCTGCTGTTGAGGGGGAGAAGGTACAAGTTCTGGAAGAGCCTATAAGGCACGATACTGAGAAAGCTCAAGTTGAACAATCTGAGAAGCCTTCAAGCCCTAAGGAAAGGGTTGACATAGCCAGCTCCTCAGAGTCTGAAGATGAGGAGGCTACTAGGGCAAAGAAAAAGAAACTTTATGTCTTCAGGAGAAGAAGCCAGAGTTACAAGAAGGCTCTCCAAACAGTTGCACCACAGCCTATAATTCAACAAGCCCCAGCCATTGATTATAGTGCATTGATGGTGGCAATGCAGATAAAACTGGATGAACAAAGAAAGGCCATACAGACTTATGTAGATGAAGGGCAAAAGTCACTCCAGTTTGATCTTGCCCAGGACATCAAGTCTATAAGGTTTGAGATGAATCTCAACAAGAAAGAGATGACATACTGCTTCCACAAGGGTGGAAATGCAGTGGTGTATTTGGCAACACACCAGGAGAAGATCAAGGCACAGGTAGATGATATAGCATTGAAGCAAGGATATATTCTGGAAAATCAAATAAGGATGAATGACAACTTGACTGCTTCTCATAATGCTATAGTCACTGAGTTGAAGAACAAGGCTGCTGAACCTTCTACATCTACTGCTGCTGCTAAAGCTGATTTTGATAAAGTATTTCAAGAAGAAATTTCTGTTGTTAAGACTGCTATCCAAGCATCCCAGAAAGTCATATCTGAACAACTGCAAAAGCTCAAACCTTACTTTAAAGATGGCATCAGATACTTGGATAGTCAAATCAGATTTCAGAAGGATGATGTCAGAGATCATATGGCTAGAGAAGTCATAAAGGGGGAGAGAGTGTTAGTCAAGGCAAGCTCTGACCATGCCAAATGGATATCAAATTCTATCAGAGCTACATTGGGATATCCTCCTCTTTGTGATGACGACAATGTGGCTGAATCTGGCATTAACCCTGCCTATCTTGGAGGTGAGCAACCAGAAGTAGCTCAGGTCATTTATCCACCTCCAGATTTTGAAATGATTCATGCTGAGGTACAGACCATGTACAGCCCATCTGGGGGCATGGACAATGTCCATATTGAAAAGGTTGTTCAGCCTATATCAGAAGCCATGCAAGAGGCATTGCAGAAAGAGGAAGAGACAAGACTGTCTAAGAAGAGGTTTAGGGAACAAGCAGAACAAAGGCCAGACTTTGAACAGTGGAGCCCTACCTCTAGAAACATTATACTAACTGCCTGGAAAGCTGCCAAGGATAACCTTCATGACAGGAACAAGTGGTTCTCTGAAGCAGAATGGAGGAAACATGAGATCAGACAAGAAGCAATTGTTCAATACAGAAGGAAGGCAAAGATGGGAAAGCTACCTCCTACTGCAGTGGAGCCTAGCAAGTACTTTCCTAAGCCATTTCATTATTTTGAGAGGCAGAAGATCAAAGCTGAAGAGCTTAAGAAGAAAGAATTGAAAGGCAAGAAGCCTGCTGATGCTGAAACTGCTGATGCCCCTGTCAAAGCTAAAGTTCAAGCTGGCAAAGGCATAGTTATCAAGGAACCAGAACAGAATTAGATTAAGAATTTACTTGAAGATTATTTTGTAATCTTTTGAATGTAAAACATTTTTGTGAACTACTGAGAATGTATAAGACAAATGTTAGAACAATATATGATCAATATATTTCATGTTTGTTCTGTGAATATGTCTAGTTCTTATTTGTTCTGTGTTGATGTATTTGTATAAATGTGTGATTTATACATGTTATGTTTACCCTGTTATACATTATCCTGTTTTACATCATTTTGTAATTTTTAATTATGAATGGTGTATATCATTGACTAAGGGTTATGACTTCTCCAAATAGGGGGAGATTGTTGGGTACATTGGTTAAATGTACCTGATTTGAAGAAGCCTCACCCAACTCAATGATATACATCATAATGTATTTGATGTGTTTTTGAGTTACTTGTGCAGGTTAAGTATTTGCAGGACTGAAGCAAAAATTTCTAAGTCCATGTGTCGACACCCAGAGGGAAAGTGTCGACACTTAAGAAGACTTGTGTCGACACCCAGGCAAGCAGTGTCGACACTTGGAGTCATTGTGTCGACACCTGGGATGCAGAGTCGACACCAGACAGAAAGTGTCGACACAAGTAGCTGTGTCGACACTCAGTGAAGAAAAGTGCAGACAGAAAGTGTCGACACAAGGAGCTGTATCGACACCCAGTGAAGCTGTGTCTACACCAGAAAGTGTCGACACTTGGAGCTGTGTCGACACTCATCAAAAGTCAGCAGAGACTAAGTTAAAGTGTCGACACCAAGAATAATGTGTCGACACTTAACAGAAGAGTCAGCACTTGAAGTATGTGTCGACACCCAGCACAATGTGTCGACACACAACCAGAAGAGTCAACACATGAAGTAAGTGTCGACACTCAGCACAATGTGTCGACACTCAGCTGAAGACTCGCCACTTAGCAAAGAACAGAATTATCAACAAAATCTTCTAAGTACAAGTGTCGACACTAAGGGAATGTGTCGACACTCAGCTGAAGTCTCAACAGAAGAATCAAGTGTCGACACAAGGAGCTGTGTCGACACTCAGCAAGTATCAACATAGAAGACTATGTGTCGACACCAAGAAGCAGTGTCGACACTTAACAGATTCAACACAAGAAGTTGTGTCGACACAAAGGAGATGTGTCGACACTTAGAAGAATTCAGCAAGTTACAGAAGATCAAGTACTTGTGTCGACACTCAATTTCAGTGTCGACACATGAAGAAGAATCTGTGTCGAGACATACAAGAAGTTGTGTCGACACCTTGTAGACTTGTGTCGACACTTACACAACTTGTGTCGACACTTGGTCTATAAGTGTCGACACTTAAAGACAGAAAGTCTCGACACTATCAGACAGTTAGAGATTTTCAAGAACTGACTGGATGACATGACAGCTGCCGTTCCAGCCAGTCTACAGCACCTGTCAGAGATGTCAGAAGACAGTTATGAACCAGACCAGCCGGTTACCATGAAGAAGGCCTATAAATAGGCATAGACAGTTTACAGAAACTGTTGTTCAGATTATTGAAAAACAAGTTATTAAAGTGGTACACAAAGTATCAACACAAGAAAATCTTGCAGTCCAAGTGCAGATCTAAGAAGTTGGAGAGAGAGGGCTCCATCCAAGAAATCAGTCGTTGGAACTAGGCTGAGAAGAAGGGTTCAGATTTATTCTGGATTCTAAGTGGCAGAGGTCAAGGATCAACTGCAGGAGGATTCATTCTTATTCAGTTCTACTCAAGAAGCTTTGAAGAAAGCTAAGTTAGATTGAATCCAGCTGAGTTCTTCCAAGAACTCATCAAGAAACTCTCAACTCCCCTCTCTTGTTTCTGAGTTGTTGAGTTAACATTTGTAATTCATTTTTATCTTGTAGGATCCTTTGGATCTGAGTGAATTGTAAGCCTGTAATTATAAAGGTTGAGGGTAGGGCTTGAGAGCCTGAGTGTAGGAGATTGAAATCTCTGAGTGTAGGCCTTGTTGGCTGAGTGTAGGCCTTGTTGGCTGAGTGTAGGCCTTGATTGGCTGAGTGTAGGCCTTTGTGGCTGAGTGTAGGCTTTGGGAAAAAGCTGAGTTGTAGGGCTTTGCGCCTGAGGTGTAGGAACTAATTTGGGTTCTGAGACAGTGGAGAAGTTTGGCCGAATCTAGTACACTGCTAGATAGGCGAAGGGGGAAAGTGGATGTACCCAAAGCTTGGGGAACCACTATAAATCACTGTGTCTGCTGTGCTGTGTTGTGATTTGCTGTATATGTTGTTTGTTTGCTGTGATAACATAGTCAGAAATCTGTGATATTAACTGTTTGCTGCCATTAAGGTTTAAAAAGGATTAGGTCACCTATTCACCCCCCCCCCTCTAGGTGTTTAGGTACCATATCTTTCAATATCTTCTTCAGAAACTGAGTCAGAAGCTGAAGCATACATAGGACTGTTTGCTGAAGAAGAAGAAGAGGAGTTCATCCAGATAATGAACTCTATATATGAGCAAGAGGACATTCAGTGCAAAGGACTGATGGCCTTAACAGAAGGTGACAAAATCCAGGATCAACTAGGACTGTTCAGTCCAAGTCTAAGGGCAAATCCCCAGTACTCAACAAGCCTGCTGTAGTTAGAACAGCTAGGGTTGTACCTAAGCAAAGGTACAATAGATTTGAGTGTTGGTGCTATGGCAAGGTAGGCCACTTTGCCATAGACTGTTTGCATAATTCTAATGCCAAGTTGAGTAGCAAACTGCCTGTTGAAAGATCTACAGGTAGCTTTGTTAAGAGGCAAACTAACCAGCACCAAGGACCCAAGAATTCTTTGGGTTCTAAGGTCAACTAATCTGTTTTGCAAGAGAGTCCAAGTGGTCATGCCCCAATATGGTACTTGGACAGTGGATGTTCCAGACATATGACTGGAACTAGGGGATTGCTAAAGGACTTCACACCAATCAAGGATGGTCCTAAAGTCACCTTTGGTGGTTCTGAAAAAGGAATCATCAAGGGTTTTGGTAACATTTCTAGCACCCATATTACTATTACTCAAGTGGCTTATGTTAAAGGTTTGAAACACAACCTTATTAGTATAAGTCAACTGAGTGATCTAGGATATGACATCTCATTTGTTAAAGATGGTTGTCATATCAGGAGGTTAAATGATCAAGAGATCATTTTGACTGGTTATAGAAAAAGGAATGTCTATTGCCTAGACATTAAGTGTGAGACCAATGGTTCTCCAGTGTGTCTTGTAGCTGATGAGAAAGTCTCTCATTGTGTCAAATGGCATAAGAGACTAGCCCATCTTAACTACAAGACAATTGGCCAAATCTATAGCAAAGAGTTAGTGAGGAATGGTCCTCAAGTTAAGTGTATTAAAGATGGAATATGCTCAGCTTGTCAAAAGGGCAAGCAGACTAGATCCACCTTTAATAGCATTGAAAACAAAGATGCTGTGAGGTGTTTATACCTCTTGCATATGGATCTCTTTGGTCCTATTCCAGTTCACAGCCTAGGTAGGAAGGTCTACACATTTGTGGTTGTAGATGACTACTCAAGGTTTTCCTGGGTGTTCTTCCGTAGACAGAAATCTGAAACACCTAATATCTTTTATAGCTTTGTCAAACAAATTCAGAATGAGTTAGACAGTACATTGGTCAAAATAAGAAGTGACCATGGTACTGAATTTCAGTCTGATAGTATGACAAAACTATGTGAAGAGTTTGGGATATCTCAGGAATTTTCTTCACCAAGAACACCTCAGCAAAATGGCATTACTGAAAGGAAAAATAGAACCTTGATTGAGGCTGGTAGAACCCTATTAAGTGATACATCTCTCCCAGAATATTTCTGGGCTGAGGCAGTCAATACTGCATGCCATGTAATTAATAGGTCTACCATTACTAAGAGCCACAATAAGACCCCCTATGAGATTGTGAAAGGCAGAAAACCAAACATATCATATTTCAGGATCTTGGGTTATAAGTGCTTTATACTTATCAATGGAAAGTCTTACTTGACTAAGTTTGCTGCCAAATCCCAAGAGAGGATCTTGGTTGGGTACAGCAATAATAGTAAGGCTTATAGAGTCCACAACTTGACTACTCAAGTTGTAGAAGAATCAGTACATGTAGTATTTTATGAAGCTAGACTTATTAACAATGAGTTATCTAGAAGTATTTGCAGCTCCACAGGTGTGACTAAGAAGATGGACAAGCTCACTATTGAAGAAGGATCTACTGCAAGTCAGCATGTAGATGATAGTGGCTGTTGTCCAGGGGGAGTACTACATGTACCTAATGCAGAAGAAGATCAAGGAGTGCAGCAAGTTGAAGAAGCTGAAGGAATTCAACCTGAAGCCAGGATGCCTCCAGCTAATAGACATCTAAGAGATCATCCAGCAGATCAAATCATTGGTGATCTAAGACAAGGGGTGCAAACAAGGAGCAGAAATCTGAGTGCAGTGCTCTACTCCAGTTTTCTATCCCAAGTAGAGCCAAAGAAATTTGAAGAAGCCATCCTAGACCCTCACTGGATTGAGGCAATGCAAGAGGAGCTGAATCAGTTCAAGAGATGCAAAGTCTGGGAGCTTGTTCCTAAACCAAAAGACCACAACATAATTGGAACCAAGTGGATCTTTAGGAACAAGATGGATGAACATGGAGTGATCATTAAGAACAAAGCAAGACTGGTTGCTAAGGGATATAGGCAGGAAGTAGGTATTGACTTTGATCAAACCTTTGCTCTAGTAGCCAGACTGGAAGACATAAGGATGTTCTTGGCCTATGCAACCTATCAAGGATTTAAAGTATACCAAATGGATGTAAAGTCAGCCTTTCTGAATGGTAATCTGAAAGAAGAGGTCTATGTGGAACAGCCATCAGGTTTTGTTGATTCAACTCAACCTAATTATGTCTATAGACTTAAGAAGGCTTTGTATGGGTTAAAACAAGCCCCTAGGGCTTGGTATGAAACCCTGTCTAGTTTCCTCATTGAGAATAAATTCATAAGTGGGAAAATAGACAAGACTCTATTCCTTAGGGAATCCAGAGGCAAGATCATACTAGTCCAAATATATGTAGATGACATCATATTTGGGTCTACTGAAAGTAGTCTTTGCAAAAAGTTTGCAAAACTAATGCAAGGACAATTTGAGATGAGCAGTATGGGGGAACTTAAGTTCTTCTTGGGTCTCCAAGTTAGACAGACTGAGAATGGTTTATCCATATGCCAGTCTAAGTTCACCCTAGAACTGATAAGAAAGTATGATATGGATTCATCCAGTACCATGAAAACTCCTATGGGGTCAAGTATGTCTCTTAGCAAAGATGATGCAGGGAAACCTGTAGATGAGACTTTGTATAGAGGGATAGTTGGCTCCCTTCTATATTTGACTGCAAATAGACCAGATATCATGTATTCTACATGTGTCTGTGCTAGGTACCAAGCTTGCCCTAAAGAGTCTCATTTGACAGCAGTCAAAAGAATACTGAAATATCTTAGGGGCACTCCTTATCTTGACCTTTGGTACCCTAGGAATGGAGATTTTGAACTGACAGGTTATTCAGATGCAGATTTTGCAGGCTGCAAGGAAGATAGAAAAAGTACAACTAGAACTTGTCAATTCCTAGGTGGAAGACTGATATCATGGAGTAGCAAGAAACAAACAAGTGTGGCTATCTCCACAGCAGAATCAGAGTATGTGGCTGCAGGAAGTTACTGTGCTCAACTTCTATGGATACAACATCAGCTTGAAGATTATGGTATTCAAGTAAGTAGAACTCCACTATTTTGTGATTCTACTAGTGCTATATCTATTGCAAACAATCATGTTTCCCATAGTAGAACTAAACACATTGAAATAAAATATCATTTTCTAAGGGAACATGTAGAAAAAGAAGATATTTCACTGGAGTATGTTAATACTAATAATCAACTAGCTGACATGTATACTAAGCCCCTAGATGAAACTAAATTCAATATGTTTAAAATTGAATTAGGTATGATAAACTTAGAATAAGTTTACAGAAATGGCTAAGTAAAATAGTGTCGACACACAGAGTTGTCTGTGTCGAGACAGAGAATTGGTGTCGACACTTCAGGGAAAAGGTGTCGACACATCTAGGAAGTTGGTGTCGACACTTCAGAAAATTTGTGTCGACATATACAGGATAGGTGTCGACATATCCAAGGTGGTGTCGACACTTAGACTTTATGCAGAATTAGACAAGTAAAGTCTCGACTAAGTGTCGAGCTAAGCGGTGTCGACACATAAACAAGTGTCGACATATATATTCAGTCGACTATACTTGTGTCGACACATAGTTGTCGAGACATTAAAAGTCTGTGTCGACACTTATCAACAGTGTCGACACAATTTGAGGTTGTTGACGCGCCCTTTCATCTTCAAACCTAGAAAGGTATAAATAGGATTTCGCCATTGTCTGTCGACACGCTAACCAAAGTTTCGAGACCAAACTTGTGTGTCGACACCTCTCTTCTCTCAATTCAAATTCTTCAAACCCTAATGGCGCCCAAGCTCGAAGAGAACGTGAACGAAGGCTATGAACTAGTGCGGCATGTGTTTGATGATGCAGAATCAGAAATCAAGGATGTGGTAACCCTAGTTGCAGACTCAGGGTTAGATTTTCTTGTTTCAGAGCCGACAAAGATATGGAAGAAAGAAGTTCTAGAATTTTTGAATGGAGCAACCCTAGACGAATCTGGATTCAAGATAAAGTCAAGGGTTCATGGAGAAAAGGTGAAGGTCTCACCTAAGAGTTTGAGAAAGGTACTTCTGTTACCAAGGATTAAGGAAGAAGAGCATGTTTCTGCAACTAACACCAGGGAAGCATTAACTTGGTGTGGTCTGGATTCCAATATGAAAATTGGATCAGTGTTCAATAGGAAGGGGATGAACAGCCAATGCAAATTTCTATCAGAAATTGTTGGCAAGGTGATCTTGAGTAAGCCTGGAGGGCATGACAGAGTTTCAGCACATATGTTCAGTCTCATGACAAGGATTATCTTCACACTGCAAACTGATTGGTCTGTAGTAGTATTTGAGAAGATCAAGGAGTGCCTGAAGAAACCCAATTTGGGTAGGATACTAAGTCTTTACTTGGCTGGTAGTATACCAGAAGTAATGAGTCAAGCTGCTGGATCTAAAATCAACCACATGAGGAAGATGGACATGAGGATCTTCTCAAGGTGGGATAGGGTTTTGACCAAGGAATTGCCTACTCCTGAAAAGGTAACACCCCAAAAGAAGAAGAAGAAGACAGCCCCAGTGGCTCAAGATTCATCTAGCAGCTCTGAGGAGCATGTTGTCTTTACACCAGATGATGACCAAGAAACTGGAACTGCTGGAAAGTCTCCAGTTAGACAAGAAGCTGCAGACAGGCATGGGGAGCTACCTCAAGCGAGCCCAATACACTTGGAATTAGTCCAGGGGGGAGCCTCTAGTAGTGGAAGAGCCAACTCCTCTAGAAAGTGAACAAGCTACCCACACAATACTTGAGGTACTCACTGAAATCAATAACTTAGTCTTCCCTATAGAGGATAATGTTTTGTCTGATTCATTAAATAATGTTAATCAGCAACCTCAGATTGATAGTCAACCCCCAGATGTTGTCATGGAAGACACATCTGTTGTAGCTCAAGAAATATCTGATCATTTTGTTAATGAGCCAAGAGTTTCTCCAGCCCAACCTCAACAAGAATTTACAATGGAAGATCTCTTCCTTAATCTGGATCAAACAGACTTTGAGAAAGCAAGTGCTGCTACTGAGGGGGAGAAATCCCAAGTTGAGGGGGATCAAGTAGTAATTGTTGAACAAACTGCAAGGAAAGAGCCTGAGAAGCCAAAGGATGTTGAGGAGCTACCTAGGGAGAGGGTAGAAATAGCAAGCACATCAGCTTCTGAAGATGAGGAGGCTACAAGAGCCAAAAAGAGGAAATTCCAAGTATTCAAGAGGAGGAGCCAGACTTATAAGAAAGCTCTACAAACCATAGCACCACAGCCTACAGCACAGCCAGCACCATCTGTAGATTACAGTTCTCTGATGGTTGCTATGCAAATAAAGCTTGATGAGCAAAGACAAGCTATTTAAAAGTATGTAGATGAAGGGCAAAAATCTCTACAGTTTGATCTGGCCCAGGACATTAAGTCTATTAGATTTGAGATGAATCTCAATAAGAAGGAGATGACTGACTGCTTCCACAAGGGAGGGAATGCAGTAGTCTATCTAGCTACTCATCAGGAGAAAATCAAAGCTCAAGTGGATGACATTGCATTGAAGCAAGGATATGTTCTGAAAAACCAGCTGAGGATGAATGATAACTTAACAGCTTCCCACAATGCAATTGTCACTGAACTTAAGTATATAGCAACTGCCCAGAATGCAGCCCTGACCACTTCCAACGAGAAATTTGACAAAGCACTGCAAGAGAGCCTAACTGCTGTTACTACTGCACTTCAAGATTCTCAAAAGTTGATAACTGAAAAGCTCCAAAGGTTGAAACCTTTCTTTAAAGATGGAGTTAACTATTTGGATGCCCAAATAAGGTTTCAGAAAGATGATCTAAGGGATCATATGGTTAGAGAAGTCATAAAGGGGGAGAGGGTGTTAGTCAAAGCCAGCTCTGATCATGCAAAATGGATTTCCAATTCCATCAGAGCCACCCTTGGATATCCTCCATTGTGTGATGATGATAATGTAGCAGAGTCTGGGATAAATCCTGCATATCTAGGAGGGGAGCAACCTGAAGTGACTCAAGTAATCTACCATCCTCCAAACTTTGATATGATACAAGCAGATATACAGTCCATGTATAGCCCACCTGAGGGAAAGCAAAATGTCATCATTGAGAAAGTGGTTCAGCCAGTGCCAGAGGCCATACTGAAAGAACAAGAAGCTTTGCTGCTCAAAGAACAAGAGACTCTATTGTCTAAGAAGAGGTTCAGAGAGCAAGCTGAATAAAGGCCTGATTTTGAACAGTGGAGCCCCACTTCAAGGAATATTATCTTAACTGTATGGAAGGCTGCCAAGGATAATATCCAAGATAGAAACAAGTGGTTTTCTGAATTGGAGTGGAGGAAGCATGAGACAAGGCAAGAAGCCATTGTGCAATACAGGAGAAAGGCTAAGATGGGAAAGCTACCTCCTACTGCCCAGGAGCCTAGCAAGTACTTTCCCAAGCCTTATCATTACTTTGAGAGGCAAAAGATTAAAGCTGAAGAGCTAAAGAAAAAGGATCTTAAAGGCAAGAAGCCTGCTGCTGCTGAAGATATTGAAGCCCCTGTGCAAGCAAAGATACAGTCTGGGAAGGGCATAGTAATCAAGGAGGCTGAACAAAAATAGAATAGCATTTATCTTTAGTTTACAGCTGTAATCTTTTGATTTTTAAACACTCTGTAAACTTTTGTATAATGGATATGACAAAGTTGTTAGAACAATGTGTTGTGAAAAATCTATTACATAATTGTTCTGAGATATATGTGTGTACATGTTTTGTTTAATACATGTTTATGTACTTTCCTTGATTGCATAATCCTGTTTTACATCATACTGTAATTTTGTTATGTATGGTGTATATCATTGACTAAGGGTTATGACTTCTCCAAATAGGGGGAGATTGTTGGGTACATTGGAATGAATGTACCTGATTTGAAGAAGCCTCACCCCACTCAATGATATACATCAAAATGTATTTAATGTATTTTGAGTTGCCTTGTGCAGGTTAAGTATTTGCAGGGAAAGCAGAAAAGATTCTAAGTCCATGTGTCGACACCTAGAATAAAAGTGTCGACACTTAAGAAGACTTGTGTCGACACCTAGAGAAGCAGTGTCGACACTTGGAGTAATTGTGTCGACACCAGGGATGCAGAGTCGACACCAGACAGAAAGTGTCGACACATACAGTTTGTGTCGACACTCAATGAAGAGAAGTCCAGTAAAGCAGCGTCGACACTTAGAAGCAGTGTCGACACCCAGAGGAACTGTGTCTACATCAGAAAGTGTCGACACTTGGAGGCTGTGTCGACACTCAGCAAAAGTCAGCAGAGTCTAAGTATAAGTATCGACATAATAAAGTATGTGTCGACACACAGCAAAAGACTCAGCACTTGAAGAAAGTGTCGACACAAGAAATAATGGGTCGACACTCAGCAAAAGACTCAATACATGAAGAAAGTGTCGACACTAGGAGACTGTGTCGACACTTAGCAAAGTTCAACAAAATTCTAAGTACAAGTGTCGACACAAGGAGATGTGTCGACACTCAGCAAAAGTCTCAACATAAGTAGATGTGTCGACACTAAGAATATGTGTCGACACTCAGCAAGTATCAACACAGAAGATGTGTCGACACCAAGAAGATGTGTCGACACTGAACAAGTTCAACACATGAAGATGTGTCGACACAAAGGAGTTGAGTCGACACTTACAAGAATTCAACTAAGTACTGAAGAACAAGGAGTTGTGTCGACACACAATATCAGTGTCGACACATATAGAAGAAGCTGTGTCGAGAAGTGAATTCTACAACACAAGGAGTTGTGTCGACACCTTGAAGACAAGTGTCGACACTTAGTCTACTTGTGTCGACACTTAGTCTATAAGTGTCGACACTTAAAGACAGACTGTCTCGACACTTTCAGACAGTTACAGATATTTCAAGAAGTGACTGGATGACTTGACAGCTGCCATTCCAGCTGGTCTACTGCAACTGTCAGAGTTGTCAGAAAGCTGTTAGAAACCGGATCAGTCGGTCACCATGAAGAAGGCCTATATATAGGCTTATACTGTCTACAGAAGAAGATGATTAACAGATCAATTGATTGAGATTTACAACAAGATATCAACAATCAAAGAAGAAGATCTAGCTATTCATTGAAGAATCAAGTGAAGATCTAAGAAGTTGGAGAGAGAGAGCTCCATCCAAGAAGACAGCCGTTGGAACCAGGCTGTGAAGAAGGGTTCAGACCTAGTTCTGAATCTTAAGTTGCAGTGATTGAAGATCAGCTGCAGAGAATCAATCCTATTGTGTTCTACTTTCAAGAAGCTTTGAAGAAAGCCAAGTGAGGTTGATCTCAGCAGAGTTCTTCCAAGAACTCATCAAGAACCTATCAACTCCTCTCTCTTTTCTCTAAGTTGTAGGTATACTCTTTGTATTCTAAATTTCTTGTATAATCCTTAGGGATCTGAGTGGTAAGCCTGTAATTATAAAGGCTGAGTGGTAGGGCATGTGTGCCTGAGTGTAGGAGATCTATATCTTTGAGTGTAGGCCTGTTGTGGCTGAGTGTAGGCCTTGTGGCTGAGTGTAGGTCTTTGGAGGAGACTGAGTTGTAGGGCCTTGGGCCTGAGATGTAGGAACCTGTTTGGGGTTCTGAGTGTAAGATCTGAGGATCTGAGATAGTGGAGGAGTTTGGCCGAATCTAGTACACTACTAGATATGCGAAGGGGGAAAGTGGATGTACCCAAACCTTGGGGAACCACTATAAATCTGTGTGTTCACTGTGTGCATGTTTGATTCTGTGATTGATGTATAATCTGCAATCTGCCTAAAAAGTTGAAAAAGAGTTAGTCACCTATTCACCCCCCCCCCCCTCTAGGTGATTAGGTACAATTTCTTTCAATGATGTCTTCCATGTCTCCGTCTTGCGGAAAGCCTTGGTGGAGGCTAGTGTTGTGATCGAATCGGCGACGGTGCCGGTACAAGATGACTTGAGGATGAAGGTCCGTCCGGTTGGCGTAGAGTATTCAGAGATTCGGCAGTTGTAGAATAAAGAGGTTAAGCTCGTGAAAGTGTGCTGGGACAACTGCGAGCAAGACGAGTTCTATTGGGAGCGTGAACAGGCAATGCAGGAGGACTTCCCAGAGCTGTTTACTTCAGGTATGCTTTTGCTTGAGTGCATGCTTAATTTCGAGGATGAAATTCTTCTAAGGGAGGAGGAGTTGTAATACCCCGCTTTTCCAGACCTTGAATCTTTGGAAGAGAACATCAAACTGATAGGTCAACGAATAGAAATCATCGAGTCGAAAAGCCTGTTCGTCGAGTGACGAGTTAACTTGGTTGTTCCGTCGATTGGCTTCATAGCCGTCCTATTTCACATCAAATCTGATCTAAAGGCCCAGGATCTTCCGCCCAAAGGGCTTAAAATTGGGCTGAGCGGGATTTCTCCCTCATTTCTCCTCATTTTGGAGTTGACTTAGGGTTTGAGAGAGAGAGTTAGAAGGAGGAAGAAGAGAGCTTTATTCTACCATTGACGAAGCTTCGAAGCTCTGATCGTCGTTGCAAGGCCAGATCCGTGGAGGGGACGTGGGTGGTGCTCGTTTTTATCCAAGTAAGGCAAAGATTGCATGGCTAGGAAGAGGAATCGTAAGGTAACGATATTTCTCCTCTCGGTTTTAGGTTGCGTGCCTGACATCCATTTTCTTCTTGTTTTCTTTCAAGCATTTTAGGCACTAGGTCTCTCAAAGGAGAGGGGTTCGGGTTGCCTTGGTTTAAGAGGAGCCACCGGGACGATTGAGTCCGTCCTCGACATGATATTGCCTTAGAAATCCGCTCCGTTAGTGGATTAGGCATTGTGGGTGAAGCTGTGGTCGTGACCGTTTGTCCGACTCGGTGATGTTTCATATTGAACCTTAAGGCTTTTGCTAGAAATCCGTTGCGGCAAGATGTCGTTTGTGATGTATGTCCCCCTTATTTCACGTAAGTATGTGCAGTCGGAACCGGATAATGTTAGCTCAGTTGCGACGGTAAATGGTTTCCTTGGAGCACAAGAACATTACAGTACAAAATGTGAATTAGGGTGGGAAGGCTATGGGTTGTGATGTGCGAAGCCTTGACTTCATCTCTGTGGTCGGCTGGCTGGCCCGTGACGTGCAAGTCATGCGTGGAGAGTGTCCCGGCGAGACAAGTCCTCTTCTGTGAAACTGACGAGAACGCCAAGCTTAGGACATGCTCGGGCGATGAAGCCCACGAGCGGGAGGGGTCCAGCAATGGTTCTTAGAATAGGTTTGTTTGTGTGGCAGATTCCTGACGCGAGAAGTCAGAGCGTGCATGCAAGCCCGGGTTTTGATAGCCACGAGCGGGTGGGGCCTAGGCAAGAGTTCCGTGTGGCGGCTTTTATGCCGTTAGGGGAAATTTGAAGTACCCTTGTGTTTGCGGCTTGAATACCGATGAGGAAATTGGAAGTACTCAATTGATGATGTGTTAGAAGCATACACGTTAGGGTGTCTTGAGTGAAACACAGGATTGCATTCATGCTGCATTGTAGGCCCCTTTATATTACATGCTCAACTCAGAAACATGTTTGTTGTATGAGACATCCAAACTTGTTGTATAGCTTTACATGTTTATGTATATTGCATACGAAGTGCTGACCTGTAGGGTGATGGTTTACCTCGAGATCCACTACGGATGGCCGGGAGGATATGTGTTGGTTACACAGTTGAGGTCAGCCTCTGTTGACCCACGTTATCATAATTTTTACATGGAAAGGATCGCATGCGGGAGCAAGCTCGGCGACCAAAAAGTCCTATGCCGCATGAAGTGATTTCAATGCTTAGTAGATTATGTCTTTTTGAATGTTTTACTTCATGATCCATATTTCCGGCTTGCATGCCGAGTTAGCTTAGGAGTGCTTATGCACGTTGATGTTTGATATTGTTGTCATTCAGTTTTTAGACTTATGATGTGTAAGGCCTTAAAGCCATTTTGATACTCTTGGATTAGTGGATAACTTCTTGTTTAGTTGTATGTTTTCGCTGTTTTAATCTGAGTTTTGAGTTTGGGTAGTTTATATCATCTTATAATGCTTAATCTGTGGCATATGTATGTTGTGGGGCCCTAGCCGTACCCATATTATCACTGGCCCGTGCGAAGATGCTTGTATCTAATATATAATAAGTAATAATAGTATAAACTTTTTAAAAAATGTGGCGGTCGGCGGCCGCAGTCCCTGCTCATAATATCAGGGGTGGAGGGGGCATTTTAACCGCAAGACGGTTGTAGCGCCGAGCCGGTGAAATGCAGGGACGCGAGTGGCGGTTGCGGCGCCGAGTCGATGAATTGCGTGGAATCGGGCACCACTTCTATTCGGGCGAAGGTCGCCCAGAGCATCAAGGAAGGGCAAAGCCCGTACGGAGGAGGGTAAAGCCCGCCTGGATGTGGGCGAAGGCCGCCCAAGAGCTTTGAGCACGGGGGTAGCACGAACATAATTTTGCTCCGAGGGGCCGCGAGTGGCGGGTGCGACACGGAGATGGAGGTTGTGTGGAAGCGGGCAAAGTCCTCTTCTATGCGGTCGAAGATCACCTGAAGCTTCAAGCACGCCCGTGCGCAGGCGGGTGAAGCCCGCCTGATGCGGCTGAATGTCGCCCGAGAGCATCGAGCACGGGCGTAGCCCGTGCGAAGATGCTCGTACCTAATATATAATAAGTAATAAGAGTATAAACTTTTACAAAATGGGGCTGCCTGGATCTCGATCTCCTCCCCTCTTTCTCTCTCACCTCCCTCTCTCTCTCTCTCTCCAACAGCTATGGCCGGCCACCTCCAAGTTCCCGAGCTCCTCCCTCCTCCAAGTCTCCGCCTGGATCTCGATCCCCTCCCCTCTCTTTTTCTCTCTCCCCGCCCTCTCTCTCTCTCCAACAGCCATGGACCGCCACCTCCAAGTTCCCGAGCTCCTCCCGCCTCCAAGCTGCCATGGTCTGGCTCTCCATCTCCTCCCCTCTCTCTTTCTCTCTCCCCTCCCTCTCTCTCTCCCCCATCACCGGCGGCGGCAGCAGCAGTTTTTTTAACGCAGGGAGCAGTGAATGACGGCGAGCAAACAAGGGAGGGGTAAATTGGGAAATTCGAATGCAACGGACAAAACACTGTAGCAAGCAGACTAACAATCAAGAATTTGCATTTACCTAGTTAAGAATTAATATATATATATATATCTTTATTATATAAAGCAATATGCATATTTCAAAGTCACACCAAACTTTTAATTTTCACGATCGGATCAAACAACTGGTTTTAATCTTTACCATCCAATGTTTTTATTTGGAATCCTCCTAACCATGCTACATGCCAAAGCCACTGATATTTAGCATTCCCAAAATCTACTGCTTCACGCCAACCTGCATTAAATTTGATAGCATTTCCAAAATTTACTGCACACGCCAGCCTGGATTTAATTTGCTGCTAAACATCTGCAGCACGCCAACGCCACTGCTGTCTGCCTTCTGTCACGATCTCCTCACATAAAAGATCTATTGCTTTCACCTCGACCGAGCGTATCCCATCCAAAGCTCCTCCTCCACCGAGCCTCCTCAGCGGCTCCTTCTTCAATTGTTGTAAGTTCTGATAATAAGTCTCTTCCAGTTATTCTCTTTAATTCCATCTCAGTTCCTCAGTTCTTCATTTTCACCTTGCATTTCAGACCTCATTACGATTTTTGTTTGTGATTCGGTCATGTCGGTTTGAGATCTTCCAGGTTTTTCACTTTTAATTTTACATAAAATTTTATGCTTTTCACACCGGTGGTAGAGGAGAATTTCAAATCTCCACACCGGCGGTGAAACATTTGTCCCTGATTTTAAATTGTTTTTCTTAGTTGTAATTTTCTACTTTTCACACCGGCGATGGAGGTCAATTTCAAATCTCGACACTGGTAGCGGAGCATTTGTCCCTGTTTTTCTTAGTTGTATGAAGAGAGTAAACTAAGTGCTGCAATCGTCTACAGCTGGAATGAGAATGATATTATTTTTATACTCTTTATTCCAAATCAACTTTGCCCCTTTGTGTAGATCATATCTTGGTTATAAATAATTTTTTTGGTTCCCTCTTTTGATGAAAGTGCCCTTGATTCCCCCTTTAGATTATAAACTATCATCAGATTATACCTGTGCAGTTCCTGTAATGTATATTTTGAACTACCTGCAAATTGCAACCTCCTATTGAGGTCTCTAATATTCTTCGTCATACATTTCTCTGCCAAATTGTTTTTGTGCAGGTAGATGAAAGTGTGGCTGAATTTGAGATGGAAATATTTTATGCTATTTTTCTTGATGTGTGTGCCTGGGAATAGTGTTTGTAGGAGATGAGATATTTGTAATCATATTTTCGTTATATATATATATTTTGTTAAACTCAAGTATAATATTCAACCACAGATCTATTTAGATGGTTGTTTTGGTTGAGAAAAACATAGGCTGCAATAGTCCTGTCCAAGAGGCTCGGGCCCAGTGGGCCGGCCCGAGCCCGGCCCGGCGAAAGCCTTTTTCGGCCCCGCCCGGAAAAAGCCCGGCCCGGGCCGAGACCGGGCTCAGGGCCCTTACAGGGCCCTGGTTTTGGGGGCTAGCCCGGCCCGATGCCCGGCCCGGGCCGGGCCGGGCAAAGCCCGAAAATCGGGCCGGCCTGGGCCCGGACCCGGGCCCGGGCGAAGCCCGGACCGGGCCCGCAGGCCGGCCCGGACCTGCTGCCAACGGCTCTAAGAGCCGTTGGAAATCCAACGGCTCTTAGAGAGCCGTTGGAACTGCAGCCAGCAGGGCTGCAGCAGCCCTGCTGGCTGCAGTGTTTTGGCCTAGGGCCTAGCAAAAGCTAGGCCCTAGGCCATATTTTATTTAAAAAAAAAATTTATTAAATTTTTTTTTTATATAAACCCCCCCCCCCCCCCCCCCCCCTCTACCCGATCCCCTCTCTCTCTCTCTTCCACTCTCTCTCTCTCTCTCTCTCTCTTCCACTCACTCACTCTCTCTCTCTTCCACTCTCTCTCTCACTTATTATCTCCCTCTCTTACTCTCTTACTCTCTCTCGCTGCATGACATCGTCGTCCTCAACGCCGGCGTCGTCGACTCAAAGCACGGCCGAAATGGTGGAGCATAATCGGAGGGCGCCCGTCTGGGAGCATTTCGACAAGGTTAAAGTCGGCGACAAATTCAAGGCGCGGTGCAAGTTGTGCTCAAAGTTGCTAACTCTTACCGGCAACTCAACACTAGCGAGACACGCTAAGTCCTGTTTTGCAAAGCAAGCTCCCGAGTCCAGTCAGGGACAAATATCAGCATCAGGACAAATTTGGACGTACGATCATGCAAGACAGCGAGACCTACAGGTGAAAAACGTCATCAGACGTGGGTTGCCATTCAGTCACTACGACAACGATGAGACGACGGAGTATATACACGAAGGGCTTCAGCCCAAATATCAACAGGTAAGTAGATCCACTATTAGACGCGACACACTTAAATTATATTTTGACGCAAAACAAGATTTAATAAAATTTTTTGAAACTTTTGAGGGACGTGTGAGTTTAACGAGCGACGTTTGGAGTAGTAGCGTAAGGGTAGGGTTATCTTATATTTGTATAACGGCTCATTGGATCGATCCCGTTTCATGGGATTTAAATAAGCGCGTAATATGTTTTGAAGGTTTTGAATTTCCGCACACGGGTAAGGCTATATATTCGGTAATTATTAAATGTTTGCGTGAATTTAAAATAAAGGATAAAATAATGAGTATTTCTTTTGATAACGCTAGTAATAACAACACCGCAGTAGAGTGGTTAAAACGTGAATTAAAACCAATGCTCAACGGTGCGTTTTTTCACACTCGATGTGTGTGTCACGTTTTAAACTTAGTGGTACAGGATAGTTTAGAAGCTATGGAACCATATGTTGAGAAAATTCGTACTATGCTTAGATTTATTTATTGTATCAAACAGCGAAGTCAAGATTTTCGAAAATTTGTGATCGCACAAGGTCAAAAATATTTGAAACCTCAATTTGATATGCCTGTAAGATGGAACTCCACATATAAAATGTTAAAAAGAGCGTTTCAACAAAAAAACACTTCTTATGGAATATTACACTATGACAAATAATCATAATTTAACTGATAACGATTGGGACGTACTATTTCATTACATGGATTTATTAAAATGTTTTTATAGGGCAACTGTTTTTTTATCTGTTGTTTATTATCCCACTAGCTCGTTAGTAATTGAAAATTTTGTAAATATCGCACAAAAACTTAACTATTTTAAGCAACACTCCGGATGGCTTCCTTTAATTGAAGTAATAGAAGAAAATTTTTTAAAATATTATACAGAAATGCCTCCTGCATTTTCATGCGCCGCCGCTTTAAACTCGTTATTCGCTGTAGACGGCGTAGAAAATTTAATAGATGAAATTAACGTTAACTTACACATAAATATAAGTTTCGATGACGTTGACGACGTTAGTACTACTAAATTTAATTCTATTTTTACCGAATGTTTTAATTATTACGACAACTTATATGGCTCACGATCACGAGAAGAAATAACACAACCTAGGACAAAAGATTCTTTTACAAATAAAATTTTAGAATTAGCTTCCAGAAAAAAAAAGCACGCACATCGAGTAGTTTAAACGAATTAGGACTGTATACGAAAACGCAATTTCGTGATTTTATGACTACGGAAGAGATCGAAAACTTCGATATCTTAAAGTGGTGGAAATGTAAAGCTAATACCTATCCTATTTTGGCCTATATGGCCCGTGATTTACTAACAATTCAAGCTAGTACAGTAGCTTCGGAGTCCGCTTTTTCTCTTAGTGGCAGAATTTTGAACACGCGGAGGAGCCGATTAAATGAAGAATCACTCGAACTATGCATCTGCTACAAGGATTATTTGGATGCTACGAATAGGAAGCAACACATTTCAGCGTTGGAGGAGAGCTCCGAGGAAATTGAAGAGCAGATGGACAATCTGAATTTGTAAAAATGTAATTTTTTTTACTATCATTTAAAATAATAAATTTCTTTTTTTTCTATTTTTTTTTAAAAGTGTAATTTTGTTTTTTAAAATTTCAATATTAATAAAATTTTTTATTCTAATTTTTATTTCATTTTTTTAATTTTTTTTAAGTATTTTTTTTCTTAAGAGGGCCCGGCCCGGCCCGGCCCGGCCTGGCCCGGGGGGCCGGCTCGGGCCCCTTCCCGGGGTCAAAGCCCGGGCCCGGCCCGAGCCCGATAAAGAAAGGGCCCGGGCTCGGCCCGGTTTGCAAAAGCCCGGGCCCGAGCAGGCCCGGTCCGGGCCGGCCCGATCGGGCCTTTTGGGCAGGCCTGGGCTGCAATACAATAAACTTTTTATATGCTTATTATCTGTTTGTTGTAATGCGCATGAGACAAGAGATTAAGGCTTCATTTGTTTCGGCGGTGGCGGATCGATCCGGCGGGTGGAAACGGAGTGTTCGAAACGGAGGGGGGAGGTGGCTGCTCCAAACGGAGCTTTTTGGGGCGTTTCTCAAGGCGGGCGGGTGGAAACAGAGCAAACGCCGCCGGAGGTTCATTTGTTTACCCGCCTTACGGCAGCGTTTGCCCAAAACGGAGCACCGAAACGCTCAAACAAATAGAGCCTAAATTTGTGCATGAGGAGGACCACCACTGGTTAGGAGACTATCATTTCAGTTATCAAATTTCCTTCATAATGTTTGTTTTGTGGTAATGTGAGTAAAATATTTAATTTGAGCATCTTCATGTTTGAACTTTTGGGTTTCAAAATTACTGGAATGTATGTTTTGGGTTTTTAATCTTGTGAAGATTATTTTCTATAGTTTTTTATTGGTAAAAATGATATTCGTTCTCCCATCTAATAAAAAAACATTATTAATATCACTTATTCTTCTAGAACACTGATTTGATTTTCTCTTACCAATTACTTCATTAAATGTTCTGTTTTTATGAACAAAGTGTGTGATCTGGCCGGAGTTTATACTTATAAAAAATGCGTGTGAAAAACAGCATGCAAAATAATAATACTTACTCGAAATCACTCTATCTTACATTATGTAGTCACATCGCTTATTTTTCATTTCCAGAATATGTAGGGTGTTTTTTTGGCTTACTTTGTGCCGCCTTTTTCTCCAATTTGAAAAAAAATATACATGTCTATAGTTTCTTGCCCCTGTGGCAGCGGTTGTGACAACATCAAAAAAATCTTCGAACGGGCACTCCCAACAAATGTCGCCACCCCCGAACAATGTCGCCGCCCCTGAATATTATCACCGTCTCTGAACAATGTCGCTTGGTTGTGGGCAAATCTCCCTTGGTTGTCAGGCGGACGAAGCCCGTTTGGTTGCGGGCGAAGCCCGTAGCGACGCATCGAGAACGGGCGAAGCGGAGGGGGGGGGGAGGATTTTGGGTATTTTTTCATTTTTTTATAATTATTTAAAAATAATAATTATTTATTAACTTATTTAATTATTTAAATTTTGCCCGGTGCGGGCGTAGCCCACCGGGGGGTCAAGCGGGCGAACCCCGCAGCGACGCATCGAGAACGGGCGGAGCCCGTTCGAAGATGCGGGGGGCGGGCGAAGCCCGCCGGGGGGTCAAGCGGGCGAAGCCCGCTTGATTGCGGGCGAAGCCCGCAGCGACGCATCTTCGAACGGGCGGAATTACGGCTCAAATTGCACCATCTATCCAGACTTTTATAGGCCTCCTAAACCTACTCTACACAGTTCTAAACCTACTTGAAATAATTTTAAAATTGGATTAAATTATCAAAAACCACCAGCAGGCCGACCAGCTTATAAGGTTGCATGTATGCCCTTCAGCCCGCTAAAGCTGCAAAGAGAAATTCGGCTAAAGGAGCCAACAAGCCCACAAACAAGCCCGCCAGAATAAGCCCAACACCAGGAGACTGTATTATGGAGGACGCAATACCCATATATACTACAAAAACCATATCAATATCTGCAGTGTGGGACTAAAATCCTGGCCGAATTGACCTATGCACGGATTAAATTAATCCCACCGGGATTTCATTCCCGCGGGACAGCGGGATTAATCCTTAATCCCAGGGCTGGGATTTAATCCCAGCGGGATTAATTCCAGCGCTGGGATTAATCCCAGAGGAATTAATCCAGCGGGATTAATCCCAGCCAGCTCTGGAATTAATTCCCGCTGGGATTAGCGGGATTAATCCCAGAGGTTAATCCCAGCGGGATTAACGCCCGCACCGGGGGGTCAAGCGGGCGAACCCCGCAGCGACGCATCGAGAACGGGCGGAGCCCGTTCGAAGATGCGGGGGGCGGGCGAAGCCCGCCGGGGGGTCAAGCGGGCGAAGCCCGCTTGATTGCGGGCGAAGCCCGCAGCGACGCATCTTCGAACGGGCGGAATTACGGCTCAAATTGCACCATCTATCCAGACTTTTATAGGCCTCCTAAACCTACTCTAGACAGTCCTAAACCTACTTGAAATAATTTTAAAATTGGATTAAATTATCAAAAACCACCAGCAGGCCGACCAGCTTATAAGGTTGCATGTATGCCCTTCAGCCCGCTAAAGCTGCAAAGAGAAATTCGGCTAAAGGAGCCAGCAAGCCCACAAACAAGCCCGCCAGAATAAGCCCAACACCAGGAGACTGTATTATGGAGGACGCAATACCCATATATACTACAAAAACCATATCAATATCTGCAGTGTGGGACTAAAATCCCGGCCGAATTGACCTATGCACGGATTAAATTAATCCCACCGGGATTTCATTCCCGCGGGATAGCGGGATTAATCCTTAATCCCAGGGCTGGGATTTAATCCCAGCGGGATTAATTCCAGCGCTGGGATTAATCCCAGAGGAATTAATCCAGCGGGATTAATCCCAGCCAGCTCTGGAATTAATTCCCGCTGGGATTAGCGGGATTAATCCCAGAGGTTAATCCCAGCGGGATTAATTCCGCTGGGATTAATTTAATCCCAGCGGGATTAAATCCCAGCTGGATTAAATCCCAGCGAAGCCCGCCGCCGCGAGCGGGCGAAGCCCGCCGCCGCGACTGAGTACTGTCGCGAGAATTTTTTTATTAATTATTTTAGTTTTTAATTAATTTTAAAAAGCAGGCGGCTTGTTACTGTTGCGAAGCCCGCCGGGGGGCGGGCGAAGCCCGCCCGGGGGGGACGAAGCCGGTCGGGATGCGGGCGAAGCCCGCCGTCGCCGGCCGGGTACTGTGGCGCGTAGCCATCAGGCCGGAGGCCCGTGCCTGCGACTCGTATATATATATATATATATATATATATATATATATATATATATATATATATATATATATATATATATATATATATATATATATATATATATAATAATAATAAAAATTAAAGTTTTTACATCTGCTACATTATTAGAGTATATTTGCATGGGCTACGTTCGTGCATGATGTTTTCGAGAGGCCTTCGGCCGCAACAGGATGGCTTCGGTCGCAACAGGCGCGCTTCGCCAGCCTGCGTACGAGTTTCGCCCGTGCTTGATGCTTCGGGTGATTTTCGGACGTATGGTAGCGGGCTTCGCCCCGCTTCCATGCAATCCACCATCCCGGCGCCGCGAGTGGCTGGTGCGGCGCCGAGATGGCAGATCGCATGGAAGCGGGCGAATATGCAGACGAAAACCACCTGAAGCATCAAGCACGGGCGAAGCCCGTGCGCAGGCGGGCGAAGCCCGCCTGTTGCGGCCAAAGGCCGCCCGAGTGCATCGAGCATGGGCGTAATCCGTGCGAAGATGCTCGTATATATATATGATTGATCAAATGGGAACTGCTCCCAGTGCGCCCAGTATATATAATAGAAATATAAAATGAATGAATTTTAAACTCATTGGAGCGTTTTCGGCCGTCCAATCTCGGCCGTAGGATCAAATTGCACCATCTCTCCAGACTTTTTATAGGCCTCCTAAACCTACTCTAGACAGTCCTAAACCTACTTGAAATAATTTTAAAATTGGATTAAATTATCAAAAACCACCAGCAGGCCGACCAGCTTATAAGGTTGCATGTATGCCCTTCAGCCCGCTAAAGCGGCAAAGAGAAATCCGGCTAAAGGAGCCAGCATGCCTACAAACAAGCCCGCCAGAATAAGCCCAACACCAGGAGACTGTATTATGGAGGACGCAATACCCATATATACTACAAAAACCATATCAATATCTGCAGTGTGGGAGTAAAATCCCGGCTGAATTGACCTATGCACGGATTAAATTAATCCCACAGGGATTTCATTCCCGCGGGACAGCGGGATTAATCCTTAATCCCAGGGCTAGGATTTAATCCCAGCGGGATTAATTCCAGCGCTGGGATTAATCCCAGAGGAATTAATCCAGCGGGATTAATCCCAGCCAGCTATGGAATTAATTCCCGCAGGGATTAGCGGGATTAATCCCAGAGGTTAATCCCAGCGGGATTAATTCCGCTGGGATTAATTTAATCCCAGCGGGATTAAATCCCAGCTGGATTAAATCCCAGCGAAGCACGTCGTCGCGACTGAGTACTGTCGCGAGGATTTTTTTATTAATTATTTTAGTTTTTAATTAATTTTAAAAAGCAGGCGGCTTGTTACTGTTGCGAAGCCCGCCGGGGGGCGGGCGAAGCCCGTCGGGGGGGACGAAGCCGGTCGGGATGCGGGCGAAGCCCGCCGTCGCCGGCCGGGTACTGTGGCGCGTAGCCATCGGGCCGGAGGTCCGTGCCTGTGACTCGTATATATATATATATATATATATATATATATATATATATATATATATATATATATATATATATATATATATATATATAATAAATTAAAGTTTTTACATCTGCTACATTATTAGAGTATATTTGCATGGGCTACGTCCGTGCATGATGTTTTCGAGAGGCCTTCAGCCGCAACAGGCTGGCTTCGGTCGCAACAGGCGCGCTTCGCCAGCCTGCGTACGAGTTTCGCCCGTGCTTGATGCTTCGGGTGATTTTCGGACGTATAGTAGCGGGCTTCGCCCCCCTTCCATGCAATCCACCATCCCGGCGCCGCGAGTGGCTGGTGCAGCGCCGTGATGGCGGATTGCATGGAAGCGGGCGAATATGCAGATGAAAACCACCTGAAGCATCAAGCACGGGCGAAGCCCGTGCGCAGGCGGGCGAAGCCCGCCTGTTGCGGCCAAAGGCCGCCCGAGAGCATCGAGCATGGGCGTAGTCCGTGCGAAGATGCTCGTATATATATATATGATTGATCAAATGGGAATTGCACCCAGTGCGCCCAGTGCGAACTCGACTAATCCGCCACGAACCCCGGTCGGGTGGTGGCCGGCGAGCCCACGGCCGGCGACTGCGGTGGCGGATTAGGCGAGTTCAACAAATCCATCACCGGCGACGGCGGCCGTGGGCTCGCCGGTAGTGGCGGACCCAGGATTTTCGTCTGACCCGGGTATCATGTAAAAGATTTAGATTTTGATAAATTTTAAATCAAATATTATTATTGAGAGTGGCAAAAAAAATAAAAATCTCAATAGCTAATTTCATAAGCTAAAAACTACTATTCATAAGCTAATTTCCAAAAATTGAACAGTAATTGGGGAGAAATTGACACTAAAATTGCACAACTTAAATTAAATTGAATACTAAAACTATTAGATTTCAAAACAATATCATTAATTGGGGAAATGATCAACCTACTGGGAACCCTGAAATCAAACATATAACAACATTCAAAGAAGGAATTGATAAACTTGACAAAACTCATCAGAAAAAAAGCATTAAACTTAACATAATAATATTCAAATTCAACCAAGTAAAATTCTTGCTATGAAATTGACCGAGTGACTGCATATAAAAAAGATAATGTAATTCATCAAAGACTTCAAACTACTTATGCTTCAGATCTTTCGCTTTTTTGGTTTAATAAATTATTAAGATTTATCTAAAAAAAGTTCTTTTTAAATTCGGGAGTTGCAGAAAACAAAGGAAGAAATAGAAAGCAAAAAGTGAAAAAAGTGAACTAAAGCTAACATTTTTGCACTCGGGAGAAGCTGCCGCCCGCCTGGAAGCTCTGCCACCGGCCGCAACTTTTTCCGGAGGAAGGGATAAGAACTGGAAGATCAGGAAGCCCCGGGAGTCACGAACTCACGATCCTAACTGGGAGCATTCAGGTTGGGCTTGCTGGTGGCCTTTCTGCCCAAGGAGGCTTCGTCGGTGTTCGAACTGCTCACAGAAAGGCACCGAAGTTGGAGGAAGGAATGGAGCAGATGACGTGCTGGAAGAAGCCCAAAAAATGACAGGTAGACTGGTTCTGTTACCCAAAAAATGAGAAAAGGCAAAAAGTGAGAAGATTGCTGAGAAATCTGACCGTGAAAAGACTTTAGAATAAATTTTCCCCTATCTACAGTAGACTAGCAGTAAAACCTATATAAAAAAATCCAAAAACAGACCTGGGCACGTGCCCGGGTGTGCCTCCATTTAGGTCTGCCCCTGCTCGCCGGCCACCAGCCACCCGGGGTTCGTCGTCATGGCCGCCGACGAACCCCTGTCAGATGCTTAGATGGAGAAGGTTGATCGAGCTGCATGTATTCACTATGAGTACTTTAAGTGCGCACATATAATATTCATATTTCAATTTGTCTATCTTTAATTTTATATACAATATTAGATGCCCCTCTGTCCATACTACTATGGACATCTCTTCACTCTCTTTTTCTATATTTTTTTTCATTTTTACATTAATTATGACTTCATTTCGGAGAAGGTCTGTCATTGTAAAAGAGACTGTTGTGAAAGTAAGTTTGCAAATGAAGCTTTTGGAAACTGATTGCTAAAAATAAAAATCTGTTTTGATAGTCTGTATTTGCAGCACTGTTCAAAATTAAGAATCGTTGATCTAACAACGGTGACGTTTTATAAATATTTTTTATTATAAAAAAATTTTATATTATATAAATTTTTAATTAATATATCTATATATATTAACTTGTTGAAATTAAATAATTCGAATAAATAAGTATTAATAGTAATGTTACTGTTATACTATATACTTTACATAATTATTTTTATTGCATCTGTCGTGCCTCTGCCGTGCAGCCCTCCCGTGCCCTGTGTTGTGCCGCCCTCCCATGCCCCGCTGTGCCGCCCTCCCGTGCTCCGCCGTGCCGCGCTCCCATGCTTCGCCGTGCCGCCCTCCCGTGCCCCACCGTCAGACGAAGGGACGTTGGCCCTTGACGACGATAGAGAAAAGGCCGCGGGCCTTGAGGACAGTGGGGAAGGTGAAGCAGTCGTATGAGAGAGCGACGAAGACAAGCTTGGAGGAGGCGTAGGCGGCTGGAGCTTGAAGGTGGTAGAGCCTGGAGGAGGCGGAGGCGACTAGAGCTTGGAGGAGATGGATGCGGCTGGAGCTTGGAGGAGCGAAATCGGGAAGGGTGAAGGACTTCACTACAAGAAAAATGCTAATTAGTGAGGAGAGGAATTCGTTTCTAAATGATACAATTCCTTCTTAATTATTATTTAAAACGTATTCATAAAAAAAAAATCATAGCAAATATGACCCTAGTTAAATTTAGGAAGGAAAAGAGAAAAAGCCTTTTTAGTTTATAACTTTTTTAGCAAGGAAAATGGTTTGCTTGCTAATTTTTAATTTAAATTATAATAAATAAATATTTTTAAAACCAGCAAAAAAAGCTACCTTCCGCAGATCCCGCTGGGTCTTGAACTCAATCCAATTCATTCGAAAACCTTTAACAAATAAGAGCTACCACTAAGCCAAAGCAATTTCATTAATTATATTCGAAAAGTTTTATATATGTTGTAAAAGAACATATATTAAATAAATATTATTGTACTATATATATAAGTAAATATAATTTAACTTTATATATATATTTTAGGAGTACTTATCTCCTTAATTTTCTTACGCACACACATATAATATATATATATATATATATATATATATATATATCTCATTCATATAAGATAATAAATCATTTTAAATTAAAATTTAAGTTGAATATTTTTGCTAATAATAATATCATTTATCTTCAATTTTTGCAAAACGATACGATAATTTTATTACCAATTTAAATTTTTTTTTATATTTTGAGCTATACATTTTTAAAAAAAGTTATCCCAAATTTTGTTTTCATATATTCATTCGATGAATGAAATGAATAACTATATATATTTGTAAAATCAACATTTTAATTTTATCACACATGTTAATTAGCAAGGAAATTTAGAAAGAAAAAATAATTTCAAGATAATTAACAACAAATTTAGCAATAACAACAATTTTTTTATCTAATATAAAATTAGAAACAAAATTTTTTGTTGCTAAATTAGCAACACATTTTTTGCTTCCAAACTATTTGTTGCTAATTTAGCAACAAAAAATCTCCTTTCAAATTTTGTAGATGAGAAAATATTATGATCCCTTGCAAAATTTGTTGTTAATTATCAAGAAAATTTTGAGCCTTTCTAATTTTCGTAGCTAATTGATATATTTGTTGTAGTGCTTCCATGGCTGAAACGGAAAGCCACCGCCGGATATCCAGGGCACTACCATTGTTCAGATCCGCCACCACTGTTGCCTCTCTGTAGTTTCGCTGTCGTCGCTGCTCAGATCCATTGTTGATCTGTCGTTGATCCTTTCTCGATCGGTCTAAAAGAAGGCCCAGTGGTTTTATCATAGATCGCAAAGATGTACCCTGCCGCTGATCGGATCAGACCGTTGTCGCGCCTCTATCTATTTGTAAGTTGGTGATTGCTTGTTCTTGTTGCCATTGAAGTGCAGACGTCATATTGTTTAGAGGGAGAGAATTCCATATCTTAGGATCAGAACTCTTGTGCTTTGGAGGAAGAATTTCTCAGATCTGAAATTTCTAGATCCATCTGACTAGATCTCACCAACAGATTACCAGATCTGGGAATTATTTGTTGCTCTTTTCCTGCATCCAGTGATCTTCTCTGTTCAAATCTAGTGCTTCAGAGTATTGATTCCCCTATTTAGATCAAGTGTTGTGGTTCTCAGATCATGATAGAAATTTAAGGGTGTCTCTTCTCCTTGTGGTCGATCAAATCTGTGATTGGAAAGGTATTGTTCTGGATGATTCAGATCTAGGGGAAATCATTTTGGAGACTCCTTATCCTTCAAGGAGAAAAAGGTAAGTATTTCTGGAGGCTTTTTACTGTTTGGATCAAGTGTTTGGTGATTGCACTCAGTAGGATAGGAGCAAAATTATTTCTGGATTTGATCCGAAGTTTTTGTATTCGTCTCCGCACGGTTCCGGTGATACTGTTCTAATTTTATTTTATTTTAGAACCAAAGCACAGTGTTAAAGGAAAGTGTGTTCGATACCGTCAAGTTGTAGTTATTCGATGCCACTGACTTGCTCAGTTCGGAAATGTATGTTCAACTATGAATGAAAGAATGTGGATTTTTCTACACTATTTTTAGCGACTTCGCCACTACCGGTGAGGATGTGGATGAATACCAGTGGAGCAAAGACAAGAAGTTTTGCAGGGATTACCTTTTGAATTCCATGAATTCTCATATTTTCATGACCTACAATGCATATAAGACCGCCAAAGAGATTTGAGACCGCTTGAACGCACACTTCCAGTTCCTAAAATTAGAAAATATGTGTCATAAGTTGGAAGATAAACAGTTTGAAATGTTTGATAATCGTTTGCGAGTATGGTATTGAAGAAGCTGTCTCCTGAGTGGACCTTCAAGTCTAAAATGCACAGACTAAAGAAAGAGGAAGCCCCACATAATACTGCAAACATGTTGGTCAAATTTTATGATCTCAAGTCCTTTGTGGCTGTGATTGGGTGTAGTCAACGTAGTGCGTCTTTTGAGTGGTGGCTGGACAGCGGTGCTACGTGTCATGTCACCAATGACAAAGGTGTTTTCTCAGAGGTCAGAGCAGTCCAGGACCAGGTTGAGAACTACAATGGAGTAGAGACTGAAGTTACTCATGCTGGGAAAATGGAGCTGATCCTCTTTTCAGGTAAAATTTTAATTTTAAAGCATGTTTGAGTAGTTTCTAGTTTAAATAAAAATTTAGTTTTCATGAGTTTATTATATAAGACTGAAATTTCTTTCACAATCCAAAACGATAGAATAATCTTAACATTTAATTTACATTATTTTTGTTGTGTGTATATGATCAATGATATGTATAGACTTAATCTCGTTAACGAGTGCATTAATCAAGTGAGTTTAACTCAGATTGATCCTAAGTTATTACATAATCGACTCAGACATGTACACTATTAGAAAATGTGATATCTAGCCAAGAGTCACAACATCTCGTTAAATCTTTCTATTTGATTTGATAGGTACGAGGTTTGTGCCCAAACTAAGATTACTAGAAATCCATTCAAGTCAGTATCTAGATGCACACAACTTTTTGAATTGATATATTCCGACCTCTGTGATTTTTGAAGTCATGCAACTAGAGGGGGAAGGAAGTATGTTATTATCTTTATCGAAGATTTTTCCAGATATTGTCATATTTACCTATTGAAATCGAAATACGAAGTCTTCGAGACCTTTAAGATCATTAAAACTTGTGTTGAGAATCAGTTAAATCGAAATATTAAGAGATTTAGAAGTGATCGAAAAGGAGAATACACTGCAACTCGGTTTAAGAACTTTTATACCTCTGAGGGTATAATCCTAGAAACCATAGCTCCTTACTCACCTCAGTCGAATGGTATTGCTGAGCGTAAGAATGAAACTTTAATAGAGATGTTGAATTATATGAACCTCACAATTGACATGGCTAATTCCTTTTGGGGGGGGGGGGAAGCAATCCTAACTACAAATCACATTCTAAATAGAGTGCCTCACTCAAAGCACAATTCTACTCTGTATGAGTTATGACACGACCATTCTTGTAGATATGACACTCTGAAGACTTAAAGTTGTATTGTTTATGCAAGAATACAAGATTTTAAGAGACCTAAATAGAGACCTAAAATAACAACATACATTTATCTAGGTAGTGCAGAATATAGTGCAGCTGACAGGTTTCTGGATCTATCCACTAATACAGAGATAGAGTCTAGAGATGTTATTTTATTTGAACATAAATTTATCAAAGATCATGAATTAACCATATCTAGGTATACTGACATGATTTCATAATCTACTATAAAAGCTGAAGCTGCCCCTCTGACACTGCTCCCCAATCTCTAGAGGTGGAACATGTTCCTCTTAGAGTATCTATAAGAGATAGAATCCCTAAGGATTTTGGTGAGAATTTTGTCACCTATCATTTAGAGGATGATCCATTTTCCTATTAGGAAGCTATGAGATCTAAAGGTTTGTTAATATGGGCAGAAGACATCGATAATGAGATGAACTTGCTGCTATAAAATAACACTTAACATCTAGTCGACCTGCTAAAAGGAGCTAAACTCGTAGGATGCAAGTGGGTATTAAATAAAAAATAACATAATGATGAGTTTATAACCCGATATAAAGCTCGTCTAGTAGCTAAGAGTTATAAACAACATGGGGGAATTGACTACTTTGACATCTACTCATATGTATGCCACTTATCTACTATTATGATTCTTCTTGACTTAGCTTCTATCAAGAACTTTATAGTTTATCAAATATATATAAAAACAACCTTATTGAATGGAGAGCTTGATAAAAAGATCTATATGACACAACCTAAAGGTTATGTACATAATGATCTAAAAGAGAAAGTGTGCAAGCTGGATAAATCAATCTATGGGTTTACGCAAGTGCCTAAGATATGACACATAAAATTTGACCAAGTGGTAAAGAGCGTTGGATTTCAGTCCTGTCTCTCATACAAGTGCCTTTATCACCACTTAATATCAAATAAAACAGTCATCGTATGCCTGTATGTGGATGACAAGTTGATTCTAGGGTCAGATCTTGCTGCAGTAAAGGATATTAAATCCACTCTTGCAAAAGCATTTGACATGAAGGATATTGGCCCAGTTGATACCCTTCTAGGAATGAAGTTAGAGCAGACAAGAGTCACATTACTCTTAGTCAAGCTCATTATATAAAGCAAAATCTTTCTACATAGGGTTATAAAGATTATTGGGGTGTAAAGACACTGTTTGATCCAAATGCCAAGTTGCATCCAAATGAAGGGACCAACGTTGACAAAGTTAAATACTCGAAGATTATTGGTAGACACATGTACACCATAAGTTGTACTAGACTAGACATTACCTTCTCTGTTGGCATGCTGAGCTGCTTTACCAGTTGCCCAGATTAAGAGAAGTGGGATGCCTTAGATTGGTTGATGACATACCTGAGAGGTACTAAAGATCATGCTCTATACCACACTAGTTAATCTCCTACTATGGATGGATACTCTGATGTATTGTGGTGTTTAGAAGTTGATAATAGTAAGTCTACTAGTAAATTTATATTCACTATGGGTGGAGCTGCTGTTGCTTGTAAATCAAAAAGACAAACTTGTATAGCTTTGTCGTTTATGGAAGCCGAGTTGTTTTCCTTAGCTCCGGCTGGTGAAGAGGCAGATTAGATCAGGAATTTTATTCTAGACATTCCCCTACCTAGTCTACAAGTCAATTCTTTGAGTCTATTATGCGATAATCAGGTATCTGTTCAAGTTGTTAAGAATGTCCTATTTAATACTAAGAGAAGACATGTACGATTGAGACATGCTCTATTGAATTATCTTAAAGAACAAGGTATTATCACCTTGATCGATGTGCGATCGAAGGATAACCTATCTGATCCATTGATAAAAGGAATGGTCGAATATCGATTAATCAAAACATAGGGGGAAATGAGATTCAAGGCGATTTAAGTTCAGCCTTAGTTCAAGGTTAGACGATTCAGTTCAACCTTAATTCAAATGTTTTGATTTTTTCACTTTCCTTTGTCAAAACAAGCGTGTTGTGCTCCGCTGATGTTCGTGGTTATTGCGTACAAATCAGGTGAGTTATTTCATTCCAAATCTGATGTTAATAACTTCATCAGAATTCAACGTACTTACATAGGAGGAGAAGGTTATTCCACATTTGATAACACGATTTGACTTGACTTGGCCATTTTTCTGTTAATTAGTTTCATTTCACACTTGATGAATTCCAGTTAACTTTAAAAGAATAGTAATCGTGACATTCCACTTAGGAACACAATTACAGATGTTGTGTCCAGAAGTCCATAAGGTCGTTTCTTTAGAAACAAATAATATATTTTGAGGCAGAACCTATAATACTTTATGAAGGTATCTTATTAGCTAATAAAAGTACTACGTTCTTATAACATAACTAGATATATGTACTTTTTCAAATGTTTGAATTCATTCTGAATGAAATCTAAACAACAACAATTAAAGGAAATCCAGTTTGCAAACATCAGAGATCGTCAACACCTCAGAATCAAACGATGAAGAGAGAGAACGAGAGATTGGCAAAGGTAATTAATGAAACAGAACCATTGCATCTAAATACTTGGATCGAATCGGCGATTTGCAGCATCTGTCCGCCTAAAGGAGGGCTTGTCAGCATAACTGGTAGTGATGGTACCAACACATTCCTTTCCGAGTAAAAGTACTTTATCTATCACATACTCACAATTAGCAAATTCAAACACACACACACACACACACACACACACACACACACACATATATATATATATATATATATATATATATATATATATATATATATATATATATATATATATATATATATAAGTACTACGTTCTTACAACATAATTAGATACATGTACTTTTTCAAAAGTTTGAATTCATTCTGAATGAAATCAAAACACCAGCAATTAAAGGAAATCAAGTTTGCAAACATCAGAGATCGTCAACACCTCAGAATCAAACGATGAAGAGAGAGAACGAGAGATTGACAAAGGTAATTAATGAAACAGAACCATTGCATCTAAATGCTTGGATCGAATCGGCGATTTGCAGCATCTGTCCGCCTAAAGGAGCGTTTGTCAGCATAACTGGTAGTGGTGGTACCAACACATTCCTGTCCGAGTAAAAATACTTTTTCTATCACAGACTCACAATTAGCAAATTCAAAAAAAACACAGATATATATATATATATATATATATATATATATATATATATATATATATATATATATATATATATATATATATATATATATATATATACGACTGATAGGAACGGGCCACGCGACAAAGTACCCGGTCGGCGACGACGGGCTTTGCCTGCCCCGGCTTTTTTAAATTGAAAATATAAATAAAATAAATAAAAAAATTAATTAATTTAAAATTTAAATTGAAAACATGAAAAATTAAATTGAATTAATTAAAAAAATTTACATTGCACTTCGAATAGACCGCTGATATGCCTAATGACAACCTTCCTCGAATAGACCGCTGACATGTCTAATGATAGCATACCATAGTAGGTGTAGGAGGGTCCGGGGGTGGTGTAGTGCAGGAAATGCACTGCACCGTGCAGTGCGCGAGATCTGACGGGTGCGAGTGCATCTCAGCTCGCGCGGAGATGTGTACACGCTTTGATCTCTCGCGCACTGCTTTGAGATATGTGCGCTGAGATGGGCACGCATCTCAGCGCACTGACATCCATTAGATCGCACTTTACGGTAAAGTGCAGCGGATCTCGTCCGTCTGATTTCCTACACCTTACCTCCCCCGGACCCAATATAGGAGCTCTACTAAATGTTTTTGAATTATAATGGATTTTCATCATTAATGTTAATTTGGGGATACTGTAATTACTTGAATAGACATTATATATTTTGTTTTTAAATAGATTGTAATATATATCAAGTCATTAAAATTTAAAAATGAGGATATACTTGACATTTTTGAATGTTGCACAAAAGACAAGTTTTCCTATATAGTAGTGAAAGATATATATATATATATATATATATAGTGGAACATAATTGCAACAAAAAACTATAAAAGTTGTGTGTAATCAAATTTGATTTTCTAATTAAAATAATGCATATACACGCACTTTCTGTTGAATTAAAGACTGACAGACCATTAACCAAAATAAATTGCTAAAAATAAATTGACTACACCTAGTCGTGCGAAGATAAATGTAGTCAATCTGAGGAGCGATTACTAAGAAAGAGTATAATATAGTACGCAAGAAAAAATGAATTCAATAAAATAAAATAATTTTAAAATTTTAAGATCAAACCAACAAAAAATTATGCTTTATAGTAATAAGGACACAACAATACACATAATAGAAGAAAGGTATTGCTAAGCATAATTACCGTTATGATATTATATGTCCAAAATTTTTGCCAAACCCAACAGCTCTTCCCCTTCTCATTCGTAAACTTTATCCCATGCTTCTTCGTAAAATTTTATCTAAGGCAATGTGAAGTTGCGCTTTGTGTTCCGATGCCTATATCTGGAATAAAAGTCTGGCAAACAGTGCAAAAGTTTGTCAAATGAACAGAATAACCTAAGAGCTAAAATCAAACTTCATTGCAAAATGGAGTTACAATATATATATATATATATATATATATATATATATATATATATATATATATATATATATATATATATATATATATATATATATATATATATATATATATATATATACTATTATAAGGAAAAAGTTGTCTTTGGTGAAACATTCAAAAATATCAATTATGCCCTCATTTTTATATTTTAATGACTTGACATATATTATAATCTATTTCAAAGAAATTAAAATACAATGTTCATTCAATTAATTACACTATCAAAAAATTAGAAGTAATGATGAAAATCCATTTAAATTCAATTTTTTTTTAATAGTGCTCTTACACCCACTATGGTAAGTTGTCATTATGCATGTCAGCGGTCTATTCAAGGAAGGTTGTCATTAGGCATACCAGTGGTATTTTCGAGATGATGACATTAAATCAATCAACTTTATTAAAGTTAAAATTAATATTTTAGGTCAAATCCTATATTGTTATACAAAATAAAATTGTAATATTTAAGTATATTTTTTACGGTCATTTTTAATATTTGTATGTATATGTTGCGGGCGAAACTGCCTTGATGGGGCGGGCAAAATCCGTCGTCGTCGGTCGGGTACTGTCGCCCATAGCCATAGGGGCGGAGCCCCATGTCGGGCACTCGTACACACACACACACACACACACACACACACACACACACACACACACACACACACACACACACACATGAGTGACATGCACGGGCTCTGGCCCTCGTGCCCCGCACAACAGTACCCGGCTCCCGGCTGGCTCAATTCCCACCCTGGCCCCCCCCGGCGGGCTTCGCCCGACCCCATCCAACCCGCCCCGGTGGGACGGTGTGATTCTCCCGGCCCCGTCCAGCAACGACGGGCTTCGCCCGCTCCCAGCCGGCTTTGGGGGTTTCGCTCGACATTTATTGTAATTATTTATGTTTATTAATTTTAGTAATAACTTTTATTTTTTTTGTTATATAATTTTAGAATATATACAAAAAAAGACAAATTAATAAAGAAACTATAAAATATAATTAAATGGAGTCAAATATTATAAAAAAATAAAAATAAATAACAAAGTAAATAATATAACAAAAATATAAACCAAGAACCCCTACCGCCTATTTAGGAAAATCTAATATAATGATAATTTATTTATAAATTTGTTTGAGTGCGGATTGCGGAGCAGAGCCCGGGAAATAATAAACAATTTATAAAATGTAAACACTGTAAGCCACAATCTCTTTTTTTTGTCCCACGCCGTGTAATTGAGAGTATTTTCTTGAGTTTTAATAGTATGAGAGCGATGCATTGACTAAATTGTGGATGAGCTAGGTTGTGCGGACCTGCTTAGAATGACTTCTGATTAGGCCGGGCTAATATTTGTTTTAATTTACTTTGCAATTTTTTCAAAGTTTGAGGGATAAAATGGCAACTTCATGTTGTAGGGAAGATGTCTTCTTAAACCTATAGGTTTAGGACACCCTACTATAGGTCTAGAGGCCCTATGAAAATTTAGACGGACGGTCCTAATGATTTGAAGATCGGACGGTTGAGATGTTATGATCTAAATCAAATCGGACGGTTGATGAATTATAGAGACAGAACCGACGGCTACTGGAATTTTGAACTCATGTTTTTCGCAGCCCATAGTATTTCTTTATATATATATATACACGAGTGACAGGCACGGGCCTCCGGCCCGATGGCTACGCGCCATAGTACCCGGTCGGCGACGGCTGGCTTCGCCCGCCCCCGGTGGGCATCGCAAAAGTACCGAACCACCTCCTTTTTAAAATTAATAAAAAAATAAATTTGATATTTATAATAATTTATTAAAAAAAAAAATAATTAATTAAAATTTTAAAAACGTTAAAAAGCTGGCGGGTGAACAGTGGCGTGAGCACTGTTCACCCGTCAGTTTTTAAAATGTTTTAAAAACATTTTATAAATAATAATTAAAAAATTTAAAAATAAAATAATATTTTAAAATATAATAGGCAGGTGAACAGTGGTGGGAGCACTGTTCACCCGCATATTATAGTCCCACACCGGCTGTGCATGTATATCATTTTGGTTTAAATATGATTTTCCGTAGTAAATTGTTGAAATCAAGCGGGCTGCCGGGCTTGTGGGCTGTGGCGGGCTGAGTTTAAAATCTCTGTAATGCCTGGGCGGGCAGGCGGGCTTAGCTTAAATCGCCCGTAGTATTATTTGAGCCTCCTTAATTTAGCTGGTGAGCTTGATAGATATTTTTGAAATAATTATACATAACTTTATGACTCCTTTAGTAGGTTTAGGACCCCTACGAGAAAGTAAATAGAGGGGGTTCATTTGATCAAACGGTTGCTGCAAAATGGATTCAGATCGGACGGCTCAAATCATTCCAATGAATTTATATTTCATGCCCTATCATATTTTTTTATATATGGTATATATATATATATATATATATATATATATATATATATATATATATATATATATATATATATATATATATATATATATATATATATATATATATATATATATATATATATATACTTTTTTATAAAGAAGTAGTTTTGAAAATGAGATGAACTTCAAAAGAAATCATATCCATTCAATATAATCCAATCTTCAAATCTTCACCATTCATCTAACTTCATTTTGAATTCTAATGCTGCCAAAAACGGATTCCAAATACATTATACGCCAATTTATTTTTGACTTGCCAAAAACGAATTCCAAATCTTCAATATTAGGCATCCATCACCTTTATTTCCCATCAACTTTACAGCCGGCTTTACTCCTCAATCTCGCGCATATCTTCCTCCTGCCGTTAGGTCATCCAGCGCCTTTCATCCTCGCGCCGCTAGATCATCCCGCGCGTTCCGATTCTTCATCCCGCTAGGTCATCCCGATCGTTGCGGCAAGGATTCTTCGTCCCGATCGCTGTTGCCACTAGGTCATCCCGCTGCTGCAAGGCGCAACGCAGGGGCACTCCTCTCCCGCCGGAAAACAAGTGATGCTCGGCGCTGCGTTCTCGACGGTGAAGGAAGCAGCCGCCGGCAACACTGCAGGGACACTTCCACGTCGTTGCGCCTTCCATCACATGACCACTGCTCCGATTTCTTCAGTCGCTGGATCCGGCAACACTGGAGGGACACTTCCACGTCCCCGTGCCTTCCATCGCACACCCTCTGCTCCAATTTCTTTAGCTGCTGGATTTTTCAGGCGCTGGATTTCTTCCTCTCTGGTGCTGGACTTCAAGATCTTAGGCGCTCGGCGCTGCGCTGAGACAACTTCAGCACAGGGCCTCTTTATATTCTTCATCCGAACGCCGACCTCTTCATCTCTCTGTTTTCAATGTTGTTTCCCTGTAACCCAGTTTTTAATGTTGTCTTTCTTCTCTCTGTTTCCTCCCACTTCAGTTATTTTCAGAAGCATGTCTTTTTGTTTTTCATTTGTTATTTTTAGAAATACTCATTTTTTCTAATCCTTTTTTCAGTCCTGTTTTCAATCCTGTGATTTCTAACCATATTAGTTCTTCTCTTCCAACTTTTATGTTAACTGCTGATGTTAACTGCTGATTTCTTCTCTTCCATCCTGTGATTTCTAACCATAATGCATCATGTGTAACTGCTGATCAAGCGTCCAGTTGATCTTAATTTGGTTTACTTTTATGTTACTGACTTATTGTAGCTATTAGGATTTATAAGAACCTGTGTTTGGTTGTTCCTCACTTAGATTACTGTTACAGTTTCAGTATATGTGTTCACCTGGTTAGAGCTTACTGATTTTAATGTGACTTTCTTTCTTGATACTGCCCTGTTTCTTTGCTTTTATGCCCTATTAATGTGGGTTTTGGTTCTGTTGTCCTTCCCTATCATTATATTAATGACATGAATGTTTGTTGGTATGTTGATTCTGAGGTAAATGTCATTTTTAATAATACAATTGTGCTTAGCATTGTGCTAACTTTTGTGCCAAATTTTGTTTCTAATTTTGTAGCATACGATGTTACTTAAATATCAAAGTAATCCAAGTATCCAATATCATTTTGCAATACATTATGTCAATGATGCGTCTTTGTGAGAGTATGATGACTGATTTGTGATGAATGATGATATTATTGTTGAGATGCTCTGGCATTTTATCTTTTGTAATAAAATCATTGAGGTCCATGGATTGAAGATTGACAGATAGGGCTAGATGTTCTTTTTATTACGTACATTGAGCATAATGAATATTGAGTATTGAGGATTGAAGATGGTTGCAGATAATAAAATCATTGAGGTCCTGTGATTTTTAAGCATAATGAATATGATTTGAATGTGCAGATATAATCTTATGGAAATTGTTTAATATGAGTATTGTTTGATGTTTATTTGGTTGCAAGTTCTTTCTCATTTTGAAGAAGTTGTAGCGGGCCGGTGTACACCTGTAGAGTAGGTTGCAAGTTCTTTGTTGATGTTATTTACGCTTCTTTTGTGTTGTGTGCATTGAATTAATTTTGCCAGGGAATTTTGTTCGGCTCAGTTTGAGGAAATTAGATATTCAAACTAAGAATTTTGTACACCTGAGAATTTTGTACAATTTTAGTCTAACGTTAATGATATAATTTGCGAGTTTTTTGGTAATAACTAGAAGAGTGTAAATGTTAGTAAACGTTAGAAACATCTTAATTTTCTCTTATGATTTCTCTTATGATTGTGCACAATAATATTTGCAAATTTTCCCTTCCCATTTAAATTTCAAAAAACCCTCACCCAAGGCATAGATAAACCCTCACCCAAGGCATAGATGTCATCGCAAGTGCACTGATTTCCTCCATTGTGAAGGAGCTTCATATATTGCTATGTGGTGGTTGTAGCTACCTCTCCGTCTATGAACATCATTTATTTCATTCACGTGCATCTGTGCCCTTCATCAAGGCTTAGATGTCATGTTCGTTTAACAACTCCATTTAAATTAGAGGTTAGAGTTTATACTTCATCTAAAGTAGAGGTTAGAGAATAATTGAATTTTAATTTCATGCCCGTAATAGCCGCAAATAGGGATAGATCATGAGCACAAAAAAACCTATGTCAATCAATCAAAAGCCACCTCTCTAACAATCAATCGAAAAAGGCATCTCCCACGCTTGATATCAAGGCATAAAAAAGCAAATGTTAAAAAAGTTTATGAAGTACACATGTATCTTAAGGCCCCCAAACTTCTTCAGTTGGCATTGAATGCGCACTCAACGCCTGTTCAGGCAACGCCCCACTCAACGCCAGGTGGCGTTGAGCGGGCACTCGACGCTAGGGGCATTGAGCGGGCACTCGACGCTTGGGGAGTTGAGCGGTCACTCGACGCCTGGGGCGTTGAGCGGGCACTCGATGCCTGTGGCGTTGAGCGGGCACTCCACGACCCAGGCATCGAGTGCTCCCTCAACGCCAGGGGCGTTGAGTGGGCACTCACTCAATGCCAGGGGCGTGAAGTGCCCCTCAACGCCTGGGGCGTTGAGTGCATTCAACGCTGCCGCAGCAGCCCGGGGCGCTGAGTGCACTCAACGCCGCCGCAGCAGCCCGGGGGCTGGCGACGCCCGCCATCGATGGATTAGGGTACTGTCGCGGGGCGACCCATCGGGGGCGGGCGAAGCCCGCCGTTGCGGGCCAGGTACTGTGGCGCGTAGCCATAGGGGCGGAGGTGTCAGGCACTCGTATATATATATATATATATATATATATATATATATATATATATATATATATATATATATATATATATATATATATATATATATATATATATATATATATATGAGCATCACGATCAGGGCCACCGCCGGCGGTGTCCCTGCCGGAGCGTTGTCGGGATACCACCGTCGGGTTTGCCGGGCTCCGGCAAACCCGTCGGCGGGCATCGGGCAGGCCGCCGGCGGTAACTTTAAAAAACATTGCGGGCAACCACCGGGATGGCGACACAGCGGAATTGACAACGAAGGAGAGGTCACGAGTTGCCTAGCCGCTTCGCCTTTTTTCCCCTTCTCCAAACGCGATGAACTTACGATCCTGACAAGGGTTTCATCCCGCAATTTTTTGAACCATGAGAAACACGCGGCGGTTGGAAAGAAAGACGGAAAAACAAATGGATTTTTGCTGCTAATTGCGTTTGACTGAAACAGGCTGGACCCAAAACGCCCAACCAAACGAAAAGAGGACCATTAATCCTCATAACTCCTAAATTTAATATTCAAAAAAATTAAATGTCATAAACTCAATTGAGATTTTAACTATCATGTCCATTCATATGCCAAGAATGAGACCGGGTTCGCGACTGAAGTTAAGAGACGATCTGACCCACCTATCACAGGCTTCTACCGCTCGCGCGACTGAACTAATGCGCACTCGTAGGAGTCCAAGTGGACTAAATATTCTCATACGACTTCACCAGAACGTCTCGATGAATCGAGTCCAACTTATGAAAAATTTTCAACATTATATTCAAATAATATATGTAGTGTTAGAGTGGATATTTCGGCTATAGTTTATCTGAACGTTATTGCATAAATTTCTGTTAAAAATTGCAAGAGATGCTGATGATGGATGATCACTTATTTTTTGAAATCCTTATGAGAATTCCCTACTGCACATCTAATGATGATTACAGCTAGAGTGTTATTTGGTTTTTGGTTTAAATCTGGTTAGAGTATTGTTTAGCTCTTTTGAACACTTGTTGTTTAGACTACTTTGACTCTTTTGTTGATCATTAGCCACTAGGTATGTTGAGATTGTGTCATGATCATAGTTTAGACTGTTATGTGATGCTGCTGTGATTTATATTAATTTTTATGCATGCACACAATTGTTTTTAATGTATAATATGTTTTAACAAGTGTGACAGACACAGTTGTGAGTGTTTCATGTTTGATTGAACACTACACACAACACTCATTTTTCGACGTCGGGATTACGGCGGACATAGGAGGAGATTGTTAGAGAATTAATTATATGTCCGCACATGGCCAGACCGACTCAGAACGACCTATTGAGTTTCGTGTCACTCTAGCGCATGACTCTATACTGGAGATACTATAAATAGTCATTCCACACTTGATGAGCTTTCGTGGATTATTTTGTGTGGAGCCTCAACGAAAAGTGGATGCAGTTCCTTAGTTTGGCGTTAATGAATGACAATTTAACCTCCCCCCCTCCCATGTTCACGACCGCCACAACCATGCCAAGCGGAGCCAAAATTGAAGAAAGAATCATGTTATAATAATATTACTACATGAAAGTGTCTCCATTGATTCACTTAAAAATGACATATGGTTGGAATCAGTAATCCTTACTGTTGAAATTTCTTCTACCTATAATAAAGAAACATACACCAGTTAATTGAAAATTTATATAAGAAACAAAGCAAAGTAACGGTGAAAGTCGTTAGTACGACCTGTCACATTTACAATCTACCATGAAGTGTTAAATTGTTGAACGAACCCTACGAATGAATCTATGTTCCCTAGTGGTGAACCCCTACACGAAGAGGAGAAAATGGTAATATTCCATGGGAAGCCTGGTTGGATGGCGACAGATTGTTGAAGAATGAGGTGAAGGGGAATATTACCAAGGAAAATATGTTGTTCGTGACTATGTGCTTATGGTAATACAATGTGTTTTATCTTCAAACCAAAATCACAAATTGTCTATTTTACAATTAATTTTGGGTACAGATTGTTAGATATTTATATATATGTCCGCTCGTGTGTTACACCGACTCGAAATAGGTTAACGGTTTCGTGTCATCCTAGGGCTTGCTCTACGCTGGAATTACTATAAATACTCATTCCATACTTAGATGTGATTTTGTAGAATACTTTGAGCGGAAGAGCCAACCCTAATATTCTCAAAGTAACGCCTCTAGGGTTTCCGGCTCCCGTCGTTCTGCGATTTCACAAATCTGCCTCTCGCGAGCGATTTCGCCCGCGTCGCTCTCTTCATCGCGATTTCCATTCGCGAGTTCCTTCATCTCCAGATCGTGATTTGGCATCCGCTTTCTGCATTCCATTGCTCGCGATTATTCTCTGGCAGTCCGCTCCTGTCCCGTTCGCGAATCTGTCGCCCACCCGATCAGTCAAGGGCGGACGCATGTAGAGACGCGCCCAGGCACGTGCCCGGGTGTGATTTTGGAAAAGTTTCGACTGGCCTGCCATATCCTTCTTTCTTCCGCGAGGTGTCGTTGTCAACTACTTCAACACGGTAAGTCTGCAAGCTCTCTCTCTCTTCTATCTCTCTCTCCCACCCTCTCTATCCCTCTCTCTCTATTTGCTTCCTCAATCATGACACAAACTTGCAGAGAGTGATGCCGTCGGGAGCAGGGGACTCTTGCGTTGGTTCGGCTTTGCTTCTTCTTCGTCCTGAGTGTCTGGTTCTTCTTCGTCCCGAGTGGCCGCTTCTTCTTCGTCCCCGAGCCAGGTAGTTGGTGGCTAAGTTTTGTCGGGCATTTGAGCAGCAAAACAACGGTCAACAGATCCTTCGCCAATGCCCGGCCAACAACCAACATGTATCTTTTTCCTTCATTTGTCTTTTTCTTCTTTTGATTTCCCGGAGTAAAAACATTCAAATTGCTGAATCCAGTTAGTATCATCATTTCCTGACTAAGATTTTTGATTTGGTTCTTGATTTAAGGTTTGAATTTGTGAATGTATGATCTTAAATTTGTGATTTTTTTCCTGAAAAAATGATGATACACTCTAGAAATTGTAATCTCCAATCTAGGGTTGAATTTGTGAACTTGAGTCTTAGATTGGTTTGTGTTTTTTCGAACAAATGATGAATACATCCCATAAATTGTGTCCAGTCTGCGCTCCCGTGTCGCCTTTGAATCTTTGTTTCAACCATGTTTGCCCAAGGCTGCCAAATTTGGCTCGAAGGTTGCCAAAATTTGCCTATGTTTTTGTGTCTCATTTTCTAATATTAAATAATAAGTTATCTCCTTATGTTAGCATTTTTTCCCTCATTTTTTACCTAATTTTTGTTTCCCATTTTTTGCCCCTATTTTTTGAGATAGTTTTTAATTGATTTTGATTTTAAATTAGTAAGAGACTAAGGCTCCGTTTGGGCAGACTTATTTACAACGGTCAAGCGGTTACAACCGCATAAACCAGACCTTAATTAAGATCGTAACCGCTTTACCGGTGAAAATAAGTCCCACCAAACACAGCCTAAGAGTTAGTTATCCAAATTAAATTTTCATTTTTAAACTATAATTGAACTAAGCAATACTTCTATTTATATTCTATTCTCCGTTGTTTGTTAAGCTACATTTAAAAAATTCTTACATTCTGCACTTACGCTAGCTAATTTAAACATTTGTGTTTACTTTCTAAATTGTTTGTGTTTACTTTCTAAATTGTGCCCGAGCTAAAAAAATCCTAGTTCCGTCACTGCCGATCAGGAAGGAGGAGATCGTAGATCTATGCTAAATCAAAGATCTTCGCCGATCTGTAGCATTACTAGTCCATCGCGAGATCGCCGCTGGGAATTTGCCGATCACCTTTGGGCTCAACAGATCTCTGTCGCCGATTCCTACATCGTCATCAGATCTATCGTGAAGGAGGAGGATTTCTCGCGCACCCGATCGTTGTTTGACGATTCCGACTTTTGTCTGGTGTTTGCCTCCTACACTACCACCAGGATATTTCTCTAGCAGATCCAGTTGGCGTTCCAAAAAAACGGGAGACCAAAGCCTTGATCTGGCCGAACCCGTGCTGATCCAGTTGGCGGAGCATCGTTTTGCTATTGGCTCCATTTGTTGATCTTCAGATCCTCCCCAGATAAAGGTTTTCTGCAGATCTAGACTGCTCTTCTCTTATTGTTTCCACTGAAAATTTTCAGATATTATTGGTTGTAAGATCCATCTCTTGGATTTGTCTTTCAGAAGAACAAGATCTAAAATCAAGAGTTCCTGATCAATCTCTGGAGGTCTCCAAATCTTGGTTATGTGAACAAAGATCCGTCTTCAATCTCTTAAGGGTTGATTTAGCTTGTTCGATCGTGTTCAACCGAAGTGGAGGAGCAAATTCTATTTTTCTAGATTGGATCTGAAGACACTAGGTCGTCTCTGTGCGGATCAGGTGACTTCTTTCTAGTTTTTTTTCTGTTCCAGCAAAACGAGATGTCGAAGGTTACCTCCTACGATATCGTCAAGCTACAGTCGTTCTACCTCTCCGACTTTCATGCTTGGAAGCTGAGCGTCCAACTTGGTATGTGTGCGAACAAGAAAAAACAGACCGAAAATTTGGAGTAATGTAAACTTTATTATACAAAAAATGTATCAATTACAATGGTATAACCTCCCTTTTATAGAATGGAGGAGATGAGAGAGATTACAATTAAGTAATGTGGGACTAAAAATTTACAAGTATATGCGGCTTTACAAATAGAAAAACCGGACAGGTCGTGCGGTTAGACAAGCCGGCTAACCGCCCGACAACCAACAGGAGGAGAGAACAAGCACCATAGAGAGCAAGTCGCCACAGGAGACAGCTAGACCTCCCGGTCTCGAAGTCGTCTGAGTCAAACCGCCAGACCGCTAGGATACCAAACAACAACAGCCTGGCAGACAGACCGGCTAGGATAAACCGCCAGACCGCCCGATCTCCGAACAGCAGCAGACCGCCCGACCTCCATATTGCAACACTCCCCCTCAAGCTGCAGCATAAATATCAATCATGCCCATCTTGTCGCAAATGTGAAAAAAGGAAGCAGACACCGGCTTGGTGAAGATGTTTGCCAACTCATTATCGGATGTGACGAATAGAGTACAAATCTGTTTCTTCAAGATCTCTTCCCGAATAAAATGACAGTCGACTTCTATATGTTTCGTTATCTCATGAAAGACCAGATTTTTGAAGATGTATATCGCGGCCTTATTGTCACATAACATAGGAAGAGGATAGTTGTAGACCTCTCCTAAGTCAAGCATGAGAGCCTGTAACCATTTCAACTCACACGTGGTCGATGCCATACTGCGATAGTCCACTTCTGCACTAGACCTGGAGACCACAAACTATTTCTTGCTCTTCCAACTCACAAGATTGCCTCCAACAAACGTGCAAAAACCTGATGTTGACTTGCGGTCACCTTTGTCATCAACATAGCTCGAATCTGAGTACGCTTCAACCCTTAAGTGACCATTCTTCTGAAAAAAGAGTCCCTTCCCTGGTGCTGCTTTAATATACTCCAATATCCTCAGGGCAGATTGTAGATGACACTCCCTAGGAGCTTTCATAAACTGGCTCACCTTGCTAACATCATAAGAGATGTCGGGTCTGGTTACCATGAGATAAATGAGTTTGCCAACCAGACATCGGTACCTCATAAGATCGGATAGAAGAGGTGAGTCATCTGTCAAAGTTTTGTCTTCTCCAACAGACATGGGACAACGGGCAGGTTTAGCACCAGTCAAACCGGCCTCATTTAGAAGATCAAGAGCATACTTCCGTTGGGAAAGGACCATGGAGTTGGGCTTCCTAGAGATTTCAATCCCGAGAAAGTATTTCGGGGAGCCCATATCCTTTGTGACCACGTGTTGACGGAAGTGTTTCTTTGTCAAAGTTACCCCATCTTGGTCATCGCCAGTAAGAAGAATGTCATCAACATAAACCGCAAGAACTACCAGACCAGAGGCGGTTTTCCGAACGAACAAGGAGTGATCAGCTGAACTTCTTGCAAAACCAATGGCCACAACAATGCCGCTAAACTTGTCAAACCAGGCACAAGGGCTCTGCTTGAGGCCATAGATAGCCTTCTTGAGCCGACATACTCGTGTCTCCCCCTGAGCAATATACCCAGGAGGTTGCTCCATGTAAACATCTTCCTGCAGATCACCGTAGAGAAAAGCATTCTTAACATCCAGCTGCGAAATGGGCCAATCCCTATTGACAGCTACAGAGAGATGGACCCAAATGGTACTGAGACGAGCAATGGGAGAGAAGGTGTCGAAGTAATCAACACCATAGGTTTGAGTGAAGCCTTTAGCCACCAGGCGGGCCTTGTAGCGATCCACGCTGCCATCTTGATGGAATTTGACAACAAAGACTCAGTGGTAGCCAACTACATCAGTGCCCAAAGGTGGGGGAACCAGGTCCAGGTGCCCCATTCAGCAAGGGTAGCAATTTCCTCATCCATGGCGGCCTTCCAATGAGGTATAGTGAGAGATTCCTGGTAGGTGCGGGGAGTTCCAGTCGCAGAGATAGCCAATGCAAACGCCCTGCGAGAAGGAGTGAGATGATCATATAAAACAACAGCAACCAGCGGGTCCTGGATACACGTCTGAACCCCTTTGCGAAGAGCAATGGGAAGATCCAGGTCGACATGTTTCTCAGTAACCAGAGCATCCGTGGCGGAGAGAGTTGGCCCGGGAGAGGAGAGAGACGGCTGCGGAGAAGAGGGAGAGAGCGGTGGTGAAGAGGAAGAGAGGGAAGGAGGAGACGGTGGAGGTGATGGTAGGAAAATCTCAATGGGAGTAGACGGGGTGGAGGGGACGGTGGGAGAAGGAGAAAGCATTGGTGGTGGGTCAGAGGAGAAATAGGACACATTCTCGAAGAAGGTCACATCTGTGGAGACGTATTGTTTCCGAAGAATGTGATCAAAACAAAAGTAGCCTTTTTGAGTAGTTGAGTAGCCCAAAAAGATACATTTTGTGGCACGTGTGTCAAGTTTGTCATGTGTGGCGGAAGGATTGTGCACAAAGGTCGTGCACCCAAAGATGCGTAGAGGAAGAGGAAACACATCCTTACCTGGATATAGAAGAGAGAAAGGAGTTTGGCCGTGGAGAACCGTGGACGGAATGCAATTAATGAAGTAACCGGAGAGGAGGACAGTGTAGCCCCAATAGGAGCAAGAAACATGCATCTGTGTCATCAGAGTGCGGGCGACATCGAGAAGGTGACGGTTCTTGCGTTCCGCCACCCCATTTTGTTGGGAGGTATAGACACATGTAGTTTGATGAAGAATACCATTTTGCAGACAAAAAGAAGAGAAAGCATTGCTAAGATATTCCTTAGCGTTGTCAGAATAAAAAATTTTAATAGACATATTAAACTGATTCTTAACCATATTATAAAAAGATGTTCATACAGAAAAGTTCTGAGTGATCCTTTAAAAGATACACTCAGGTATATCTAGAGAAATCATCAATAAACATTACAAAATATGAACTACACCGACCTATAGTGAGGGTAGGAGAAGGATCCCTAATGTTGGAGTGAACCAGTTCAAACGGTCGGGAAGATCCACGACCTTACTTTTGTGGGAAGGAGGAGCGGTGATGCTTGCCAAGCTGACATGCTTCACAGCTGATCGGCAGGCCTTGCAGAGGAAGATGTGGTAGAAGCTGACCAAGAAGATGTGGAGGAGCATAACCAAGATGAAGGTGCCACAGGAGAAGATCAGTAGAAGATGTGGAGAAGGCGGAGAGTGCGTAAATGTTGTCGAGGAAGTAGAGGCCGCTGCTCTCAGTCCCAGTAGCAATCGTCCGCTTGGTGCCCGGATCGTGAAAAAAATAAGTAGTAGAAGTGAATGTGACAGAGCATTGTAGTTGTTTGCAAAGAGAAGTAACAAATAACAAGTTGCAAGGGAACTTGGGCACGTAGAGGGTGTCCGCCAGGTGAAGAGACGGAGTGACTTGAACAACACCCGTTCCATTGACTGGTGAGGGAGAGCCGTCGACAACAAGGACCGGGGGCAACCGGTCATGTTGTTCTAGGAGAGAAAAATATTACGGATTGCCAGTCATATGATTGGTAGCACCAGAGTCGATCAGCCATTTACCTTGAGTAGCGACGTGGCACTACCAGAAGACGTGACCACAGAGGAGGATGGCTTCGAAGAGGAAGTGGAAGCGTCGCCAAACGGTCAAAGATGAGGATGCTTCTTCCAATAGAGATCAACCGTGTGGCCGGTGCAGCTATAGTGAGAGCAAAGAAAGCGGGAAGCACCACGGTCACTGGAGGGGAGGTGGTGGCCACCAGAGCCACTTCGCGAAGTATGTTGAGCGAAGTTGTCCAATTGTGGAGGGGAGGATAACAGCAGACGTTGGAGAAAAGATGTAACAGCGGCGATGCTGGCAGCGGTGGCATCCAGGGTGGGAGACTCCGCCTCACCAAGGATCTGTTGACGGATCATGTCATACGACTCAGGAAGTCGTAGAATATAACACACAACTAGAAGCTCCTGGAAGTGTTTGTGTTGCTCAGCGAGATCAATAGAGAAGGGGCGATTTTTTAGAATTTCGGCTCCGAGATCCTGAACTTGCTGATAAGCAACCGCTGGAGACATGGAGGGAAGGGCATAGAGGTCCGCATTTAAAGTATAGATACGAGACGTCTGAGCCCCCTTTGAATAGAGAGCGGCAAGATGTAGCCAAGCGGCCTTGGCGGTTTCATCATGACGGATGACAGGGAGGCATTCATCAGAGAGCCGGTTAGCCAGCCATGTGCGGTCAAGAGCATCGCTGGCATCCCAGTCGTCAAATAGAGGGGAATCATGCAGAGGGGGGTCATCTGTGAGATGATGATGTTTGCGTTGAGAGCGGAGAAGGAAGGTGATGGAGACACTCCAATCTGGATAGTTGGGACAAATAAGCTTGGAAGCGGTGCCAAGATTACCAGAAGGAGTGAGAGGTGTAGGAGGATGAGCGACAACAGGAGTATTGGCGGTGTAGATATCAGAGTTGGCCATAGAAGAAAGCAGCGAGATAAATAAGTCACGACTAGAAGAAGGAGTTTCTAGAAGGAGAGCGGCTAAAAAGGTCGCGGCGACATAATAACAAGTCCCGGCGACAAAGAAGAGGAGCGGCTAGAACAGGGCACGAAGACTGAAGAACAGGTCGCAGAGACAAAGAAGTGGAGCGGCTAGAGCAGGGCGCGGCGGCTTAAGAACAGGTCGAGGCGACAAAGAAGAGGAGCGGCTAGAAAAGGCGAACAAGTGACTAAGCAAAGTGCGCGACAATAAAGAGGAAGCAAGAGGCCACAAACACAAAAGGGAAGTAACAAGGAGAATCAAGCCGCGCGAACATGGCAATGGCTAGAGGAAGAAACAAGCCGCGAAGACAGGTCACGGGAAGAAGAAACAAGCCGCTAGGACAGGTCGCGGGAAGAAACAAGCCGCACTGATAAAGAGCGCTCACATAATCAGGAGGAAAGGACCGAGTGCTCTGATACCATGTGCGAACAAGAAAAAACAGACCGAAAATTCGAAGTAATGTAAACTTTATTATCCAAAAAGGTATCAATTACAATGGTACAACCTCCCTTTTATAGAATGGAGGAGATGAGAGAGATTACAATTAAGCAATGTGAGACTAAAAATTTACAAGTATATGCGGATTTACAAATAGATAAACCGGGCAGGTCGTGCGGTTAGACAAGCCGGCTAACCGCCCGACAACCAACAGGAGGAGTGAACAAGCGCCACAGAGAGCAAGCCGCCACAGGAGACAGCTAGACCCGCCCAGTCTCCAAGTCATCTAAGACAAACCGCCAGACTGCTGGGATACCAAACAGCAATAGCCCAGCAGACAGGCCGGCTAGGATAAATCGCCAGACTGCCCGGTCTCCGAACAGCAACAAACCGCCCGGCCTCCATATTGTAACAATATGAAGGAACATGAGATTTTCTATATGGTCCTAAGTGACTTTGCCACTACCGAAGAGGACATGAATGAATTACAGTGGAGAAAGGACGAAGACTTCTGTAGGGACTACCTCCTAAATTCACTGAACCTTAGGCTCGCCCTGACCTGCAGCAGTCATAAGACTGTAAAAGAGATTTGGGATCGCTTGAATGCGCACTTCTAGAAGGAAAAGGGGGTTGTCGTGGACTCTCCTTGGGGAGAGACTCTTCACTTCAAAATTTAATTTAAACATGTCAATCACCTCTCAAATAGTTGAACTGGAGAGTTTGCGTCTCAAGTTGGCGGACGATAAGTTCGACATCTCGGATAATCTCTTTGTGTGTATAATTCTTAGCAAGTTACCTCCTGAGTGGTTGACCTTCAAGACTGAAATGCACAGGCTGGAGGAAAAGATCGCATTGGATGAACTCAAAAGGTTCATTCATATCGAGGATCAAAATATCGCTGGTAAGAGGTTGGAATAAGTTGGTCAGTTCTCACAGGCTGTTAACTTCGTTTCTAGACCCAGCAAGCCTCGACGGAAGCCACCAGCACCCAAAGGTGAAGCCTCTGCATAGTTGTCACCTAAAAAGCCCTCTTTCAAAAGGAATAGGGGAAAGTGCCACGACTGCGGCAAGTGGGGACACTGGGCGGCTAATTGCAAGGTTCCTAATAAGAAGGAGGAAGCCCCACAAAATGTGGCGAACATACTGGTTGATGCCTCAGATCCCAAGTCCTTCGTGGCTATGATCGGAAGCAGTCACCGCAGTTTGTCCTCTAAGTGGTGGCAATATAGAGGTGCTACCTGTCATGTGATGAATGACAGAGGTTTACTCGCTGAGGTCAAGGCAGTCCAGGAGAAGGTGGAGAACTACAATGAAGGAGAGACCGAGGTGACCCATGCTGGGACAGCCGAGCTGGTCCTCTCATCAGGTAAAACTCTTTTTTCTGAATAATGTTAAAGTAGTGCCGTCTTTAACTAAAAATCTGATTTTAATGAGTCTGTTAGATAAGACTGGAATGTCCTTCACAACTCAAAATGGTAGAATGACCTTAACAATAAATTCAAATTATTTTGGGTGTGCGTACCTGATCAACAGAATGTATAGACTTTTCTTAAACAATGAAAACAATAACCAAATAAGTTCGAACCTTATTGATCCTAAGTTGTTATATAACAGACTTGGACATGTGAACTATAGGAAAATGCTAGATCTTGCAAAGACTCATAACATCCCCTTAGCTCTGTCGATTCGATTTGACACGTGCAAGTTGTGTGCTCAAAATAAAATCACTAGAAACCCATTCAAATCGGTTTCTAGGAGCACGAAACTTCTTGAATTGATACATTCAGACCTCTGTGATTTTTGTAGTCACGTCACTAGAAGGGGAAGGAAGTATCTGATTACATTCATAGACGATTGTTCTAGATATTTTTATGCGTTTCTGTTAAAATCGAAAGACGAAGCTTTTGAGGCATTCAAGACCTTCAAGTCTCGTGTGGAAAATCAGTTAAACCTGAAAATTAAAAGATTTAGAAGTGATTGAGGAGGAGAATATACTGTGAAAGTTATGGGGATAGATCTTTACTAAAACTAATTAGAGTTATATACTTCAATAAAGAAAATCACAGCACAAAATTAAACAAGAAGATCAAGCAACACAGAAGACACAAAGATTTATAGTGGTTCCCCAACCTGGGTACATACACTCTTCTACCACCCTGGTAGGAATCCACTGAGATTTTTGATCAGGAGCCTGACACCAATGAGCTTTTGATCAGGTGATCAAAGACCAAACCTCAAGTCTTTTGATTAGGTGACTTGCAACCAAGGGGGTTAACTTTTGAAGGGAGTTATAACCCTTTTTACAGTGGGGGGGGGGGGGGGAAGAGTTGATGGTGTCTTCTCTGTCAACAATCAAAGATAAGACTAGTGGATATTGATGTTAGCAAAGGGCTCCCCCTGAGATGTTGAATGGTTCAGGGAAAAACATGAGCTTTGTTTTAGGGTGATAGGCCTTCAAGCTTGCAGCCTTGACTAGTAGAGATTCAGGAACTTCTTGACTGATAGGTCTTTGTTGTCCTTGAAGTATCCTGGAGAGTATAAGGAAGAAGAAGACTCTTGATATGAATGGATGTTCTTCTTCTTCTTCAGATTGATGTCACTTCTCTGCTCTAGGGATTCTAGTTGCTTTTATGATATTGGCCTGAGTGTTCTACTTGTTGATCACTGCCTGTCACTGGTTGTCACTTTCCTATCTTTGTGTTTCTTGTTATCTCTGTATATATTTGGACATTTGAATTCCTTAGTCTTGATGGAGTAAGAAACATTCCCGAGAGTAGAAGATGCTTTGGGAATTGATCCTGAATTAATTCTTCTGTAACTGTCCGTTTGAACGGCTATTATCACTGGGAATGTTGACTGTAATTAATCCTCAATTAATTCTGCCAACTGTAATTGATTGCGCATAATTCGTCGACCTGAACTTGGAGTTCGTCGAGCTGTCTTGAGTGTGTCGACACAAGCCCTGTGTGTCGACATAGTTGGCTTTAGGTGTCGACATAGTTGGCGTCGACAGAAATTCTATGTGTCGACACAATTCTTCTGTGTGTCGACACAGTCTGGTTCCTTTCTTGATCTTTGAGTTTAGCGATCGTCGACCTGAGCTCGGAGTTCATCGAGCTCTGCTGGAATTCGTCGAGCTGAACTTCTTGCTTGAGACCAGAGTTCGTCGACCTGAGTTCAGAGAAGCAACTCATAATTCGTCGACCTGAGTTCGCTGTTCGTCAAACTGCGTTCGATGATCGTCGACATGATTTTCTGACTGAACTACATTTCTTGGAATTCTTCTGAGGCACATCTGGAAATAAACCTATGACCATGACTATACATTTTGAGTCAATCTAAGAAAACCTAATAGTGATCCTTGCCCAAATCATAACTGGGGTTCCAACAATCTCCCCCTATTTGGGTGAGGACACTATTTACATAAAAACACATAAAAATACAAAGCAAAAATAATCTGTTTGAATAATAAGGTTTTTACCAGATATACAAAAGTGCTTTAAAATAAAATAAATAAAAGAAAACTATTGCTGCATCCCTCAAAGCAGTTTCCTCTTTGTAAAACAAACAATCTCCCCTATTTACTTTTCCTTGCCCAAATTCCTTGCCCAAATCTGAGTAGACTTTTTAATCTGTTAGAATAATTAGTCTCTCTACTGCTGTAGCCTTTTTCAAACAATTTCTCAGTATATAGCCACTGATATATCCTTGATATTGGCTGAGACTATTGATTTTGATGACTGTCAAATACCACTGCTTCATTGTGGTAAAGCATGACTTGTCCTGCAGAGAGAGGTTAGAAGTTCTGGACCCAGATTATCTTGGGTCCTGGTTCTCTTTTATAATAATTAGAAATGAAAGAGCATTTAGGTTGATCCTTGTATCCAAGTGGATGATATTTCCTAGGAGGTATTATCCACTTAGTGAAAGGATTTTTAAGATATTGAGTTTGATTATAATTTTGAAAGGAATAAAAATTTCTGTTCTGAAATCTTGAGTTCAACGAATTAAAGTAATTTCGTCGAACTGAGTTCGACGAATGGTATTGAGATCGTCGATCTCTGCTCAGAGAATAATGGAAATTGTTTTCTCTGTTCCATTTTCGTCGACCTCTGTTTGACGAATTATATCTATTTCGTTGAGCGTAGATTTCAGACCAGTTAAGATTGAAATCTTTGTTCATAGTTCGTCGAGCTTTGTTCGACGAATAGTGTTATTTTCATCGATCTCGGTTCGACGAACTATTTTGAACAAGAAATTTCTGAAGATTTTTAATTTGTTTTGGGAAAACTTCAGTTATTTTGTCTATGTTCTCTAACTTTTCTTTTTCTATAATTGATTCCAAATTACTTATTTGTTCAAGAGCAATTTTAAATCTTCTTTAAGTTTTATATTTTCTGAAGATACATTATTTAATTTCTCTCTGAAAAGTTTTATTTTCTTCTTAGATTGAATTATATCTTTACACAATAACTTAAATTCTTCTGATGAAAGATCAAGGGTAGATATTACCTGATCTTCTTTTTCTGATTCACACTCTGATTCTTCTTCAGAGTCTGTTTCTGCATCAGTGTTGTTGCAAGAAGCATTTATTGCCATTAGGCAAAATTCTCTTGCTCTTGCTTCTTCTTCAACTTCAATTGTGCAGGATGAAGCATCTGAGTCACTCTAGGTTGCAGCTTTAAGGTTTCTTTCTTTAGTTGATCCTGCAGCCAATGCTGTGAGAGAGTACCACATCTCTTTTGCACATGAACATTCAGCAAGTTCCTCAAAGATGTCATCAGACATTGATTGTGCCAGGATGTTCATTGCTTGTGCATCAGCAATCTTCAGCTATTTCTGGGCATCTGTCCATTGAGATGATGGAATAACATTGATGCTTGATGTTGCCTGAGATTGAGTTAGACCTGACAAAATAGATTTAAAGATGTTTTCATCAATGGTGTCCATATAAAACCTAATCCTTGTTTTCCACAGTGCAAACTTATCAAGATTGTACATAGGTAGTCTGGTGCTTGAAAAGTCTTCAATTTGTGCCATGATAGACTCTAAAGATATTTAAGATCTACCAGATCGTTTTGGTTCAGGTGTTAGCCTGTACAACCAAAGTAACCCCCTCTGAGACCAATTGAAAGTTATGGGGATAGAGCTTAACTAAAACTAATTAGAGTTATATACTTCAATAAAGAAAATCACAGCACAAAAATGAAGCAAGAAGATCAAGTAACACAGAAGACACAAGGATTTATAGTGGTTCCCCAACTTGGGTACATCCACTCTTCTACCACCCTGGTAGGAATCCACTCAAATTTTTGATCAGGTGCCTGACACCAATGAGCTTTTGATCAGGTGCTCAAAAACCAAATCTCAAGTCTTTTGATCAGGTGACTTGCAACCAAGGGGGTTAACTTTTGAAGGGAGTTATAACCCTTTTTACATTGGGGGGAAAGAGTTCATGGTGTCTTCTTTGTCAACAATCAGAGAGAAGACTAGTGGATATTGATGTTAGCAAAGGGCTCCCCCTGAGATGTTGAATGGTTCAGGGAAAAATAGGAGCTTTGCTTTAGGGTGATAGGCCTTCAAGCTTGCAGCCTTGACTAGCAGAGATTCGGGAACTTCTTGACTGATAGGTGTTTGTTGTCCTTGAAGTATCCTGGAGAGTATAAGGAAGAAGAAGACTCTTGATATGAATGGATGTTCTTCTTCTTTAGATTGATGTCACTTCTCTGCTCTAGGGCTTCTAGTTGCTTTTATGATATTGGCCTGAGTGTTCTACTTGTTGATCACTGCCTGTCACTGGTTGTCACTTTACTGTCTCTGTGTTTCTTTTTATCTCTGTATATATTTGGACATTTACATTCCTTAGTCTTGATGGCGGAAGAAACATTCCCGAGAGTAGAAGATGCTTTGGGAATTGATCCTGACTTAATTCTTCTGTAACTGTCCATTTGAATGGCTATTATCAATGGCAATGTTGATTGTAATTAATCCTCAATTAATTCTGCCAACTGTAATTGATTGCGCATAATTCGTCGACCTGAACTTGGAGTTCGTCGAGCTGTCTTGAGTGTGTCGACACAAGCCCTGTGTGTCGACACAGTTGGCTTCAGGTGTCGACACAGTTGGTGTCGACAGACATTCTATGTGTCGACACAATTCTTCTGTGTGTCGACACAGTCTGGTTCCTTTGTTGATCTTTGAGTTTAGAGATCGTTGACCTGAGCTCGGAGTTCGTCGAGCTCTGCTAGAATTCGTCGAGCTGAAGTTCTTGCTTGAGGCTAGAGTTCGTCGACCTGAGTTCAGAGAAGCAACTCATAATTCGTCGACTTGAGTTCGCCGTTCGTCGAACTTCGTTCGACGATCGTCGACCTGATTTTCTGACAGAACTGTATTTCTTGGAATTCTTCTGAGGCACATCTGGAAATAAACCTATGACCCTTGACTATACATTTTGGGTCAATCTAAGAAAACCTAATAGTGATCCTTGCCCAAATCATAACTAGGGTTCCAACATACTACTATTGGGTTCAAGGAATTCTGTGCCTCTGAGGAAATAATTCTTGAAACCACGGCTTCTTACTCACCCAGTCAAATGGTGTTGTCGAGCGTAAGAATAGAATTTTAACAGAAATGTTGAACTCTATGCTCCTAACAGCTGACATGCCTAATTCCTTTTGTGGAGAAGCAGTTCGTACTGCAAATCACATTCTGAATAGAGTGCCTCATTCTCAGCTCACTACTACCCCGCATGAGTTGTGGTACGATAATCCTTGTAGATATGATACTCTAAAGACTTGGGGTTGTATTTCCTATGTGCGTATACAAGACCTTAAGAGGCCTAAGGTGGGACCTAGGACGACCACATACGTCTATCTAGGTAGTGCAAAAGATAGTGCAGCTGACAAATTTCTCGATCTATCCACAAATATCGTGATAGAGTTTAGAGATGTCATATTCTTTGAAGATAAATTTGTCAAGGATCATGGTTTGTCTGTTTTTGGATCTAATGCTATGATTTCAGAATCTATCGTAAAACCTGTAGTTGGCCCTTCTGACACTGCTCCCCAACCTTTAGAGGTGCAACCTGTTCCGCTTAGAACATCTATAAGAGAGAGGATCCCTAAGAACTTTGGTGTGATTTTCGTCACCTACCACTTAGAGGATGATCCATTCTCCTACCAGGAGGCAATGAGATCTAGAGATTTATTGATGTGGGTAGAAGCCATTGATGATGAGATGGACTCGCTGTTACATAACAATACTTGGCATCTAGTTGGATTGCCGAAAGGCGCTAAAGTCTTAGGATGCAAGTGGGTGTTGAAGAAGAAACTACATAGTGATCGATCTATAGCCATGTGTAAAGCGCATCTCGTAGCTAAAGGTTATAAACAACATGGGGGAGTAGACTATTTTAATGTTTATTCAATTGTGTGTCACCTATCGACTATCAAGATTCTTCTAGCCTTAGCGTCTATAAAGAACTTTATAGTTCATCATATGGATGTGAAGACAACCTTCTTAAATGGAGAGCTTGATTAAGAGATCTACATGGCACAACCTGAAGGTTATATGTAGAAAGATCAAAAAGATAAAGTGTGCAAATTGGATAAATCAATTTATGGGCTTAAAAAGCGCCTAAGATGTGGCACATGAAGTTTGACTAGGTGGTAAAGAGCCTCGAATTTCAGTCCAGTCTTTCAGGCAAATGCCTTTATCACCGCTCATTGTCAAATAAGACAGTCATCATATGCTTATATGTGGACGAGTGTTGATTTTGGGGTCCAATCTCGCTGCAATTAAGGATATTAAATCTACTCTGGCAGAAGCTTTTGACATGAAGGACCTTGGTCCTGTAAATACCTTGTTAGGTATGAAGGTAAGAGTTGATAAGGGTTGAGTTACTCTTAGCCAGGCTCATTATATTGAGCAACTTCTTTCTACCTGGGGATATGATAATTGTAGGTCGATGGAGACGCCATTTGATCATAATATTAAGTTGAGTCCTAATGTAGATACCATCATTGATCAAGTTAGGTATTACAAGATAATTGGTAGTCTCATGTATGCCACAAGTTGTACTAGAATAGATATTTCTTTTTCGATTAGCACGCTGAGTCGTTTTACCAGTAATCCAGGCAAAAAGCATTGGGAAGCCCTAGATAGGCTATTGAGGTACCTGAAAGACACTAAAGATTATGCTCTGTGCTACACTAGTTACACACCTTATGTGGAGGGAAATTCTGAGGCATCGTGGTGTTCAAAAGTCGGGAACAACAAGTACACCAGTGGATATATATTCATTTTGGGTGGAGCTGCTATCACTTGTAAATCCAAAAGACAGACCTGTATAGTATTGTCGTCTATGGAAGCCGAGTTGTTTGCCTTAGCCTTGGCCGATGAAGTGTCAGATTGGATCAGGAACTTGATTTTAGACATTTTCTTGTCTAAGTTACAAGTCAACTCGTTGAGCTTGTATTGTCATTGTTGGGTACATTAGGAACTATGTACCAGATTTGGAGAAGTCTCACCTAACTCAATGATATTCATCAATATGTATTTGATGGTGTTTTGAGTTTCATTGTGCATGTTAAGGAAATGCAGAAAAAGTTTCTAAGTACAAGTGTCGACGCCTGAGAAGAATTATGTTGACACTTGGTAAAGGCTGTGTCGACACCAGAAGCCAGATTGTGTCGACACACAGGACTTGTGTCGACACACAGGACTTGTGTCGACACACAGAAATTATGTCGACAACAATTGTGTTGACACACAGGACTTGTGTCGACACACTCCAGAATTCTGTCGATAGCAATTATGTGGACACACAGGACTTGTGTCGACACACACCAGAATTCTATCGACATAAACTTTATCGAGACTAGGAGTTATTGTGTCGACACACAGGTTTTGCGTTGACACACTCTACAGAAGCTATGCCAAGAAGAAAAAGAAGAGCTGTGTCGACATTATGTGAATTGTGTCGACATCACCAAGGATTGTATCATCACACGATCTATTTGTGTCGACACATTTGAAGTATTGTCTCGACACTTTGCTGCTGAGTTAAAGTTAAATGAAGTATCAGATGACATGACTGGAGACTTGACAGCTGTCACAACAAACAAAGCAGTTACATCTATCAAAGCTGTCAGAAGGTCGTTAGGAACCGGATCAGCCGGTAACCTCGGATGAAGTCTATATAAAGACATGTTCTATCATCAAATAGAACAACTAAAAAGAAGAAGAGAAGTCTTCATCCAGAAATCAACAAGTCTCTAAGGCCAGATCCAGAACAAATCTGCAAGAATAATTCAGAGCCACATTAAAATAAAAAAAGGAAGCAGGTTGAAGATCATCTCCAAGAAGATCAACCTTACTTTGTTCAAATTCAAAAAGCTTTGAAGAAGCTAAGACAGATTGGATCTAAAGCAATCAGATCTATCAAGAATTGATCAAGAAACCTTCAACCCATTCTCCCTCTACTTGGGTGAAGGATTTATACTTTTTATAATCACTTTTCTCTGTATGATCTAATATAGATCTGTGTGTAGGAGAGTTATCTCTCTGAGTTGTAAGCCTAAATCTATAAAGACTGAGGTAGGGCTGAGTTCCTGAAGTAGGGGATTAATTTCTCTGAGTTGTAGGCCTATTGAAGAGGCTGAGGTAGGGTCTGATTGCCTGAGTTGTAGGAGTGTGGACTCACTCTGAGGTAGGATTCTCTGTGAGGATATGAGCTGTAGGACTTGCTGAAGTCTGAGTTATAGGAACCATTCTGGTTTCTGAGTTGTAAGATCTGAGGATCTAAGAAGGAAGAAGGGAGTTAGGCCGAATCTAGTATACTGCTAGATAGGCGAAGGGGGAAAGTGGATGTACCCATCACTTGGGGAACCACTATAAATCTGTGTGTTTGCTGTGTTGCCTATGGTTGCTATAATCTGTGCTGTGATAGTTATTTCTAAGGCTGTCTAACAAGTAGTTTACATTATCTGCATGGAAAAAAAGAATTGAACCTATTCACCCCCTTTAGGTGTTTAGGACTTCTTGAATCAAATTCTTTCAAGTGGTATCAGAGCCAGGTTGCTCAAGATTAGAATTAACAGTCTGAGTTGATCTATAAGACAGTTATAAGTTAGACAGAATGGGTTCAAGTGAGAATCATAAGGAATTTGGATCTATGAAACTTCCTATCTGTAAGAAATAAAATTTTGGCATATGGAAAGAAAGGGTCAGATTGTTCATGGAAGCATATGATCCAAGAATTTACATCACAGTGCTAGAAGGGCCATTTATTCCTATGAACATATCAGTTCTTGATGCTAACCTCAAGACTCCAAAAAGTTATTCAGAAATAACTAAGGAAGAGATCATTCTAGCAACCTTAGACAAGAGGGCACAAAACATAATTGTGAGTGCCATAGATGACTTTACATTTCAGAATCTAGTCCATTGCAAAACCTCCAAGGAGATGTGGGACACCTTGATTGTCAACATGGAGGGAACAGAAGAAGTGAGAGAGGATAGGAAGTCTATGTTAAATCAAAAGTATGAAAGCTTTAGACAAGCTAAGACAGATAACGTAGCTGAATGCTATAAGAAATTTTTTAGAATTATTAATGAGCTAATAACATATGGAAGAGTCTTTAGCACTTATGAATTAAATGACAAGTTTCTCAGATCTTTAACCAAGGATTGAGATACTAAAATATGTGCCATCAGAGAGGTGGCCAGGCTTGCAGATACACCTCCACCAACCTTATTTGGAAAACTATTATCCTATGAGATGCAGCTCACTGTCAGAAAGGAGGAGGAGAAAAGCAATAAGTCTAAATACAGAGAGAAGTCAGTTGCTTTTAAGGCTGAAGCCACAAGAAAGGGAAGGAGAAAGTCACCTTCTCCTTCCAAGAGAATGGCTGAAGTTGAATCTGAAAATTCTAACATCAACACTTCAGACAGTTACAAATCTGATGAAGACTTTGCTGCCTTCACAAGACAGTTTCAAAGGTTCATGAAGAAGAGGAAATGGAGAACAAAGCCATCTTCATCCTTCTCCACGGATGACTACTACTACAAGAAGAAGAAAACATCTAAGGGTGACAGGTATGTCTCTAATCCCAGTAAACAAACTTCTTCTAAAATTGTTTGTTATTGTTACAACAGGCCAGGATATGTCATAGCTGATTGTCCTGATAAAAGAAAGAAATCTAAAGATAAAAAGAAGCAACAAAATAAGGGCAAGAAGGAGAGATCCTTTGTTACAAAGAAGCAGAAGAGTTGGTCTGACTCATCATCATCAGAATCAGGAGAAGAGACTAAAGCTGAAGCTGAAGATTATATAGAATTGTGCACTACTGAAGAGGATTCAGTAGAATCTGAGTTCTTGCAACTGCTGAACTCAATAAATGGGGTTGAAGATCATCATTGCAAAGGGCTGATGGCTTTGACCGAGGAAGATCAGTGCCAGGATCAGCCTGGTCCCAGTAAGGTAAACTAACTTTCTTCAGTTTCTAATTATTATACTGGATCAGACTCAGAAGCATCTGCATCAAGAGATGTGGATGGTTATAAATATGAAGGGGATGTTCATCAACTTATTGATGAGTATGGTGATCTGTTGCAAGCACTTAAGTGAAGCAGAAATCTTGTCAAAAACTAAGCTGATGAAATTGCATCTCTTAAATTGGCTGCATCAGATTCAGCAAAAATGCTGGATTTGAAGTTGAATGAAATTGCCAAACTGAAAATATAACTTTTATTCAGATGGGTACAATTACATTCAAAAATGATCAGATCAAAAGTCTGGAAGTCAAACTTCAAAGAGAGAGGGCGCTTGTGGCTAAATTCTCAAAGCCAAAGTCAGTCTTACCCTTAATTGATGACTTCACTCTCCAAAAGGGTAAGACAGGATTAGGCTTCAAGGAAAGAACTAGGGCAGCTAATTCTAAAGGAAAATGCAAAGCCCCAATTCAGCCACTAGCCTTCAAACCCCCTATTGCTTTCAGGAAAGTGATGCAGCCCACCAACAAGTATGACCATGACATTACACATGGTCACTGTAAGCCTAGTAATCTGAATGACAAGGGTGTAAATTCCAATAGGGCAGCCCATGTACAAACACATTATGATCTTCAAGAATCATCAATGTTTGATGCATCAGCCCCAACACTCAAGAAAAGGACCACTGTACCTACAGTTTTAAGGTCTGCTGACAGCAATACTGTTAATACTGTACCTAAAAGAAGATACAATAGATATGAGTACTGGTGTTGTGGCAAAGTGGGTTATTATGCCATTGATTGTTGGCACAACACTACTGTCAGGAAGAATGCCAGCTTACCTGTTAGAAAGGCTGCAGGCAAGCATGTCAAGTTTCAGTCTAACCTGAACCTAGAACCCAATAATTATTGAGGTTCTAAGGTTAAGTAATTTTATTTGATGCAGGTGAGTCCAAGTGGCCATACCCCAATACGGTACTTGGACAGTGGATGTTCCAGGCACATGACTGGAACAAGAGGGATGCTGAAGGGCTACTCTCCCATAGAGAATGGACCCAAAGTGATCTATGGTGGATCTGAAAAGGGGGTCATCAAAGGGTTTGGTAACATTTCCAATAGTTCCATCACCATCACCCAAGTGGCTTATGTGAAAGGTTTGAAACATAACTTAATAAGCATAAGCTAACTGAGTGATCTTAGTTATGACACCTATTTTATTAGGAATGACTGTCAGATTAGAAGGACAAGTGATCAAGAGGTCATCTTGTCAGGTTATAGAAAAAAAATGTTTACTGTCTCAATTTTGATTGTGAGAATAAAAACTCTCCTATTTGTCTAGTTGCAGATGATAAAGCTTCTCATTGTCTCAAATTGCATAAGAGGCTAGCTCACCTGAACTATAAGTCAATAGGCCAACTCTATAGTATGGAGTTAGTGAGGAATGGTGCTCAGGTCAAGTGCATCCAGGAGGGTGTGTGTTCAGCTTGTCAAAAATGCAAAAAGACTAAGACCTCCTTCCATAGTCTTGATACCAAAGACTCAGTGAGGTGTTTGTACCTCCTACATATGGATCTATTTGGTCCTATGCCAGTTCTTAGTCTAGGTAGGAAAGTCTACACATTTGTGGTTGCGGATGATTATTCTAAATTTACATGGGTTTTCTTCTTGAGGCAGAAATCTGAAACCCCTACTGTCTTCCACAATTTTGTTAGGCAAATTCAGAATGATCTTAACAGTTCAGTGGTCAAAATCAGAAGTGACCATGGGACTGAATTTCAGTTTGAATGCATGACAAGATTTTGTGAAGAACTATGGATTCATCAAGAGTTCTCCTCACCTAGAACTCCCCAGCAAAATGACATTTCTGAAAGAAAGAATAAGACTCTTATTGAGGCTGGTAGAACCCTACTAAGTGACACTTCTCTCCCAGAATATTTCTGGCCTGAGGCAGTAAACACTGCATGTTATGTTCTCAATAAGGCTTCCATCACCAAAAGCCACAAGAAGACACCCTATGAGATTATGAAAGGCAGAAAACCAAATTTAGCCTATTTTAGAATATTTGGTAGTAAGTGTTTTGTTCTTAATAATGACAAGAACTATTTAACTAAGTTTGCTGCCAAATCTCAAGAAGGGATATTTGTTGGGTACAACAATAGCAGTAGGGCATACAGAGTCTACAACTTGACTACTCAAGTTGTTGAAGAATCTGTCCATGTAGTTTTTGATGAAACTAAACTAATCAACTGTGACCTGTCTAGTACTCCTTGTAGCTCTATAGGTTTGAAGGAAAAGATGGAGAAGCTAACCATTAGTGAAGACCAACCTGCAAGACATGATGAAGAAAATTATGGATGTTGTCCAGGGGGAGTACAAGACCCACAAGCTGATGAAGAGGATAATGAAGTACAACATGGTGAGGAGATTGGAGAAAATCAAGGTGTAGATAGATTGCCTCCAGCAATAAGACATCTAAAGGATCATCCAGCACACCAAATTATTGGTGATCCAAGTCATTGTGTTCAGATAAGGTGCAAGAATATGGACACAGTCCTTTGCTCAAGTTTCCTATCCCAGATGGAACCCAAGAAATTTGAAGAAGCCATACAAGACCCAAATTGGATTAATGCCATACAGGAAGAGCTAAATCAATTCAAAAGATGCAAAGTCTGGAAGTTGGTTCCTAAACAAAAAAATCACAATGTCATAGGGACTAAGTGGATCTACAGGAACAAACTTGATGAAAGTGGCATTATAGTTAGGAACAAAGCAAGACTGGTGGTAAAGGGATACAGACAGGAAGAAGGAATAGATTTTGACCAGACATTTGCCCCAGTGGCAAGGTTGGAAGCAATGATGCTATTCCTTGCCTTTACAGCTTATCAAGGGTTCAAAGTTTTTCAGATGGATTTAAAGTCAGCATTTCTGAATGGTAACTTAAAAGAGGAAGTTTATGTAGAACAACCCTCAGGTTTGTAGATCCTCTCTATCCTAATTTTGTGTATAGGCTTAAGAAAGCACTATATGATTTGAAACAAGCCCATAGGGCTTGGTATGAAACATTGTCTACATTCCTCATTGAGAACTAATTCTCAAGGGGGAAAATAGACAAAACTCTTTTCCTTAGGGAATCAAAAGGCAAGATGATCCTAGTCCAGATATATGTTGATGACATTATCTTTGGATCAACAGAAAACAACCTTTGTAGAAAGTTTGCTAAACTTATGCAAGGGAAGTTTGAGATGAGCAGCATGGGTGAGTTGAAATTCTTCTTGGGACTCCAAGTTAGACAGACTGATGATGGCTTGTCCATATTCCAGTCTAAGTTCACCAAGTAGTTGATTAAGAAATATGGTATGGAGTCAGCCTCCACCATGAGAACTACAATGGGGTCAAGTATGCCTATAGGCAAAGATGATGCAGGGAAACCTGTAGATGAGTCTTTGTATAGAGGGATAATTGGCTCCCTTTTATACTTAACTGCTAGTAGACCAAACATCATGTTTGCTACATGTGTTTGTGCTAGGTATCAAGACTGCCCTAAAGAATCTCATTATACTACAGTCAAAAGAATTTTGAGATATCTTAAGGGAATACCAAATCTTGGCTTTTGGTACCCTAAGAATAGAGATTTTCTACTAACTGGGTATTCAGATGCAGACTTTGCAGGATGCAAAGAAGACAGGAAAAGTACAACTGGCACATGTCAGTTTTTAGGTGGAAGATTGGTGTCATGGAGCAGCAAAAAGCAGACAAGTGTGGCTATTTCCACTGCTGAGTATGAATATGTTGCTGCATGCAGTTGTTGTGCTCAGCTGTTATGGATACAACATCAGCTTAAAGATTATGACATCCAGGTAAGTAAAACTCCATTATTTTGTGATTCTACTAGTGCCATTTCTATTGCTAGAATTCCCATTTCTCATAGCAGAACTAGGCACATAGAAATAAGATTTCATTTCCTTAGAGATCATGTTGAAAAGGAAGATATAAGTTTAGAATTTGTCAATACTAATTTTCAAATTGCTAACATGTTCACCAAACCACTGGATGAAACTAAATTCAATTATTTTAAAATTGAATTAGGCATGTTAAACTTGGAATAAGAATGACAAATTTGACTAAGTAAATTTATGTCGACACATAAAGACATCTATGTCGACACTTAGTAGTTGGTGTCGACACATTAGGAAAATTCTGTTGACACAATAAGAAGATTGTGTCGACACTTAGAATTTAGTGTCGACACATAGCTTTCCTAACACTTAAATATTAGTGTTGACACATATAATCGTCTGTGTCGACACGCAGACATTAGTGTAGACTCTTAAGAATGTTTGTGTCGACACATCGCAGATTGTGTCGACACATAGTATTATAATTCCTTTACATTCTCTGTCGAGACCTTAATAGTCTGTGTCGACACAATCCCAACAGTGTCGACACAATAAGAGTATTTCAACCCGCCTTTTGACCTTCTTTGTTTAGAAACATATAAATAGGTGGAAGTAAAATCCTGTCAACTACGCTCTCAGTTTTCTCGAGACCAAATCTTTGTGTCAACAGACCTTCATCTCTCTTCTACTCAATCTCTAATCCATAATGGCGCCCAAGCTGGAAGAGAACATCAATGAGGGCTATGAACTAGTTCGTCATGCGTTTGAGACTGCTACGCCAGAAATCAAAGCCGTGATTACCCTAATCACAGAAAATGGATTGGAATACTTAGTCTCAGAACCCACCAAGATATGAAAGAAGGAGGTTCTTGAATTTTATACAAAGGCATCACTGGATTCCAAGGGCATAAAAATAAAGTCATCAGTTCAAGGAACCAAGGTCAAGCTCACCCAGAAGAGTTTGAGTAAGACCTTTCAACTTCCCAGGGTTAAAGAAGACGCTGAAATAGTATCTTCCATGACAAGAGAAGCTCTCCAATGATGTGGAATGGATCCCACTACCAAAATTGGATCTTCTATGAACAAGAAGGGAATGAATTCCCAAGGCAAGTTTCTTTCTAAAATTTTAGGAAAAGTTATTCTGTGCAAATCTGGAGGACATGATAGGATTTCATCCTATATGTTCAATCTAATGACCAGAGTGATATTCAAGGTGATAACAAATTGTTCTGCTGTTATTTTTGACAAGATCAAAGAAGGAATCAAGAAACCTAATCTGGGCAGAATACTGAGCCTATATCTGGCTGAGAATATACCTGAAGTGATAAATCAATCTGCATGTTCTAAAATTAATCACATGAGAAGAATGGACTTAAGGATACTGTCTAGATGGGATAGGGTTCTGACCAAAGATGTTTCTACTCCACAGAAACAAACAAAGCAGATTCAGAAAAAGAAGAAAATAGTCTCCAAGACCACTGAATCATCCAGTGATTCAGAAGAAATGGTTGTTTTCAGCTCTGATGAAGGAGTAGAAAGGACTAGCAAATTTCCTACTCAAGAAATTATAACTGATAGTCAGATGTAGGGGGAGCAGATTCCTGCCACCAACATCTCAGTGGATCATTTACAGGAAGAGCCTCATCTAGAGGGAGCTAATGAGCTTTCTCCAGTTCCAACTCAACCACTGTCATCATCTTCAAAGGATGCTCATGTGCAAAAGCCAATTGACCACATAGCTGAATTGGACAGTGAAGCAACAACTCAATCAATACTTGAGGTAGTCCAGGACATAAATCAAGCTGCTACAGACACTGAAAAAGATGCACAGGATGTGCATATGACTGATATTGATAAAAATAACCAAGACAATGTCCCTGGGGATGACATTACCAGGGAAGAACCTTTTGAAGTTGAAGGAGGACAATCTGCTGAGCAAGCGCAAGCTATTCCTCTAGTTCAAATAAACCAAGAAGTAACATTAGAAGAGTTATTTCCTAGTTTAATAGGAGTAAGGACTGAGGGGGAGCACACAAGAATTGAGCAAGAGATGCCCTCAAGTCCAAAAGACACTGTGGACATTGCAAGTTCATCTGATTCTTCTGAACATGAAGAATCCTCCAGGGCTAAGAAGAGAAAATTGTGGAGCTGAGGAAAAGGAGCTCAACCTATAAGAAAGCCTTGCAGGCTGTTCCACAAACATCAGCTCCCGCAGTAGATTTCAGTTCACTACTGGTGCAACTGTAAGTAAAACTGGATGAACAAAGACAAGGCCTTGAAAAATATGTTGATGAGAGCAATAAAGAATTACAACTTCAGCTGGCACATGATATTAAATCTATCAGATTTGAAGTAAATTTGCATAAAAAGGAAATGAAAGATTGCTTCCATAAGGGAGGTAATGTTGTAGTCTATTTGACCAAGAAACAACAGGAGGCCAAGACACAAATAGATGACATAGCAGTGAAACAGGGATATGTTCTAGAAAATCAAATTAGAATGAATGACAATCTGATAGAATCACACAATGTTATTGTTACAGAACTTCAAAATAAAGCCATTGCTTTAACTGAACTCTTTGTTAAAGAAAAATCTGAGTTTGATAAACACCTCAAAGCAAATTTGACTGATGTTAGCACTGCTATCCAAGCTTCTCAAAAAGTAATTGTTGATCAGCTGCTGAAGTTCAGATCATTCTACAAAGAAGGCACAAATTATCTCGCTGATCAGTTAAGGTTTCAAAAGAATGATCTAAGAAATCATGTTGAACGAGAAGTCATAAAGGGGAGAGAGTGTTAGTCAATGCATGCTCTAAACATGCTAAATGGATAACTAATTCTATTTGAGCAACTCTTGGTTATCCACCCCTGTGTGATGATGATAACACTGCTGAATCAGGTATTCAACCGGCTTCACATGAAGGGGTTCAGCAGGAAGTAGCTCGAATTATTTATCCCCTGCTGATTTTGAAGGAATTCAATATGTTGTTCAATAGATGTATAGTCCTCCACAGGAGGTACAAAATGTCATTATTGAGAAGGTTGATATGCCTGAAGCTGTTTTAAAAAGAGAGCAAGAAGCTCAAATGTTTAAGAAACGGTTTAGAGAGCAGGCTGAATTAAAGCCTGATTTTGAAAGATGGAGTCCCACCTCCAGAAACATTATTCTCACTGCTTGGCAAGCAGTTAAAGACAACATGCATGATAGAGGCAAATGATACTCTGAACAAGAATGAAGCAAGTATCAGAAACGGCAAGATACCATATATCAGTTTATAAGAGATCTCAATACTGGGAAGATACCTACTATTTTTGTGGAGCCTAGCAAATAATTTACAAAGCCTTATCATTATTTTGAAAGGCAAAAGATCAAGGCTGAAGAGCTCAAGAAAAAGGATCTTAAAGGGAAAAAGCCTGCAGAAGACACTGAAGCTAATGTACAAGCAAGGATTCAGTCTGGCAAAGGCATTGTCATCAAGGAGCCTAATCAGTCCTAGAATAGATTGGCTAGACTTTAGATCTATGTACTCTTTTGTTTTAAAATCTATGTAATTTGTTGTTCCAAAACTTCTTGTAGTTCAACAAAACACTGATTCATGTTCACTATATTTTATCATATTTTGTGATGAAATAATATACTGGTTTTGTTTATGTGTTACCCTGTCTAAATAATCCTTTTATACATCATAATTTGTGGTTTATTATAAAGTGATGTATATCATTGACTAAGAGTTATGACTTCTCCAAATAGGGGGAGATTGTTGGGTACATTGGGAAATATGAACCAGATTTGGAGAAGCCTCACCTAACTCAATGATATTCATCAATATGTATTTGATGGTGTTTTGAGTTTCATTGTGCAGGTTAAGGAAATGCAGAAAAAGTTTCTAAGTACAAGTGTCAACACCTGAGAAGAATTGTGTCGACACTTGGTAAAGGTTGTGTCGACACCGGAAGTCAGATTGTGTCGACACACAGAAATTATGTCGACAACAATTATGCCTACACACAGGACTTGTGTCCACACACTCCAGAATTCTGTCGACAACAATTATGTCGACACACATGACTTGTGTCGACACACACCAGAATTCTGTCGACATCAACAGTTATTGTGTTGACACACAGGTTTTGTGTCGACACACTCCACAAAAGTTATGTCAAGAAGAAAAAGAAGAGCTATGTCGACATTATGTGAACTGTGTCGACCTCACCAAGGATTGTGTCGACACGTGATATATTTGTGTCGACACATTTGAAGTATTGTCGCGACACTTTGCTGCTGAGTTAAAGTTCAATGAAGTATCAGATGACATGACTGGCGACTTGACAGCTGTAACAACCAACATAGCAGTTACATCTGTCAGAGCTGTCAGAAGGCCGTTAGGAACCGGATCAGCCGGTAATCTCGGATGAAGTCTATATAAAGACATATTCTATCATCAAACAGAAAAACCTTACTAAAGTAGATCCAGAACAAATCTGCAAGAAGAATTCAGAGCCACATCAGAATAAAAGAAGGAAGCTGGTTGAAGATCATCTCCAAGAAGATCAACCTTACTTTGTTCAAATTCAAGAAGCTTTGAAGAAGCTAAGACAGGTTGGATCTAAAGCAATCAGATATATCAATAACTGATCAAGAAACCTTCAACCCATTCTCTCTCTACTTGGGTGAAGGATTTATACTTTTTATAATCACTTTTCTCTGTAGGATCTAATATAGATATGAGTGTAGGAGAGTTATATCTCTAAGTAATAAGCCTAAATCTATAAAGGTTGAGGTAGGGCCGAGTGCCTGAGGTAGGGGATTAATTTCTCTGAGTTGTAGGCCTGTTGAAGAGGCTGAGGTAGGGCCTGATTGCCTGAGTTGTAGGAGTGTGGACTCACTCTTAGGTAGCATTCTTTGTGAGGATCTGAGTTGTAGGACTTGCTGAAGTCTGAGTTATAGGAACCATTCTAGGCTCTGAGTTGTAAGATCTGAGGATCTGAGAAGGAAGAAGGGAGTTAGGCCGAATCTAGTATACTGCTAGATAGGCGAAGTGGGAAAGTGGATGTACCCATCACTTGGGAAACCACTATAAATCTGTGTGTTTGTTGTGTTGCCTGTGGTTGCTATAATCTGTGCTGTGATAGATATTGCTATGGCTGTCTAACAAGTAGTTTACATTATTTGCCTGAAAAAAATTGAACCTATTCACCCCCCCTCTAGGTGTTTAGGACATCTTGAATCAAATTCTTTCAGTGATAATCAAGCAACAATTCAAGTCGTTCAAAATACCCTCTATAATACTAAGAGGAGACATGTACGACTGAGACATGTCTTGTTGAATTATCTAAAAGAACAAAGAATTATAACTTTGATCGATGTACCTTCAAAGGATAGCCTGGCTGATCTATTGATGAAAGGAATGCCAAAAGACCGTCTAATCAAAACATTGGGGGACTAAAAGCAATTTTGTTCGGCCTTAGTTCAGCAATAGGCGATTTAGTTCAGCATTTGTCCAAACGTTTTGATTATTCTGATTTACTTTGTCAAAGCAAGCATGTTGTGCTCCGTTGATGCTCTTGGTTGCTGAGCTCGGATCAGGTAAGTTGTTTCATTCCAAACTTGATGCTTATAACTTCACCTAGATTCAGCTTTTACCTTGGAGGATAGTGTTATTCCAAAATTGATAACACAATCTGACTTGGTCTTGTCTCTTCTTCTGGAGATTGGCTCCATTCCAAACTTGATGTGCTCCAATTAAATTTAGAAGGGCAGTAACAATGACATTCCATATAGGATCACAGATATAGCTGTGGTGTCCAGAAGTTTGGAATCGTTTTGGTTGTAACAGATATTAGGTTCTGAGGCAAAACTATAATACTCTTTGAACGTGTCCTCCCAGCCAAATTAAAATGATCAATACTAAGTTCTTTTTTGTAGAACTAGATATTTGGAAATTTACAAAGGATAGAATTCATTCTGAAATAAAATTCTTTGTTGAAGTTACAGGGGTTGCTGGGATAGGAGAAGCACTGGTTGACTGAAATCCAGATCAGGATGATCTTTTGGATGATGAGTTTTAGAGTGTTATTAGTTTATCTTTTGCTACTTCTATTCAGAGCATTGTTTTTAGCTCTTCTTTTTATGCACTATTTGTTTGGAATTTCTACCTCTCTGTTGATTTGTGAAGCTAGGCATATAGGGCCTGTGTCTTATTGTGCCTGAGACTATTTCTGTGTTACAGCTGAGTTTTGTTTACTTATGCATGCATACTATTTTGTGTTTAAGTCTAATTTTTGTTTGAAATAAGTGATGGACACAGTTGTGTATGATTCACGGTTGGTTGAACTTTACACAAGCCACCCTCTATTCAAAGTCTGGGTTCACGATAGACATAGGAGGAGATTGTTAGATATTTATATATATGTCCGCTCGTGTATTAGACCGACTCGGAATAGGTTAACGTGTTCATGTCATCCTAGGACTTGCTCTACGCTGGAAGTACTATAAATACCCCTTCCATACTTAGATGTGGTATTGTAGAATACTTTGAGCGGAAGAGCCAACCCTAACACAAATAATAAATTTTTTAAATAAACAAAGTTTAACCATATCGATCTTATAGCGGGTCACTCGGTCTTTTCCTGATCCAGAGAAATCAGACCGTCTTAGCTCGGAATTGGACCGGATGAACAAACAGTTAAACTGAACAACAACAAATGACAAGATGTTTTTTTCGTGGAAAACCCTGAAAGGGTGAAAAACCACGTGGCTAGATATGTGTCGAGCCATAATTCACTAGTCATTTTGAGTTTACAGAGATTGAGATTTAATCTCGGAGGGCAACAGTGCGCTTCTCCATTACAATTGCAAAGTACAAAAATGAGGGAATGAAAGTAAGCCCTCAAAGGCTCGATGGAAGAGGCCTGACCTTGGAAAAATGCTAAGTCCACGGAACTTTGATGAAGGCAATCCGATCTAGAAATTGGGCTGAGTCCACGGAACCTCGATCGAAGTGTTCCAGCCTAGAAATTTGGCTAAGTCCACGGAACCTTGACAGTAGAGTTCCAGCTTGGAAATTTGGTCAAGTCCACAGAACTATGGTGGAAGTGTTCCAGCTGGAAAATTCTTTAAGTCCACGGAGCCTTTGTGCAAGAAGAGGACCATAACAAATTTCTAAGCAGAGGATCGACCTAAGTACGCAATCTCTCCAGAAAACCTCAGAGGTCTTTCTTACCTCTAGAGTTACTTATCTTCAAATGAAGGCCTTGGGGATTATTTATAGTTTTCTGGATGGATACGTCGGTAATTGTACCAGATCCAAATTTGTCCTAGTGAATGACATCGCTCCATTTCGGTCACCTGTATCAACAATTTTAGCAAAATGATGGAAGTGCCCCCCGGGCAGCTCGGGCAGGGTACCCGGAGGCGGCACCGACTGCTATAGTTTGGAGGTGGCGGCGGAGTCCAAAGGAGGCGGGGCGTTGAGCGCAGCAGCATAGGCTGGTCGCGCGCGGTCGCGTGGCCGCATGGGTTGGTCGCGTGTGGCTGAGCACACATAAGCTGCATGTTGGATGCTCGCGCGCAGGCTGCGCGCGCCCGCGCGGCCAAGCCATGCAGCTACAGAGGTTTGAATTTTTTCTCAGGTGCTTCCGGGACTCGGGCGAGCGCGTCTTCATGCGCGTGATTTGGCTTGTTGGGTTTATGCGTCCTTGGTCCGAGTCTTTTCGGTTGACTTATAAATTTTGAGGGGGAACCCCATTAGTGCTCAACTTTGTGATGCAAAGATCAAAGAAAGTAAGAATGTATCAAATAAATGTTAGAGCTTGTTGGGACCTATGTCCACATTAACCCAGATTTGATGAAGTGATCCTGGAACTAAGATGAATTAGGTTGTATTTGATGCTTTGTTTGAGTTATGTGGTTGTAGGATTCCAATGGGAAGTGTAGACCAATGTCAGTCTACAATGGGTCACCAAACACAGGACCATACAATGTAATCCCTCATTGTATGACCCAAGGTATTGACTCATGTGTAGCCTCTCTATTAGGATACAATTCATTCTCAAGCACTTGGACTATGTGAATAGAGTTGGATGCTGATTTCACCAAAGAAGAAAGAATTTCCACCTTGAAAATTTTTCTAAGTATTCTACTCGTGTAGGTCATTAACTACTCGAGTGAAATACTTGCTTTAGACTCGAGTCAAAATTCTTATACTAGAGTAAGTAAATCTTCCTCTCGTGAAGTTAAGACCATATACTCGAGTAGACTGTCACTTCCTCGAGTAGCTTACTTAACTACTCGAGTAGATATTTCTTCTTACTCGAGTTGCTCAAATTTCACTCTCCAAGTTTTTTTTCTAAGTCATTTACTCGAGTAAGTCTTTTCACATACTCGAGTAGACTATATTCTCTCGAGTAGTTCAGTCTGATTACTTGAGTAGCCCATTTTCCAGTGTTTAAAAATTTTTCTAAGTCCTATCACTCGAGTAGTTCGTCAAACCACTCGAGTAGTTTTTCTCACCTACTCGAGTAGTACAACTTGTACTCGAGTAGTTCAACTCCCTTCCCGTGAAATTTTCTGTATACTTGAGTAGATCTTCTAAGTACTCGAGTAGTTGATTATATGTACTCGAGTAGTTGTTTTCAAAGCTACTCGAGTAATCATGAATTATATACCCGAGTACTTTCCTTCACTTACTCGAGTAGTCCTTTACCTGCTCGAGTAGTTATATACCCACTCGTGTATATCTCTTCCTTTTCTCCGAAATTTCTTCTAAGTCTAGATTTGACAGATTTTCAAATTCCGTGACATGATTGGTCCACGTGTATGTCATTAAAACTAATTATGACTGTTATTAGTATTCTTATATAAAGGCCTGTTTAATCGACAAACCCTAATAACAAGAATAATAAGCTTTCAAGATCAAATTTTATTGGAAGAATTTTCTGCAGCCGTTTCTCTCTCCAAGTCGCTATTTCCTCTCTCTCTCTTCACGGAACGAAAGCCGTCGCCGTCGCTATTCTTCTCCGGCAAGGGTTTCGATTTTCAGAGGAAATAGACTGAAGAAGTTTTACAGATCGAGATCGTTTCTCAACTACTCATCCTCTTCCCGATCGTATAAGACAAAGAAGATTCCAGATCTGTTGCCGAGATTTTCTTCATCTTTCTGAAAGTGCCGCAAAGCTTACAAGAAGAAGATCCTGGTTGCTTGGTTGCAGATCTGATAGAGAAATCATTGTTTGTATTTTCTTAAACAATTTTTCATTCTTGTAGGAGAAGTTTTCTCCGAGTGTAGGAGTCTTCAACTCCGAGTTTATAGGAAGTTTTGCCTTCCGAGTTATAGATCCAGTTGGTTGGATTGAGATTGTATGAACTTTGTTCCGAGGGTAGGATTGATTTTCAATCTGAGATAGTGGAGTAGCCGAGTCTAGTATATTGCTAGATCAGTGAGGGAAAGTGGATGTACCCAAGATCGGGGAACCACTATAAACCTTGTCTCGTCTGTGATAATTTGGTAGATAGATCTGTGCTTTATTCTGAGATTTTTTATTCCGCAAAAGATGCACAACTCACCTATTCACCCCATCTAGGTACCCAGACTCAGAAGAAGGATTAGATGGAGGAGGTACCTATTCTGGACCAGGGTGACCCAAGCTGGATTCTTCATCAGACATTGCCATCATCCCATAGCAGCTGTAGGCATCTTTTTCATCATCATCTTTAACTGAGTCACTGTCTGAATATGGTAGAGGGGCCCTGATTCCTATCCTGGCAGCATGATAGTCTTCATCTGCTGCTTCATCTTCTTTTGTAGTAGCAATAACAACCAACACAATATAGGCTTCTTCTTCTTCAGACTCTGATGAAGATGAGTCAGTCCATCTCTTCTCCTTATTTACAATGAAGGACTTATCCTTCTTGCCCTTGTGCTGGTGCTGTTTCTTCTCACCAGCCTCCTTTCTCTTGACTAGGCAGTCAACTATAACATGCCTAGGTTTTCCTCCTTTCTCTTGATGAAATATGTTTACAAGGTTTTGAATCATACCTGTCAGCCTTTGAGTGATTATTCTGGTGATGAGAAGAGGTGGAAGGTCTGCTCTTCTCCTGTTTCTTCTTCATTAGCTTCTAAAAAAGACCGGAGAAGACATCAAAGTCCTTATCAAACTTGTTGTAGTCTGATGTATCTGATTCTGAGCTGTCTGAATCAGCTGGCCTCCTTTGAGGAGAGGGAATCCTCTCCTTACTCTTCCTAGTACTGTCTACTCTAAAGGCCAATGTCTTTTCCTTGGCCAGGGATTTGTTGTTGGCCTCATCCTCTTTCTTGGCAGCCAACTACATCTCATAATAGAGTAGCTTTCTAAATAATATATGGGAAGGAGTATCATCTAGCTTGGCCACTTCTCTAATGACACATATCTTAGTGTCCCAATCTCCAGTGAGAGACCTTAGGAACTTGTCATTAATCTCATAATGACTGAAGACCCTCCCATATGTAACATCCCATTTCCAACTAGACCCCTAGGAGTGGTTTTGTCCATGACTAGGTCATGACAAACCCTAGGAAGCCAGGAATGGGCCAAAAGATAGGAGACAAAATGTGGAAAATCATCATGGTCTGCAAATAGTAGAATTCTGAACAATGGTTTAGGGTGACCATGGGCTACACCTTGACCCCAAGACCCTGCCACCACACCCCCTAATACCTTGGGAGGCCCATTAGAGCCATAAGGACCCATTGGGGTCAACCAAAGAGGCTCAGTTGACCAAGGTCAACCCTAGCCCTAAATGGGTCAAACTAGCCTACTTAGGGTCAATTGACCTACTCCTAGCCTAGAGGACCCCACCTATGCCCTCCTAACCCTAAAGTGAGGTCAATGGGTCACTAAGGACACATTGGGGTCAGCCCTAGAGGCCAGGTTGACCCAAGTCAACTCAAGCCCCTAATCTGGTCAAAGTACCCTTTCTAAGGGTATGTGACCTCCAAAGTGCAAGGTAACCCTACATAACCCTATCTAGACCTTAGGGGAAGCCAATGGGTCACCAAGGACCCAATGGGGTCAACCCAAATGGTTATGTTGACCCAAGTCAACTCTAGCCCTAAAATGGTCAAAGTGCCCTTACCAAGGGACATGTGACACCCAAGATGCCCAACCAACCCTATTCAAGTCTTCCTAGACCTTAAGGAAGTCCAATGGGTCACTAAAGACCCAATGGGGTCAACCCAGATGATCAAATTGACCCAGGTCAACCCTAATTTAAGCCAAGTCAAACCTAGCCCAAAAGGGCTAACCCAAACCCAAGCCACTTCTTCCTTAGGCTAACCTCACTTTCTTGATCATCATGACTAAGTGGGCTGCGCCTAGCCTATGGGGTTGACCAGTCAACCAGGGGTGACTAGGAGAGAGAAGGGAGCTTCCCTCCATGTTAATGGTGGAGAGAGAAGATGGGGGAGAGGAAGGGAGAGAGTGGAGCCGGCCAAGGGAGGCTAACAGCCACCTTTAATGGCTTCAATCAACTCCTCTAGGGAAGAGGAGTCGATTCCAGCCGTTTCCCGGTCACCAAGGGGTGGATTCAGCCCCCCTCCACTCAACCCGAGCCACACCATAAATGGTGTTGATGGGCATTAAAGAACCAGCCATCCCCCTCCCCAATTGCCATTTAAACACCATCAGTGGGCAGAGGGGAACATTTTCGAGCGTTTACCTGGAGGAGACAGGCCTGAAAGTCCACCTAGTGTCAACTATGTTCACCTATGGGGGGGGGGGGAATAGGTGACGTGCTACGCTTTTGCGGAATTTACGAATGTACCTGCACAATAAAAATAAAAAGCACAACACACAGAATACACAGGCAATTTATAGTGGTTCCCCGACTTGGGTACATCCACTTTCCCCCTTCGACCTATCTCCCAACAAGGGACGACTCGGTCTCTTCTCCAACAGGATTGAAATCCAATCCCTGCACTATCGGAAGGAACCCTTCCACACGTAGGAGTCAACACTCCCACAAATCGGGTTGCACCCAACCCTTACAATACGGAACAATCGTTCCTTTACAACAAAAGTAAAATAGAATGTACACGAGATACAAACTTCGTTTGGAGACTACGGTGTTCCTCTTCGTTCGACGACGTGTTCGTGAAGTCAACAAAGAGTCTACAACCTTGGTCTCTCTTGGAGAGGATCTCCCCGGAACCGGCGGCGGCAAGATGAGCGGCGGCTAGGTTCACGGAATCGGCGGCAATAGCGATGTGAGGCTGCACTTCCTTGTTGATCCAAACTTCGTAGCGAAGCAAGCTAGGTCTACCAACGGTCACTCTAGGATCAATCGTCTCGATCGAATCGGATGGGGAAGATTTTTCCGATCTACAAATCGAGAGACAAAGGATCTCTGGATAGACACGTGAGACCCTAAGCTTAGCTAGGCTTCTGTCGCCGGAGATCGGGAAGAAACGCGATCAACAGCGGCGACCACTTGTCGCGGGCGGTGGCGGCGGCGGCGGAGCAGAAGCGGCGATCTAGGGTTTGTCCGTGCTCGCGTATTTCTTATTTTCTTCGCCCTATGCACTGTTCAAAAATACCCATGTATTTATACATTGAAGACCCATACAATATGACCGTTGTGGGTCCCACAAGTAGAAACCCGAAATCCGGTTCAAACTAGTCCAGCGGCAGAATCCGGTCCAGCAGCATCCAGAGAAAACGCCAAGTAAAATTCGTCGAGAATCATTGGTGATTCTCGACGAATCGGCGAGAATCAGTTAACGATTCTCGACGATTCGTCAAGAATCACTAGTGATTATCGACGATTCGTCGAGAATCACTAGTGATTCTCGACAATTCCCTTGTTGATTCTCAACTAATACAACTTGTATGCAAGATCTGCTTAACGACTGGTTCGGCGAGAATCACTAGTGATTCTCGCCGAATCTTACTTGGCACCGTTTTGAGGTAGCCAGAAAGAGTCGGCGAGAATCACTAATGATTCTCGACGATTCGGCGAGAATCACTAGTGATTCTCGCCGAATCGGCGAGAATCACTTGGTGATTCTCGTCGAATTATACTAAGACGAATTTTCGTCTTTCCACCCTAGAGCTGCTCCTTGACCCATCCTTGCTCCTTGTCTTCTCTTGCATAAGCACGACCCTGTACTTGAAAGAAAGTGCACTCCAATAGAGAGAGTGCACGTAGGCCAACACACTGATCTGCTCAACGAGGGATTACGTCGTGCAGACCCGTGTATATTGACCTACTGCACCCTGACATTGATGTGCACTTAGCGTGGAAGAACTGCAAGCACAACTTAAGAAGTTTCATCAAATACATTGTGAATTCATCTTAGCTTGACAGGTGGCTTCCTCAAATCCAGGTGATTGTGGATACAATACCCAACAATCTCCCCCTATTTGACGAAGCCAAAATCCTACTAGCTAAGATGAATAACACTAATCAAATAATAAAAAACAACATTCAGAAGTTAAACATGCAGTACAAGAGAATATAAACAACCAGATCAGGACTTGAGTCATTCACATATGCAAATACAAATGTATATATATATATATATATATATATATATATAATCTCAGAATTGTTCACATCATAACAATAAGCATTAAATGTTCTTAGGAGAGAATGACAAGCTACAAGTTGTTGACTATCTTTCCTTAGCTAAGTCATCCTTGAGTTTTTGCGCCAAAAACTTCTTCCTTTGTCTCTCCATGTACTCTTTAGGCTTCGGGTAATATCTGGGAGGAGGAACTTTATCTGCATCCGTGTTGTTTCTGAAAAAGATGTTCCTTTTGGCTTCATACGTCTTATGCATCTCCCATTCATACTGGCTGTATACTTCGTTGCGATTGAGTTCTCCTTTTTCTTGTAGCCAAAAGGTGTCCAAGATGATATTCTTTGAAACTGGACTCCACTTTTCATTTCTTACTTCCTCCTCACTCAGTCGAGTTCTCTTTTCAGCATGTGTCTCCTTGGAGGTCCCTTCTTGAGCTTTTCGCTTGCCCCTGGCTTTTGCTAGGGCCTCCTGGTCAAACATGCTCATCAATTTTGCTTTAGAAATAGCCCTAGCATCAGCTTCACGCATGGGAACATCAGCAGCACTTGCACCTATTCCCTCAGCAGCACTTACTCCCTCAGCGGCACTTACTCCCGCAGCAGCCATAGAATTCTCAGGAGCATGAATACCTGCAGGAATCAAATCGACGCCTAACGCCTGTTGTAGCATCCACCAGCAGCTCTCATAGACATATTTATTTGACTGTTCGAAGTTTGTGATCATGATTTCTTGAAGCTCAGCCATCTTAGCGAGATACTCTTTCTCCCCCTTTTTGGCTTCGACCGCGATGGAATTGGCATATGAGTGCAGCGAGTCATCAATATGCTTTGAGGTCCGGGAGAATTCATTGATTAAGGCTTGCTGATTGGCGTTAAGAGTTACCATATTACCGTCAAACTTTTGAATGTTGTTGGCTACAACATGTGCATTCTGATTTACTACAGCAAGAGTGTCGGTGTTCTTCTTCAATCCGGCCATAAGAAGTGTGACAGCTTCGCCGGCCGCGGTATACTTCTCTTCAAATTTCTTGTCCATCACGTCAAGTTTATGATTGATCTCCACCATATTCTTGAGCATGAGATTTTCAGACTTCTTAATTCTTTGCAGCATCTTAGTTTGAGCTTTTTCAAAAGAGTCTTTAAGCTCATCCACTATCCCTTGAATGACAGCCACGGTGTGAGTGGCTAGCTCATCTCGTAATGGAAGATCCGGAGGCGCTGCTTGGCCGTGTACTTCAGCAGACGCATCTGTAGAGCTGGATACAAGCACAGTCTCTAATGGGGGAATGCTGGCGGCCTCGGTAGATTTTTCTGACTCCCCCTCCACTGGTGCATGCTTGTCAGATGGAGGTTCAAAAAGATCCGGAGCCTCCAATGATTCATGTCCCTCATTCCCGTCTTCCTCTCCGTCATCATCCATGAATTCATCTTCATCAGCAGCCTCTTCCGACTCATTGTCAGCAGTCTCCAGCACAGTAGCTTCGGCTCCTTGATCGTTTCGGTTCAGGGCCTCCTCATGCTCCAGCTCAGGTTCACTTTCTACGTGTAGATCTGCCACAGCATCTCTGGCCAGCTGAGAGATGTCAGATACTACATCAGTATGGGGGGGGGGGGGGGGGTAGAGACTCCCCCTCGATTCCTGCCGACAAAGTATCAGGAATTTCACTGGGGGTGACTGCTGGAGATACGCCCTGTTGTTCGTCCACTGCAGTCTGCCCAATACGCCGCTCCCATCGGTCAAACACACTTGAGTCCATCTTCTTCAAGTAGTGGAGAGGAACACCTTTACTCATATCAAACTTGTCTCCATTTAGCTGATTTAGATATAGACTTATGATGCGGCCAAAACTCGGAGAGCTCAAGGTGTCCTTTATCTTCTCGAACAACAACGCCCCCCAGTTGAACCGTTTACGGCAGACAATAGCTATTAAGATCTTGAACATATCCGCTGAGATATGGTCATGAGAGCCCGGCTTGCAGATGAGCACCTTTCCAATAATGTCAGACAGGAGCTTCCCTTCTTCATTCATATCCTTTCTCTTTATTGACCGAGTTCCTCGTGAAAGACCGCAGAATAAGAGAGTTCTGGTTTTGTCATCGTCCTCCAGATAGTCCTCATGCTCCGAGCTAGAAAGCTGCAGGAAGCGGGTCAGCTTGCTGGCAGACATCTTGACTTTTGCCCCAGCCACCTTGCTTTTGATGAGTGAGTCGCCATTTCGGAGTCTTGCGGTAGCGAAGAACTCCAGTACCTCTTTGTCCAAGATTTTACAAGGGTGCTCCAGGACGAATGTTAGCCCAGCCTCTTCCAGCATCAGAATGATGTTGCGGAATTCGTCCGAGGCGTGAGAGAACCCAGTTCGAACAAGCTCGCAACCAGTGACCAACCCAGCAGTTGTCCTTGGAGCCATTGCAGATCTAAGGAGAGAAGCCCTATTCTACGCTTAATCAAAAATCAAAAAGGATGCGACACTAGCGATCAAGTCCAAGTAAGGGTGAGGGAGGGTTACCTAAAGGTGTAGACGGTGGGTTAGTGCGATGAAGACGAGGGACACCCGATGAGTGTACGCCGAGAAATTCCTGGTGGCAAGACTCGAAACCGGAAGAGCTTCCAAGAGCAAGGTGAGCGTCCTGCGGGAAACTTGCGGTGAGCAACGATGAAAGGGGAAGACGATTAGGAGATCGGCGGGAATCGGCAGGAGACCTTCGATGGAGATCGGTTCGGCGAGATGTTTGCTGGAGTCGGCGTGAGACCGGGGGAGGAGGCGGCTTTCCTGCGGGTTTCGGCGAGCCGGCGGGTAAGGGAAGAGGCGGCGGAGGAACTCTTGCGGGATTTGGCGAGCTTTGGCGAGCTTTCCTGCGGGATTCAGCGAGCTTTCCTGTGAAGTGCGGCGGGATTTGCTCCTTCGGCGAGATTCTTATGGAAGGCGAAGGGTCGACGGGGTTCTAAGTATATAAAGGGTCGGCGGGATTTCAGTTCATTCGACGAGTATGCTGCGGTAGGTTTCCCGTGGAAACGAAAGGTCGGCGGGATTTGTCTAAGTCGAAATCGAAAGGTTTCTTTACTAGGAATCTTCAAGTTTAAGAGGCATTGCAACATTTTCGAATTCTTCTGATGTCAAGTTAATTTAAAAATGATAAATATATATATATTTTAAAGCTAATCTATTTGGGTTTGAACGAGGCTTTTCCAAAAACTTCTTGATGTCAATTGTGAGTTGTCGAGATTCACAATGACATATCTTCGTTAACTCTTTATTGATGTATAAAGGTTTGCATGTATCGAGTTAACCTATCCTTAAATGTGCACACATACATGTATAAGCATAAGTATAAATATACACATAGATAGAGATATATATGTAAATGAGGACGCAATATGACGCAAGTCCTTGAACTGATCAAAAGTACCTGAAATTATGAGAATTAACATTTAGTCTCGCTGACTATAACATACCAGGTGCTCGATGTTAGAATGCTTATGGAGATATCACTTCTGTTATTCCAGATGCATGTTCCAATTCAGTCTTGGAACACCTACTGTCTAGTTCCCCTCATATTTACGGGAACCTAGACTACCCTGCAAGAAAGAATTATCTTACCTTAGGAACCCAAATCATATTGGGTCCTAGGTTCCTATTAGCAAAAGCACGCAACTGCCTTCCTTCAGAAAACCTGTCAGGAAGACTACCTCTGTCCCGTGAATGTGGATAAGCCCTTGCCGTGGGCACAGAGGGGTTGTGCCAACAGTCGATGGCAAAGTGCCCCACTTTGCCACAACACCAACATGGGTGAATATTGTATCGCCGTTTCCGACCTGATCTAGTGACTGAGGTAGTCACGGTCCTAGGTCTAAACGGGATAGAGCATGATCTCCTCACAAAATTACCTCTTCCATCGTGACACGTGGATGGGTGGAAGGAATGCATGTTGTGAGCGTCATGAGGCCGGGAAGGTGGTGCCCTTCTTTCAGGCATCCCCCTTTCAGAGGCCCCATGAAAACTTACACCATGACTTCTAACCTCCCTATCCTGTGTCCTCGGGTGGTGAGAAGTGTTCTGTGAGCTAGGACATGCAGATTCACACCGAGTTGAGGCAGTGGCAGTGAATACAAAGGTCTCAGAATGAGCCTTCGGTATTCTCTCATGAGTGGCCACGACGGCACTTGCACTGTGGGTGTCTCCACATGGGGACAGATCACCCCTGCAGTGACCACGACTATTCCTGTGGTCATACATGAAGGCATGATGAGTTGCCTTCCTACTTGGAGTGGGGGGTCGGAACACCGTTTCCCCATTTCTCCACGAATTGATAATCCGGGAGATCCACCCGTTTTCTTGCTTTCTCTTTATAGCATCAACTTTGGAAAAGTTTGATACTATTCGTTTCTCATTCTCTAGACTACTCTCTAGAGCTGAGATCTTAGAGTCCTTGACCTTGTTGGACGCCAATTGGAGAACCAACAAGATCTTCAGTCGAGCAATCTCTTGAGCTTGCTCCTCAGCAAGTAGGTTGCTTGACTGAAGGGGTCTCTTCAGAGAATCAGAATCTTCTGGAGGAAAGCAGTTCCTGTCTTCAGAAGGTTCAAAAGAGATGGGGCAGGATGAGGAAGTTACCTGCTCTTCAGTGTTATTGTCATTCAAGCCAGTGACCATTGCGTCATCCTCATCAGAGCTGCTTTCCTCACTGGTCTCATCAGTCTCAGACACGGACACTGGAGCTCTGATGCTGTCCGAGAGATGCTTGTCTTCATCTTCAGAGGTGAGGACCCCCACATAGGCTTCATCCTCTGGTTGACAGCAAATTCCACCTTTCTCTGACTCCCCCATCAACTCGGAGATCATCACCCACATGGATTTAGCCGTCCTGCATTTTTCTAATCTAGAGCGAGAAGCTCCAGACCAGATATCCAAGATAATTTGACGAATCCTCTCGTCCAAGTTAAATAGTGACAGTTCCGTCTCTGACATCTCAGCAATGCACATGGGCACTTGGATCCCAGAGTCGGAGGTCTTCATGGGAATAAACGGACCCTCTTCCAGGATGAAGGATGCTTGAGGATCGATAGCATCCAAGTGAAACGACACTCTCATCCTCCAGATGGGATAATAATTCTTTGTGCAAGCGGGGAGTTTGAGTGGCGATATCTCATAATCCAGCTCCATGCTTTTGACACTGGTGGCAGGATTCTACTCAAGGTGTTAACCTTTTTGATGAGCAACCTGGCTCTGATACCACTTGAAAGTCCACCTAGTGTCAACTATGTTCACCTATGGGGGGGGGGGGGGGGAATAGGTGACGTGCTACGCTTTTGCGGAATTTACGAATGTACCTGCACAATAAAAATAAAAAGCACAGCACACAGAATACACAGGCAATTTATAGTGGTTCCCCGACTTGGGTACATCCACTTTCCCCCTTCGACCTATCTCCCAACAAGGGACGACTCGGTCTCTTCTCCAACAGGATTGAAATCCAATCCCTGCACTATCGGAAGGAACCCTTCCACACGTAGGAGTCAACACTCCCACAAATCGGGTTGCACCCAACCCTTACAATACGGAACAATCGTTCCTTTACAACAAAAGTAAAATAGAATGTACACGAGATACAAACTTCGTTTGGAGACTACGGTGTTCCTCTTCGTTCGACGACGTGTTCGTGAAGTCAACGAAGAGTCTACAACCTTGGTCTCTCTTGAAGAGGATCTCCCCGGAACCGGCGGCGGCAAGATGAGCGGCGGCTAGGTTCATGGAATCGGCGGCAACAACGATGTGAGGCTGCACTTCCTTGTTGATCCAAACTTCATAGCGAAGCAAGCTAGGTCTACCAACGGTCACTCTAGGATCAATCGTCTCGATCGATTCGGATGGGGAAGATTTTTCCGATCTACAAATCGAGAGACAAAGGATCTCTGGATAGACACGTGAGACGCTAAGCTTAGCTAGGCTTCTGTCGCCGGAGATCGGGAAGAAACGCGATCAACAGCGGCGACCACTTGTCGCGGGCGGTGGCGGCGGCGGCGGAGCAGAAGCGGCGATCTAGGGTTTGTCCGTGCTCGCGTATTTCTTATTTTCTTCGCCCTATGCACTGTTCAAAAATACCCATGTATTTATACATTGAAGACCCATACAATATGACCGTTGTGGGTCCCACAAGTAGAAACCCGAAATCCGGTTCAAACTAGTCCAGCGGCAGAATCCGGTCCAGGAGCATCCAGAGAAAACGCCAAGTAAAATTCGTCGAGAATCATTGGTGATTCTCGACGAATCGGCGAGAATCAGTTAACGATTCTCGACGATTCGTCGAGAATCACTAGTGATTCTCGACGATTCCCTTGTTGATTCTCAACGAATACAACTTGTATGCAAGATCTGCTTAACGACTGGTTCGGCGAGAATCACTAGTGATTCTCGCCGAATCTTACTTGGCACCGTTTTGAGGTAGCCAGAAAGAGTCGGCGAGAATCACTAATGATTCTCGACGATTCGGCGAGAATCACTAGTGATTCTCGCCGAATCGGCGAGAATCACTTGGTGATTCTCGTCGAATAATACTTAGACGAATTTTCGTCTTTCCACCCTAGAGCTGCTCCTTGACCCATCCTTGCTCCTTGTCTTCTCTTGCATAAGCACGACCCTGTACTTGAAAGTAAGTGCACTCCAATAGAGAGAGTGCACGTAGGCCAACACACTGATCTGCTCAACGAGGGATTACGTCGTGCAGACCCGTGTATATTGACCTACTGCACCCTGACATTGGTGTGAACTTAGCGTGGAAGAACTGCAAGCACAACTTAAGAAGTTTCATCAAATACATTGTGAATTCATCTTAGCTTGACAGATGGCTTCCTCAAATCCAGGTGATTGTGGATACAATACCCAACAAGGCCGTCCCACTGTGCTATTGTAGAAGCCGAGTGCCGCCACCGTCAACAATGGCATCCCGCCGCTCCACCCGCATTCAGGCCGCCAGGAAGGTCCTCCCCATCTCCTTAACTCACGGGTAGATCATAGGTCTCTTTAGGTTCAAGTTTCGGGCTCAATTGAGCCCGATCAAAACCAAGCTTTTCATGGTTTTCGGCAAGAAATTTTCCTGCTAGAACCGCCGGAAAACGCCCCTCCGGCGGCAGAGCCGCCGCCTGGCGATAGCCACCACCTCAACGGAGGTGGTGGTGGCGGTGGCCGGCCGGGGAAGGGGCTGGATCGCCGGCGGCAGAGTTTAGAAGCGGCTCCAGGCGGGATGGATCCTGGCCGTCGACTCAAGGAGGAAGATGAAGGGATCCCGTCCCTTTTGCTTCAAGATCTGTGCGGCTAAATGATTAAACTATAGGATATCATTTTATATTAATGTGAATTATGTCACGGATTTTGATATAATTGGTTTTAAATTTAAAAATACTTAGGCCCCTCTGCAGAAAACTTCAGCAACATAAAAGTTGTTGTCCTTGGGGTCTACTTTATTTTAAAATTAGTTTGAACCAATTTGGGTGCATGGCCTGACCAGGGCACCCATTTTGGTGGGACATACCCTTAGGGCTAGGCAGTCATTAAACTGAGTGCCCACACCTCATCCCTGGTCCAAATAAATTGAAATTTTGGCAGGGAGCCTAACCTAGCTATACCGAGGGCCTGCCCAAAACTCAGAATTTTTGGACACACTTTTCCTAAAGGTTTTGCTTTTATTTAATAAAACTAGGGTAATTTAATTAAGTGGTCAAATTACCTCCAAACCCTCCCAAATTTTGGGGAGTGGTCCCTAGCTTCAAGACCTAGTTCTGTAAAAAATTTGAGCACATTTGGATATGTTTTGGTTAGGGAATCACCAAACCCTAGTTTGGCCTTAAGAGGGTATTTTTGACCACAAGTGCACTATGGACTTAGGGTGGTCCCCTCCCCTCAACAGAGGCAGAGGTTTTTGACACTAACTTGGCATGGACAATGTCACCCTCTTGAGGAAAATGGGATGATTTAGGCTTGAATTGCCCTAGGGTTCAACCTCAAACCCTAAGGAAGGACTTTTGAGGGTTGTGAAGGACATGGGGGCAAATGCTCTTGCATGGCCTTGGAAACCCAGTAGAGTTGAGGGTAATGTAACCTAAGATCTCTGGTAGGAATTTTAGAAGAATTGGAGCAAGGTAAACACCTCAAAACCCTAACCCTAGTTTTAGGGTAGGAGCACAAAGTTGAAGATTCAACCACTACACCTTTCCCAAATGTTATGAAACTTGGGTAAAATAGGTTTTAGGCCACCTAGAACCTCTGGTAAGTTTTGTAGAATTTTATGGAGTTTATTCTTGGTACTTCATTTGTTAATTACCAAAAGGCCCAAAATGATGTTTGATTTCTTATGGATATTATGTGCTTTAAAATATGATAAAACTTGGTCAGAGGTTAGTCTAGGGCTAGTTGAACATCTCTGAATTTTATCACAATTCTTTATTAATTTTATTTGGTATTTCTTTCATTAATTTCAGAAAGGAGCTTTGGTAAAGAAAATTCATTATTGATGATATATCTGTTAAAAAATCATGAGGCTAGGGTTTTGATGTTTTTAGGCCACAAAGTACTTGTAGAAATTTATTTATAATTTTTAGAGGTCTGTTTTTAGAACTTTCTTTACAAGGCCATATTTTTGAGAATAGGATAATTAATTAATTTAGGGAATATTTCTTTCAAACAAATTATGAAAGTTTACTTAGAGGTTTTATGTGCCCTTACAATCATCCTGGAAGTTTCTCTGAATTTTTGGAAGTATTTGTATTGTACATCCCCTTTTAATGATTTATTTTGGATTAAATTGGAAATAAAATTTAAGGGCTTAAATCTTGCTGGAAAATTTGGAGATTCTGGACTTTTAGATGATTACCCATTTTGCATTTATCATAATTTTAGTGGAGCTTTATCTTGAATAACTCATGTACTTCATGTTCAACCTTGGAACTTTTGACTTTTAAAATAAATAAATAAATTAGCGGTTAAACTATGAAAATTAGAAAATTATGGATTCAGGCTACATATGTCAATATAGACCTCTAATAATTATTATATGAGCACTGGATGATCATTTGGCATACTTCCTTTTTACGGGTCATACAGCTTAAGTGGTCTGCATTTAGTAAAACTGCAGGAAATCATTCGGGATATGAATTAGAGCACATGTGATGGGTCTTGTTGGTTTGCTGGAAGGATAAATAGAATTAGGTGCATCTTTGGAAGATAAGTGAGTATGGTGTTGTTTTGTCTAGGGTTTAGAGGCGCTCGGGTCCGACGAAAGATCGTCCTCCCCGAGGTGAATGAAGTCAAATCACCTTAGGATTAGCCTATCGTAACATGAGGAAGTAATGGGTAAGGGAATCAACCAATAATAATAATAAGTATCTTGCGAAAGGGAACGCTGGGCGTAATCCCAACATAGTTCCTAGTGCCCCTTGAGAGCCCTTCACAGGGAATACCGGGGGCAGTCCTGGGTTAACGTAAACTGTTTTAACAAGATGAAAAGAGTAACTTAGTAATTAGGGTTGCACGTTTTACAAACACTGATAGCACCGGAAGATAGTTGGGAGCTTCGGCTCGGATGGTTAAAAGACGGACTTTGGGTCCGGGGAGCTTCGTCTCGATTGTTTGAGACGGACGTTTTGGTCCAGGGAGCTTCGGCTCGGTTTTTGATTTCGCTAAATTTGCATGTGCATAAAAGAAAGGAAAAATTAAGGTGGTGGGTCTTCGGTATTGGAGGGTCGATGCACCGACGCCAATACGTTGACTCGGCAAGTGTGGTTAGCACTTCGCCAACAGAAGTCCGGTACGCCAGCCGGCAAGAGTACGCAGGAGTCCGCTTCGTGCACCAAGCGTTGAGGCGTACGATAGGTCTGACCGGTAGTGCTTTACTGGTTTAGAGGTGGGCGAGGCCCAACCCACCGCTTCCGTCTGCCACTACGGAGGTATCCTGGGAGGTTACGGCTCCAGAAAGGGGGAACTAAAGGTCTGTGTGCACAGAGTCGGGTGTGTGTGTTGCACTTGCATGATCCATCATACCCACTTGCATGTCATAGCATAATCGATTCATTTAACCCTGACACCTAAAGTATAAGTGGAGTGGGACGCTTATACTTTAGGCCCTGCAAAATGACCCCTTAGTCTATAAGCTTGTGTGGGCAGGTTTATAAATTAAGGTCAATTTTTTATATATAAATACATATACTGCTGTTTGATAACTGACACCCCAACGTATAAATTGGTATGAGACTTTTTATACGATGTGAGCCTTGCAGAAGACCCCTTGGCTTATGTGTCCTCACATAAGTGAAGGTTATTTTCTTATTTAGCCTTATTGTCTATACATGTTATAGAATTGCTAGTATAGATCCGCTGCCATCTGTTTTTGATATTCTCCACCTTCAAGTCCTCCCCTTTCTTCCTCCCCGTTCGGTGCCTAGGAGCCGTGGGGGAAGGGGTGGGGGATGATAGGACTTAGTCTTTTAGACTAACGGTTTTCGAACCGCATCATTTAGGGGATCGTGGAGTCCAGCATGGAGGAGCAGCCCCAGAGACCGGTGCGCTTGGAGGTGGGGCAGTCTAGCTCCAGAGTTCATACAGCCGGGACCGTGAGTCTCGACCTTGAGTAGTTTTTTGCTTTTGCTTCCGCATGAGTGATTTTGTAGTGAGGATATGATGTACCGGGCATAAGCCCTTACTTTGTTACTCTGATGTATTCTTCTGTGGACACTCCCTTCGTGGAGATATATTTACTATGATATGTGATTTTCTGTGGACTGATAGTTTGTATTTACTTCATTATGCTACTTTTCTGTGATCGAATTGGCCGGCAGAATCGGCACTTTGTGGTGATGACCCTTCAGGGCGTGTAGGAGTCACCGCAAAACGGCGGTTCTGGGCCTAAGACCCCGGTGTCGATAAAGAAAAAAAAGGGGGTCTTACAAGTGGTATCAGAGCAGACCTCGATCGAAAAGTAGCAGTCCACAACCCTGGGTCACCCCCGCGCGAGTTTAGTTTGGGGACAAACTAAGCAGCGGAAGCAGTGGTGTGCCCATATGAGGGATCACATGTAAATTGTCCACTTTTTATTAGGTATTGAGTCGATTACCTACTAATGTAGCTCGTTTTTGCAGCCCCCAGCTCAGCCCACCCCACAAGGTGGAGCTCAGCAGACTCCAGACATTGCACCACCTCCCATGGTACCCACACCTTTCCTTCAGTCAGACATGGGGCAAACTCTTACAGCTATCCTTGAGGACTTCCGGGCTCAATAGGCCCCGGCCCAGCAGCCAAACCCAGGGGCCAACTGGATGAGCACCTTCCGAGGACTCTCTCCCCCGTCATACTTAGAGACAGAGTCATCAGTGCAGACAGAGGAGTGGCTGGATGTTATGTACGAGATGTTGACCGGGATACGGTGCCCTTGGGAGGAAAGGGTGGCTTTGGTGGTATCTTGCTTGGAGTCCCATGCCAAGAGGTGGTGGAAGACGCTGTTGGAAACGACGTTTGCCGATAGGGAGATTGCAGAAATTACTTGGGAGGAATTTAGGGCCACGCTGCTGGAGCACTTTGTTCCGTAGTCGGCCAGGGATGAGTTGGAGGAGCGGTTCTTACAGCTGAGGCAGGGCACCAGGACGGTGGTGGAGTACCACCGAGAGTTCGACCATTTGGCTCGATATGCAGGTTCTTACCAGCTGGACGAAGAAGGATACGTCAAGAGATTCTATAAGGGCCTAAAAGAGGAGTTGAGGGAGGCCTTGCTGTTTGTATCTGACGGGCCTATCTCCCGGATTTTGGAGATGGCAAAGGGGATTGAGGCTGATTGGCACACCACTCGGGGCCGGAAGCGGCAAGCGGAGGATCAGGGCCGGAGGGCCCGAAGTGATCAGCGGCGAGGCACCATACCAGATGGGAGAAGGACAGAGGAGCAGCCTCGTCAGGAGGTGAGGCAGGAGCCGAGAGAGCAGGTGGTTTTGGCCCCTCAACCTCTTCGGATACAGGAGATGCCGAGACCCGGGGGTATGGCGTATCCCCCGCCGGAGTGCTTCCATTGTCATCAGGTGGGACACCTCCGGAGAAACTGCCCCATGAGGGGGGCACCACCTCCATCACCATAGGGTGGCCCACCTGCCCAGCATTTCGGAGGCCGAGGACGCGGCCGAGGACGTGGTTACCAGGGAGGAGAGCGAAGACAGGAAAGGGAGCAGGCATATGCCCTGGATCTGGCACAGCCTCGAAATCCAGAGCGGGTCATCACAGGTAAATCAAAGATGTTTAAATTGTTTAAACTAAATTCCCGTTCTCAATTGCCCAACAAGTAGAACTGCCCTAGGTAGAATAAATAGGAAAGAAAACGTGTTATAAAATACTAAGACCTTTAATCATCTCAGGTATAGTCTTCATCAGCGGCAAGCCCGCCTATACTCTGTTCGACACGGGTGCCTCGCACTCGTTTGTGTCGGAGGCCTTTCTGGAAGGGCTGGAAGGAGTGGAACAGTTCACAGGCTGGATGAGGAGGGTGCGTCTACCCGACGGATCGGAGATTCTCACCTCAGCCCACTGCAGCATGGAGGCGGAGATTGGAGGAAAGTCGTTCGAAGTTCCGACAACGGTCCTGAGGATGCCAGTCTTCGAGCTGATCCTGGGCATGACTTGGCTATAGTGGAATCATGCCCAGATTGATTGTCAATCGAAAAGGATTACCGTGAGGCACGGGGACTCTACCATCATCATCGAAGGTATAAGACCTGCCTCACGTGTACCCTTATCTTCAGTACAGGCCGTTAAGGCCTATTTACAGGGGGAGGAGGTCTACGAGGTGCTGTTTGAGATGGCGGAGGCCACGAGTTCTATATCGAATATCCCGGTAGTGCGGGAGTTTGAGGACGTCTTTCCAAAGAAATTACCCGGATTACCCCCGCGCAGGGAGCAGGACTTCCAGATACAGCTTGTGCCGGGGGCCAAGCCAGCGTCCAAGGCACCTTACCGGATGGCCCCAAGGGAGCTGACAGAGTTCCGGAGCCAGCTTCAGGAGTTAGTGGAAGCCGGATTCGTCCGGCCAAGCTCTTCACCTTGGGGAGCCCCGGTATTGTTCGTCAAGAAGAAAGACGGGACCCTCAGATTGTGCATCGACTACCGAGCACTAAATCGGCTGACGGTCCGGAACACCTATCCACTGCCAAGGATAGACGAGCTGTTCGACCAGCTGCAGGGAGCGTAGTTCTTTTCAAAATTAGATTTGAGGTCGGGATACTACCAGCTTCGGATTCGAGAGGAGGACATTCAGAAGACTGCTTTTAGTAGCAGATATGGATTATTTGAGTTTACGGTGATGCCCTTCGGGCTCACTAATGCTCCCTCGGCATTCATGACTCTCATGAACCAGGTTTTCAAGGAGTACCTAGACGTGTTTGTCATTGTGTTTATCGATGACATCCTCATCTACTCGAGGACGGAGGAGGAGCACACTCGCCATCTGGCACTGACCCTACAGAGACTGCGGGAGAATCATCTATATGCGAAGTTTAGTAAATGTCAGTTCTGGCTGAAGGAGGTGGGCTTCTTAGGCCATATTATCAGTGGAGCCGGGTTGGCAGTGGATCCGGCAAAGATTCAGGCTATTCGGGATGGCCGGTTCACTTCTAGGGAGTGGAGATCCGTGCAAATTTACTTAGGTACGCGATTGACCTTCAACACTGCATTCCATCCCCAGACGGACGGGCAGACAGAACACACCAACCGGACGCTGGAAGATCTTTTGAGGCTATGCATTTTGGACCGCGGGGAACCGTGGGAGAAACTCTTACCCCTGGTCGAGTTCTCCTACAAAAACAGCTACCAGTCCAGCATCAGGATGGCGCCTTACGAAGCCTTGTATGGAAGGAAATGCTGGACCCCGCTTTCTTGGGTTCAGGACGAAGTTCCGAAGGTGTTGGGATCAGAGTTTGTTGAAGACACCGAGGCTCAGCTGAGGCTGATCAGAGACAGGATACTAGAGGCGCAGAGCAGACATGCTAAGTACTATGACGCCCGGCATCGGCAGGTGGAGTTCCAGGTGGGGGACTGAGTGTTTTTGAAGATCCGGCCCATGCATGGAGTCTCGCGGGTGCGTGGTCGGAGGAAGAAGCTCAGCCCTAGGTACATGGGCCCTTACAGGATCCTGGAGCGGATCGGGCCCCTAGCCTACAGGCTGGAGTTACGACCAGAGCTGGAAGCTCTGCACGACGTCTTCCATATTTCTTCGCTGAGGAGGGCTCTACTACGCCCGGAGCAGCAGATTTTGACCACCGACGGGCCGGTAGCTTCAGACCGGTCAGTTCGTTTGGAGCCGGTTAGGATCGACGACCGAGGAGTACGGGTCTTGCGTCGCAAGAAGGTCCCATTAGTCAAGGTCCTGTGGAGGAACCACGGCCAGGAGGAGCATACCTGGGAGCCGCAGGACCTGATGCGACAAAGATACCCAGAGCTGTTCAGTCAGGTATACCTCACAAACCCCTCAAGATGTTCTAATTATTCTCCTACGTTAAACTAGCAAGGGCTGCTTTAGGCAGGTAGAGGCTTATCTTTTGTTTATTGGGGGCTTATCTTTTGTTTATTGGGATCTTGGCTTCATCAATTGGGTGAATTGGTCATAGATTTAGGTTTCCCTTAAAACCTAGTTTAACAAACATGGCATCGTGATGGGATGTTACAAGTTTCTCTCTTCGGTAGAAATTCCCTTAGGCTTAACCTTGATTTCGGGGGCGAAATCTTTGTTTTGTTTATTGGGATTTGTAACATCCCATTTCCAACTATACCACTAGGAGTGGTTTTGTCCATGACTAGGTCATGACAAACCCTAGGAATCCAGGAATGGGCCAAGAGATGGGAGATAAAATGTGGAAAATCATCATGGTCTGCAAATAGTAGAATTCTGAACAATGGTTTAGGGTGACCATGGGCTACACCTTGACCCCAAGACCCTGCTACCACACCCCCTAATACCTTTGGAGGCCCATTAGAGCCATAAGGACCCATTGGGGTCAACCAAAGAGGCTCAGTTGACCAAGGTCAACCCTAGCCCTAAATGGGTCAAACTAGCCTACTTAGGGTCAATTGACCTACTCCTAGCCTAGAGGACCCCACCTATGCCCTCCTAACCCTAACGTGAGGTCAATGGGTCACTAAGGACACATTGGGGTCAGCCCTAGAGGCCAGGTTGACCCAAGTCAACTCAAGCCCCTAATCTGGTCAAAGTACCCTTACTAAGGGTATGTGACCTCCAAAGTGCAAGGTAACCCTACATAACCCTACCTAGACCTTAGGGGAAGCCAATGGGTCACCAAGGACCCAATGGGGTCAACCCAAATGGTTATGTTGACCCAAGTCAACTCTAGCCCTAAAATGGTCAAAGTGCCCTTACCAAGGGACATGTGACCCCCAAGATGCCCAACCAACCCTATTCAAGTCTTCCTAGGTCTTAAGGGAGTCAAATGGGTCACTAAAGACCCAATGGGGTCAACCCAGATGATCAAATTGACCCAGGTCAACCCTAATTTAAGCCAAGTCAAACCTAGCCCAAAAGGGCTAACCCAAACCCAAGCCACTTCTTCCTTAGGCTAACCTCACTTTCATGATCATCATGACTAAGTGGGCTGCGCCTGGACTATGGGGTTGACCAGTCAACCAGGGGTGACTAGGAGAGAGAAGGGAGCTTCCCTCCATGTTAATGGTGGAGAGAGAAGATGGGGGAGAGGAAGGGAGAGAGTGGAGCCGGCCAAGGGAGGCTAACAGCCACCTTTAATGGCTTCAATCAACTCCTCTAGGGAAGAGGAGTTGATTCCAGCCATTTCCCGGTCACCAAGGGGTGGATTCAGCCCCCCTCCACTCAACCCGAGCCACACCATAAATGGTGTTGATGGGCATTGAAGAACCAGCCACCCCCTCCCCAATTGCCATTTAAACACCATCAGTGGGCAGAGGGGAACATTTTCGAGCGTTTACCTGGAGGAGACAGGCCGTCCAACTATGCTGTTGTAGAAGCCGAGCGCCGCCGCCATCAACAATGGCATCCCGCCGCTCCTCCCGCATTCAGGCCGCCAGGAAGGTCCTCCCCCTCTCCTTAACTCACGAGTAGATCATAGGTCTCTTTAGGTTCAAGTTTCGGGCTCAATTGAGCCCGATCAAAACCAAGCTTTTCATGGTTTTCGGCAAGAAATTTTCCTGCTAGAACCGCCGGAAAATGCCCCTCCGGCGGTAGAGCCGCCGCCTGGCGATAGCCACCACCTCAACGGAGGTGGTGGTGGCGGTGGCCGGCCGGGGAAGGGGCTGGATCGCCGGCGGCAGAGTTTGGAAGCGGCTCCAGGCGGGATGGATCCTGGCCGTCGGCTCAAGGTGGAAGATGAAGGGATCCCGTCCCTTTTGCTTCAAGATCTGTGCGGCTAAATGAGTAAACTATAGGATATCATTTTATATTGATGTGAATTATGTCACAGATTTTGATATAATTGGTTTTAAATTTTACAAATACTTAGGCCCCTCTGCAGAAAAAGTCAACAACATAAAAGTTGTAGTCCTTGGGGTCTACGTTATGTTAAAATTGGTTTGAACCAATTTGGGTGCATGGCCTGACCAGGGCACCCATTTTGGTGGGACATACCCTTAGGGCTAGGCAGTCATTAAACTGAGTGCCCACACCTCATCCCTAGTCCAAATCAATTGAAATTTTGGCAGGGAGCCTAACCTAGCTATAACTAGGGCCTGCCCAAAACTCAGAATTTTTGGACACATGTATCTTAAAGTTTTTGCTTTTATTTAATAAAGCTAAGGTAATTTAATTAAGTGGTCAAATGACCTCCAAACCCTCCCAAATTTTGGGGAGTGGTCCCTGGCTTCAAGACCTAGTTCTGTACAAAATCTGAGCACATTTGGATATGTTTTGGTTAGGGAATCACCAAACCCTAGTTTGGCCTTAAGAGGGTATTTTTGACCACAAGTGCACTATGGACTTAGGGTGGTCCCCTCCCCTCAACAGAGAAAGAGGTTTTGGACACTGACTTGGCATGAACAATGTCACCCTCTTGAGGAAAATGGGATGATTTAGGCTTGAATTGCCCTAGGGTTCAACCTCAAACCCTAAGAAAGGACTTTTGAGGGTTGTGAAGGACATAGGGGCAAATGCTCTTGCATGGCCTTGGAAACCTAGTAGAGTTGAGGGTAATGTAACCTAAGATCTCTGGTAGGAACTTTAGAAGAATTGGAGCAAGGTAGACACCTCAAAACCCTAACCCTAGTTTTAGGGTAGGAGAACAAATTTGAAGATTCAGCCACTAAACCTTCCCCAAATGTTATGAAACTTGGGTATAATAGGTTTTAGGCCACCTAGAACCTCTGGTAAGTTTTGTAGAATTTTATGGATTTTATTCTTGGTACTTCATTTGTTAATTACCAAAAGGCACAAAATGATGTTTGATTTTCTTATGGATATTATGTGCTTTAAAATTAGATCTGAGAAGGAAATCAAACTTCTCAGAGATAAACAATTTAATTATGATAACTTAGTATCAGAAAACATTAAATTGAAAAATGTAATAGACATTTATTGTGAACAAATCATTTTTCTGAAAGTTGAATTAAGTAAAGCAAAACAGCTATAGGAATCACTGAATGGAAGAAGCAAACAACTAGTCGAAATTACCAGCACACTTAATGCTAGACTTAATAGAAGTAAGTTAGGATTAGGTGCATCATCCAGTGAACCACCAATTATTCAAAAAAACCCACCTTTCACAACCTATAAAGTTTATTTCAGATAAGGGTAAGAAGAATACAGAACAAATTAAAACAGTTAACAAGGTTTTAAAACAAGTTGAGATAAATAAAGAAAAACAAAAAGCTAAGTCTGAACAAAAATCGTCGAACCAAGATCGACGATCTCAGCATTATGCGTCGAACGACGATCGACGTTCTCAAAACCCAGAGCTTGAGCCTAAACACTCTGCAAATGGGGATCGACGATATCATTATGTATCGTCGAACAGAGATTGACGATCGTGGAACCCAGATAATAGCCACTATTATTTTGAGAACCAAGATCGACGATATCAATGCTGGTTGTCGAACGCAGATCGACGATCTCAACTCAAATCGTCGAACTCAAAACATTTTCATCAAAACTACAATTTCAACAGAAATTTCAATAAGAATTCTAACTCTAAACCTTTCCATCCCTTAACTAACTATATAATCCCACCTAGGAGATTTCATCCCTTTGGTTATAAAAGTCAACCTGAATACTCTTATATTTCAAGTTTTAAGTATGAACAGAAGCCAGGACCCAAGGTTACCTAGGTCCAAAAGATATAAGTTATTTTTTCTTGCAGATAAAGACCTATCCTACCATATAGGATAAGTGGTATTTGGATAGTGGGTGTTCCAAGCACATGATAGGAAATAAGGCCAATCTAAGTAACTATAAGGCAAAGCTAGGTCCAAAGGTTATATTTGGAGACTCAAGCTTTGGTCAGACAGAAGGCTATGGAGAATTTACACTTGGAGTTGTCACATTCAGGAAAGTGGCATATGTAAGTGGCCTGAAACATAACTTGATATCCATAGGTCAGCTATGTGATGCAGGTTATGAGGTATGTTTTACTGAATCTAAATGCAATATTTCTTTAAATAGCAATACTGTGTTATCAGGTATTAGGTTAGGCAATATCTATTTAGTTGATTTTAATTTTGCTTGTTCAGAAATCTGTTTGTTTAACCAGCTTAACAATAATAATACATTGTGGCATAAAAGGCTAGGACATGTAAATCTTAGAAACATTGCTAGGTTATCTCGGGAAAACCTTGTTAGAGGATTGCCTTCTTGCCCCTACAAGAAGGAAAGCCTTTGCAAGGCTTGTTAAGAAGTCAAGCAAACTAAAAATAGTTTTAAATCAGTTAATAAGAGTGATTCACCTAGGATTTTGTATCTGCTTCATTTGGACCTTTTTGGACCAATTGTTGTATAAAGCCTTGGAGGGAAGTTCTATACTTTAGTTATTACAGATGACTTCTCTAGGTTCTCTTGGGTTTTCTTCTTGAGAAACAAGTCTGATAACTTCAAAGTTCTTACAGACTTTCTAAAATGCATAACGATTGAGTACTCTTCTCCAGTTGCATTGATCAGAAGTGATCATGGAACTGAGTTTGAATCTCTTTCTATGCAAGAATTCTGTGAGAAGGAAGGTATCAGGCACTGCTTCTCTGCTCCCAGAACTCCTCAACAAAATGGGGTAGTTGAAAGGAAAAACAAAACACTCATTGAAACTGTAGGCACATTGCTTGCTGATGCTCACATGCCTCTATCCTACTGGGCAGAAGCTGTAAGCACAGTAAATTATGTCCTGAATAGAAGTTTGATACACAAACTTAAAGACAAGACTCCCTATGAATTACTCAAAGGGAAGAAACCTAAAATAGACTACTTTAGAATTTTTGGTTGTATCAGTTATATACATAATAACAACAAAGATTATCTTAGAAAGTTTGAAGCCAAAGCTACAATGGGAATCTTTTTAGGATATTCCCAAGTTAGCAAGGCATATAGGGTTCTCAATAAATCATCCTTGAAAATTGAAGAATCTATACATATTACATTTGATGAAGCTAATATGTTTTACAAGGAGAAGGAAGCTTCTACCAGTAATTATTTGCAGGTACCAAGTCTATGTAAAAAGCTGGATGACTTAAATCTCACCCAGAAGGTGATATCTCATCCCTCACCACAAGCAAATGAAGACAGTGAAGAAGACACTATGAAAGAAACTGAACTTCCTCCAACAGCAGAAGTAATTCCACAAGAGGAATTCACTCCAATTGTTGTTGCTGAACCAACTCCACCATCTGATTTTTTTCACACTTAGGGATCACCCTAGATCCCAGGTAATTGGAGACATATCAGTATAGCATATAGCAGTAGGTCCGGCCGGGGCCCGACGCCATATACCACAGACAGACCGGCTGGTTACTAAATGAAAACCATCCAACCAATCCAACGTCCTACACAGAGCATTCTAGCGGAAGCAATTTAAAATTGTTGCATTCACAAAGAACACAAAACTAGTATGAATGTCCACTAATATGCCAAAATAAATGAAGTACAACTACACAAGTATAGGCCTTAAGGCCTTACAATTGTTCTCCCCATATTACATGTTTTCCAAACCTCGGCACGCAGGCCGTCCATAAATGAATAAAAGAAAACACTCAAAAATTAGGCCTTCGAGGGCCGGCTCAGCAACTTGGGCTTTAGCCTACTATTTACCGCTCGGCTCCGCAGCACCTGCATGCACAATCCACCGCAACGGTGGCAAACCAAAGCAACGGTCAGCCATGTTGACCAAATTATAACGATCCCACCCCCAATTCGGGGCGGCGATGCTCCTTCCCTGAACTTTATTAGCACAACCAAGCAGTATATAAATACATTGCATCACAGGAATTGGCACGCACGACCACACGCCCCGTGCTCTCAGGGCACATTCTCGGTGATCACGGTCTAAGCCCGCCGACTCACCACCGTCCCCGTGATGGCAATCTCTCGTGAGCATTTGGTATTTCTGGCCACTTCCTAAGACCCTCCATCTATGCCAACGGTAAGTGCCAAGTCACTTTAGGTCTCTTTAACCAAACGACATAGAGCGGGTACGGTTCCGCCTGACCCGTTGCTCACACCGCAACGTTAATTTAAAACATATGCGCGGGTTAAACACTCCCGAGTCCCAAACCATTTACAAACATCACATAACCCAGTTATGTTGAAGTTGGCTCCCAGGCCCACATGATGGCAGAACCACGCATCCGCCCCAGTTTTCCGGGTGCACCTTGGAGTTAATCCCCAAGGCTCCCTGTTGCAATATACCTCGTAGAAAACCCGAAAAACAAACATTCTCACGGAGTCTTCTCCGGCCACTTATGCAATGCAACATCACCGATCGAGACCAACTTGTCCGGGTAGGCTTCACACATCATTCCTATATCCGTTCTCGATTACGGACTCTACATGTACACAACGGGGACTATTCATGTCTATCCTAAGGAACACCTCAAACTCACCACAAACTCGCGAGAGCGGGCTTCCCTATGCAAAAGAAGTAGAGCTTCACATGCTCAAGTAGAGAATCGTTACCCTAGTGATCTTGTTAGGCGCCATGGAAATATAAGCGGATGAAAAGCACCACACTCTCCTTGCCTCCGTAGATCTGAAGTCGGTTCGCGATTTGGAGCTCTGAAGCTCCGCCGGTGACCGGATCTAGGATTCTTTTTCCTCCTTTGCTCTCCCCTCTCTCTAGACTTAGAAAGAGAACCCCTCAAGTGAAATGAGGGTTTCAAAGGCCCAATCCCGGGTATATCACAGTAGGAACAACCCCCAACCGTCGGATCCCAAAATAAGGAAACGAATGGCTACGATTCGTAGCTGAAAAGTAAAACCTGGGCCGAACATGGCCTGCGACACACCCGTGTCCAGGGCCATGTCCCTCATTCACTGTCAAAATCAACGCATTACGAAAATTACACGGGTCCCGACACGCCCGTGTTTAACCTGACACGCCCGTGTTCAAACTGACACGGCCGTCTGGTTGGCCGTGTGCCCCCATCGACACAGCCCCGAAAACAACCCGAGACTCACACGGGTCTTGGACACGACCGTATCCTATTTGACACGCACGTGCCAAACCCGAACACGCCTGAGCTCCAGGCCGTGTTCAATGTCTCGACACTTCATCGAGCGCAGTTCGTCGACCACCCAACACGGCCTTGGACACGCCCGTGTCCTATGCCGTGTTCCGTGTCTCGACATAACGTCGGGTGAAAATCGTCGACTTCCCTTGCAGATCGTCGACACGAGCTCGACACGCCAGTATCTCAGGCCGTGTTCGCTGCTCGACGATCGTTGACTCCAAAAATTCGTCGACCTCACGGCCAAATCGTCGACTCGATCCTGACACGCCCTGGGACACGCCCGTGTCCCAGGCCCTGTGCCCCCTGCCAAATTCCAGATTTGGCCCAAAAAGCCTCTCGTTGCTCTTTTTTTGAGTTTCAGGGCGTTATAACTCTCCCCTCTTAAAAGAATTTAGTCCTCAAAATTACATAAAGGAAAGAAACATAAAACTTAAATGGTACCTGAGTGAAACAACTCCGGGTACTACTCAAGCATAGTCTGCTCTCGCTCCCAAGAGAGCTCCTCTCGACCGCAATTTTTCCAACAGACCTTGACCATCCTGATCTCTTTATTGCGTAACCACTTGACTTCTAAGTCTTCAATACGTACGGGCTTGACCTTCATCGTCAACCCACTATCAACCAGCACTTGATTGACCGCGATCACTTTCGTAGGCTCTTGCACCGCCTTCCGTAGCACCGATATATAGAATACATCATGTAGACCACTAAGCTCCACATACAGCTTCAACCGGTACGCTGTTTCACCAATCCGCTCCAGAACCTCAAATGATCCAAGGTACCTCGGGCTTAGCTTCGTCAAGCGCCGCACCCGCGAGACACCCTTGAATGGCTTGATCTTCAAGTACACCCAATCGCCAACAGCAAACTCCACGTTCCTATGCTTGGCATTATAATACTTAGCCTGGCGGTCCTGAGCGATTAGAAACCTCTCCCGAATGGTTCTCACCAAAGAAGTAGCATCCTCCACCTCTAATCGCTTATACAATTTTGATTCGCCAGTTTCCAACCAGGACAACGACGTGCGACATTTTCTACCATAAAGGGCCTCGAAGGGCACCATTTGAATGCTCGTCTGGTAGCTGTTGTTGTAAGCGAATTCCACCAAGTATATGTGATCTTCCCATTGCTTTCCAAAGTCCAGGACACACATGCGAAGCATGTCTTCCATTGTCTTATTGACCCTCTCGGTCTGCCCATCCGTTTGCGGATGAAAGGCTGTGCTAAAACTCAGCTTTGTTCCCAACATCTGCTGCACCAGCCTCCAATCATTGCACATGAACCGCCCATCTCGGTCACTCACGATGTTGTGGGGCACACCATGAAGCCGTACAATATTATCCACATATAGCTTTTCCAATTTCTCAACCGGATCATCCTTCCTATGCGGAATGAAATGTGATACCTTCGTTAGACGATCTACGACTACCCAAATGGCGTCGTTCCCCTTTTGCGACCTTGGCAACCCGTGCACAAAGTCCATAGTAATGTCGTCGAACATCCACTACGGAATAGGCAAGGATTTCAAGAATCCTCCCGGCTTTTGGCATTCCGCCTTCACCAAGGCGCAAGTTTGACACTTCGCCACGTAGGGCGCCACATTATTTTTCAGTCCTAGCCACCAGAACAATTTCTTAACATCACGGTACATCTTTGTGCTCCCCGGGTGAATTGAGTACTTGGTATGATGCGCCTCATACAACAATTCCACCCGCAAATTTCCCACGCTTGGGACGCACAGACGACCGTCTTTCCAAAGTAATATGTCCTCCACAACGAATTGGGAATTTGACCCATCCAGAGCCTATATCATGAGTTGCTTCACGTGGACATCCATATCGAACGTGTGCCAAATCCGATCAGCCAGGTCATATTGGACTTCAGTCCAATTCAATACTGCTTCAGCACTTGATTGCTTATCAACGCAAAAGATCTCCAACGCCTCTAACTCCCGAACCAACCGCTCATCATAGACCGACAGCCAATTGGCTTGAGCTGGGGCCCGGCGACTCAACGTGTCCGCAACCAAATTGCCTTTACCAGGAACGTAGTGGATCTTGAATGTATAGTCCCCCAGGAACTCCATCCATCTACGCTGCCGCATACTCAGATCTTTTTGATCAATCAAATACTTCAGGCTCTTGTGATCGGTGTAGATATCAATCTTCACATCGTACAAATAATGTCTCCACAGCTTCAAGGCAAAAATCACGGCCGCTAACTCCAAGTCATGGACCGGATAGTTCCTCTCATGCACCTTCAGCTGTCTCGAGCCATATGCTATAACGCTTCCATGCTGTAACAGAACACAACCCAAACCACTGCCCGAAGCATCGCTATAAATCTCATAACCTTCGGTCCCACTCGACGAACTCAACACAGGCGCCGTTGTCAACCGACATTTCAACTCCTCAAAATCTCGCGCGCACTCCGACGTCCAAATTAACTTCTACTCCTTCCTCCTCAAAGTAGTGAGAGGTAACGCTATCCGTGAGAAGTTCTCTACGAAGCGCCTATAATAGCCAGCAAGCCCCAGAAAGCTCCGGACTTCCGCTATCGTAGAAAGCTCAGGACACTCTCGTATCGCAACAATCTTCGCTGGATCCACTGCAATACCATCCCCACTCACTATATGACCGAGGAATGCCACTGAGGACAGCCAAAACTCACACTTCGAGAACTTGGCGTACAATTGATTCCTCTTTAGCGTCTCCAAAACCAAATGAAGATGCCTGAAGTGATCTTCCTCACTCTACGAGTACACCAAAATATCTTCGATGAAGACGATCACAAAATGGTCCAAGTACTCCCTGAAGGTCCTGTTCATCAAATCCATGAACACTGACAGCGCATTCGTCAGCCCAAACGGCATGACCGTAAACTCATAATGCATGTATCTTGTACTGAACGCTGTCTTAGGGATATCACTCTCCATTATCCGCAGGTGATAGTAACCAGACTTGAGATCCAACTTAGAGTACACCGTTGACCCGACCAACTTATCAAAAAGATCATCGATCCTTGGGATTGGGTACTTGTTCTTTTCTGTTAGCTTGTTTAACTCCCGATAATCAATACAAAGTCTCAAGCTCCCGTCCTTCTTCTTTACAAAGAGAATCGGTGCGCTCCAAGGCGACGAACTTGGATGCACAAACCCTTGCTCCAACAACTCTTGAAGTTTCACCTTCAGCTCCGCCATTTCCTTAGGCGCTAGCCGATACGGAGATCGTGACACAGGCTTTGCACTTGGCACTAGCTCAATAGTGAAATCTATCTCTCGTTGAGGCGGGGCTCCAGGAAGATCTGTGGGGAACACATCAGGGTACTCGGCTACCACTAAAATACTATCCAACGTAGGCTTCGACATTGCAACCTCCACTAGTGTAAAGAATAGCTCTACACCAGCACGAACCGCCTTCAACACCTGAAGAGCAGACATCAACGTCTTGCTCGACCCTTTCAAGCCCGTAAAAGTCATCTCATGACTTGCTCCCAACTTGACTTCCTTGCGACCGCAATCAATATAGGCTTGCTGCTCCGAGAGCCAGTCCATGCCAAATATAACGTCGAACTCCACCAACGGTAGTAACGACGCTTGCAGATCGAACTCTTGATTCCCAATGCGAATCTTAACATCGCAGATTCTCTTCGCGCGCATCGAACACCCATTCGGTAACAACACATCCAACTTGTACTTTGCCATCGAAGAAGGTACTCCGATGCGCGATATGAATCCTTCGGACAAGAAGGAGTGTGAAGCTCTCGTATCAAAGAGTGCTCTCGCCGAAAACTCACAAATCAAAAAAATCCTAAACAAGCAGTGGTAAGGTAACATACGCATAACAAGTATTTAAAGGAATTTAACTTGCTACAAATTAAACTGTACCTGTCACCACATCCGCTTGTTTGATGGCCTCCTGTTGGCCAAGATTATAAACCCTTGGTTGAGCCGGAGCATAATGGGATGCGGTTGACTCCACCGCCTTGCCCTTCTCTTCATAAGTTGCTCCCGGCTTTCTCTCAGACTTGGGACGTCCGCTCCAACAATCACGGGCAAAGTGCTCCGGCTTCCCACAAGTAAAACATGCACCCGGAGTCCGACCCGTAGTCGCCCCAGAAGCACCGGAAGAAGGAGCTGGACCCGAAGTCCTAGCCTTCTTAAAGAAACTTTGATAGCCGGACTTTGAAGTAGTCGGCAATTTGAACCCAGACTTCTTATCACCAAGGCACTTCTTCGCTTGAACATTCTTCATGTCCTTCTCTAAGGCCGGGCCGTGTTGACCAAGGTCAAGAAACCCTGTGTCATCGGCCCCGAGAGTAGTAGCCTCAAGTCATCTCTAAGACCTTTGTATAAACGGTTGGTCTTACGCTCCTCATCCACGATGATAGAGCTAGCATACCGACCCAACCTAGTAAACTCGTGGAGATACTCATCCACGCTACTCTCTCCTTGTACCAACCTCTAGAACTCATTCTCCAAAGCTATCCTCTGAGTCGAAGAGAGGTACCTATCCAAGAATAGTCTCGAGAACTCCTCCATCGAGACGTATGTAAGTTGACTTCCTCTCAAAAGATGCAGCTCCAAACCCTCCCACCACAGCCTAGCGTCTCCATCCAACAGGAACGTAGCTATAGTGGTCATCTACCACTCCTCCGTCTCTGTCGCTGTCAAGACTCTCTTCACACTGGAGAGCCAGTCTTCTGCTTGAGATGGGGTTCCTAACCCTGAGAATACCGGAGGATTAAAGCTCATGACATGTTTGAGCTGTCTCTCGGTTGCCCTCCTTGGCACCAACGGCTCCACTACTACCTGCTCCACTCTTCTCAGCTCAACCTCTAGAAGAGGTACCTACTCCATCGTAGGAGAGGGATGCTGCATTTGCAATGGAGGTTGCGCATTGATCATGACAAATACTGCTTCGGCCACCAATCGTATGGTCTCAGCCAATGGAGATATTGTAGGAGCATCATTTGGTGCACTACTGGCCTCAGAAACTCGGCGTTCCGAAGGCCCAGCACCGCTTCTGTTCACCTATAATGGTACAAAACACCATTAAGCGACCAAACAAAATTTCAAAACGTAATTATAGGAACACGCAGGTTCCTCAAACACGTGTATTTTCATTCCTAAGTGTACATTCATGAGTTCTTTTGCTGTTATAACGATGACGCACACACATGTGCTCACCACCCCTTAAAAGAATTCGCCCACGAATTCATTTTAAGCCTGACCAAAACCAGTAGTCTGATACCAAATTATAACACCCCCTATCCGTTGCATAGCATATAACAGTAGGTTCGGCTGGGGCCCGACGCCATATACCATCCAACCAATCCAACGTCCTACATAGAGCATTCTAGCGGAAGCAATTTAAAATTGTTGCATTCACAAAGAATCCAAAACTAGCATGAATGTCCACTAATACGCCAAAAGGAATGAAGTACAAATACACAAGTATAGGCCTTAAGGCCTTACAATTATTCTCCCCATATTACATGTTTTACAAACCTCGGCACGCATGCCGGCCATATATGAATAAAAGAAAACACTCAAAAATTAGGCCTTCGAGGGCCGGCTCAACATCTTGGGCTTTAGCCCGCTATTTACCGCTCGGCTACGCAGCACCTGCAAGCACAATCCACCGCAACGGTGGCAAACCAAAGCAACAGTCAGCCATGCTGACCAAATTATAACGATCCTGCCCCCAATTCAGGGAGGCGATGCTCCTTCCCTGCACTTTATTAGCACAACCAAGCAGTATATAAATACATTGCATCATAGACGTTAGCACGCACGACCACACACCTCGTGCTCTCAGGGCACATTCTCGGTGATCAAGGTCTAAGCCCGCCGACTCACCCCCGTCCCCGGGACGGCAATCTCTCGTGAGCATTTGGTCTTTCTGTCCACTGCCTAAGACCCTCCATCTATGCCAACGGTAAGTGCCAAGTCACTTTAGGTCTCTTTAACCGAACGACATAGAGCGGGTACGGTTCCGCCTGACCCGTTGCTCACACCGCAACGTTAATTAAAAACATATGTGCGGGTCAAACTCTCCTGAGTCCCAAATCATTTACAAACATCACATAACCCAATTGTGTTCAAGTTGGCTCCCAGGCCCACATGATGGCAGAACCATGCATCCGCCCCAGTTTTCCGGGTACACCTTGGAGTTAATCCCCAAGGCTCCCTGTTGCAATCTACCTCGTAGAAAACCCGAAAAACAAACATTCGAACGGAGTCTTCTCCGGCCACTTATGCAATGCAACATCACCGATTCAGACCAACTTATCCGGGTAGGCTTCACACATCATGCCTATATCCGTTCTCGATTACGGACTCTACATGTACACAATGGGGACTATTCATGTCTACCTGAATTAACGCCTCAAACTCACCGCAAACTCGCGAGAGCGGGCTTCCCTATGCAAAAGAAGTAGAGCTTCACATGCTCAAGTAGAGAATCGTTACCCTAGCATTCTTCCTTGGCACCATGGAAATATAAGCAGATGAAAAGCACCGCACTCTCCTTGCCTCCGTAGATCCGAAATCGATTCGCGATTTGGAGCTCCGAAGCTCCGCCGGTGACCGGATCTAGGCTTCTTCTTCCTCCTTTGCTCTCCCCTCTATCTAGACTTAGAAAGAGAACCACTCAAGTGAAATGAGGGTTTTAAAGGCCCAATCCCGGGTATATCCCAGTAGGAACAACCCCCAACCATCGGATCCCAAAATAAGGAAACGAATGGCTACGATTCGTAGCTGAAAAGTAAAACCTGGGCCGAACACGGCATGCGACACGCCTGTGTCCATGGCCGTGTCCCTCATTCGCCGTCAAAATCAACACGTTACGAAAATTACACGGGTCCCGACACGCCCATGTTTAACCTGACACGCCCGTGTTCAAACTAACACGGCCGTGTGGTTGGCCGTGTGCCCCCATCGACACAGCCCTGAAAACAACCCGAGACTCCCACGGGTCTTGGACACGCCCGTGACCTATTTGACACACCCGTGTCAAACCCGAAAATGCCTGGGCTCCAGGCCGTGTTCACTGTCACGACACTTCATCGTGCGCAGTTCGTCGACCACCCGACACGGACTTGGACACGCTCATGTCCTAGGCCGTGTTCCGTGTCTCGACACAACATTGAGCGAAAATCGTCGACTTCCCTGGCAGATCGTTTACACGAGCTCGACATGCCCTGAGACAAGCCCGTGTCTCAGGCCGTGTTCGCTACTCGACGATCGTCGACTCCAAAAATTCGCTGACCTTACGGCCAAATCGTCGACTCTAGCCTGACATGCCCTAGGACACGCCCGTGTCCCAGGCCCTGTGCCCCCTGCCAAATTCCAGATTTGGCCCAAAACGCCTCCCGTCGCTCTTTTTTTGAGTTTCGGGGCGTTACAGCATGCATGTTGTCTCTCTTAAATTGAGCCTCAATCCATAACTGATGCTGAGCAAGATCCCCATTGGATCATTACAATGCTAGATGAACTAAATTAATTTGAGAGATGTAGACTTTGACTTGGTTCCAAGTCCTAAAGGCTATCCAATAATTGGAACAAAGTGGGTTTTCAGGAATAAGCTTGATGCCCAATGTGTGATTGTGAGGAACAAGGCTAGGCTTGTTTCTCAAGGATATAGGCAAGAGGAAGGAATTGACTATGATCAGACCTTTGCTCCAGTTGCCAGGCTAGAAGCTATAAGGATTTTTCTGGCCTATGTTGCATTCAAAAATTTCACAGTTTATCAGATGGATGTCAAAAGTGCATTCTTAAATGGAGAACTTAAAGAAAAAGACTATGTTGAACAACCTCCAGGTTTTGTTTCTCCAACTCATCCCTCATTTGTTTTCAAACTGCATAAGCCTCTCTTTGGTTTAAAGCAAGCTCGAAGAGCTTGGTATGAGACCTTAGCCAGCTTTCTTTTAGGGCATGATTTTTCAAGAGGCATGGTAGATAGAACCCTTTTTACAAAATTGCATTATGATAAAATTTTAATAGTACAAATATATGTAGATGATATTATATTTTGTTTTACTGATCCCAAATTGTGCAAGAAATTTTCTAATCTAATGCATTCCAAATTTGAGATGAGTAGCATGGGAGAGTTATCTTATTTCTTTGGTCTCCAAGTGAAACAATCTCTTGATGGTATCTTCATTTCCAAATCTAAATATGTTAATGAGCTTATTAAGAAGTTTGGGATGGCTGATGCATCTTCTATGAAGACTCCCATGGCTGCCAATGTTGTATTAGACACTGATGAACATGGAAATCCTATTGATCAAACTAGGTATAGGGCCATTGTTGGATCCCTACTATATCTAACAGCAAGCAGACCAGATATCATGTTTGCTACATGTTTATGTGCTAGGTTCCAGGTGAACCCTAAAGAATCCCATCTTATTTTTATAAAAAGGATTTTAAGATATATAAAGGGTTGTCCTAATCTAGGACTCTGGTATCCAACAGAGTCAGTATTTAAGTTGACTGGATTTTCAGATGCTGACTATGCTGGATGTAGAGTGGATAGAAAGAGCACTTCAGGAACTTGCCAGTTCTTGGGTGATAGACTTGTGTCCTGGTTTTGCAAGAAGAAAACCTATGTATCAACATCTACTGCTGAAGCTGAATATATGGCTGCTGACAGTTGATGTTCACAGATTTTGTGGATACAAAACCAACTCTTAGATTATGGTTTCAATCTAAATAATTCAACCATTTTCTACTATAATACAAGTGCTATATCTATAGCACATAATCAGTGCATCATTCTAGAACAAAACATATAGATATAAAAAATCATTTCATTAGAGATAATGTAGACAAAAAGAAAATTAATCTAGACTTTATGTCCACTGATTTTCAAAGAGTAGATATTTTCACCAAACCCCTTGATGAAAAGAAGCACCTGTTCTTCCTGAATCAGCTTGGAATGATCAATGAGAAGGATTAATTTAATTTTTGTCTTAGGTTTTTGGATGTGTTCCTAAATCGTGGAACGGAGATCGACGATCTCCGAACTGATCTTGAGCTAAATCGTCGACCTGAGTTTGACGACAGCTCTGTGTGAAGACAAAAATCATCGACCAGAGATCGACGACTTTGCTTAAGTAAATTAATCATCGAGTTATGCTCGATTATAAATTTTCGACTGAGATCAGAGACCAAAGATATTATTTGTTTATAAATTAATCTTTGACCTAAGATCGACGTTTTTGATTTTATCGTCGGAGAGAGATCGTCTTTTCATATTCCAAAAACCTATATGTAGGGTTCTCTTCGATCCCTGTTGAAAGAATTAGTGCTTAACCATCTAGAGGGGGGGGGTGAATAGGTGTAATTCCTATTTTTCTTTTAAGGCATAAAAGCTGTTCAGTTAACTAATAACAAAATGCAAATTCTACAGTTAACGCAACACAACATTCACAGAAACATTCAGTCACAGAGTGCACACAGTTTTTATAGTGGTTCCCCAAGGTCTGGGTATATCCACTTTCCCCCTTTGCCTATCTACCAGTGTGCTAGATTCAGCCTAACTTATTCTCTTCACCTCAGATCCTCAGATCTTATAACTCAGAACCCAACAAGGCTCCTACAGCTCAGGCAATCTGGCCTACCTCAGCCTATACAAGGCCTATAACTCAGAGATATCAATCTCCTACAACTCAGGCTCACAGCCCAACCTCAGCCTTCAACAAGGCCTACCACTCAGAGAAAATATTCTCCTACACTCAGCCTTTATATAATAGGCTTACAACTCAGATCTAGAATAGATCCTATAGAAAATAGTGTATAATAAAGTATTATACCACCTCCCTGGTATAGATAGAGGATGGATGGCTTTTTGATCAGTTCTTGGAAGAATTTGATGGCAGAGAACAACCTCTCTTAGCTTTCTTCAAAGCTTCTTGAATCTGAACTCAGTAGGGTTGAACTCTTGAGAAGTTGATCTTCAATCAGCTTCTGACTTGTGATTCAGATCTCAATCTGAATCTTTCTTGGCAGCCTGGTTCAGCAACTGCACTTCTTAGATGGAGCTCTCCCTCTCTCCAACTACTTAGATCGTCTGTCAAAGGTCTTCTTCTTTTTGTGTTGTTAGTTATCTGTGTATATACTTCAATGTTCCTTGTTAATCATCTCTTTTGTTGAAGGAGAAAGCCTTTATATAGTCTTCCTCCATGGTAACCGGCTGATCCGGTTTCTAACAAACTTCTGACAACTTTGACAGTTGCAGTAGACCGGTTAGAAATGGCAGCTGTCAAGTCATCCAGTCACTTCTTGAAATACCGTCTCTGTCTGAAAGTGTCGAGACTGAACTTCATGATATGTCGACACAAGTAGACTAAGTGTCGATACAAGTGGACAAAGTGTCGACACAAGCCTTGGTGGTGTCGACACATCCCCTTTGTTGTTGTTAATACTTCTCGACACAGCCTTCTGTTGAATGTGTCGACACTGATTTTGTGTGTCGACACAATCACTTCTCTTCTTTAACATAGTTGAAACTTTGTTGTGTATCGACACAAGTCCTGTGTGTCGACACAGTTGATGTCGACAAGGTCTTCTGTGTGTCGACACAACCTCTTGGTGTCGATACAGTTGATGTCGACAATGCTTCACTGTGTGTTGACACTGCCTCTGCATGTCGACACAACTGATGTCGACTAAAGTTCTCTGTGAGTCGACACTGCCTCTGTATGTCGACTTAGTTTCTTCAGGTGTTGACACAGCCTTTTCAAGTATCGACACAATTTGCTCCAAGTGTCGACACCGCATTTCTCCAGTGTCGACACAAGCGTTCATAAGTGTCGACACAGCTTCTCCTAGTGTCGACACATGGACTTAGAAATTTTTCTGCATTCCTGCATTTATTTAACTTGCGCATATAAACTCAAAACGACATCAAATACACTTTGATGCATATCATTGAGTAAGGTGAGCCTTCTTCAAATCTGGTACACATTTTCCAATGTACCCAACAATCTCCCCCTATTTGGAGAAGTCATAACCCTTAGTAAATGATATACACCATTCATAACAAATACACATTATGATGTATAACAACATTATATGATAGGGTAAATACTTAAAACAAAACATATATAACAAATTATCACAGAATAACAATTCAACCAGAATGAGCATTAATCATGTTTTGTTCAACTTCAAAAGTTTCTTTAATAAACGTTTACATAGATTTTAAACACTAAGGTATACAATGTTATAAAATCAAGTAAATCTATTCTAAGGCTGCTATGGCTCCTTGATGACAATTCCTTTGCCTGATTGGATCTTGGCTTGTACAGAAACATCTGTGTCATCAGCTGGCTTCTTGTCCTTTAGATATTTCTTCTTTAGCTCTTCAGCCCTTATTCTTTGTCTTTCAAAGTAATGAAAAGGCTTTGGGAAATATTTGCTAGGCTCCTGAGCATTAGGAGGTAGCTTCCCAAGTTTTGCCTTTCTTCTATACTGAACAATTGCTTCTTGCCTGGCTTCATGCTTTCTCCATTCTTGCTCAGAGTACCATTTGACCCTCTCTTGGGTCTTGTCCTATACAGCTTTCCAAGCAGTCAGTATAATGTTCCTGGAGGTTGGACTCCACTGCTCAAAATCAGGCTTTAATTTAGCATGTTCTCTGAATCTTTTCTTAGACAACAGAGCTTCTTGCTCTTTGTTCAAGACTTCCTCTGGCACTGGCTTGTCTACCTTCTCAAAGATAATATTCTGAGCACCTTCTGGAGGGCTATACATAGACTATACTTCTTGATGTATCATCTCAAAATCTGCTGGAGGATAAATTACTTGAGCAACTTCAGCTTGTTCACCTCCAAGATAAGCAGGATGCACTCCAGATTCAGCTACATTGTCGTCATTACACAGGGGTGTATATCCAAGTGTGGCTCTGATGCTATTGGAAATCCATTTAGCATGATTAGATCCAGCCTTAACTAATACTCTCTCCCCCTTTATGACTGCTCTGGCAACATGATCCCTGAGATCATCCTTTTGGAATCTGATTTTTTCATCCAAAAAATTGACACCAACTTTATAGAATGCTTTTAACTTCAGTAGCTGGCCAGAAATGGTCTTTTGAGAATCCTCAATAGCAGTTTTTACAGAATCTATGACTTCTTGTAATTGCTTATCAAACTCTGCTTTGGCTTGAGTTCTTGCTGCAGTCTGGGCAGTTGCAACATTCTTCAGTTCTATAACAATCACATTATGTGATTCTGTCAGATTTTCATTCATTCTAATTTGATTCTCTAAGACATAGCCTTGCTTGACAGCTATATCATCAACTTGAGTCTTGATCTTTTCTTGATGTGTGGCTAGAAAGACCACAACATTTCCACTCTTGTGGAAACAATCAGTCATTTCTTTCTTATGCTGATTAACTTCAAACCTTATAGATTTTATATCTGTAGCCAAGGAGAGTTGTAGATCTTTGTGAGTTTCATCCATATACTTCTCCATGGCAATCCTTTGCTCATCTAGCTTTACTTGTAGAGAGACTAACAAGGAGCTATAATCAGCTGTTGGGGCTGAATGTGGAGCAAAAGTTTGTAGTGCCTTCTTGTAGCTTTGGCTTCTCCTTTTGAATACCATCAACTTCCTCTTTTTAGCTTGAACTTCTGCTTCATCTTCTGAAGCTGAGGTGCTAGCTATATCAACTCTATCCTTTGGACTAGGAGGCAATTCCTGTGCGGTCTGAGGTATCTCCCCCTGAGTCCCTTGCTCCTCCCCCACTGAACTAACTTTCTCCCCCTGAGATCCTGCTTGCTCCCCCTCAAGGTCAACTTGGTCTCCCTCAAAGGCAGTTTTCTCCCCCTCAAAACCAGCATGCTCCCCCTCAATATTAGCTTGGCACTAAATCAGAAAACAACTCTTCTAAGGTAAACTCTTGTTGAGTAGGGACTTGAGGCACTGTAATCTCTGGAGCATTAGCAGCAGCAGATGTATCTTCCAAGATAACATCTTGTGCTTGATTGTTTAGTTGTGTTGGCTGGTCAACATCAATCAAAAATTCAGTTAGTGTCTCATCTTTATCATTAAGAATTGATTGATTCACCTCTTGAATTACCTCAAGGATTGTTTGTGTAGCCATCTCACTCTCCAGGTGGGTTGGCTCTTCCTCAATATGAGGCTCCCCATGCACTTGTGCACCATCTATAGAGTCCTATGCAGGAATTTCTTATGATGTAGATTTCTCAGGAACCTCTTGCCTTTCTTCCTCAGGCATATCCTTAGTTAGGACCCTATCCCATCTGGAAATGATCCTGATGTCCATCCTTCTCATGTGATTTATCTTAGTCCCAGCTGACTGTTCCATCACTTCAGGTATTGTTGTAGCTAAATACAAGCTCACAATTCTTCCCAGATTGGGCTTCTTCATACTTTCCTTAATCTTCTCAAATATTACTACTGACCAATCAGTAATTAGTGTGTAGATGATCCCAGCCATTAGACAGAACATATAGGATGATATCTTATCTTGCCCCCTGGCTTGTAGAGTATAACTTTGCCAACTACTTCAGATAAGAACTTTCCTTGCATATTCATGCCTTTCCTGTTCAAAGTTGTGCCAATCTTCATGGTGGAATCCAGTCCGCACCATTGAAGTGCTTCCCTTAGCTTAGATGCAGGTACATCTACTTCTTCTTGTGTTCTTGGCAGGTGAAGAACTTTCCTGAGACTCTTCTGGGTGATTTTCACCTTAACTCCATGGACTGTGGATCTAATCTTGAGTCCAGTTTGATCTAGGGTAGCAGCACCAAAGAATTCTAGTGTTTCTTTCTTCCAGATCTTAGTTGGTTCAGAAACTAGAAACTTCAACCCATTCTCAACAATTAATGTTACTACAGCTTTAATTTCAGGATCTGCATGGTCAAAGGCATTGCGTACTAGCTCATATCCTTCATTGACATTGTCTTCAAGCTTAGGCGCCATTAGGGTTTAGAGAAATCTTGAATTTAGAAGAGGGGATTTGTCGACACAAAGTTTTGGTCTCGAAACTATGGAGAGCTTGTCGACAGACAATGTTGTAGACCTATTTATACCTTTCTAAAAACGAAGGTGAAAAGGCACGTCATAATCCTCTAAATGTGTCGACACTGTTGAAAAGTGTCGACACAAGCTTCTAATGTCTCGATATAAGTGTTGACTTCTATGTGTCGACACTTATATATCTGCGTTCGACGATTAGTCGATACTCTACTCGACGAAAACTGTGTTGATCCTAAGTGTCGACACCATCTCTGGATGTGTTGACACCTACTCGGGATGTGTCGACACTACTTCTCTGAAGTGTCGACACCAATTTTCTAGATGTGTCGACATCATTTCCCTGGAATGTCGACACCACTTCTATGTGTCGACACAGACAACTCCTTGTGTCGACACCATTTTACTTAGCCAATTTTGTTAAACTAATCTATGTTCAACATTCCTAATTCAATTTTAAACTTATTGAATTTAGTTTCATCTAGAGGCTTAGTAAACATATCTGCAATTTGATAATCTGTTTTGACAAATTCTAGTGAGATGTCCTCTTTCCCAACATGTTCTATAAGAAAATGGTATCTAATTTCTATATGCTTAGTCCTACTATGTGAAACAGGATTATTAGCAATAGAAATTGCACTTGTAGAATCACAAAGCAAAGGTGTTCTACTTACTTGAATACCATAGTCTACTAGCTGGTGCTGAATCCATAAAAGTTGTGCACAGCAGCTTCCTGCAGCAACATATTTTGACTCAGCTGTGTATATTGTCACACTAGTCTGCTTCTTACTGCTCCAAGACACCAATCTTCCTCCTAGAAATTGACAGGTGCCTGTAGTACATTTTCTATCTTCTTTGCAACCTGCAAAGTCTGCATCTTAATAGCCTGTCAGTAGAAAATCTCCATTCCTAGGGTACCAAAGGCCTAGATTAGGTGTGCCCTTAAGATATCTCAAAATCCTTTTGACTGCAGTGAGATGAGATTCTTTAGGGCAGGATTGGTACCTAGCACAGACACATGTAGCATACATGATATCTGGTCTACTAGCAGTCAGATATAGAAGGGAGCCAACTATTCCTCTATACAAAGTTTCATCTACAGGTTTCCCTACATCATCTTTGCTAAGAGATACACTTGTCCCCATAGGAGTTCTCATGGTAGTGGATGATTCCATACCATACTTCTTTATTAACTCCAGGGTGAACTTAGACTGGGATATGGACAAGCCATCTTCAGTTTGTCTTACTTGGAGACCCAAGAAGAACTTAAGTTCTCCCATACTGCTCATTTCAAATTTTCCTTGCATAAGTTTTGCAAACTTTCTACAAAGATTACTTTCAGTAGACCCAAATATTATGTCATCAACATATATTTGAACTAGGATTATCTTTCCTTTGGATTCCCTAAGGAATAGAGTCTTGTCTATTTTCCCCCTTGAGAATTTATTCTCAATGAGGAAATTAGACAGGGTGTCATACCAAGCCCTTAGGGCTTCTTTCAACCCATACAAAGCTTTCCTAAGTCTATAAACATAATCAGGTTTGAGAGGATCAACAAAACCTGAGGGCTGCTCTACATATACTTCTTCTTTTAGATTTCCATTTAGGAATGCTGATTTTACATCCATTTGGAATACCTTGAACCCTTGATATGTTGCATAAGCAAGGAACATCCTAATTGCTTCCAGTCTTGCTACTGGGGCAAAGGTTTGATCAAAATCAATACCCTCTTCCTGTTTGTATCCTTTTGCAACAAGTCTTGCTTTGTTCTTCACAATGATCCCATTCTCATCCAGTTTGTTCATAAAGATCCACTTTGTTCCAATGATGTTGTGGTCTTTTGGTTTAGGAACTAATTTCTAGACCTTGCACCTTCTGAACTGATTCAGCTCCTCTTGCATGGCATCAATCCAATGTGGTTCTAGAACAGCTTCTTCAAATTTCTTGGGTTCTACTTGTGATAAGAAGCTAGAGCATAGAACTGTATTCAGATTCCTGCTCCTTGTTTGTACTCCTTGTCTTGGATCACCAATTATCTGATTTGCTGGATGATCCTTTAAGTGTCTATTAGCTGGAGGTAGTCTATCTTCAGGTTGAACACCTCCAGCCTCTTCATTAAGCTGCACCTCTTGGTTTTCATCAGCATCTGGTGAGTATTGTACTCCCCCTGCACTGCAGCCACCATTTTCCACTTCCTGATTTGCAGTTGAATCTTCTGCAATGGTAAGCTTGCCCATTCTCTCATTTATACTGTAGAACTGCAAGCACTACTTGGCAACTCACAGTTAATCAGTCTTGTTTCATCAAATACAACATGTACAGACTCTTCTATAACTTGAGTAATCAAGTTGTAGACCTTATAAGCCTTACTATTGTTGTTGTACCCAACAAATATCCCGTCTTGGGATTTGGCATCAAACTTAGTTAGATAAGACTTGTCATTGTTAAGGACATAACACTTGCAACCAAAGATCCTAAAATAGGATAAGTTTGGTTTTCTGCCCTTCATAGTCTCATAGGGAGTCTTTTTGTGGCTCTTAGTGATAGTAGCCCTATTGATCACATGATATGCAGTGTTTACTGCCTCAGCCCAGAAATATTCTGGGAGAGAAGTGTCACTCAATAGAGTTCTACCAGCCTCAATCAGTGTTCTATTCTTCCTTTCAACAATACCATTTTGCTGTGGTGTTCTAGGTGAGGAAAATTCTTGGAAAATCCCAAATTCTTCACACAGTCTTGTCATACTCTCAGATTGAAATTCAGTGTCATGGTCACTTCTGATTTTGACCACTGTACCGTCCAATTCATTCTGAATTTGTTTGACAAAACTATATAAAACACTATTTTTGTCTCAGAAAGAACACCCATGAATATTTAGAATAGTCATCTACCACCACAAATGTATAGACCTTCCTACCTAGACTATGAACTGGCATAGGACCAAATAGATCCATATGCAAGAGTATAGACACCTCACTGAATCCTTGTTTTTAAGTCTATGAAAGGAGGATTTGGTCTGCTTGCCTTTTTGACAAGCTAAGCATATCCCATCCTTTATACACTTAACTTGAGGCCATTCCTCACTAACTCTTTGCTAAAGAGTTGGTCAATAGTCTTATAGTTAAGACGGGACAGCCTCTTATTCCATTAAACACAATGAGAGGCTCTCTCATTAGCTACAAGACAAATAGGAGAAACATTGTTCTCACACTCAAAGTTAAGACAATACACATTTCTTTTTCTATATCCTGTCAATATGACCTTTTGATCACTTGACCTTTTGATATGACATCCATTCTTAATAAATGAAATGTCGTATCCTAAATCACTCAACTGACTTATGCTTATAAGGTTGTGTTTCAAACCCTTCACATAGGCCACTTGAGAGATAGTAATCTGATTATTAGAAATGTTACCAAATCCTTTGATGATTCCTTTTTCTGAACCACCAAAGGTTACTTTAGGGCCATCCATGATAGGTGTGTAGTCCTTCAGCAACCCCCTTGTTCCAGTCATGTGCCTGGAACATCAACTATCCAAGTACCATATTGGGGCATGGAAACTTGGACTCACCTGCAATAAAGAATTACTTAACCTTAGAACCCAAATGAATTTTGGGTCCATGGTTCATGTTAGCCTGAAATTTAACAAATCTGCCTGCAACTTTTCTAACAGGCAGACTGCTACTCTCCTTGACACTAGAATTGTGCCAACAGTCTAAGGCAAAGTGGCCTACCTTGCCACAGCACCAGCACTCAAACTTGTTATACCTTTGTTTAGGTACAACCTTAGCTGAATTGTTTACAGCAGGTTTCTTGTTTTGTGTTGGGACTTTGCCTTTAGAATTGAAGCTAGCAGTCCATGTAGTTTTCTTAAACCCTAACCCAGCCTTACCCTTTTGAGGCACAAACTCATCAATCAAGGGTAATACAGATTTTGGTTTAGAAAAACTAGCTACAATCTCCTTTTCTTTCTGAAGTCTAATCTCCAAATTTTTAATCTGATCATTCTTAAATGTGATAGTACCCATATGAATAACAGTAATGTTTTTCAGTCTGGCTATCTCATTCAGCTTTTGATCCAGCAACTTCTCTGAATCAGATGCAGCCATCTTAAGATCTGCAATTTCCTTAGCCAGAGTTTTGGCCAGGTTTTTGCTTTTCTTTAGTGCCTGAAACAAGTCCCCATATTCATCTATCAGCTGATGAATATCACCTTCAAACTCAGACCCATCCACATCACTTGATGCAGATGTTCTGACTCTGACTCAGTACTACAATCTGAATTTCTAGAAATACATTGTACCTTACTAGGACCAGGCTGATACTGACACTTATCTTCTTCTGACACAGACATCAGTCCCTTGCATTAATGGTCTTCTTGTTCATAGATAGAGTTCAGCACTTGCAGAAACTCTTCTTCTTCATCTGCTGCATATAGACTAATGTATGCCTCAGCTTCAGATTCTGACTCTGAAGAAGATTGGTCTGTCAAGCTCTTCTCCTTCTTAGCAACAAAGGATTTCTCCTTCTTGCTCTGCTGTTGAATCTTCTTTTTTATCAGCAGACTCTTTTCTTTTATATGGGCACTCAGCCACAACATGTTCAGGCATGTTACAGCAGTAGCAAACTATCTTTGATGTTGTAGATTTACTTGGCTTAGACCTGCTCATGTCCTTCTTGGATGACTTCCTCTTTTGATAATAATCATCCTTAGGCTGAGATGTGGAAGGCTTAGACTTCCACTACTTCTTCTTTAGGAATCTCTGAAACTGTCTTGTAAATGCTGCAAAGTCTTCATCTGAGTCACTGATGTCTGAACTTTGGTTGTCTGAATTATCTGAAGCAATTTCAGCAACTATCTTAGGAGGTGATGAAGACATCCTCCTATTCTTCCTAGTGGCTTCAACCTTGAAGGCCACAGACTTTTCGCTATGCTCCCCTTTTGCACTTTTCTCTTCCTCTTTCCTAGCCATCAACTGCATCTCATAGGACATCAGCTCATTTACTATTCTATAGAACTTTTTATAACACTCAGTTATACTGTCAGATTTTCCTTGTCTGAAACTCTCATATTTCTAGTTCAGCATAGATTTTCTGTCTTGTCTGACTTCTTCAGAACCTTCCATGTAAACTATCAAAGTATCCCACATTTCCTTGGAGGTCTTGCAGTGAATCAAATTTTGAAAGGTTGCATCATCTATGACACTTACTATGATATTCTGGGCTCTTTTCTTCCATAGTTGCCAGGATGATCTCATCCTTAGTCATCTCTGAAAAATCTTTGGGAATTCTTTGGTTGGCATCAAGTACTGAAATCTTCATAGGAATATAAGGACCTTCCTTCACTGTAATGTAGATCCTTAGATTAGAAGCCTCCATAAAGAGCCTGACCCTTTCTTTCCAGATGCCAAATATCTCCTTTCTGCATAAGGGTAATTTCATAGAACCTAGTTCTTATGATTTTCTCCTGAACCCATTTTCTTGATCTTGAATCTGCCTTAAGAATCTTACTTAGACTGTTAAGTCCTTCTTTGAGGAACCTCCCTCTGATATCACTTGAAAGAATTAGTGCCTAACCACCTAGAGGGGGGTGAATAGGTGTAATTCCTATTTTTATTTTAAGCAGAAAAGCTGTTCAGTTAACTAATAATAAAATGCAAATTCTACAGTTAACACAGCACAGCATTCACAGAAACATTCAGTCACAGAGTGCACACAGTTTTTTAATAGTGGTTCCCCAGGGTCTGTAACATCCACTTTCCCCCTTCGCCTAACTAA